>OV179166.1:1200000-2400000 GCA_921972225.1 Euplexia lucipara | reverse complement strand
TAAACATTGACAAATGTTACAAGTCGCCATAAATTTCAACAAGTCGAGACCCCTGTCTAAAGGTTATTCAATACTCATTTTAAGAATTCTTTTAAAAGCTAAGATAAATAACTATTAGTTAAAATGAAACAATTGAGCTAAGTGACACTGCAGCGATAAATCGTTCTTTTTGTGCAACTTTCTAAGGACATAATTGCAGCGCAGATCGGTGCCAGATGTGATCGAAGCTGAGACCATGGGAACGAAACCCACTTGACCGTCCATGCAAAGAGGCAAAAAAATATTAGAAATTTTAGATTCACAAACAAAAAACCTGGGGCGGGACCAAAATTAACCGACTCCTGTGGCCATGGGCCAATACCGAGCAACAAGCCGTGTGATGTGACAAATCACACAAAGACAGATTTACTTTGGGTGTGGTATGTTCAGTTTACAGGGAGGTGACTGGATGTAGAGGGGGAAAGGCTCGTCTGCAGCGAAGAGGAGCTGGTAGCGAGACAAGCAAGGGACTCTCTCTTGGAGCACGGGACAAGGCGGTCGAGCTTTTGGCCTTGACGGTTGTAGTAGATCCAGTTTGGAGTGTAATTTTTATAAAATTCAGTAGAGTGTAGTGTTTGTCATTCAGGTTCCAAGGGAGCCAAGTTTAAGTAAATTCAAGGGTGATATTCAGCAGACGACAAGGAGAGAGCGACACCTGGTAAAGTACACTAACTCATTTGTAAGGCGGATCACAAGATAGCTTCACAGCTCTAAGTTAATTATTTAAATAGAGTCGCGCGATTAATAGTCAAATTATATAAAATGGAGGTAGATTTTGGATTCGACGTTTTATATCGTCTGAGACAAATAACGGGGAACCAGCCTTGGTCTACTATAGACAAGGGGATCCTATTTCTATGGTATTGTGTAGAGAAGTTTAGAGAGGAGGAAAACTTGAGAGTCGTAGAGGACTTGTGAGGGCCTGTATCAGTGGCGCGTCTCAAGTAGACATCGAGTTACACGAGATGAGTTGATTAAAGATAGCTGTGAACCTAACTTGATGCGTCGTAAATGTATACTCTTAGATTAAATTGTGTAAATAGTTAGGTGTGTATCTTACCCCTTTTCTCAGTCATTGTACCTTTTGTAAATATATTTCAACTGTATTTTTTGTGTACATGTATATAATAATATTAAGATATGTGTAAGACATCGCAAGGTTTTTTGGTTTGAGCGGGCCATTTTTCCTTGGTCAGATTAGTTAGGAATGGAACGCTCGGCTTTAGATTCGGTGCCATACTATCGAATCTAGGTCTAAATAAACAAACAGTTTCTTCATTCTATTTTATTGAAAGAAAATAAACAAGTTTGAACCATAACCATTTCCTTTTCTTTATGTCCACAAAACTGCCTATGTATTGGGTATTTAATAATGGAGATTTGTTTAAATTCAGACTTTCACTAATTACGAACAAGTTTTAATAATAACACTGTTTTTTTAAATTCGTGTGATAAAACTAGACCGAACCTCCAATACTGAATTCCCTTATATACCCAAACCTTGAATCAAGACACTAGACTACAGTTAGCCAAATCATATATTTATCTAAATTAAATCTGCGGAGCTGCAGATGAGGGGAATAAAGTAGTCGAAAGCTATGGAAGTATTCGCAGGTCAAATAAGTAGTTGCCTAAGTATTCTGGCGGGGATGTCGTTTCCGGAGGAGAGACATATTGGTTGAGACATATTACACATTAATATCCCAACTCTGACAAATTGAAATTATAGAGTACATGACTGGCGCGACGCATCGGCGGCGATAACTAGGAACCCCATACACGCCATGTCTTGCAATTGACCTCCGACCTTTGGTTTGGCCAAACCAAAACTACCTATCACTTGAATACTAAATACATACAACAAAAACCATGGTTCTGGGGAAGAGCTTATAAGCTCAAGTACGAAAAAAAATCATAACCGCTTCGCAGCGAAAAGGAGGTCAAGTTGCCCCCTGTAACAATGATTAAAGGCCGTTTCGCGGCGTAGGGAGTCCCCGTTCCTGAACGATATCGGTCGATTTGCGGTGGCTAAATAAGCACAAACACACATGTATCAACTTATCGATCATTCTACTTTGCCTAGTAAAATTTAATTTACATAGTTATATTATTCAAACCGAGCAAGACTAATAATTTTTATACTAATTGTTGACCTAAACTCACTGAGATAAGCTACGAAATAACAGTTAGAATGGTTGAAAAGTCTACATTGTTCGCTCAGTGAAATGTACTCTCCGTTGCTTAAAGTAAATACAAGAATTAGATGATGTTGAATACTGAAATGTCTCTTAACTACAGTATTGGTTTCTAAGGACGAGTGGAAGCAAATAAATTCTTTCTAGGGATACTCAATCATGGGGTTAAACAGGCTAGACGAGGGAGGACCATCACAATGACACTTGAGTGTACCTACGTAGGTAATAAAAAATAATATTAAGTAAAATAGTTTGCGTGGTTGGTTGCGTTTTACTTTTTAATTGTTGTACCCAAAACTTAAAATATAATTATGCAAGTAAAATATACCTTTGTTGTAATTTTCTTCTAATAAATTCTTATGAAAATAATGAATGTGGTTTTATTTTTATTATTCCATTATGCTAAACCAAACTTATACTAAAGAATAAATCACAACTGTGTAACTGTGTTTCTTTTGCTTCCGAATATTAGCACATACTACATTAAAAAAACACATGTGTGTAATTGTGTTTTTTTTCTTCCTTCCCGTACTAAAAAAGTGTGACTATTAGGAGACAGAAATAGTTTTTTCAAAATATCTAATTAAAATGACTTATTATCTCAAATAAAAAAATGTTACAATAAAACTATGTCAATAATGCATTTAATACCAAACAAAATAACTACGTAACTCATCTATAAAGCAATTGAATTAATATGCAAAGTTTTTTTAATTTATCTCAAAACTTAGGTGTCTGCACTTGTGCTTTTTCTCCTAAGGAGGGCAGTATTGAGGTTCATCTTTTGAGTTCAGATTAACAGGGATCATATTATGGATTGCTTTTCGTTAGTAGTTAATATAAATCATATTTTATTGTAGCGTAGCATCTCAAGCACGAGGTTGTGGTTCAAATCCGGGCAAGTACCAGTGTGACTTTTTCAATTCATATATACTTTTAAATTTATCTTAGACATCATTGACATCGGTGAAGAAAAACATCGTGAGGAAACCTGGACTTATAGTTAATATGAGTTTGAAATCGCCAATCCGCCTTGAGCAAGCGTAGTGATCAATGCTCGTGCCTTCTCTATATGAGAAGAGGCCTTTGACCTGCAGCTGGACAGTAACCAGGCTGGCGTTATTACTATTTTATTACTAGCAGACGTCCCGCGGTTACACCCGCGTAGGTCCCGTTCCCGTAGGAATACGGGGATAAAAAATAGCCTATGTGTTAATCCAGAGTGTCAGCTAACTCTATACCAAAATTTATTAAAATCAATTCAGTAGTTTTTACGTGAAAGTGTGACAAACATCCATCCATCCTTCCTCACAAACTGTCGCGTTTATTATATTAGTAGAATGGTCGTGGACCGACGACTTGGTGAGAGTCGCGGGAATCCAATGGATGAGAGACGCACAGGACCGGTCGTTGTGGCGACATTTGGGGGAGCCCTATGTCCAGCATTGGGCGTTTTTTGGCTGAAATGATGATGATGATGATGATTATAGTCGGGCGCATAGATGCTTACTGCGAATAAACCAAAATTGTTGGTCCAATACCCTTTTTAAATCGAATGAAAACGATTGCAACTGTACATTGATTACATATTAGTAATAAGAAATTAAGGTGCGGAGGGGGAGAGGAGGGAGGGGAAGAGGCAGAGAACAGGAGGGGAAGGGAGGGGAAAGTGAGGGAGGGGTGAGGGAAGGGGAGGGAGCGGTGAGGGGAGGGGTGTGGGAGGTGTGGGGGAGGGGAGGAATGGGGAGGGGGAGAGGAGAGGAGTTGATAAAAAATACTATGCAATAGCTTTACCGTGGCAGTTTCCGAGTGCCACACGTCATTTTTTTTTTTCAAGAAAATTACATGTAAATGTATCTTAGAAGATCTACTTACAGAAATAAATTTCATTCATTCCATTTCAGTTAAGCAGTCGCTCTATGTAAAATTACTGATATATAACTGTATCTAGCTAGACTGGAACTAACCCCAACATTTATAATAGAAAGCTCTTTATTGCACCATAAAAACTTCCAATAAAAAAATCAAGTTTTTCTAACTTACTAGACAGACGTTGCGGAAGAGTTTTTTTTTCCGCCACTTCTTCTTCTCAGTAAAAAAAACTAGGAAGTGGCGAAGGGTGGGCTTTTAGGGAACGTTCAAGAAGTGCTGATTCGCAGCGGTATTTGGACAAATAACTAACTTTAAGAGCTACATAGGGTGTAACAATGGGTGGCCTTATATTTGTGAAAAAGCTAAACAGATGATGTGATTAGTTTTAATTTGTCCTGGTCTGTTTCTGGTCGTTTGTATAAAAATTATATATTCTTTTATTCAGATCTTACTACTGCATAACCATTACATGTAAAAAAAAAACTTATAACTTTCTGGCCGTTTGTGTATGTGAGTTTAAATATTTGTGAAAACACTTATCAAAGTACAGACGCCAGCACATAAAGTTACCCCATTGTGTCAAATTTTCCCAATTGAATATGAACCTTAACATAAAGTTGAAAAATGATCAAAGAAATTTGACGCATTGGGGTAACTTGACGTGCTGGCGTCTGTACCAATAAAATAAACGCGTATCAAAGTGATTCTTCAGAAGCCTTTTGCTGAAATACATATAATTTATCTAACAGCTGCTGAGAACCAATAATAAGAACAAGATTTATATTTAACCACAAACACGTTTCAGTTTATTCACCCTCAAAGTATGCTTCAACATCACTGGCGGCTAAAATGAACGATCGCACTTCCAACATTATTTTCTTACCCAACTTACCAACTTTTACCACAGAGGTTCTATTATTGGGTGAAAACTATACGGATCACTCCCAAGTGACCTACCCTTGACCCGGGTTCTGCTCCCAGAAATTACATAGAAAACTTATACTTGAAACTAAGTTGCCCCAGGACTGGTACTTCGAATTCGAGTTATCTAAAAAACTTTGTTGAATTGAAGTTATATTATTTGAACCGTTTAGGGTTGAAAAACTCAGGTCATGGGGTCCGAATGCCCATCTAGTTTTCCGGGACATCGCCAAGCGGCTGGTCAACTCTTCATGTCGTGACCAAAAGGCTGGGCTTTATTTCGGTCAAAGAATCAGCATTGCCATACAACGTGGCAATGCAGCCAGTCTTTTGGGCCTTTTCCCGTTGACACCGATGCGGATGGCTTAAAATTAATTTGCTTTTCTTTTTGTTTTTATCATGTATGTTATAGAATAATTCCATACTTGTGAATAAAGTTTTACTAATAAGCTAATTGACAGAATTTTAGTTTAACTCTCTCATCCAGATTACTAGAAGTTACTAAACACATATTTTTCCTTTTTTATAACGTAATCAAAAAATAAGGGCGATACATCCTCCATCCGGCCTTTTTCCGTTGACAGCGATGCGGATGATTTTTTTGATGCCTTCAATTTTTTTAACGTTTACTTTTTTTTTGTTTGTTTTTTTTTAGGTATATACACAATGGTCGTAGGTGAGTTAAGAGATTTATGTTTGATTATTAGTAATAGTGCTGTGGTTGGTCCTGTGTATTTATTTTGTTTCAGTATGTATGTATCTGTGTATGTATTTTTATGTGTCACTTTTTGTCTTTAATTTTTACCCTGTTGCACCTACCTCGTTCCATCTCTGCACCACCTTAAGGAAGACTGGTAGAAAATGTCCAAAGGCAAAGTCCGCCTTTGTACAGTTTTTTTACTTGAGCATAAAGTTTTAATAAATAAATAAATATACATATAGTTGAAATGAAGACTACTGGAAAGTTTTTGATAGTTAACTTCGTAAAATAATCTTACCTTGCCGTAACACAGTTTTAACTAGCGCGGAAGGTAAAGAACTTTATTTATGTATACCGTCAATGGACATTATCAATCGTTTTATGCTATTAGTAATGTACGTTTATTTACATAGTTATAATGGCATTTTGCTTTACCTAATAATCGTCATTTAGACAATGATTTTTGATCTTACTGTAAGTACTTATATTGTGAAAGTGTACCGTATTAACTTAGTGAGTGTACATTAAGAACTTAGAAACTCTGTAAGTACCTTAGTTATAGCTAATTTTAAAGTTTACTACTGGTGTAATGTATCTAAAATAAATAAATAAATTCTATTCTATTCTAAATCACGACTGTATTCCTCGAAGGGTTATCAGAGATATACCTATCACATGCCTTATCATTATAATCTGCCTAACATTTACCCAACTATGTTAGGGTCAGCTTCCAGTTTAACCAAATGCAGTTGAATACCAGTGTTTTACATTAAGCGACTGCCTGTCGGACCACGACAACCCAGTTACTGGGTAACACGATATCCTTTGGTTGTCAGACTTTCGGGCTTCTGACTATCTGACACGACTGTCATAGATCTACAAAAGACCGATGGGACCAACGGCTTTACGTGCTTTCTAAGACACATAGTCTTGATATGTAATGAATGGTCACCCATCCCGGTGACTGGCCTGTTGGTCTAGTAGTTAGTGACCCTGACTGCTATGCCGGAGGTTGTGGGTTCGATTCCCACCCAGGACAAGTGTTTGTGTGATGAGCACGATCATTTGTTCTGTGTCTGGGTGTAATTTATCTATAATATGTATGTATTTAGAAATATATAAGTATGTTTATCAGCTGTTTGGTACCCATAACACAAGCTCTCAAGCTTAACTTGGGACTAAATGGCGTTGTGTGAAAAAGTTGTGGAATATTTATTATTTAATATTTTATCCCCGGACCAACCTCATCAACCAAATTAAATAAAAGGTATTGTGTTATTCAGGCACAAG
Source organism: Euplexia lucipara (assembly GCA_921972225.1). Taxonomy (NCBI): domain Eukaryota; kingdom Metazoa; phylum Arthropoda; class Insecta; order Lepidoptera; family Noctuidae; genus Euplexia; species Euplexia lucipara. The sequence continues at coordinate 2,392,983 of OV179166.1, read as the reverse complement.
TTTTGGAGGTCTGATAGTAGTCATTTTATATGTTATTATTTGTTATTATTTCTATTTTTTTTTTAAGTTTTTGATAAATTGTTTTTTTTTACACCTTTGACATTAATGTATCATTTTAATAATGTTTTTTTCTTTGCCTAAATGTTGAATTCCTTTATCATTTTTCTATTGACATGTAGGTATTATTTTTCTATTTTTTTTTTAATTTTTTGAATTCTTGATTATTTGTTTTAAATGGATTGTGGAAATTGTTAGCATGTAAGCGTTTTGGTCATAGTAACTGTAAGCTTATATTGTGTTTTGTTCAATAAATAAATAAATATGCAAAACTAGTATTCAGCTGCATCTGGGTAGACTGGAAGGGGACTCCATCATAGTCTGGAAAAAGCTAGGCAGGTGATGATGACAACGATTCCCAACTTTAACACTTTCTGTTGTAAAACGTTTCCTATATAGGGTGACTGGTAATTAGTGACCGATACTTAAACACGTGATTGTACTCATGAACACAAATAACTTTCCCAAAGAAACTTTTTTTTAATACTCATTAACTTTCAATTACGTCAGTACTGCACAACGGGAGCGGTGGGCGTGGCGAGGGAGCGTGTGACGCTACTACTAGTAGATTTTGCCCTTCCCGAGGTCAGACTATCAGCTGATCGATCTAAGGCGCGCGCGCGGGAATTTCAAACAGCGTTTTTGTTATTTTATTGTGTTATAAGTTATTGAATAAAAAAAAAGTTTCTTAGGGAAAGTTCATTCAAAACATGAATACAGTTACGTGTTTAAGTATCGGTCACTAATTATCAGTCACCCTATATATTTTTCACGAACTGTAAACTGTACATAACTTAGCAATCCCGTTCATTGGCGAGTCAATAAAAAATCTAGTGTTGTATTTCAACCATGTCGTTTTTCAATAGGAACGAAGTTGGTTTATTGGTTTTTTAACTTGCTTGTATTTGTGTTTGTTACCTGGTGATAAATTTTGCTGGCTGTACGGCTTTACTAGTGGCTGATAAATTTTGTTTAATAATGACGATTGTTTTTTAGTTTTCGAATTCAAAGAGGGCCCTGTTAGTAGGAGAAGAGAAGTGTGAAATGAAATCAACCAATTCCTTTCATTTGTGTGAAATGAAAGCTCCCTTTTCGCCTTCATGTAAATCATTCTAGAATCCCTTCCCACTTTTCTACCTATAGTTAATTGTTTTTTCTAAAGTAGCTTTTACTAGTAACATTAAATAACAGTGAGAAAGACATTTAAGTATCCTATGCAACCCAAGTAGTTTATTTTTGTAAAAAATAAATGATTCACTTCTAATGTACTCCTTAAAAATCTCATCATATTTATTAATGTTTAAAGTTTGAAATACATCAAAACGGAAAATTCACTCACATCCCAGTCACCTGACACAATGATGTATCTCATTGTATGTCTATCACTACTTTAAATATTCTCTGAAAATTGAGAGGTCTCGTTCATTTCATACAGGAACTTCTTGTGCAAGAGCCAGGGCTACACTGATGCTTGTGTATTTAAATAAAATAAATAAATTATTATTATAAATTATGATTATACTTGTACACGTCCCGCGGTTTCATCCGCGTAGGTCCCGTTCCCGTGGGAATACAGGGATAAAAAGTAGCGTGTGTTAATCCAGAGAATCAGCTAACTCTAAACCAAATTTTATTAAAATCCATTCAGTAGTTTGTTACGTGAAAGAGTAACAAACATCCATCCTCACAAACTTTCGCGTTTATAATATTAGTAGGATTAATAACACCTCTTCCACTATATCCACACATAAAATTTCTCTTCAAATTACGTACATCATATTTTTGTAATCTCAACATTTCAAACGAGAACTGAAAGCAGTTTTCCCTTCATACATAGAAGCTACCGTCATAATAAGTAGTTACATAATTAATGCTCTGCTCACTATTATAAGATGTATGGAAACTAATTTGCCCTCGGTAAACGAGATATCTTAATACCTACTGACTAGTGAAGTTAATTTCTTCGGGAGGCATTGGGTAAAGAATATTTATTGTAAATGTGTAGATGTGATACTCCTTACTGTTACAGCTCTTCAAGTTCTTTGACATTTAATGTACCTACTTGGCCCAAAGTGTGTGTCGCGTTGTGTAATGCAAAGATGTAAAAAATAACTTTGTAAAGTACAGACGCCAGCACATCAAGTTACCCCGATGTGTCAAATTTTCCCAATTTAATATGAACCTTATTCGGTTTGACATAAAATTGAAAAACGATCAAAGAAATTTGATAGATTGGGGAGCCTTGATGTGCTGGTGTCTGTACTTATATGTTTTTTTTTTAAATAATTATTAGTTAAGTCGTGATGGCCCAGAGGTTAAGGCGCCTACCTCTCATGCACGAGGTTGTGGTTCAAATCCGGGCAAGTACCAATGTGACTTTTTCAATTCATATTCATCCGTGAAGAAAAACATCGTGAGGAAACCTGGACTTATAGTTAATATAAGTTTGAAATCGCCAATCCGCCTTGAACAAGCGTGGTGATCAATGCTCAAGCCTTCTCTGTATGAGAAGAGGCCTTTGCCCTGCAGTGGGACAGAGTAACTGTCCCACTGCAGGGCAAAGGCTGGTATTTTTATAATAAATTATTAGTTATATTTATAACAAAATATTAAATAATAATTATATAATAAATACTAGCCAAAATGTATAGGTAACAGGATTCAAGCTACAAAACTTATGGGAGAGGAATCGATTAAAAGTGCGTGCGGGGTCTAGAAGTACAGACGCCAGCACATCAAGTTACCCCAATGTGTCAAATTTTCCCAATTGAATATGAACCTTATTCTCTTTGACATAAAGTTAAAAAACTATCAAAGAAATTTGACACATTGGGGTAACTTGACGTGCTGGCGTCTGTACAAGAGCTCTTTAGATGTTGTAGTCATAGCTCTCTTATTAATTTAATTATTGCGAACTTAGGAAGTATTTTGTATATTTTAATATAATATTAATGTAACTTTAAGCAGCCTACCCAAATGTTTTTTCTTTTTAACTTTATTAACAATTATAATTTTATTGGGACATCATTATGCATAAATTATGATTTTACTCATAACATTAAACGAGTATATGTCCGAATGAAAATATAATTAAAAATTAAATATTTCAAATAGATTTTTTATTCCAATCCCAATCAAATGTGTTACATAAAGTGATTACCTATTTGACTTACGACAGCCAGAAGGCTTAACAACATGCTTTTTGAGGCACGGAGGTAACGATATAGTATTTATAGCATTGTCTTCCATCTGCATTTCGACCTCAATAAGTGACGTTAACCGGAAAGTCCATCCATATTATAGCTCCTATAATTTGCCACAAGCCCCACAGTCAGGTGTCGCTTCTATACGATTTATTATTCTTTGCAACGGGACAGGGCTCATGTTAAAGGTAGCCATTTACTTTTATGTGATAGTTTTATTGTATGAGTGTTTTTGTGAAAGAAAATTGGAGGTAGTAATCCTCTTTATCTATGTAGGTACATTTCCCTTTTCTTAGCGATGGTGTAGTTGGCCTTCAGTTAAACCAGATGGGGCTCAATATAAGTGTCTTATGGTTATTGAAGGGAACACTTACTTACATATTTTTCATATGTTTTTTTTTATGTTGTATGAAAAGACATAGTTATCTACGTATTAAAACAACTTTGTAAAACTACGTTTGTTAAATTGTACAAACGCAGGCTTAATGCCGTAGGCATTTTTGTTTGCGAAGGCAGCTAGTACAGACGCCAGCACGTCAAGTTACCCCAATGTGTCAAATTTCTTTGATCGTTTTTCAACTTTATGTCAATGAGAATAAGGTTTATATTTGACACATTGGGGTAACTTGATGAGCTGGCGTCTGCACATACGTAACATACAAATTAAATTCGCCACCTACATCATGTCGTTTTTCAATAGCAACGATGTTGGTTTATTGTTTTTTTTCATTTGCTTGTATTTGTGTTTGTTACCTGGTGATAAATTTTGCTGGCTCTACGGCTTTACTAGTGGCTGATAAGTTTTGTTTAATAATGACGATTGCTTTTTTAGTTTTTCGCATTCAAAGAGGGCCCTGTTAGTAGGAGAAGAGAAGTGTGAAGTGAAATCAAACAATGCCTTTCATTTGTGTGAAATGATAGCTCATTTTGCCTTCACTTCACCTAGATGTAAATCATTCTGGAATCCCTTTCCACTTTTCTTCCTATTTTTAATTGTTTATTTCTAATGTAGCTTTTACTAGTAACTTTGAATAACAGTGAGAAAGACATTTATCCTATGCAACCCAAGTAGTTTATTTTTTGTAAAAAAAAAATATTTACTTATAATCTACTCCTTAAAAATCTCATCATATTTATTAAAGTTTAATATTTGGAATACATCAAAGCGGAAAAAGATCAAGCAAATCCTATGAACAATTTCAACTATGGTGGGCTCCAAAATGGTATACTAAACTCATAATCATCGGGCATTAATAACCTGCATAAGCACCTGTCGCATTCGCACACACACCCACACCACACACAACAACACACAACACACGCACATGCATACTTATCACTCTGCTTTTACGTCAGTGACACCAACCTCAGGTTCCTATTTGGCGCAGCCGCAAGGCACGTAATTCTTTTTTTTTTTTGTGTACCTATTTTTATTATTAACGTGTGCCTGTGTCGTACCAATGTGACTTTTTCAATTCATATGTACTTTCTGAGTTCATCTTAGACATCATTGACATCCGTGAAGGAAAACATCGTGAGGAAACCTGGACTTATAGTTAATATAAGTTTGAAATCGCCAATCCGCCTTGAGCGTGGTGATCAATGCTCAAGTCTTCTCTGTATGAGAAGAGGCCTTTTCCCTGCAGTGGGACAGTGTTACTGTCCCACTGCAGAGCAAAGGCTTGTATTTTTATAATAAATTATTAGTTATATTTATAACAAAATATTAAATAATAATCATACAATAAATACTAGCCAAAATGTATAGGTAACAGGATTCAAGCTACAAAACTTATGGGAGAGGAATCGATTAAAAATACGTGCAGGGTCTAGAAGTACAAGAGCTCTTTAGATGTTGTAGTCATAGCTCTCTTATTAATTTAATTATTGCGAACTTAGAAAGTATTTTTTAAATTTTAATATAAATATTAATGTAACTTTATGCAGCCTACCCAAATGTTTTTTCTTTTTAACTTTATTAACAATTATAATTTTATTGGGACATCATTATGCATAAATTATGATTTTACTCATAACATTAAACGAGTATATGTCCGAATGAAAATATAATTAAAAATTAAATATTTCAAATAGATTTTTTATTCCAATCCCAATCAAATGTGTTACATAAAGTGATTACCTATTTGACTTACGACAGCCAGAAGGCTTAACAACATGCTTTTTGAGGCACGGAGGTAACGATATAGTATTTATAGCATTGTCTTCCATCTGCATTTCGACCTCAATAAGTGACGTTAACCGGAAAGTCCATCCATATTATAGCTCCTATAATTTGCCACAAGCCCCACAGTCAGGTGTCGCTTCTATACGATTTATTATTCTTTGCAACGGGACAGGGCTCATGTTAAAGGTAGCCATTTACTTTTATGTGATAGTTTTATTGTATGAGTGTTTTTGTGAAAGAAAATTGGAGGTAGTAATCCTCTTTATCTATGTAGGTACATTTCCCTTTTCTTAGCGATGGTGTAGTTGGCCTTCAGTTAAACCAGATGGGGCTAAATATAAGTGTCTTATGGTTATTGAAGGGAACACTTACTTACATATTTTTCATATGTTTTTTTTTATGTTGTATGAAAAGACATAGTTATCTACGTATGAATACAACTTTGTAAAAGCATGTTTGTTAAATTGTACAAACGCGGGCTTAATGCCGTAGGCATTTTTGTTTGCGAAGGCAGCTAGTACAGACGCCAGCACGTCAAGTTACCCCAATGTGTCAAATTTCTTTGATCGTTTTTCAACTTTATGTAAAAGAGAATAAGGTTTATATTTGACACATTGGGCTAACTTGATGAGCTGGCATCTGCACATCTACAAATACGTAACATACAAATTAAATTCGCCACCTACATCATAGTTCACTTCTATATAACTTTTACCTATAACTCTAGCAACAGTTAATAAGTACCACTAAGGGCACCCTCAGCTTATAAAGGACTTACCTGACCCCATATTTTGGACCTTATAAACGTCAGAACTGATATTTTAAGGACTCATAGTGATGTGGAGTGACGTATCGTCAGATATTATATTAATACCGTGGGTTATTGTGAAGTTCTGAAGGTCGTTTTGATCTTTTGTTTGTTGAAGGTGAAGAGGGTTGGATTTTAATAGAAAGCACGTATCATGTTTAGCGTAGAGGTAAATAGTAATCTATATTTAAAAGAAAAGCAATCATCATCCAAACGGCCTGTTGGTCTAGTAGTTAGTGACCCTGACTGCTATGCCGGAGATCGTAGGTTCGATTTCCACTTAGGACAAATGTTTGTGTGATGAGCACGATCATAACTAGTTCTGTGTCTGGGTGTTATTTATCCATAATATGTATGTATTTTTAGAAATATATAAGTATGATTATCAGCTGTTTAGTACCCATTACACAAGCTCTGCTTAGCTTGGGACTAGATGGCGCTGTGTGAAAATTGTGTATTTTTTTTTTTTTTTACTTAGAGCGGTTGCCTGTCTGACTTCCACAACACAGTTACTGGGTAACACGATACCCCATGGTTAAACTGGTTGTAAAACTTTCAGGCTACTGACTGTTCGTAATAACTGTCAAAAATGTATTCTATTATATTCTATTTTTGTTTAATTTAAAAAAGGCAATGAAAGAAGAAGAAATCAATAGGTTTTTTTTTTATTGGTAAACAATTTGTTTGTTCATCCTAGTAATATTATAAACGCGAAAGTTTGTGAGGATGGATGGATAGATGGATGTTTGTTACTCTTTCACGTAAAAACTACTGTATGGATTTTAATAAAATTTGGTATGGAGTTAGCTGTCACCTTGGATTAACACATAGGCTACTTTTTATTCCTGCATTCCCACGGGAACGGGACCTACGCGGGTTCCACCGTGGGACGTCTGTTTAAATAAATATTTAGCTACTTTCACACAACGCCATCTAGTCCAAACATACTTGTATATTTCTAAACTACATACTCGTAATATTATAGACATAGAACAAATGATCATCCTCATCATTCAAAAATTTGTCTTAGGTGGGAATCGAACCCGCCACCTTCGGTTGTCAGGGCCACTATACCAGCAGGCCAGTGTACCTATGCTATTGGGTTAATGCATTACTTTTATTTTGATATTACAACCAAACTACTGCACCACTTTCGATAAAATTCAATTAGGACTACACGGAAAAAATACCCTCTCGAACATAAAAGATTTTCAAAAATTAGTCCAAAAATAACATAAACAAACACAGCTGAATTGTGAACCTCCTTCTTTTTAGTCAGTAGGTTAAAAAGACCACATATCATGTTTATTTGAAGCACTATAAAACAGTTCCATCCTATCAACATAATTAAGATACTCCAAAACAAAGATTCGAACTAACTTGCCCAGAAGTAAACAAAGAAGACTTAACACAAGCAAAGTCTGGGAGCAAACATCAAGTAATTCATAACTAGTTCGTCATATTCCTCATTGTGTATTAAGAGAGGGAATAAACCAAAATGACTAAACTTTAATATGAGTTTAGAGTAAATCGTGGTTACTTTGAAAATCGGAAATTATGTGACATGCAACCCGATTTGGTAAATTTTAGTGTTCTGTTTAAAGGGAACTCTTTTACTTAGCCTAAACTGTCCGTCTGTTTGTCACCAGACTGTATCACATAAACCATAATAGGCAAACATTTTTTTTCTGTAGAGTTAGTTAATGCTGCAGTTGTAAAAACAAAATCTTTTTAATTAAATTTAACACTTTCTATGCCACGTAGGTCACCAGTGACCTCAAACAATTGAATTTTTATTGTGTCTGGTAGTCTGGCAGTCAAAGTGTTAATAACATCCGCTAAAATAAAGTTTAAACGCAATAGACATCACCTTTCTTCTTCTTATTTAACTAGGTTTTTTTCCTATCTTGTAGCTCTGTTTACAAACATTCACACACAACGACCTATACTCCATACAAATACTAGTTTCGTGAAAGGATGTACAGACGCCGCACATCAAGTTACCCCAATTTGTCAAATTTTCCCAATTGAATATGAACCTTATTCTGTTTGACATAAAGTTTAAAAACGATCAAAGATATTTGACACATTGGGGTAACTTGACGTGCTGGCGTCTGTACATACATCAGCCAATTCCTCAGTTACAACGTCAAATCATTATCACCTGCCTAGCTTTTTCCCAACTATGTTGGATCGGCTTCCAGTTTAACAGGGTACATGGTGCCGTCATACTCAGTCTGTCTTTATACCACCCTTTGCCCTTTTGTACTACCCTATGAAGCCCTTATATTTAGTTTTTATTGTGTTGACTACTCTGGTAGCCAGCAGGTCGTGAATTAACCAAAGATAGACATTGCAAATAATAGTTTTATAGTTAGATATAGCAGTGATAGCCTAGTGGTGTGACCGGCGGATTGCCAAATCATAGGTCTCGAGTTCGAACCCAAGGCACGCACCTCTGACTTATGGGATTCATGTGCGTATTCTATAATTATCACTTGCTTCAAAAACGGTGAAGGAAAACATCGTGAGGAAACCGGCATGCCTGAGAGATATTACTCGAGGACATGTGATGCCAAGTCAGAGGCCCATGGGCGGCATTAAAACTCTGACACCAGGTTAGTTACTAACCACACGATAAGAAGAAGTTAGATAAAATATAAAAATATGAAAAAAATACACAACACATCCATCAGGCGACACATAGACGAAAGGAACTATTATTCTGTGTGCGAATAAAACCATAATAAAAAAAGAACGACAACTCTATAAAAAGGAAAACGTTCATGCCAGTGATTGTACCAAGAAGATTTCAACATATTGTGGACAATAAAGAGTATTCTATGCTTTTCCATTATACGCACTCTTAAGCAAGTGTGGAATCTTTACAGCCTAACTTTAGGTTTAACAGGCTTGAGTTCTGTCAGTGTTTCAAGCAGACTTCAAGTTTGTAAACTTTAGGCGATGCATGTCTGTGCGTACTGTGTTTGCAATTAGACTTACAATAAATATGTCACCATCATTATTTTTTTATTTTGTTTTTTTTTTTTGGGGGTCAGTCGCCTCGACGGAAGCCAGTGTGCGTCAAGCTGGTCTAAATTGGCGTTCATTCAGATGTACCCTACTTGAAAAGTAGTGGTAAAATGTGAGAGTAATTCATATAACACAGCCCTTCTATTATCTGCCTGCCTTGCCTTGGGGACGGCTCTCAGTTTAACCCGGTGCAGCTAAATACCAGTGTTTTAAGGGTGACTGCTTGTCTGACCTCATAACTTAATAGTTGGGTTTAACACTATACCCCCACATTTTACTGGTTGTCAGACTTTTGAGCTTCTGACAAGGCACAGAGGAGTCTTGGTATGTAATGAATGGAATCCACGGACCGATCACGTCATGCGCAGCCGATAATTATTTTAATATCCACGCATAAAATAATATGAATCAGTGAAGAAACACTTCGTGAAGAAATCGGCATGCCTGGGAGATTCTCGATGGCATGTATTGTAGAGCAAATCGTAGGCCCATGGGTAGCATAAAACTCTAGGTTAGTTTTACTAACTACACGAAAAGAAGGAGACATAGAATTAAGTTTATTTGACTGCTTCAATCATTTTGATAGACTTTATCTACAGAAGCAAGTAGTCATTGTGAAATAAACTTTATCGTCAGGAAATTAAAATTGATATTTATGTAACCAGAAATAACATCAATAAATTAGAAATATGTTTTCAGGTATAGAATTTAAAATGTTTTTCCTTTTGTGGTGTAAAAATTGTTATTTACTGCAATGTAAAACCTGTAAAAGATCCCGAAACGACAACCTTGACTAACGTTTAACCTGCTTTTCCTGCTCATTTATACTAATGTTATAAAAAGGTAACAATTTATTTGTTTGTTTGTAAGTTTGTATGTAGGGGGTTTTCTTCGGAACAAATGATCCAATTTTAAAAAATATTGCTCTGGTGGAAAGTTACACTTTTCCCGGATGACATAGGCTACCTTTTTTCGCTGTAATCCTACGGGAACACGATCTATGCGGGTAAAACCGCGTGACCTCTGCTAGTATGAAATATATTGTACCTACCCATCAACAAACCCGCCTCGGCAAGGAAAGTTTAACCTTCGGTTGTCTGATATATTTATTTTGCAACGAACCCCTCTTGACCGCACTGACACATATACCGTAATTGTTCTTAGAAGCCGTTGACCTGATGCATGTTGCACCATTTCCCATAATGAACACTACTTATAAATCTATCGATCGGCTTCGAAGAATAAGAATAAATAACTGGTGCTTTGATAAGTAATGAGTGAATGGCAGTGATTTTTATACGGCTGGAGGGATGTCTAGTATCATTTTTATTCGTGTGTGCTAGCTAACATGTATGATTTATAATTATCGATTGAGGAATGATGTAATACAGCAGTTTTGTGGTTTAAAAGAAGATACAGTGACCAAAAATCGAATAGAATATGCGTAGATGGTTTGGTCACGTTAAAAAGATGAACGAAAGGCGACTAACGAGAGGTATTTATAAGGCAGATGTAAAAGTCAAAGTCAAATCATTTACTTCAATTAAGCCTGCTTACAGGCACTTTTGAACGTTATACTTACAAATTAAATAAATTAAAATATTGATTCCAGTTGCACATTCCGTAAAGTAGTTTTGTATGGAGAAGAAGGGGACGCCCTAGAAGGACATAGACAGGCTTTATTGGCGAGGTTCTTCAGATAGGCCAGGTGACATCGGTGTATGTGTATAACCACGTATTGTATAAACGTTAACAAAGTAAAAGAGGTATGTAAGAATCTTAACAGATGTCGCTTTGTATTTTCTGCCTAACACCTTGAGATAAAGGAGTGAGTTCATGTTTGTATGAATTATTAATAATGTTTATTAATTACGAATATTGTGCATATTCAAGTTTTTTTTTAATACTATAAACCAGTGCTAGACTGCAATCCCGTCGATTCAGTACAAGCATGCGTGAAAACTAGAGTGAAGTGAATTGTCAATGCCTTGCATTAGTATGGCATGACAGCTCAATTCGCCATCACTTCGCCTACATTTTCACGCGGTGATTTGACCGGAATTGCACTGCTGATAGGATGGATGAGTTCTTCTAACTCTTTAGACAGACGTGTTGATGAGGAGATGGCTCTTCTACTTTTCCTTCCCAGCAAAAACTCTAGCAAGTGGCGGACTTATTGAGGAACTGTCTTGTGTAATTTTGACGTCCAAAAGTGCTGATCTTAAGCCTAATTTAAATAAATGAATTTTGGGTTGTGATTTCTTGCTTCGTTTTCGTTCTGCTTTAATACTTTCTAAAGACCATAACCAATATAATCAGTGTATTTTCTTCTAGTAAGCCCCCTGCCAGCATTTCCACTTACATCTTTTTTTTTATATATATATATAATGGGTCTACTCTTGACCTCAATCTTGTCCTGCGGTCAGAGATGAGGTCGACGATGGAACGAGCTTACCCATAAGAAGCCTATTAACTCGCGACTTAAACAGATTGGGGTCATATGAACTCGGGAACACTGATGCAGGCAGGGAATTCCACTTCTTGGCTGTGCGCATCATGAAGGAACAGGCAAAGCGCTTCGTGCGAATGTGTGGAACATCTACAAGGAATGGGTGATAACCTGCAGTACGTCTGGATTCCCGATGGAAGAAAGAAGATGGTGGAATAGAATGGAATGTGGTGGCGGAAGCTCGTGGAGCTCTAGAGCACACTGCCTTAGAGGTCTTGCTTTAGAAACCAATATGTAAGCCATTCCCAACCCGTTAAGGTCTTCTTACGAACTAGTTAAAGGTAATAGATTTTCTTCAAACTGGAAGGCATTTGGAACCAAATTGAATGATTGACCCAAATCACTGCTATCTTTGACCATTACGAGTTTACTAACAAGAAGACATTACTAGCAAATACATGATTGACGACTTATCCGAATTACTTAGTCTTGTTCCGGGAATGTTAACCGGGTAACACAGTGTCGTGTTTGTTTGTTTTCTGAGTTAAATTATCTATAATATAATTCTGGAAATTCTTTTAATAACAAAACATTTTACAGAGTATGCTATCCATTAATATCAAAAATATAGATCTGAAGTCATCAATTAAAATTTGGCTGAGGATTACGACTTTTTTAACTTCAAAAATTACTTAAGACAGTCCCCCAAAACGCCCGCCCTTCACCAATTCCTAGTGTTTTTGCTGAGAACAAGAAGTGGTGGAACAATAAGGGACTCTTCGGCAACACATCTGTCTGGTTTGTTAGAAGAACATGAGTTTACTCAATAACAATAGATCCCCTTATCATGATCTGTTCAGCGTTTACCAGCCTTGTTGGGGTCGATCTCCAGTCTAGTCATATGCAGCTGAAGTTTCACTACCCAGTTACTGGGTAGCGTTCTATTCCTTAGTTAGTCTGGTTTTCAGACTACTGAGATTTTGACTATTCACAACTACTGTGAAGACCTACAAGTTACAGCCAGTAATAACGGCTTAACGTGGGTTTTGGTTAGTGACTCACCTGGTTTTAAAGGCTTAAAGCGCCTATGTGTCTTTAACTTGGCTCACATACCGTCTAAAAATATTTCCCAAGCATGCAGGTTTCCTCACAGTTCTTGCCTTCACCGTTTTTTGAAGCAAGTTATATTATACATTACGCACATGGATCTGAAATGTCAGAGATGCGTGCCTTGGTTTTGATCTGGAGACCTGAGACTTACTACTAAAATATTGATGTAACAAAAACCGATAATACCTTACCCAACCCGAGATAAGAACCACAGAACCTCGTGCCTAATATAAGTACTTGCGTCTAATACATAGATAGATAGATAGATAAAACATTTATTTAGTACATACAAAAGACACAGACAAACACATAATACAAAAAACTTTTTTACAAAAAATACAACCGACTTCAAAAAACACTAACCGGTATAAAATAACTCTAAATTAGGAAGTCTGTGGCTTTGGTGGTTTTGTCTCATTCATGATTGGCCACCGACTTCCGAATTTAGAGTTATTTTATACCGGTTAGTGTTTTATGAAGTCGGTTGTATTTTTTGTAAAAAAGTTTTTATTTAAGAACTTTTAGTTTGTATTTTTATATACCTAGCTAGATGATAAATTATTACCCATTTCTACAACACATATTTACATATTACAATCAAACAAATAAACAGCAAATGTTCGCGATGAAATCAAAAAGTAAAATTCATGAACAAAAGTTTTCATAAAATGAAAACTACCAGACCAAACTATGTTATTTTTTTATGAAACTATAAAGGAACTAGTCCGCATCAAACTAAAAAGGAATCACGTAAATCGGTACATAAATCTCAGCGTCATCGGTGAACATACATACAAAAAAGTGTTCAAAAATAATTAAATTTTCATAAAATTGTTCATAAAATGAAAACTACCAGGTCAAACTATGTTATATTTTTATGGGACCAAATGGCAGCTATTCCGCATCGAACTCAAAAAGAATCACGTAAATCGGATCATTAATCTCGGAGTAATCGGTGTACATACATAAGAAAAAAAAAAAATACCGATCGAATTGAAAACCTCCTCCTGAAGTCGGTTAAAAATCAAAAGTAATAAAACATTTTTTTTTATGTATGTTACGTGATGTCTCCGCCATTTGTGAACCGATTCTCAAAATTCTTTCTTTATTTGTAAGAGTATACTCCTGAGGTGGTTTTATTTTAATTTGGTGAAAATCTGGTGCTGGTCTTCGGAGATATATAATGGAACTCTTCAAAAATAGACGGCAAATCTGTCGTGATTGCTGGAATCGCTTGGATGTTTATTGTTTATACAACATCAGGATGTATCATCACGCCTGTAAGCTCTGAAGGGTACGTAGATGTGTACAATATATACCTAAATTTCGATCGTTAGGTATGTTAAGTTTCATTTGTTAGGGATAAGTAGATAACCCTATTACCATGACATGTATTGCAAGTGTACCTGGCGTTAATATTCTGCTGGATCCGTGCAGTGGCGTACGGACGCCTTGCAGACAAGAAACGAAAAACGAAAAAAAAATAAAAAAAACAAATACTTAAATAAGATTGAAAGAATAAAAAGGTGTTGTGAAATTGTATTTTCTGCATCGTGATTATACATTATGCAGAGTGATTATGAATAAAAGGTGGCGAAGGTGTAAATAAATAAAATAAATGGGTTGGTCAGCTACGGTGTTATTCTGTTAACAAATAAATAAATGAATGAAGGTGAATGTGTGTGTATATCCCTAATATGCGACCACGAACTACGTTAAGTAGGCAGGTTCAGTTGAAACCCACCCCCCACCCCACCCCATTAGACCAAAATACACCCTTAATTCTTTATCTGAAAACTATTATGGAAACGTCACTAGCCTAACTAAACGAGAAGATCCATTGTCGGTTCTTGACAAAAAATATCTCTTATATTAAGATACAGTACAAACTACTATCGATTTAAGATTATATCCTGCACACCAGCCTTAGAACTTACACTCAAAAAAAAATACCGCCACTCTTTTTCTCAAGACCATAAGATTCAATTTCGCGTGGTTATCAGTTCTCTGGTAGTAAATAGATATAACAGCATTCTCCCTATCCGAAAAGATTTTTTTCAGACAGTTTATGATCGTTTAAGATATCTCTTGAACGTTTCCTCGGACGATGTCATCTATTCGATTTAGATAATATTTTTCTAATATTGTTTGAACAATATTTTGTGTAATCTCTGTGTGTACGCAATTTTTTGGAGATAGAATATAGAGCAGTTTGTATTTAACCGGCGTGCGTTATTCTAGGGGTGGATAATGTCTTGGAATTCTAGATTTTATTGTAAGTAGGCATTAGTGTGTGAGACATACAGATCTATACTCTATTTACAATAAGCATTAGGAAAAAAAGGCTCGTAGAAGCAGGAAAACAGAAAATTGTCTTTTAAAGATGAGTTAACAGTTTTTATTCAAATTGTTTATTTCAAATTAAGAAGAAAAAAAGTGAAACGAAGAACGTATTGCTCATACGCAGGTATTCAGAACAATACGTTCTTCGTTTCACTTTTTTTCTCAACCCTCAAAGAAGCAGTTCTTTGAGGTTTTTGTCATTGACACTACAATTTACAACTAAAATGAAATAATATAGCTAAATGAACACCACAGCATTTCTTAAAATAAATTGTTTAAATGGTTACATCTGCAGTAAAAATAGACGGTTAATATAAATTCGACGTCTATCGTAATTGTAACATGCTTATTAAAATTTGTACTTTCGTTACAAAGTGTGCATTAAAATTACCATTTTTTACTTATGTCTACTGCTATTGTAAATGGAGTATTATTAGTTATCTAGACACAAAATAGTCAATTGAGAATAATAGAACTTGTGCAAGCTATGAATGTGATTACAAAATTTGAGGAAAAGCAAAGACAAATAGATTGTGTGACAGACAAAATGGCTAGGAAGACGCTGAGTGACAGCAAATAGCACTCTATTGAAGAAAGAAATGATTACGATTATGCGATTAATAAAATGTAATCTACTCAATACTCAATACGTTTATTGCATTTCACAATGTGAACTTAGGTGGTAGGTTCATAAGGTTAGACAAGGTTATTTGTAAAACACCAAAAACCTCGCAGGAGTAGTTTACTAACATCATAAACAACAACGTTTGTTTTTCAACTTTTTCGAAAACAGACAAAAAAAAACAACTCTCCATACATAATATCCGAACAGTTGATCGAGTTTTGTATGGAGAGTTGTTTTGTTTTGTCTGTATTCGTAAAAGTAGTAGAACAAAATGTTGTTGTTTATGATTTTAGTAATCTACTCCTGCGAGGTTGTTGGTGTTTTACAAATAACCCTGTATATTAGTTTTGGATCATTGTGGGCCCTGTCAGGCCTAAACAATATAAAAATTAGGAGGAGGGCTATTATAAATATTTGCAATTTTAATATTAATCTGCTCTTTGTTTAATGTAGGTAGGTAATAAATAATTGTATACATATAATTTTTACTACACATGTAAATGTTACTGATAAATGATATATATAATTCTGTAAATAGGTTTTCACAAACAGTTTTACACGTCTTTTTTTTTAACTAGTAGATAAGATCGGATACTATCGGAATGTACAGGATTACTTGCAGCACACAAACAACTTCTTTAGTGGGGCCCCAAGTCATGATCAACTCATGGGAATAGACTCGTCCCCTATTACATAGGACTAAAACATAGCTGACAAAATGTGGGTAGGTACTTTATTAAATTCTGTAATGTCATACTATGTTCAAATTTCACAACATCGTTCCTCACGATGTGTATGATCAGGGCTACATCACTACGCTTGCATCCATTCATAAAATATCATGCTATCGCTACAGCCGTTATCTGTAGTGCACTAGTGTTGTCCCGCAAAGCTAACACTATCCCGAAGCTTACACACGATTAAAATATATTGAAGCTTGTAGGAAAATGGATACGCTGCAGGTCGATCGAGCGGTGTTAACACACGTTGTTAGTAAGGTTTCGGAAACTAGGATATACGGAGGCCAGCATATAAAGCCACCCCATTGTGTCAAATTGATTTGATAGTTTTTCAACTTTATTCCTGCAACTTTAAATCAATCAGCAATGATGCACTCGTTGAGTAAAAAACTCCGCAGCCTTGAGCATTCAAAGTTTGGTGTGCAACTGGGCGCTAGTTTGTTACTGGCAAAGAATAGATAGCCAATAGCCTAGCTTGTGTCGGGTTATATCCTGGGATCAGGTAAAGCATTATCGATTTTTTCTATCTTAAATTTACTCAGTTGCAGCCCTGGGTCAGAATTAATATTTAAACTGACGAAATGTGGGTGTTCAAGTACGTCATGTTGTTGTTCTTTATAAGGCTGAATTTGTAGTATGGTACCATTTAATTTATTTATCTCTAAACATTATTAAATGGAACATAAAGACTACACTTACAATCTATCAAACGGCTTTGAAGAATCGGAATACCTAATTGTCATTTGTTTTGATAGTACTTAAATAACATAAATCATTATTATTATATTATGAAAATTTACACGATGATAAAATGCCAGTAAAACTAAAGCATGCCATCCACAGCACAAGTTACACGCTAGTGTTGTGATGTAAAACGGACACTTTATCCTGGACACGTGATGGTGTCAAATAGTGAGGTGCGGCTGTAGTTATCGCGGATCTGTAAAATGCTTTTGAAAATTTTCTTTCCGCATTAATGACTAACCTGTGTTTTGAAATACGAAATGCTTGGCACGCCTTTTACAGTAACAAATCAATGAAACAGGAATCTCTGTGTTTTATCGATATAGACAATACAAATAGTTGTGTTGGTAAAACGGCGGGGGAGGGGGGAGGGCCTCAGTTACTGCGCCACGCGTACCACTATGGCGGAATCTAAGTATTATATATTTCAGGAATATCGTTTTAGTTTTGTTACGTGAAGAGGTCAAATTTATACTTCTTCATCATCTTTATTCTGTCAAGCCTTTTAACAAGATTGGATTGTAGGAATCAGCTTTCATTCTAACCAAATGCAGCTGAATACCTACTAATGCAAACATTGGTAAAACATGGAGCAATTAAATAATATACCTATCTGACCACGCCAATGATTAGCACAATAGACTAGTCGGATTTGTTGCAAGATATTCTGGGTCGTCACGGTCAAAGATCATGCAATTGGCACCCGAAACCAACAGTTTAACATGCTGTCAGGTCACGGAGATACTTATCTAGAAAAAAAACCATAAATTTCATGCAAATGTTCAGTACCTACCCACTCTATCAAATGTATGAACTAGCCTCTGCATCTTTACGTGTGAGTAAAAAAAAGAAACAAAGACAGAAAAAAAGAAAGAAAGAAAGAAAGCAAGAAAGAAAGAAAAAAAGAAAAAAGAAAGAAAGAAAGAAAATACATTTATTGGCAACAGCTGGATACACGCACATTAAAACCTTAAAAATACAAAAAAGAGACACAAAAATGGCATGTCAGAAAGGTTCATTTCAGCGGTAATTCCAGACAGATGCTGAGACGCTGCCTGACGCTGATTTAAGTAGTAGTAGTTAGTAACTAAACTGGTTTCAGAGTTTATACCGCTTATGGTCCTCTGACTTGGCTTTACATGCCGTTGAAAAATAATCCCTAAGGCATGCGTTTTAACAACACAATTTAAAATGAACAGCATGCACTTATGTTAGTAGACTTTTTCGTCAACCGCTCTCATTTGCACCCAACCCTACCGATGCAAATGTCCATAGTTTCAAAGTTGGCGTTATCTTTCAGTTCTGTCGAGATTTACGGGTTAACTTCTGTCTGAGGCCTTTTGTTTAATATCTTGACGTCTTAATAAAAGTATAACGAAACATGACTTTAGTGGTATTGTCTCCATTTTTATGCAGTTTTGAGTTTCTAAGTAAAAAGTTTCTCGGTGAGTTTTTAAGAAATATGGAAACAGACAAGATGGTAATGGCCCATTTTTAAATTCCGACGTTTGTGTTTTATAATGAATAAAAACATTTTGTATAGAGGCTAGCACTTCAAGCTGCACCAAACTGTAAAATATTCCCATTTGAACATAAACTTTATTCTGTTTCTTATAAAGTTAAAAATTATTAAATAAATTTGGCACTATGGCGGCTTACCAGTACGTTAACATGTCACATGTTACACGCTAGATTATTTTTTTGCTATTTCAGGGTCCAAACTCACAATAAATAGACCAACATAAAACATAAGTTAAAAAAACTCCTTCAAAATTATTTCTAAATAGAAAATAAAAGTCGAGTACGCAATCGCTCCCGGTTTCTTAAAGTATCAATTAACAATCCAATAAATTTTATAGAAAACGTTCACAGCCTCCGAAGTCAACTTAAATTCTCAGAGCTCCACAGCCAAAAGTAACACGTTCATGCAATCGCCACTCCACTTAACATCATCTTACTAAGAACGTTTCAGATTTCTACCGGAAAAAAACTACTGAATTCCACCATAAGGATCCACTTTAACTTAATCACGGCCCCCGAGTCCCGCTCTCATTCAAGTCACGTGATACCCGTCGACAGATCCCGGGATTTATACCCCCGGAATCCCGGTACTGCATCGCATTACTATTCGTCGGAGCCGGCGTTGCATTTTTGCTGCCAAATACAGTTTTGGACAACACAGCAAGAATGTGGCAAAATCGTGGTTCGCTTTGCATTTTTGGTTGCCATTTCTTTATAAGATTACCGTCGTTTTGTGTAAAAACCAGCTGAGTTGGTTGCATACTAATTTAGTAAGTATATAGTGTTTAGCGTGAATGTGCTGAAAGTTACATACGTACGATGATGCCAGCACGTCAAGTTACCCCAATGTGCCAAATTTCTTTGATCGCTTTTCAACTTTATGGCAAACAAAATAAGGTTCAAATTCAATTGGGGAAATTTGACACATTGGAGTAACTTGTTGTGCTGGCGTCTGTACAAGACAAAATTTAGAAAATAAATATAATTAATTCTTACACCCTTGCTAATATTATAAACGTAGGTGTCAAGTAAATTGGTAACAATCTACGAGCTAATCTAGCGTGCGCTGCAAAAACCGTTTGACTCACACGCATAAAACGTATTACGGATAATAATTATGTTTATCTTAAATAGTTCTATAGCGTGAGGCCATTGGTACAGACGCCAGCACATTAAGTTACCCCAATGTGTCAAATTTCTTTGATCGTTTTTCGAATTTATGCCAAACAGAATAAGGTTCATATTCAATAGGGAAAATTTGACACATTGGGGTAACTTGATGTGCTGGCGTCTGTACATTGCAGTTGTGTGTAGTTGACCACCCTGGTAGTAGTTTGCCCTGCCGCCGACAGAGTACGCGGCAGTGAACTCACGCGCAGATGCACGCGCCTACTCCAGTGCTCTACGAACTACGAGACGCTGCGTGGTACCACGTTATTCCGCGCGCTTGCGCCAGTTATTTTAGTGACGGTATTGTTCAGTTCATTTCATTACCCTGTTTTCATGTTATGTGACTATTTTTATACACTAAACATCTTATGAACCAGACATGAAGTGTTTTAGACCACCCCAATAGCACAGTCTAAAAACATACAGTCGTCCGACGAAGCTGTCTAGACAGGGCAATCGTGTGGGGTGTGAGGGGCGAGACGCGGAAAAGCCGCTCCCGTTCTGCGAATAAACCGATGTTCGTAGTGCGGGAGGTATTATTCAAGTCTAACGCGTGTAGATGCTGTCGGCATTTTCCCAGAGATCAATGGCGTCGTCCTACTGTATTAGGTAATATTTATAATGTGCCAATAGCCTACCCAACGCCATAGTCCTAGTTAGAATCCTGAGTGAGCCAATATCACTACCGGTAATAACATAGATTTGCTACGCCTTCAAGACTAAACCGCAGAACCAACTTTGCTGTAGAAATAGAACCTTAGAAAGAAAATTGTAATCCTGTGCAGACGAAGTCGCGAGAACCCTCCGCATCGCCGCGTTGGTATAGTGATTTAAAGATGGCAGCCTTGCATTTCACAGGTTTGACTTTCAAAACCGCGACATTTCATTTTGCGGCTTACTTATTTTGTGGTGGTGTTTTTAGGTGGAGAGACTGAGATCAGAATGGACATGTTCATTAAAATACAAGACTTTTCCCTTAGGTCACACACACATAGACACCGGTTGATAATATTACGTGACCTGACCTTTCTAACAGACAATCACGAGTATAGGAGTTACCACAAACAGATACTCCAAAAGCACTTCAAAATAGCCACTACCATTTACTATGCTAGTCTAATTAGTAAGTAATTATCCAAACAAGCGCTCTGGACAAGTTGCAACGTACTCGTGCCGGACTGTTTGACATGACAATAATGTCCTGTACGGGGA
This sequence comes from Euplexia lucipara, assembly GCA_921972225.1. Taxonomy (NCBI): domain Eukaryota; kingdom Metazoa; phylum Arthropoda; class Insecta; order Lepidoptera; family Noctuidae; genus Euplexia; species Euplexia lucipara. The sequence continues at coordinate 2,371,783 of OV179166.1, read as the reverse complement.
TCGTACGTGATTTATTAAATGAGGCGGTTCAACAAGGCTCGCAAAATAATAGTGCTTTATTTGTTTATTACACTTTTATGTACAAATTAAGAAAACTGTATAGCATATATACATACATATATACAAGCCATACGATAAACTCACGCCTTTTTCCCATGGGGGTAGGCAAAAACTACAGAGACTTTGTCTAAATGTTGTACACACACGCCGGTTCCGAGTACTACGCATCTGACCCTTCTGAAGAACCTCACTAATAAGGTCTATGTATGTCCTTCCTTCTATGGCGTCCACTCTCGGCGTTCCCACTTACATCTGCCTTCTAAATACCTTTTGTTAGTCGCCTTTCATTCATCCTGTCAACGTGACCAAACCATCTAAGCATACTCTTTTCTATTACCCGTGCAAGCACTGTAAAACAAAATATTGACGAAAAAAACTGTAAAAAATAAATTAATGGCATGTCTCACAGTTGCGCCAAAATGCTCAATTGAGCGGTAATGCCAAGCAGATGCTGGCTGACGCTGGTTTTCAAATTCACCTTTTGGGACGAGTGACGGTTGAGTAACACATATTATCGTAGTATATTAATATTGTAACTGTTCACACAATACCCCTTGGTAAAACTGTTTGTCAGACTTTCAGGCTTCTGAACCACAAGTAACCCCCTAGTAACGACTGTCAAAGATCTGCAAATGACAGCCGGGACCAACTGCTTCACGTACTTTCCGAGGCTCGGAGAAGTCTTGGTTTGTTATGAATGCTCACCCATCCACGGCGCAATCTCGTCAAACGTAGTTAAGACCGACCCGTGTGGTTTGTATAATTTAGCCACAAGCTCCTGTTTTCACTTCTACTGTACACAAAGTAGACACAATAGTTAAACAATCAACGTGAGTCATATGTGACTCATGAGACAGGGAAGTTGTTAAAATAAGAAGAAAGGACTTTTTTAATAATACCTATAAATTCAATAAACCCTGAGAGGACACCGATGTCCGCGCTGTCGTTGTCTTTCTATTGTGTCTCTAATTGACACGATTGAAAGGTTAATATAATTTTCAATACATTTGCTCGAAAAATGAATTTACGGAGCCTGTTTACATTATTCGAAAGTTAAAAATTACGCACTATACAACGGAACGTGCGGTAAAATATGTACTCTCACCTAATACTGTGCGGTAAAATAGGTACTCTCACCTAAGTACCTATTTTACAGCACGGTCCATACCCCGTTGTATAGCACCGTTCGTATTCTTTACGTTTTTTTTTTAATTTCCATAAAAAGGAATACAAGAATTCCACCAAGTCGTCAACTCGTTTGTAAAAACCAACTTACCGCTTATATAAGTATATAATAAATAACTATTATCAGTGACAATACAATATTATGTTTTTTTTTTACCAGAGAACGTCTAACAACATTAATCATAAATCAATGAGTTAATAGTACGTTGCCAGTACTGTAAGAGTATGCGTCTATGCGTCCTCATTTTCAAAATAAGTCAAATTCAAATTCAAATTCAAATTCATTTATTTTGTGTACATAGGTTAGAAGATGTTAAAATATAGATATTACAGAGTCCGTCTATGTCCCGCCGATAGGCATACAAAAATTCACAATTTTAAAATAAAATTAAATCATGCCATTTATGTATTCACAATTAATTAGGTCTACAATTTATAATAATAACATGTCAATTTTCAAATCAAAATCATACAGCAAATTCACAATTAATTAGATGAGTATACAATTTCTAATGATAACATGTCAAATTTCCAAGTCAAGTGGTTAAACTTTGTGAAAAACATAAACACTAGATCTAGGCAAAATTTATCCCACCTAGTATTCACTGCAGTAGCTTCAAAAACACTAGAAGAAAGTGCTGCCTTTTAAATCTCTACTTCTTTGAAAAGTTTCATTAGGGAATGAGCTCTAAAGAAAGGGGGAACAAACGGCTAGGTACGTGTATGTGGGTATTTTATTTCCTTTTCTTGCTTTTATGTGGGGTGTAAAAACCGAGTTATTTCTTTCTTCATACATGTGTATAGATCTTTTCTATTCATTTTGATGGGTATGCCAGAGAGGTTCTGTTACGTTTGTTCTGGAAATTGGAAGTGGATTTGTTGAGTTTGAAGATTCCGGTTCAATACTCAATACTCCACAATGTGAACTTAGGTGTAAGGTACAGTCAGCCCATTAATCGATATACATATCCATATTTCCTTAGCTCATGAACACCTTAGCTTACACAAATTGCTAAACAAGACTAGTGCCAGGATTTAATTAACGTCTTATAGGTTCAAAATTCACTAGTCTTGTTTAGCAATTTGTGTAAGCTAAGGTGCTCATGAGTTTAGGAAATATGGATGTGTATATCGATTTATGAGGCTGACTGTTCATAAGGATAATAATATGCATTAGTTTTGGATCATTGTGGGCCCTGTTGGGCATAACAATATAATAATAGGGAGGAGGACAGAACAATATAAGAATAATTGTCGAAATGGAAAACGTTGGATGTACCTGATTCAACAAATACTAAGGATAGATGACTAAAATTGAGTTTTAACATTATTATTTTTTATAAGAAGCATAGTAAAAATAGCACGTGTGATGATATTTAGTTTCGTATTTAACAAAACTTTAAAGTACTGGACCGAAAACTTTTGAAAACTTCTTTCATTTTTGTTTCGCTTCACTATCCCCGGATGACATAGGCTACTTTATATTCTTGTATTTCACAAGGGAACGGGCAACTACATGGATGAAACTGCGTGACGTTCGCCAGTTTTTTATGCATACATAAACTCGAGCCTTTTTATTAAGATTAATTAATAGCCTGTAATTTTCAAAGGGTTCGGCCAAAAATTACCATTAATTGGGTGCGAATCTACGGTAAGCCTATTGCTATCTCGGGCACTGATCAAAACTCCTAGCTGCTACGAATAAACTCAAAAACGCTGTGTCTGACCTGAAGATACTAGTGTTTGCATCCACTATACCAGCAAGGCAGTCATTTGAATATTCAATTGACGGACTAAATAGAATTTTATAAAGGACAAGCAGACGTCCCGCGGTTTCATTCGCGTAGGTCCCGTCCCCGTGGAAGTACAGGGATAAAAAGTAGCCTATGTGTTAATCCAGGGTGTCAGTTAACTTCATACCAAATTTTATTTAAATCCATTCAGTAGTTTTTACGTGAAAGAGTAATAAACATCCATCCATCTATCCATACTCACAAACTTTGCGTGTATAATGTTAGTAGAATAAATGATATTTTTTTCTATAGATAAGTGCATACAAACCCTTTTATAAGTCATTTTTAAACTAGCAACTCACGTCCGTGTTTCGCTATCTGACTACCCTGAGAATTAAAGAAACTCAGAGGTCACAGTCTCTTTTAAAGTCACATTATCGTGGGCAATAGGAATTGTATCGGAGTTAAATTTTCAAACTCCAATACAATCCCTATTACACCTTATTTCTTATCTTTCAAACAACACCAATGAAGTGAACAAAAAATACCGAAGAAAGACAATTTGGAAACAGAAACAAAAACGCTTTTGTCCTGTTTTTCTTCCATTACGGCCATACCATCAAACCTATACGTCTACTAAAATCTTATATTTATTTACGAATATTACTGGAAAACCCTTTTTTCCCCTTATTTTCCCCATAAAAGGGCAACCTATAGAAATAAAAATTTATTAGAATTCGACTATGGGATTGTTGGATATGTTTAAGTATCTATTAAATTATATATCCGGGGTTCGAAGTTATGTTTAGTAGGGAATATGAATTTCTATTTATTCCGAGTGAGCGATATGCATTTATGTTGGTTGATGTAAGTATTTTTTAGAATTTCTATTAAAAGAAATAAAGAAAGAAAACATTTCATTTGGACGCACAGAAAATAAAACAAAAGAACAACAATACAGATAATAAAAAAAAACAAGAAAAGATTAAACAACTAAAGAAAAAATAAAATTTAATAATAAAAAGACCTGTGCCTGTGCTGGCGCCTATATTGGCAAATTAATTGACCACCTTTAAATTGGCATAGATATCGCAGTCTAAAATGTAATTCCCTTGAGTCTTTACACCTATTTCCCAAACACTTGGTAGTAGGTCCCGGGTCCTGGGTTAAAGGTAATCGGATAGGCAATTGCTTAAACTAACTACAAATAAAATAGTAAAAATCGGAACACTCAGGCGTCACAGTACTCCTCCCCATCGCTGTCATCTGGAAACGTGCCCAGAAGACTGGCAGCATTGCCACGTTGGATGGCAATGCTAATTCTTTGGCCAAAGAATAAGCCAGCCCTCTGGTCACGCGAAGTGACGACCAGTCTGCGAGAAATCTCCTTGAAAAGGCTGCGTGCACTCGGACCCCATTTTTAATTATTATTTATTTATAAGATTTTCTATAACCGTCAAATGAAAGCTCTCAACTGTACAGATGCCAGTACATCAAGTTGTCAAATTTTCCCAGTTGAACATCAACCTTATGTTATTTGCTATAAACATGAAAGGAATTCGACACAAATCTTTGTCACTTTAACATTATTCTCATTAGTATCCTCACACTCTTTTCTTAATTAAATTGAGGCGGTGCAACATTTCTTCTTCTTCTTCATACATCACTATTTACCGCCCTTTCATTAGCTTTTTATTCTTTCACACTCCCGCCTTACATACAACGACATTCAATTCCTATAGACCGGACATCACGATCAAAATTTTCGTCTGAAACTTGTGTCCTGCTTGGACACAAGTCTATGAGTTTTGTTTTAGTACGCTCCGCTGCTGCTTCAATATTTATATATTATTATAGATGGCGTTACTGAGACATGGGATCAAAGTTTTTCTATGACATTTCCTTGATATGCCCGCTCTATAGTATTTTAAATCTGTTCGCATACATACAAAGGAAAAATCCGTGAATTGACGTAAGGCGGAATCTTTTGCTTCACTTACTTTCATACGTGTTGCATTGCCTATCAGATGAGCTGCATAGCATTTGTTGTCACAAAAACTATGCTACTCACCTGAACTTTCTGAAGAACCTCACCAATAAGGTCTGTTTATTCGCCCTCCTAGAGCGTTCTCTCCCTGCGTTTTCCGATACATTAGGCTTTTATTCATCCAAGCCATCGAGTATCTCTTGTATATTATATCCTCCACATTATCACTAAAACTTTCTTTACAGCAAAATCCTCATTCCTTTGCATCGCATTACCAAAACAAGTCACTTTAACATTATGGCTTCGGAAAAGTCACATCTATTCAACCACAACTCCTGTTGACTCGCCTAGTAAAAAATTGGAACTCCTAAATCACTCGCCAACGTAAATACATATAACACCGGTAGGCTTCAGATTCGAGTGACAAAACGCCGTAACATTTCAACCTGAGTGCTGTTGTTGTCGTTGATTCTGAGTATCGAAGTGATTCTGTTGATTTTATTGTTGGCAACCTTTTTGGGGACGATCTCTTGTGTATTCAGAATTTTGTGAAAGAAAATTAATTAGGTCAGTCTAGTTTTCGCTAATTGTCGTGGAATAGGTGGTTGTGATGCAAGCGAATTATTTATTTGTCTCTCTATTCTCAGCCAAAAAAAACATACTTATGTCTTCTCTGTGTGAGAAAAGGCTTTTGCCCTGCAGTGGGGCAGTAACAGGCTGGAGTAAAATGTTATCTTTATACAAATACATTATTTAATTTGACTACCAGATCTGGAGGACATTTTTTAATGAAAATTTAATACATACATTGTATTAGAGTAATGGAATATTTGACAACATTTTAGTTTTTAGTCCCTCATCTAGATAACAAGAAAATATTCGACGCATATTTTTTTCTTTTTCAATTTAATGGAAAACTGCTGAGATTAAGCGCATTAAAGTTGAGGAGTGGGGGCTTGTAACGTCAGTAGCTAGCATAAACTGTACTGGCTAGTGACGTCATGCGACATTTTAACTCGATGTATCGCCGTTATTTTTTTGATTACCTGAAAAAAGACAAAATACGTGTCGAATATTTTCTTGTAATCTAGATGAGGGATTAAAAATTAAAATTTTGTCAAATAGCCCATTCCTTTGCATACAAAGACATTGAATACCTATAGACCGGACATCACGAACAAAATTTTCGTCCGAAAAAGTGTGTTCTGCTGGATACAAGTCTATGAACTTTTTGTAGTACGCTCTGCTGCCGCTCCAATATTCATATATTATTCTAGACGGCGTTACTGAGACATGGGATCAAAGTTTTTCTATGACATTTCCTTGACATTCCCGCTCTATAAGTATTTTAAATCTCTTTGTTTGCATATAACCTTTGTACACTGCTATTGTTAAAACAAGATGTCCTTTTCAGAAGTGTTTTTACTAACAATAAAATTATGACTGATACATTTTATTTGAGGATCAACGGATAACAATAAAAATATATTTTATTGCTTCCTTATACAAGGGACTGTACCCACTATTCATATACTTTTTACGACGTATTTTTATATTTCATGTCAGAGAGTACTTGATACAATTTTTGTTGTTGCTATTGCTTCTGTGCACGTATCTAATATTAAGTCCGTTTATCTGTTTGTCTGTTCTCGTGCTGTAACTCAGAAACTGTGATAGATAGGCAAGATAACAAAATGTCAAAATGTTGCTCGACCTTAACAACTATTCTTGTAATACGTAACCCTTAATGTAAACCTAACCTTTCTGTCTTTAACTACTTTTGGCCAATCTTTTAGAAAGGAGTCCAACTTGTCACGCCATCTCCTTCTGGGTCTGCCGCGTCGCCGGTTTCTGCTGTCCGGAATCCAGTCAGTTGATGTCTTCGCTCAAATTTCGTTGCGATATGCGGCAGATGTGGCCTGCCCAGTCTCAGTTTAGTTTAGCGGCTGAGTTGCCTACGTCTGCGATTTATATTTTAGAACGAAGAATACCTCTTGTTTTTTAATAAACTTCGAGGCACATTAAATCGATCTGTCTAAACTTTTTGCTGTAATATTTTTTTTTATACTTTAGTACTTGGATGTCCACAAACAGTTTAACCAAAACAAAGTGTTTATTTGGAATTTAAGTTACTTCTTCCAAACTACGGAGTAGTTTCTTGGCAGACGTAGCCCCCACGATACTCTCAATATTAACGTATGTACAGACGCCAGCACATCAAGTTACCCCAATGTGTCAAATTTCTTTGATCGTTTTTTAACTTTATGTCAAACAAAATAAGGTTCATATTCAATTGGGAAAATTTGACACATTGGGGTAACTTGATGTGCTGGCGTCTGTACATTCACTTTTCGATTTACATGGTAAAATTACAAAAATAACCTGACCACAACTAAATTACTGCAAAATTCTTTAAGAAAAGAAAATGAAGAAGAAGAAGATTAATAAGAAAAGATTTATATTGTGCTTACCACAGATAAATTGACATCGATTCGATTGATTGATAGTTGAATTGTACAGTTTATACTTTGTTTAATTAAGCGTGTAAGGTGTAATCTTCGTTGGAGATCCAAGTAAAAACAAATACAAGTAATTGACTACAAAATATTCGATATAATATTGTCATTATAATTTGCCCTAACCTTTTTTTAACGGCTATGTTTAGTTCAGCTTCCAGTCTAAACAGAAACAGCGAAATAAAAATATGCACTTTAATTGTCTATTCTACAAAAAATCCACTAGGATCACTCGTGTATGTCCATCTGTCTATCACTTGATAGACGAGTGAAATAGAAAAAAGGTAGGTAGGTTTGGTTTCGAGTAAATTATTGTACAGCCAAAAAGTTTTGAGCAAACGCGTTGTGATACGAAAAACAAGGCGTTTACTGGCATTGCAGCAAAATAAAATACTTTAAAACTAGGTATAAATAACACAGAAGATAAAGATAAAATCAATTCAATTATTAATTGCCTACCTCTCATGCACAAGGTTGTGGTTCAAATCCGGGCAAGTGCAAATGTGACCATTATAAATTATATGTACTTTCTAAGTTTATCTTAGACACAATTGACATCGGTGAAGGAAAACATCGTGAGGAAACCTGGGCTTATAGTTAATATAAGTTTGAAATCGCCAATCTGCCTTGAGCAAGCGTGGTGATCAATGCTCGAGCCTACTCTGTACGAGAAGAGGCCTTTACCCTGCAGTGGGACAGTAACAGGCTGGTATTATTATATTATATTTAATTGCTTACATCACAAAACATAGCAAAAGCGCAATCATACAAATTTCAAAAGATTCAATAAAAAACTCACATAATAATTTACAAATTTAGTCACACATAATTAACCCTAGAACACTAAGCTTCGTCGAATCGACGACGCGAACTCAAAAAAAGTGCCGTAAATTTTGAGTGCGCGGTCGCACCTATTTCAGCTCCCGTGTAATCCCAGTTGACCCATCGTCCCCCCGGCAGACAGTAGTGTTTCTTGTGTAGGAGGTCTGTGAGCGCCGGATCAGCAACCATGGCTCGTCGAATCGACGAAGGTTAGTGTTAACGTTACATTTTGTACTATTGTGGTTCTAATATTTTAAGTTTATTTTTTAGTTTTTACAATGTAAAAGTAATGCATGTATTTTTTTATTTTAGATATGGTTCTTCAGCTATTATTAGCAGATAATAGTGACCAAGAATTTCATCAGGGAGTGAGAAGGAAGACCACATCGAGGTTGCTCCCGCTTATGAGTCTATTAGTGAGGATGAGGTATTTTCTTCGACACAACATCCACCTCCAGATCAAGACGTTCGGGTAAATGACCATGCATCTTCATCAATTGAAGATCAGATACCACATGCCCGTCAGCAAAACGAAGGATGACGAAATCTAGTTGTACAAGTGCAATAAATCTTTGTGTGGCGAACACAAATTTGATGTGTGTCACAAAAGTCTTAATTCATAGTTTTTTTACCTAAATGTATTTCTTTTTGTTGATTCTATATGTTAATTTTAATTTATTAAGTTTTTTTTCAAGATGCTGTGTTCTAGTTTTTAATAGGTAAGCAATGAAAAAACTAAGTATCTTGATTTGGAGCGAAAACTATGACCTCAGTAAAAAGGCTGACTAGGTAATAAATATGTGATTTAAATAAATAAAAATGTTATACTTTTCATAATAAATGATTATAATAAAAAAATAATACAAAAGAAATTGATATTTTATTCAATAAAACCTTGTAAACCTACTTTTTTGAGAGCGTAGTCGAAACGACGAAGCTTAGTAATAAGCGTTGAAAAATAAGTTTAGTGTTCTAGGGCTAATCCCAATCAATTAAGGTTAATTACGCACCTACAGCATACTTGACGTCTTCTTAGCCTAAATTTCGGTCTAATGACGTAGGTATTAAAGACCTGTACAATATAAAACTGCTTAGGAATGATGATGATCTTGTTGCTTCTTGAACTCGGCAGCTTTTTGTAGTCTACTTTGTCGAGAATATATTGCATTATTTTATTTGAAATCATAATGGCGACACTCCAGTTAAACAAAAACGGACTAATATCATTTAAGCAGTCTTTGTATTCCATAAGCTCGAGATTATTACGGTCATTATTTACAAAGACTCCTAGCATTATAAATGGGGTGAAGATTTCCCCAAGATTTTCCTTGACCATTTGAGCCGTTGATAAATTATATAACAATTAATTTCTTCGTCATTATTATTTTACGCCTCGTCTACTAATCTTCTTAATGTTGTGTCTGTCTCGAGTGGTTGGTTCATTTTGTTTATTCAAATAATCATTTATTATTAATAGTTGTGATGGCTAGCTCCTTACTTCTCATGCACCGGTTTGAATAATTTGTGTTCTCAACCAGCGCGTGTATGACCAGAATTTATTTATTAATCGAAGTAGTAAAGTATTTTAGCACCGTAACGTTTTTCTGATACCTATGTATTTTTGCTTGAGTCCTAAAAAGCCATAAATAAATCATCATAAAAACTGAAATACCTAATCACTTCTTTCATTAAAAATCTTATTGGTTTTGACTAAAACATCAGTAAAAGAACATCCAGTAAAAATTGGAAATAAGACTAAAAATACAATGCTGGGAAGGATCCAGAATCATTACTAACCTCATGGTTTAAGTATGTGCGACAATGTCAAAATCAAAGTTAAAGTAATTTATTTGTATAACATGAGTAAAAAATCCCTTTCCACTTATAATGTTAACAGCTGAAAGTTAAAAGTTTTAAGTAGTATACATGGGTATTAAGAAGCAAGCCTTTTGCTGTCGGGCATAGCTAGAAAAAAATATTTAAGCGTACCTACTTTACCCGACCCATCAACTAAACCCAGGACATTATGCTCATCAACACTCGTACTTTCAACCATTAGACCTTTCTTGCTCTTTAACAAAAAGAAAAGGAGCAATACAATAAGAGATTAATTCTTTAATTAACGATTAAGCTTCGTTAAAAAGTTAAAAAAATATTAAGTTGAAATTAATATTAAACGTAACGTATAACTTACTTGTATCACCGAAGAAACAAACTCAAACAACCAGTTAATGTATATAAATGTCAACCTTTTCATTATCCACACTTCAGGACAAATTAATTAGCACACCAAACTTTCCATGTAACACAATGTAGACAACTTTTACGTCGAACAATGAGCTGCGACGCTCGCTGTAGCCTTTTGTTTGGCCGACAGTGTACCGACAGTTGTTATAAAACGCAAATAGTTTCTTTGTTACGCTTTGTTGGGTTAGTGGACATCAAAATATTGGTTAAATGTTTAAAAAAATGTTTACAAGTTATTCAACATATTTCATTTACAAGGTGAAAGGGATATTAGCAAACCAATGCTGGGGTGCGAGCCCCGCTGCGTAGGCTCACGGATAATTTACAATAAGCTCTTTATAGATTTAGATTTCTTTTGTTTAGCGACCGGAAAGTTTAGATGCGCTGCGCTTCAAGCAATCAAAGACATGTTTTAGGTTTAGTATAACTTAAAAAAAAAACAGATATGTTGCATTCAAATCTGTCATTAACATCTATTTTGCTGTGAACAATGCTGTAGATTACACATTTGTTAGATTTAAGGCCACATTTTTGTATTACTTACTATGTAATTGTTTGTTGTTCCTGGTTGTTCCAAATAAATAAAAAAAAAAGACGTGTGGCACTCGGAGACTGCCGCGGTAAAGCTGTTGCACAGCATTTTTATCAACTCCTCTCCTCTCCCCCTCTCCATTCCTCCCCTCCCCCTCTCCCCCTCCCTCCCTCTCCCCCACACCTCCCCCGCCCCTCCTCTCACCCCTCCCTCACTTTCCCCTCCCGTCCCCTGCCTCTTCCCTCCACCCCCCTCCACATCCCTCCCCTGCCCCTCCGTCCCCTCTCACAATACCCTGTTCCCTCTCTCACAATCTCCCCCTCCCCTCTCCCTCCCCTTCCCCTCCCCTTCCCTTTCCCCTCCCCACTATCCAATACGTCTATACAACGCCGTGTCGAAGACTGCCGAACTGAAACGACGTTAGACGATGCACGGCCTTCAAGCCACACCTCCTTGCCCGTCGGAGTGGGGAGCGTGAGGTTTTTTCGATACGGAACTTCTGGATTCGATCCCCGCGCTCAAGGCCCGCGATAGAAGCTATGCAATAGCTTAATAAAATAAAATATTGACGTCCAACTGTTATTCAATTAGCTATCTTTATATTGCAAGTGACAAACTGGCGTCCATTTGTACACCAAGCTTTGATGACAACTGAGAATTAAAAAAAAATGGTATTACAATTTAAGTGGACTTCAAGTTACGGTGACTATCAGACGTGGGACGATGCTCTTTGTCACATCTCTGTGAGTGCGCATGACGTCATCCTAGATACACACTCATCATCAACATCATCATTTCAGCCATAGAAAGTCCACTGCTGGACATAGGGCTCCCTATAGATCTCCTGCTCGCGCGACAAAGGTAATGTGTAATGCGCATGTTGTACCCACCCCAATATCTGTTAAGAGCTCGGTTCTTGAAGTTGTTGACACGTTCGTCTACCTAGGACAAGTAGTCCAGTTAAGTAGGTCCGACTTTAAGAAAGAGGTCAGTCGCCGAATCCAAATCGGCTGGGCAGCGTTCGGAAAATTGCGTAATGTCTTCTCGTCCGACATACCTCAGTGTCTCAAGTCGAAGATTTTCGACCAGTGTGTGTTGCCAGTGATGACTTATGGCACTGAGACGTGGTCCCTCACTATAGCCTTATGAGTAAGCTCAAAGTAGCCCAACGAGCTATGGAGAGGGCTACGCTCGGAGGCTCTCTGCGAGATCGAATCAGAAGTGAGGAGATCCTTAGATACACACTGATGATAGCCAATACGAAACTACAGCTAAACGTTGAACACTTTGACCATTGATATGAGCCATGTGAATTTGTTACTAAGAACTTTTGACAGAGATACGTAATAAACCTGGCGGACTTGGACGTAATTGAGTTTACTGCATGTTTCTGAACTCCCCAACTTAGAAAGCTGAAAGTGTAAACACCACCCTCTTTTACCAAATTAATTAAATTTAAATATTTGTTTGTTATTTCAAAATATTTTTTTTATTCATATTCATTATACACATACACTTACGCCTATTTACCTCGGAGGTAGGTGAAAATACATAGAGCCTCCAGCAGTGCTATTCTGTAAATGGTAAATCACTTCGAAAGTCATTTCGCAAATCATCTCGAAAGTCATAATTACTATAACGCTTCTCACGTCGCCTGTACAAATTTCGGTATTCGTTTTAGTCGTTTTAGTTTGTCTCACTATGATCATCACTTGGTGACGCCAGTGTCGAAATCACTCCATTTAAGAATACGATATTTTAATTTCACACGATTTCACTGCGGATTCAGAATAGTGATTTCGCAAATCAACATTTCTGTATAGTTCTGCTGCTCGGATTCCAACATTAAACTTTTAGTGCGTTTACGTTCTTTAATTAGTCTTGCATACATACCGGTTGCAAATGCAATGGTTCTTTCTTTAAAAGGCCTTACCAGACTGCCCTGCATTGTTTGACTCGCAAAATTTATTAATATCCATATGTTTGGACTTTAAAAGAGACCAAGAATCCTGGGTTTCTAGCGGTATTAATAAAAAAGTCCTAAGCTAAGCAGAGCTTGGGTTTTGGGTACTAAACAACTGATAAACATACTAATATGTTTCTTATTACATATTTTAGATAAATTACACCCAGACAAATGATCGTTCTCATCACACAAACAGTTGCCCTTGGTGGGAATCGATTCCACGACCTCCGTCATAGCAGTCAAGGCAGGCCAGTCAAGTGTCATTTCTTATCAGGGATCCTGCAATTAGGAAAAAAGTATCTTGAAAGTGTTTATAAGTATCTTAAGTTAAGAGAAATAAATATCAATTAATTTCATTACTTTACCCATTTTTTCTAAAGACACAGACAAACACCATACATTTCGTTAGTAGCCTTTCATACGTCATCATTTTAAATTGACTCATCAATGTCATTAAAGTACCTTGAAACAGCTGCCACAATTTGCTCATTTGTCTAAATACCTGCAGCTTTAGTGTCGGACAAACTAATTACATTGAACATTTGAGTTTCGGTGTAACTCGGCTAATACCTTTGTTTGCTAGCCAGTGTACGTCCACCATTCTCCTAACTTGTGGTTTCCGTTGTTTGGATTCATTAGTTTACAACAAAGGGTAGATTACGGGCACATTATTAACACTTTTAAGGGTTTTAAAGATAGTGGTGAAAAGGATTGTCCAATAGTGCAACATTGTCTGACTGTCTGTCTGTCTCTTGTGTATTTAGATTTTTATGACATAAATTAATTAATTTGACTGGCCTGTTGGTCTAGTAGTTAGTGACCCGACTGCTATGCCGGAGATCGTGGATTAGATTCTCACCCAGGAAAAATGTTTGTGTGATGAGCATGATTACTTGTTCTGTGTCTGGGTGTAATTTTTCTATTACATGTATCTATGTATTTAGAAATATATTAAGTATATTTATCAGCTGTTTAGTACACATAACACAAGCTTGTGTGAATTTTGTGGAATATTATATTATTTGGTCACGTTGAAAGGATGGATGAACGGCGACTAACGAAAGGTATAAATTACAAGGCAGATGTAAGTGGGAACGCCGGGAGGGGACGCCCTAGAAGGACATACATAGACCTTATTGGTGAGGTTCTTCAGAAAGGTCCGGTGCGTAGTACTCGCAACCGGCGTGTGTGTATGACAACATGTATGAATGTAAACGAAGTAAAAGAAGTATGTAAGAATCGTAGCATATGGCACTCTATAGTTTCTGCCTACCCCCATGGGAAAAAGGCGTGAGTTTATGTATGTATGTATTATATTATATTGTCTGTCAAAGATGTTGATCTTCAAGGAGTCCTATAGGAGTAGTTTTCTTTAAGAACAGTTTTTTAAAAGCTAAATGCCCTAGGGTTCTGTTTTTATCTTTGCTTTTTTTAAAAAATCATGTACCTATGTTTAAATTTATAAAGAGGAGAAAACTGACTTTCTTCAATTGCATTACTTTTAAAAGTCATGAATGGATAAATTTATGAAGAAGGGAAAATGTAATTGGAGAGGGCACTGGCTCTTGTAACACAGGTTTACCATCTAGTACAGGAGTCAGGGACGTCACACAATTTTGTAACCACTTTCTCCGTAATAAAGATTCTATTATATTCTACTCTATTCTTCCCTCCCGGTTGCGAGTACTACACACCTGACCTTTCTGAAAGGCATCACCAAGAACTTTAGTGTGTGGGTGTATTCTTCTAGCATTTTCTCCGATACACCACAAAATTTTAATTAGTACAAATAGTTAAAGGGCTTATTCTAGACGGTCGTCTCATTAAATTTGTAAAGTATCAATAAATAATATTCATAAAGAGCAAAGTTATTAGCGTTTATTTTATATTCCAAAAAGTCACCCAATTTATGGAAATATTGTATAGGCTATTCATGATTATACTTAGTAGTATTCATTCGTCGCTATCTCTTGTTCACGTTCGCGTGCGCTCGCTCTAGCAGACCCCGCCTCCAACAGCTGTTTTCGTTATTTAAGTTTAATTGTGGCATACCTATTTAAAAATTTAATTTCGTTTTTTTTTCTTTTCATTCATCAAATAATGATCCGTAACAGGTACCTACAGATACATTTTTAACTCCCGACGCAAAAAGAGAGGTTTTATAAGTTTGACCGCTATGTGTGTGTGTCTATCTGTGGCACCGTAGCGCTTAAACGGGTGAACCGATTTAGATGCGGTTTTTTTTATTTGAAAGCAGAGTTTCTTGCAATGGTTCTTAGTCATGATTCATCAAAATCGGTTCAGCCATTTCAAGGTTATCAGCTCTTTTGTGTTACCTACCGATGCGATTTTAGACGTCTATGGGTATTTGTATTAAATGAATAACGAAACGTTAATATCGTTTGACAGATGTCATCTAGTTTTTGAGTGTCTATGACACAACTCTATGGACACTTCCTTTTGCAATGGAGATCGTGAACGGAGCATGGTCTCCAGAATAATACTAATTAATAATTACTTGCTGTATGTCCAAATTAACATTAAATAATAAGAAGACTGCACTTTATCTTTTATTTATGAAGATCACAACAATACATGGCGCAGCCGTAGTACGAGATTGGAAAAGTGACCCACGTGAGTAAAATCGAATCGAACGCATGTGCCACGTGTGTGCGACAAAACGAAAATGCCGAACGATGAAAAAGTAGAAGTTGATAACATGACGTGTGCCGTGGAATATAAAATGCCTAAGGGATTAAATCTCGATAAAATAGACGATTGTTATCCACAATGGCAGAGGTTTCTACAAAGATTCAAGACTTTCATGATGGCGGCCGGCTTTGAAAAACTAGCCGAAACCAGAAAAGCGGCAATATTACTAAATTGCATTGGTCAACAAGCACAAGAAATCTATTATAATGTATTAAAAACAGAAGAAAAAGTGAAATTAGATGAAATCATAAATATTTTTGAAGAATATTTTAAACCTAAGCAAAATGAGGTTATTAACAGTTACAATTTCAATAAGCGGGATCAAGACGACGGCGAATCCTTTGATGCATTCTACACAGCAATCAGAAGGATGGCAGAAAATTGTAATTTCGGAGATCAAAAAGAACGTATGCTGAGGGACAGGATAGTCATGGGTGTCAAGGAACAGCGGATACGGCAGAAACTACTCGAAGTCAAGGACTTGACGGTGACCAAAGCAGTGGACATCTGCCGGTCAGCAGAGCTGTCCAGAGAACACATGAAGGTGCTGACCAACTTGGAGGTACATGCCGTGCAAGTGGAGAGGTCATCTCAGCAAAATACCACAGTTGACAAAGCTAAGTATACAAATTATAAAAATAGACCATTTAATAATAATAATAAGAGTAATAACAATAAGAAAGGCAATTTCAATAAAAATTTCTATAGGTGTAAGAAATGTAACACTGACCATGGTCCAAGACAGTGCCCAGCGTATGGCAAACAATGTAATAAATGCAAGAAGTTTAATCACTACAGTGTTGGGAGTAAGGTTGAAGAAATAAACAACCAGAAAGTGCATAATATTGATGAAAAACCAAATCAGAATTATGTACACGACTTATGACTAGTTTGCACAATTGATTTAAATAATAATGAGTGGACTGAGATGCTAAGAGTGGAAAATAAAAAAGTCAGTTTTAAATGTGACACGGGGGCACAGGTTAATGTTTTAAGTTTAACAGATTTGAAGAAAATAGTCGATGATGAAAAAAATATAAATTACTCTGAGACTAGAACATTAATAGAGGTTTTTGGTGGTGGCAAGTTAAAGCCATTAGGTGAAATAACCTTAAAAGTTTTTAATAATAAAGAATATGAAGAAAAAGAATGGTTAAACTTGAAATTTTTAATAATAAAAGAGAATGTTAGACCAATACTAGGTTTAAATTCATTAATAAAACTTAACTTGATAAATAATACTAATATTAATATGATTAAAACTCAGAATGAGTGTAATAATATGAAGGAAAATGTTATTAATATGAATACAAAACTGTTTCAGGGTGTTGGAGAATTTAAGAGTTCTCTGCAGCTACGCATTCAACCAGGTGTAGAACCTGTAGTGAGACCTCCACGGAGAGTGCCTAATGCACTTATGAAGCGCCTCGCTGACAAGTTGGACGTTCTGGTGAAACACAAAGTCATTGCGAGAGTCGAGCACCCGAAAAGTTTTGTAAGCAATTTAGTTGTCATTGAAAAGAAAGATGGTTCAATAAGAATTTGTTTAGATCCAAAAGATCTAAATAAAGTATTAATAAGAGAACATTATTTAATACCTACTATAGATGAGATTGTGTCTAAATTGTGTAATAAGAAGTGTTTCTCAGTACTTGACTTAACAGATGGCTTTTATAATATTAAACTTAGTGAGGATTCAAATGACCTTTGTACTTTTAACAGCCCTTATGGGTGTTACAAATTTTTAAGGATGCCATTTGGTTTGTCAGTTGCTCCAGAGATATTTCAAAAGTATAGCGAAATGGCGTTTGGAGACATACCAGGTGTAATTGTTTATTGTGATGATTTATTAATATGTGGTAATACAGAGAAAGAACATGATGCAACATTGAATAAAGTTTTTGAACGAGCTTTAGAACACAATGTTAGATTCAATAAGAATAAATTTCAATATAAATTAAAGGAAGTAAAATATTTTGGACATATCTTCTCAGAAAAAGGCATGAAGATAGACCCGGATAGGGTAAATGCCATATTAAATATGAAAAGTCCCAGTAATAAAAAACAATTACAAATATTTCTTGGGATGGTAAGTTACTTAAGAAAATTTATACCGAATATGGCCAATATTGCATCATCATTACATTTATTGTTAAAAAAGAATGTAGAATGGATATGGACTGAAGTTCATGAAAATGTTTTTAATAATCTTAAGAAAAAAATAACTGAAGCTCCAATATTACAGAATTATAATAGTAAATTACCAATTGTAGTACAATGCGATGCATCCAAGGATGGCATTGGTTGTTGCTTATTACAAAATAATAAGCCAGTTTGTTTTGCATCTCGTAGTTTAACACAGTCAGAAAGAAATTTTTCTCAAATAGAAAAAGAATTGCTAAGTGTAGTGTGGGCCACCAAAAAATTCCATTATTTCATCTATGGTCATAAAATAACCATTATTAATGATCATAAACCGTTAGAATGTTTATTAAAGAAGCATTTACATGAAATACCATCACCAAGATAGCAGAGACTAAAATTAAAATTACTAAAATACAACATTGAATTTAAATATTTACAAGGAAAGTTTTTGTATATAGCAGACCTATTATCACGCTCGTATCAGGAATGTGAAGAAGTAGATGATTCTTATATGTATGAGGTCATTCATTGTGTGGGCTTGACACAGAATTTAGAATGTACCGAAGAACAAAAATCACATTTAATTACAGAAAGTTCAAAGGATATTGAGTTAACAGAATTAATAGGATATATTAAGAATGGTTGGCCCAAGAATAATAATATACCAGATAACTTACATAGTTATCATAAAATAAAAGATAACTTGTCATTTGATGACAAATTAGTATTTTTTAAAGACAGATTAATAGTACCAAAAAGTGAAAGAATGACAATTATAAAGGCGTTACATGAAGGACACATAGGCATGTCAAAAATGAAGCAATTGGCGCGAAAATTATATTATTGGCCACACATAGACAGTCATATTGAAGAATTTGTTAAAAAATGTTTACCATGTCAAACTTATCAAAACAATAACATAAAGGAACCATTGCTATCACATTCAGTTCCTAGTTTACCATTTTCAAAGATAGGTATTGATATAATGGAGCTAAAGAGGAAAAGTTATTTGATAGTTTATGATTACTACTCCAAGTGGTTAGATATAATGTTTTTGAAAAATAAAAGTGCTAGTGCAATTAATAACAGTTTAATAAATATATTTAGTAACTTTGGTGTTCCAAGTGAAATTGTTTCAGATCATGTACCTTTTGATTCTCGTGAATGTAAGCAATTTGCACAGGAATGGGGTTTTAAGTATACTTATACTAGTCCTAGATATCCACAGTCAAATGGGATGGCAGAGAGAGGAGTACAGATAGCTAAGAAAATGTTGTATAAATGTCATGAAGACAACACAGATATCAGGGTAGCTTTGTTAAAGTATAGAGTGTCACCAGTGGCTGGAACAAATTTAGCTCCTTGTGAATTATTAATGAATAGGAATTTAAGAACAAAATTAATAACCACACAAAATTTTTTACAACCCAAGTTAAATTACCATGTAGAATATCAAATCAGTAAACAAAGAGACAGAAATATTAATAATTATAATAGTACAAGTAGAATTAAGAAAGATTACATAAAAGGACAAAAGGTATG
Source organism: Euplexia lucipara (assembly GCA_921972225.1). NCBI lineage: Eukaryota > Metazoa > Arthropoda > Insecta > Lepidoptera > Noctuidae > Euplexia > Euplexia lucipara. The sequence continues at coordinate 2,352,336 of OV179166.1, read as the reverse complement.
GTTTAAGAAAGAAGTACATAAGAATGTGTGGTTAGAAGGAACAATAGTTGGTTGTAATGGAAACCGGTCATACAATGTAAAAGACTCGAATAATGTAATCTATACAAGAACCTCTTTCTTCATTCGACCAGCATAGGCTTTGTGTTGCATCTGAAGGGGTTGCTTACTGGTTGAATGTGTAATTGTAGCATGTAATGTGTAACTACAGTATGTAAGGTGTAACTTTAATAAGAAATGTATAACCATAGTATGTAAGGTGTAACTTTAGTAAGAAATGTGTAACTGAAATATATAAAAACTAACGGTAGTGTGTAAAGTATAACTTGTAACTTACTATAAGAAAAGAATTTTGTTTAAAAAGGGGAAGACAAAGTGATGTAAAATTAGTTTGTTTTTTTTTGTTTAAAAAGGGGAAGACAAAGTGATGTAAAATTAGTTTTGTTTTTTTTTTGTTTAAAAGGGGATGATGTATTAAATGAATAACGAAACGTTAATATCGTTTGACAGATGTCATCTAGTTTTTGAGTGTCTATGACACAACTCTATGGACACTTCCTTTTGCAATGGAGATCGTGAACGGAGCATGGTCTCCAGAATAATACTAATTAATAATTACTTGCTGTATGTCCAAATTAACATTAAATAATAAGAAGACTGCACTTTATCTTTTATTTATGAAGATCACAACAATACAGTATTAACTTTACTTACAAACGTATTTAAATAAATATAAAAAAAAAAAAATTCCACAACGTTTCTAACTTTTCTTTTATTTGTGGCTTGAAATTTCAAAGACCCAAGTGTGTTATATTTATAAGCAAGATACTTGTTCGGATTTAAACCACAACCTCGTTTATAGCGAGGGGTAAGCATCTAAACCTCTGGGCCATCGCAACATAGTCTAGTTCATTACGACAATAATAAACTAATAATAAGAACAGATCATATAAAAGAAACCTTTACAATACGAGTACTATTATAACAAAACACCAAAACGCTTTAAATATGGTTCCAAATCAAACTGACCTTCATAAAAGCGTTTATCAAACCAAACAAGACGATAGCCTTGAATTTATGAAAACGGAGCAAACACAAAACTTGTTTCGTAAACAGATTAATTCTTAAAATTGTCAGATAAACTCAAATATTGAGTTACTTGATACAAAAGTTTGGGGGCTCAAGCTTTGTTGTGTATTTTCAATGGTTTTTGAGTCTGGTATTCAAAAGGTGAAGGTAAGATTAAACAACAGAGGCAACTGTATTTCTCAATGGAGTAGGTAGAAGTAATTACATTAAAGTTTAATTTATCGCCTACCTGGCTTATTTAGTAAATTCTTATATCTATCATAGTGTAGTTGTTCCTAGTAAAGGTACAACGTCTACACACAACAATATGGCGATTCTCACACTGCCCCGCATGATGCAGCGTGGCGCGTGGATGCGTGTTCTTCCGTTGCTTGTAAGTATCTCCGTTTGTATGGAAAACACGCACAGTCCAACACACAGAAAATGCATCCACGCGCGTTCATTTCAGTTCAGAGACACGCAACTCGCAGCGTGATGCGTGGCAGTGTGTTAACCGCCTATAATATTATGCCTGATTAATAAGAACAAACATTGCACAAAACTATTTTGAAAATATAAATGTGTAGTTTTCTGTTCATTCTTTTCCATACGAAACTATCTTTTAGATGGGGTAACTAGTACCATTCTATTTTATTGAACTTGTTAGTTTGACGTTCAAAAGTACCTTTTCAATGGCCTAATTGAAATAAATGAATTGACTTTGAGTTTATTAGTTGGCGAAACTCTTGCCATCAACCGGGCACTAATCTAGACTTCAGTTGATATAATCCAAATGAAAAGCGTAATAATACTGCCCGGCCTGGAGACCCAATCCAGGAGCAAATGTCAGCTGGCTGGCTGGCTTTTAAAACACAGGCTTTTTGCCTAGTTAAGAAGTCAGGCGTTTTGTTTTATAACAGTTGTCTGTAAGTCTCTGTCTGAACCTACTGTTTGATTTTGGTGTACAAATAAATATTATTATTATTATGTCGTATATACATTAAAATTTCTCACAAAATCAATATTTAAATTATAACAAAAAACTTTTAAAAATATAAATAATAGTAGCCCAGCCGTATCGGGAACAGGATCCAAGTTACCGGTGGTAGAGAGAGAAATCGCCTAACAATTCTAGCCGCGTCCAGAAGTACTGATTTCTGAACCAAACCCTTGATCCAGCTGCTCAACGAGAGCCTCTTCTCCAGGCCTAGTCATATTACAAATTCTATTTCCACTATCGTAATAGATAAGGTGACAATAGAAAGAAAATGGCGTATATGGAATCAGCTGTTTGTCAACTGTCAAGTGTATGACTGAAAACGAAATACACTTGACAGTTGACAAACAGCTGATTCCATAAACGCCATTTTCTTTCTCTATTAGAAATAGAATAGAAATAGAATTTGTAATATGCAGGCCTAGCCATATTACAAATTCTATTTCTATTCAATTTCTATTAAAGAAAGAAAGAGCTGTTTGTCAACTGTCAAGTGTATTTCATTTTTAGCCATATTACAAATTCTACTCGTTAACACTTGACAAACAGCTGATTCCATATACACCATTTTCTTTCTATTTTCGCCTTATCGATTGCGATATTAGAAATAGAATTTGTAATATGGCTAGGCCTGCTGGCTAGGCCTGCTCATGATTATTATTATAATGTCAGTCACTAAGCACGAGTGTTTCAGCATGAAGTAATTTAGTAAAAGCTGACAACTGTCAACAGTAACCCACCAGACAGAGCACATCCCTTTTCAATGGCGTAAGCGGGATTTTCCGCCCTGTTCCTCTTACCCTTAAAAACCTTGGGTTGACCACTAAACAAAGGCAGGCAAGCAACCATAAAATTTTGAACAAACAAAAACACATTACAATTTAAATCGACCTCTCTACATATCCAAAGGTCAAAGCCAAAACGATGCTTTCTTTAGACGCATGAAATCCTAAAACATTGTTTGTTCAGCGACTTTTTATTCCCACGCAAATACTCGGAAAGGTTATTGTGGTTCCGTACGCGTCTTCATTACATATTAAATATGTGATGGTAAAGTAAAGAAGTCGTATTTTATATTGCTGTGTGTTTTAATAAAAATGTAGAGGATGAAAAGGTTTTTTTTATATGTCGTTTTTTAGGGCCTCTTCTAGAATACGAGTTGCCTTTCAATGTTTAATGAAATGCGTGGTTGTGCATGATTTGGGCCCACTTGACACAGTTCTTATTTTGAGCCTTATGCGTTGGTAATAAACCTACTTTTTCCACACATACAAAATATGCAAACTTACAAACTGACTCTTCACAACTCCAGTAGAGCTATTGTGTATCGCCGTATAGCATCCTACAAATGCCTACAATACAATACTTAGATTTAATTTAATATAACAATTTAATTTATTGCAATTTAATTATAAATATTTAATTTAAATATAATTTGTAATGTTAATAATGTGTAAAGTAAACCGTGCAATACTTAAACTTAACCACTTCCCCGTCCCATGAGTCACATATATGTGATTGTTTAAATATTGTGTCTACTTTGTGGACAGGGAAAGTCTAACAATATGATATATTAATAAATTAAATAAATTTTACCAAATATTACTATTTTTAATGTTCCATTTAAATTATATTTAAATTATTATTTCTCTTAATATAATGCGCCTTCATCCTCTCTCCTACTTTTATAATTTTGCTGTGCCCGACAGGGTCCATAATTGATTCGATGTTATAACATACCAACTTTTATGTACACATTATGGAATGCAATAAAGTATTGAGTATTGAGTATCACCGGCCAAAGTAATCGACAATTAATTGTCAAAAAGCTGGTTTCGTATTGACTATGGCCAGTGTGTTTCTAGGATGACGTCATAAGCACTCGCAGAGTTGTGACGAAGCGCACAGTACCACGTCTGATGGCCACCGTTACTAATTGATGTCCACTTAAAATTCAATTTATTTATTTATTTATTTATTTACCCTCGCATCAGAACACCGTACAGCAATTACACTAATGGAGCAAAATGAATAAAAAAATAAAATAATATCAACAGTTTCTTAGCACCAATCTATCCTGGGTCAACGAAGCTGGCTGGCTGCTGTAGATTACACATACGTCGTGTCTGCATTATTTAAAGTAGTGAAATCATAATATCAAACGTATAAATTCGAGATTCCAGCTGATGTCGGATCCGCGGTATAACAACGGCCGCAGGATCTCCACGGTCAAGAGAAGGCAGGAGGCTGGGTGTTGATCGTCAAGCATCCCGTTAGAAGTCCCACCTTTCCAGCCATTACTCTAGTATATTTTCTTGTTTTTTTACAATACATTTTTTTTGTAAATTCTTAGTTGACATCAAAGTTCGGTGTGCATATACAGGATTATTTGTATAACACCAACAACCCCGCAGAAGTAGATTACTAACATCATAAACAACAATATTTGTTCTACGACTTTTTCGAAAACGGACAAAAAAAATCAACACTGTATGGACAAAACTCAATCAACTGTTCGGATATATGTAAGGAGAGTTGTTTTTTTTTTGTCTGTATTCAAAAAGTCGTAGAACAAATGTTGCCACTAATAACAAAACACTAACAAAACATAACAGCACATGTCATGGTCAGCACATCAAGTTACCCCAATGTATCAAATTTCTTTAATAGGTTTTTTAGCTTTAATACAAAGCAATAAGGTTCATGTTCAAATGGCCAAATTTGACAGTTTGCGGTAGGTTGATGTGCTGGCGTCTGTACGTACACTTAGTTTGCAATAATCGTTTTGGCTTTGACTTCTCAGCTAGGTACAATTAATGGCAGATACCTGTCAAAAATATAGGGATATAAGACGTATTTTGGAAAGATTGAAACTGAGAATGCGAACATTTATAAAAATACAGGAATTGCCACTCACACGTTTGTGTGTGTTTTGTGTTATTTAGTCCACGGATACCACATAAACAAATGAACGAATCTGGCTTTAAACATACACCTTCAAAAGCTTTCATATCTATTAGATGTTCGCAGATAAACTGTACCTTGTATTGCATAAAAATTTCAACGATATTCCTTTTCCCCAGCTGCTATTTCCACAAATCATACAGTTGAATGATCACAGGATGTTTGTATTTCATTTTCTCAGTACGACTGAATGCACAATAACTGCATAGATATTACCATAAGTACGTATAGAAGGCCGCCTTCACAAAACGAGTGAATACGCACTCGCACTTAGATTCGTCTCACCTACAGCGAGTGCACGCGCTCTCGCGACAGTTTTTTGTTTCAGATTGACGGTTGTGAGTAAATTATAGGTTTTTTTTTAAGTTAATTTGACAATGACATATCTGGCTGTTGTGTCACCTATGACGGTCGTCAGCGGTCTTACGCTATTCTGCTGTGTATTTTTTTTTGAAATTCTTATTTATTTAATATTTTCTTGATTTGTTAAATAAAAATCCGTGATTTTAATATTTGTTAATGTGAGAGTACCATGTATCTATCCACATAATTATGTACTTATCTACTAAAATGCTTGATCTATCTTAGCATATAGTATGTTACTTTTTATTTATTTATTTATTTTACTTTGTTTATTCTAGGTACATTGTATTCACATGTAATGTTTTTTTTATTGTATACAAATATTGTAAAAACTATTTTAAAAGAGTAAGTATGGAGTTTTTTGCCCATTCTTCTCCATACGAAACTACCTTTTGGAAGGGGCAACTAGAATCATTATACATAATTATTTTATTTATCTTGTAAGTTTAACTTTCAAAACTTTTAAATGGCCTAATTGAAATAAATGATTTGACTTTGACTTTGACTTTGAGCGGTCCCAAAATCTGACAACCAGATTAACCAAGGGGTATCTTGTTACCCAGTAGCTGGGTTGTGGAAGTCCGACAGGTAGTGGCTTCATGTAAAACACTAGTATTTAGCTGCATTTGGTTAAACTGGAAGCCGACCCCAACTTAGTTGGTAAAAGGCTAGGCATATGATGATTTGAGTATGATATTTCTATACTTTATCGATCAGATTTACTATGTCTTTTACTATCCTCTAGCAGGTCCTTAGGTACTGTTCTACACCCTAAGCCGAGGCCCGTACCTCAAAGAAGTTACCCTTTGCTTTAAGCCGTTTATTTTTAAATCTTACCCTGGCTTAAGGAAGGGTAAAAACAGAAAGGTCCGGATAAGCTGTATACAATTTTTTGAGTTAAACAGCGAGACGCCATTTTAAAATAGTTGGTGTTACATAATTTCCTAATAAGTTATCTAGTTTTACGACATGGTTTTTCGCTTGCCAGTTACTATTTAAATTAAGACCAGAACAAATTAGCAGGTCCAGAAAATAACATCGCTAGGCGTTGGTTGTCTGAAATAGTATCTCAAGGAAAAAAGCCACACGAAGCTTCATTAAAACTATTAATAAAGCAAACATTCAAATTAGACCACTGTAGTTACACTTTCTCAAACTAATTTTAATCCAACATTATTTTCTAAACATTTGAAATTCGCTTACAGAACCAACAAATCAAACTTTCCAAATGCATCATTCCTAATTCCAGCAAAATTTCGCACTCAGTAACTGTTAAAACTTTAGCTTGCAAACTAAACGAACCGCCAATTAGTGCTACCCATCTTTGCAGACGTGGAAACTCAGGTAAATGGTGGTTTGGTGCTTCCAAACCAGCAATTTTTGTGGTACAAAAGTTGCCAGCAACATTTAAGCAACACTGCATAACTTAGCAATAATTTACGTTGTGCACTGGCTACTAACACAAATATGCACAGATACACATTAATTTATTGCCGGCCACACTATAACAACTACAGTTTTTAATGTCACTAGCAGTTTACCTAGGGATGTTCCAACTCTTTGTAATGACTTTTAGTTTGAGTAAAATTTAGATTCATAATGGTTTTCATGTTAAATGCACATTTTTTGCTCGATCTAAACGGCACAATTGTAAGTTGCCGTGACAACCGGGTCGTTACTGAAAATATTGTGGCTACACTTTGTAGCTCGAAGTGACCACCGCCTTTTTCAATACAATATTCAACACGTTTAGGTAACGATCTTACAATTGCATTTTGTATCTTTATGTGGTGAATTTGCGTTAAAATTGTCTCTATGGCTACTTTTAGGTCTACAACGGTGTCATAGCTTGTTTTGTACACTTCATCCTTAACGTAACCCCACAAGAAATAGTTCAGAGGCGGTATTGAAAAAGGCGGTGGTCACTTCGAGCACCTACTAAAATAAATTAAAGTATGTGGAAACAATGCATTTTATTCATTTTAGACATCATTTTTCATACAGACATTTACTTACTGCTTAAGACCTACACAATCGATATCTTAATAGAAATAGTGTTGGTTTTTTTTCAAAATAACCGGGTTCGATTCCCGAACGGAGTACAGATGTGTTTTAAAATGTATGAATGCAGTTTTTCTTGTTATTAAAATCGATGACATGGTTCCTCAGAACAGATCTTCGTATGTCTTATAGTTTCAGACTTTCCCTTACTGACCGATTTGAATGAGACACCCTGTAGACTCAAAAGTAGTATGATTAAAAACCAATCTTACTATAATTTTGTACGCCATAAATGGCAGAACACTCAGATCTATATTCTGTTAATTTAAGACCTTACACATAATTGTTTGCTGTATACTTGTGTTTTACAATAAAATATATTCTATTATATTCTATTCTATTCTAAAGCGTTAGAAGTTCTAATTCCTTGGCGTAAACAGATAAAAATCTTTCTAAAAAAATGTCTTTGAAAATGCGAGCGCATTGTAAAAACTTACTCTCATCATTTTTCCTTATCGTGCCAAGACAAGAATAACTTCAAAAATGTTGCCCGTTTAGGATGTACTTTAGAAAGCTTACATGGCTAATACAGTGAATTTGTATGATTAGCCAGTTTGATTCAGGTGACTGAAATCGTCTGTAGAATTCAATGTATTGATTCGAAGCTATGGTTTTGAAATCTACCTTAATTCATACCGAAGACTTTTGAGTTACATAAAACTGCTTTTTCCTGCGGCTTTGCTCGCGATAATTTTTGCACCATCTTCGGGGTGGGCGGTTTGAGTAACTGCTTTATAAGAACTTTGATTTTAAAAAAGTGCTGATATAAGTTTATTGTTAGGAAGATGAAAAAAAAACTATAAACACTGTAGACACTGAATATGAGTACCCACTTTAATCTAAAAGCACAATCTTAAAACATACAGTCGTCCGACGAAGCTGTCTAGACAGGGCAATCGTGCGGGGAGTGACGGGTGAGACGCGGGAAAGCCGCTCCCACACTGCGAACAAACCGATATTCGTAGTGCGGGAGGTACCTACTATTCAAGTCTAATGCGTGTAGTAGTTGTCGGCATTTTTACAGAGATCAAAGGCGTCGTTCTACTGTAATAATAGAGAGAAGAGAGAAACTCGAGACCTATGACAACGCAGTACGCCGATCACACCACTAGACAATAACTGCTGCTGACAACACCTGACAACGTACCTACAAGTATGTAAAAAAATTCAAGATGATAGGTTCAGTAGTATAGGCATGAAAGGGTAACAAATAAATCAACAGCTATAACCTAGCTAGGGGTATTCAAGTCAAGAGTGAACAGGTTGCTTCTAGGCAAGCGTGCTTCATCGTCGACCACATCATCGCTTACCATCAGGTGAGATAGTGGTCAAACGCGTGCCTATCAATAATAAAAAAAAAACTTACTTTCTCATTTTATTTATCAGTTAGGATATATACCGTTGAAACCGGTAAGCCTTACTGGTCGAAGTATTGATCTTCGGATATCAACTGGTGAGCTAGTTACTGGCAGGGGATAAGACCTCTTTTTACCGTCATCAAAGGGAGTTCCCAATTCGGTGGCTTTGTTTTATTTTATAATAGCTTTTGCCCGCAGCTTCGCTCGCGTTAATTTAGAATTTGACAATCAATTCTGGTTTCCAGTTTTTTTTAAACTTATCCGATAATAAGTGTAGCTAGGGAGTTGTTCCGCCACTTCATCTTTACAGTCAAGTACTAATGTGGCGATGGACCGATCTTTTTGGGGGACTGCCTTATTTAAACGATTTTTGGCCTAATTTAAATAAATGAGTTTAGATTTTGGTTGGTCCTGCAAGTTCTATACTTAATAAAACTATTTTTTTTTTGCAAAAACAAAATAGCATTATACGGTCAAAATAATAGCTTAAGGAGATGCAGAGAAAACAGTGGTCGGTGCAATTTGGGTTTCATATGGACAAATGATTAAAACCTTGGTTTCCATTTTAGTAACATAGGTCTTTAATGAAAATCTTAATAATACAGTTTTTGTCAAATTCATTTCCATAACTTATATGGGAGCCCACTTATTTTTTTACCAACAAACAACAGCTCACGGCTTACTTATTCAAAAGAGTTTTTTATTTTTAATCCAGCCTAGACTTCAAAAGCATTTCAGTGCCAACAAAATAAACCAAGAATACTCTAAAAATAATAATAATAAATTGTCTCAACGTAAAACAGTGAACTCAATTAAAAAGCTTGTAATGTTTAATATCAAATTAATTGTTTCTACGTGGTTACTTTGACATAGATACCCTAAATCCCTTTTGAAACAAACCTCGAGTCTGAGATTCGGGTTTTGACCTTTCTGAGAACAATACAGGGTGGAAGGGGGCATCGACGCACTACCTGATACCGTATATTTGAAGCGAAGCGTTTGCTTGTGTGTACCTGACGTGTCGCACAGCAAAGAAACAAAGAAATTAAATTAAAAATTTAAAAAAACCCCATCGCAAAAAAGTAAAACATTTAAAAAGTTAAAAATAACACTTTAGCCATGAAATTTTACTTCACGTCGGGGTAGGTACCGCTTAAGTAAGGAATGTTCCTAGTACTTGTAGGTAGACCGTACTTATTTTAACGGTACCCCGACGTTACGTAAAATTTCATGGCTAAAGTGTTATTTTTAACTTTTTAAATGTTTTACTCTCACCTCACTTACCATGGTAGTGCCAGATATTAGATAAATAATAATTATACAAAATAGACTTATAAATAAAATTTAGAAATAACGTAATGTAGTAGTAAGTAAACAAACATATAGCAAGCTATATTAAGTGAAACGTATAAAGAGTCCTTTTAGGAATCTATTGCGTAGGCAGATACCTTTCTGTGGGGGAACTGGACGTACCCGTGAAATCGCCTTAGGAGCTTTGGGCAATACGTCCGACCCTTAATGTGAAATTATCAAAGATTACTTGGTGAAATAACGCAGATCGGATAGTATTTAGTGGGATGCTTTTCTGCCTACACCTTGAAAATGCTTGAATGCGTCGTGGGTCCCTTACCCACATGCTACATGTTCACGGCACTACGCTGAGCGAAAGGGAAGGTTCATATCTGACGGAACATGCGTCGCGTATTATCGGTCGCGTAACGCCAGAACAGACAAATGTATTGAAAAACACTTGACGGTTCACACTCTACAGATGTTGCGTCGAGGTACATTGTCGTAAATGCTCGGCGCATATTCCGTCAGATATGAACCTTCCCGAAGTCGTTTTGGGCCGTAGTGACGTATTCGTCCACTTGTTTTAGTCATATCTAGTCATCGTTATAGTAGATTATTTATTGGTAAAGGATTATAACATTTTACTATATATTAATATACTACAGATAACATTTTTTTGAAAAAAAAAACTAAATGATAAAAAGTAAAAGATGTTAAAACAATACAAGAATAAGAAAAGTTTTCAGAGAGCGATAAGAATGAATGAATGAGATAAATTAAAGCGTAAATAATTTTTTTCTCTTTTTTTTCTACTTGTTGCGGAAAGCATGCCTTTCGTGGATTTTTGACAGATTTTTGGTAGTTTTGATTAGGACAATCGTGTCACCCAGAAATAGGGCTGTGGAGTACAGATAAGCAGACGCCTCAATTTCATTGGTCGTTAAGTTAAACAAGCACTCACGAATTAAAATTCGTGAGTGCTTGTTGGATTAAAAAGACGCTGCGCAAAATGGCTGATCGCTTTACGGATTCGCAAATGTTAAAACTTGTGGAAATCTATCGAGATTACGATTGTTTTTGGAATGTGACTAGTACGTTATATAGAAACCGAGTTCCCCGAATGCAGGCCTTGTGGCACGCGTTCCAGAAATCTCTCGCACCCCGCATGCGGGCCCTATCGACTAATGAAAACGGTTCCCCGCATGCGGGCCCGGTGGCACTCGTTCCAGAAATCTCTCGCACTCCACATGCGGGCCCTATCGACTAATGAAATTGCGCCATAAAGATCCTTGTAAGATACCGGTATTCAGCTTCATCTGGTTAGACTGGAAGTCGAACCAACGTTACTTGAAAAAGGCTTAGCTGATGCACTATGGTAAGATTTTCCGGTTTTTTGTCACCGAAATGACTACCAAAGATCTGGAAAATTCAGCCAAGACTACATGGAACTAACGTGTTGTCTAAGGCCTGATAAGATGACTGGTATCCCATCTACGTATTTAGCCTCGAGCCCCGCAAGTTAAATAAGGATGGCAAGACAGGCACAGTTAAATAATTTATTTTGTACAGACGCCATGGCACATCAAGTTACCCCTATGTGTCAAATTTTCCCAATTGACTAAGAACCTTATTCTGTTTGACATTAAGTTGAAAAACAATCAAAGAAATTTGACACATTGGGGTAACTTGATGTGCTGGCGTCTGTACATATACATTGATCTAAGACATTGTAGGTAATAATAATAAAAAACTACTTTACACTAAAATAGGTAAAATACTAGACGTAGCCTACTTTTAATCTTAGTCTATGAAGATCCATTAGAACAAAAACAAATATTTATCAATTCCTAATAACATGTTTTCTGAAAGAATTATTTTGTATTTACTTACCATTATTCAGTTTTCAATAAAACCAAAATTTGCAAGAGAAGATCTTGAGTTTCGACTAAGACACTCAACATTAATTTGGAGAAACTTTCAATTGAACTTTACTAAGAATATTGCTTCCAGAATATGATGGTCTGATAAAGGTCATCGAACTATGTAAAGACGCCAGTACATCAAATTTTCCCAATTGAAAACTAACCTTATGCAAGTTCATTTTCAATTGGGAAAATTTGACACATTGGGGTAACTTGATGTGCTGGCGTCTGTACTTGAGTTTATCTTCAGGATTCAACAGCCTGTAGATTCGTTACAAGTCACCTCACCTATAAGTATGGAAAGACAGCAAGATTTACCTTTACTTTACCTACATTTTTACCAGATGATGTTTACCGAACTGCTGTTGTATAGGAAGACAAATGAAACGATGAAACTGTTGTGTGAAAGATGACATAATTGTGGTTTTGAAGGAGGTGGCTATTGAGATCCGGGATAACAGATATATAATATGTCATCATCTAGCCGTTTCCCAACTATGAAATGAAATGATGAAATAAAATGATGAAATGAAATAATGAATTGAAATGACGAAATTAAATGATAAAAAGAAATTATGAAATGAAATGACAAAATGAAATGAAATGATGAAATGAAACGATAAAATGAAATGATGAATTGAAATGATGACATGAAAAGATGAAATGAAGAAATGAAATGATGAAATGAAAATGATGAAATTAATTGAAGTATTTTTTTCTGTAAGTAGATCTTCCCAGATACTAAATGCATTTCCATTGTTGGGGAATGTTAAAATTATGTTGGGGTCGGCTTCCATTTTAACCAGATGCAGCTGAATAACAGTGTTTTACATGAAGCGACTGCCTGTCAGACCTCGACAACCCAGTTACTGGGTTACACGATACCGCTTGGTTAAAATGGATGTCAGACTTCTGACTACCCGTATCAACTGTCACAGATCAAAAGATAACCAGGACCAACGGCTTAACGTGCTTGCCGAAGCACGGAGGAGTCTTGATATGTAATTAATGGTCAAATGGTCATTCACTGAGGCTGTTATTATTAGCCACTAGCCACGAGCACAATAATTGATCTGTATTGTACTTTAAGACATAATCACACACCTAACCCTGTTAAAGTTAACCCTAACTAAGTCACTTTATTACTCACAAAACCATGCAATGACTCGACAAGTTTTAGCGCTGCGTTAAGCCCGCGTAAAGGTGTTTACTAAATGCAATCAAAAGAAATAAAATCATCATCATTATATTGACTAACTGCTAAAATAATATCTCACAAAATCGCTTGCTCAAATAACCTCATTTTAAGAAAACCAAAAAAAACAAAACAACAAAAAAATCGAAGTATCGAATCATCAAAATCACATTCCACAATCAACACTTCAAAATAAATCAACACCAATATTTCGTCTCAAAAAGAAACAACGGTTCCGTCAAATGAGTTTTCTATCTAAATCTCACGATCATTTTCTCGTCTAGCGGCGTACAATGACGTAACTTCATTGTCCCTCAATGTCCCACCAATGTCCCGCTATGTCCCGATATCATGTCATTTTCCACCCGGACGACTATCCGACGACCCGACGGCGTGACGATGTGAAAAATAACCTACCTTATCTCTTGGATAAGTATTTCTTTACAATCGACTTGTTTTTGCACAAATGATTAATAGATTGCTTTCTTTTTTCGTGTGATACTCGACGAGTTTGTGACTCTGGCTGTCTGGGAGATTGGAAACAAAATACATTATGTGCGCAAAATATTTTTTAGAGGTAAAGTGATCGTAGTTGATTAACAAATATTTTTGTGTAATATTTTTTTTTTACAAAAAATCAACCGACTTCTCAAAAAAAACACTTACAGGTGAAAAATAACTCCAGATTCGAAAATCTGTGGCTTTGGTGGTTTTGTTTCGTTCATTATTGTACCTACCTACATTTTTTGAAGAGTTCCCTTAATTTCTCGCAAATCCCTCATCAGATATGAGTTTTGATACAAATGGGACCAATCTGATAGTGTACCCTATCAAATAAAAAAATAATTTTGAAAATCGGTCCATAAATGACGGAGTACCTACTGAGGTACAATCTCTAAAAAAAAAATACAACTGAATTGAGAACCTCCTCCTTTTTTTTGAAGTCGGTAGTCGGCTGAAAAACAAAATCATAATATTTAGCTGCTCAATACATTTTTGCTAACATGATTTGTCTAAATGTATGGATCAGCTGATTTTTTAAGTAGCATATCTTTGATTCTGCCGTACAGCGCCCATATCTTTTTATTTATTTTTTTAATTTGGTTGTATTATCTAAGTTTATCTTAGACATAACTAACATTGGTAAAGGATACCATTAAGATAACCAGCAGTGTGATTCAGGTCTAATCACCGCGTGAAAATGAAGGCGTAGTGAGGGCGAATTGGGCTGTCATTCCATACTAATGCTAGGCATTGACAGTTCATTTCACTCATGTTTAACGGCGTGACTTGAATCGACCGGCTGGACGTAATATAATTACCCACTTCCCTGTCCCATTATATTATTCATGTGATTGTTTAACTGTTATACCTACTTTGTGGACAGTTACTTGCTAATTGAATAAGAAGAATTATGTTTTTTACTTTTAATATCGCCAATCCCCGCCTAGACCAAAAATAGCGATCAATGGTCGTGTTTTGTTTGAATGAGGAGGTTTTGCCTGCTTAATTTAAGAAGAACTTTGTCTACTGAGATACTGGTATCTTTTACTTAGTTCAGGAGCGAGCTGTTCAAACTGTTTTTCGACAACCGCTTGTACAATCTTCTCATATTTAGTGTATAATTAATTTTCAAAAACTTATGTGTACTATTTTGTATAATTAACTTATTATTATTATTATTTATTTGTGGGATGGCAATAAACCGGTGTTATTATTTTTGGTTGTCAATTTTTTTTTACTTGTTCGTCTTCAATGCAAGAGTAACATTAATTTCTCGAGTGTACGTATGTATACATACATACATACATATCGTCACGCCTGTAATCCCCGAAGGGCTAGGCAGAAGTGTACCTGGTAGTACACCCACATTTCGCCATTATGTTTAAGTCCCATGTAATAGGGGGCGAGCCTATTGCCATCCATCGGGCACACGTCCAGACTCCGGGCTGTTACTGAGAAATCCCAGATTGAAAAACTCAATGACACTTTGCCCGACCCGGGGATCGAACCCGGGACGTATGTATATTAGTGCGTATTTATTAGCTCAAATGCAGCTAATCATTTTAGTTAAATGATTATATTTATTAGTTACCAATATTGTGTAAACTAAGTTCTTCTAACATAACAGACAGTCGTGTTGCTGGGGTGTTTGTTCCTACACTTATTCTTCCGAGCAGAAACACTAGGAAGTGGAGAAGGGCGTGCAATTTGGGGGACTGTCTTATGTATTTTTTTTAATATTTTCTGATCTTCAGCCTAATTGCAATATACGACTTTTAATTGATTTGATTTGGCACGCAATTTTGATGAATGGAGCGCATCTATGGAACTGCTAATTGTTTCTGCTAAGCGCACAAAGTCTTACTGTGGATAATAATATTGTGTTGAACATGTTGAAAATTCTTTTTTTTGAACAGCATAAATATAATATCACGCCTGTTAAGGCCGAAGGGTTGGGCAGAGGTGTAGGTTTATAGTAAAATAATTAAAATGACGCTATAAAATAATTAAAATGTAACTCATTTTAAGAAAAAAATCAAATTGTTTTTAATTGATAAATGCTATTATGCTATTGATGAATACTTAAATGACGAATTAATTTTCAATAACAATTATTATTAATATTTGGACATTTTTAATTTGGTACCTACTTTCGACATAGACTTTTGACATTTTTAATAATTCCTCATTCAAGTCTGACATAACTGGAGCATTAAGTAAATGTAATTTTCTTTATAATTTAATACCTTAACTGTATGCATACTGTTCAAATTTCTTATTTTTTTTTTATTCCTTAACTTACACACCATATTTGTACTCCTCTTGGTATAACATAGCGCTCTGTTAACCAAACAAGATCTATTTTTTCTTACCTATATTAACAAATAAATAATTTATTATTATTATTATTTCAATGTACATCTACATCACCCGTTATGTTTAAGTCATATGCATTAGGGAGCGACCCTTTTGCCATCGATAGAGACTGCGGAACACTAGTAAGAAGTTCCAAATGGGAAATCTCAATAACGACCCAGGGATCATACCCTGGATCTCATTATCACCAGTAGCGCTTGGTGGACACACGAACACTGGACTAACGAGCTGCTTCGTTTATTTTATACAAAGTAATAACAAGTTCCAAAACATAAAACAATACCGATTTTCAAATCGCGTTAGATACTGTTAATGGTTGGCGTACATTTTTACATTCTACCTCCATTCCATATCCAAAGGACGGGGCTCATTAAAATTTTACGTACCTTTTTGTTAACAGAAAATATAACAACAGAAGTTCCACTTTATTTTTTAAATACTAGCAGACGTCACGTGATTTCACACGCGCTATTCCCGTCCAGTGGGAATAAAAGTATAAAAAGTAGCCTATGTCATCCGGGGATAGTGCAACTTCTCCGGATGGTAAAAGATTTTTTTTTAATCGGTTAAGAATCTTTAAGTTTATTAGTAACATACAAAAATACATTTTTTTTCTCTTTATAATATTAGTATAGGTGATACCAGAGCAGAGCATTGTAAAGACTATCAGGCCTCGGTCAGCAGAAGCAAGGTGTAAAGCTGCGTATGGAACGCGCCATCACCGTTGAGACCAGTTTCATTTTAAATGTATAAATTTAAACGCCCCGCTCTCAGTGCCACCGCCGCTGCTTGTATCGCATATCGTTTATTATATTTTTGTGGCAATGGGTGAAATTTACCTAAAATAAATGAATTTTCATTTTTACTAGCTGCCCCGAAAAAGTTAGTTCCGCCTTTGAATAAAGGAGATGTTTAATTTTCGGCCATCAGATGTATATTTATCAAAAAAGAGGAAAAAATAACACAAATTGGGGAAAAATATTATCTGGTGAATTTGAGTCTAATTTTTTGTGTCCAAAAAATAATAGTTTAACAATTATTGCAAAGTTTTATTCAACATGGCGTCTCGTTTGGTTGCATACTGCATTCGTTTAAAAATCATGTCGCATCAAATCAATGTTACTATTATTCTTTCGTACGTATTTTGGACAAGCATAATTAAATGTGACTATTACATCGTTACAAAAATCTTTAGTCTTAATTTTTGAAGTTTGTTTTTGAACGAATTCAAAATAACTCAATTTGAGGTTAAGTAAACGTCATCTTTACAACGTGTCATAGCTGTGATAACTGTTAGGACAATTGTCAAACATTTTTAATTTTATTTTGTACATAAAAACCTTTTGATATAATTTACTTTATTCTATTTAAGGGTAAGTTTGGCCGCTTCGCTAAAATATACAGGCTATGGCCGGAGCCCCATATAAAAATGAAACATCTCCTTTATTACTTGTATTATGTTTACGATCTATTCTCAGAACACAACATTTTATACTAATCAGTGAAACCGTTTCAGAGGACTTTGTTAACAAACACTGTGACACGATAATTCTATACATTAGATCTATCTATCTTAAAAAAACGACCAATGATCCGGAATGGATTCAACTGATACTTCTGATTCTAACTACAACATCACCATTTTTAACCCCCGACGCAAAAAGAGGGGTGTTATAAGTTTCACCGCTATGTGTGTGTGTCTGTCTGTCTGTCTGTCTGTCTGTCTGTCTGTCTGTCTGTCTGTGGCACCGTAGCGCCCAAACGGGTGAGCCGATTTAGATGCGGTTTTTTTTATTTGAAAGCAGGGTTTCTTGCGATGGTTCTTAGACATAATTTATCAAAATCGGTTCAGCCGTTTCAAGGTTATCAGCTATTTTGTGTTAGCTACCGTTGCTATTTTCGACGTCTATGGGTATTAACTTTACTTAAAAACATATTTGTGGCTAAAAATTTCAAAGACCCATGTGTGTGATATTAATAAGCAACATTATGGTGTATTTGGTCTGATGCAGCCAGGATATCTAGCAGACTAATACACTTTTGGGAAAATAACAGCAGATATGTCGTGTTTGGATTCATTTTTAACCCCCGACGCAAAAAGAGGGGTGTTATAAGTTTCACCGCTATGTGTGTGTGTCTGTCTGTCTGTCTGTCTGTCTGTCTGTCTGTCTGTCTGTCTGTCTGTGGCACCGTAGCGCCCAAACCGGTGAACCGATTTAGATGCGGTTTTTTTTATTTAAAAGCAGGGTTTCTTGCGATGGTTCTTAGACATAATTCATCAAAATCGGTTCAGCCGTTTCAAGGTTATCAGCTCTTTTGTGTTAGCTACCGTTGCTATTTTAGACGTCTATGGGTATTAACTTTACTTACAAAATATCTGTGTCTTAAAATTTCAAACACCCATGTGTGTAATATTAATAAGCAACATTATGGTGTATTTGGTCTGATGCAGCCAGGATATCTAGCAGACTCTTGGGAAAATTACAGCAGATATGTCGTGTTTGGATTCATTTTAACCTGCATTTGATTGTGCACACAATGCACTGATGGCAACTGGATGAGCTGACGCTGCAGCCAGGCTATCCAGCACACCAGTAGGTAGACTCTTGACAAAATAATAGCAGATATGTCGTGTTTGGATTCATTTCAACCAGTATTTGATTCTAAACACAATGCACTGATGGCAACAGGATGAGCTGATGCTGCAGCCAGGTTATCCAGTACACCAGTAGGTAGACTCTTGACGAAATAATAGCAGATATGTCGTGTTTGGATTTGTTCGAACCAGCATTTGACTCTACATACTATGGACTGAAAAATACTCATAACTGTAAACTCTTTAAAACAAAATTAATGCGTTTAAAAATTATAAAATAAAAATTAAATTAAAAATTTAAAAAACCCCCACCGCAAAAAAGTAAAACATTTAAAAAGTTAAAAATAACACTTTAGCCATGAAATTTTACGTAACGTCGGGGTACCGTTAAAATAAGTACCTACATACCTACAAGTACTAGGAACATTCCTTACTTAAGCGGTACCCCGACGTGAAGTAAAATTTCATGGCTAAAGTGTTATTTTTAACTTTTTAAATGTTTTACTTTTTTGCGGTGGGGGTTTTTTAAATTTTTAATTACAGAAATTAACATTTTTGCTATCGAAGTCACGTCTCGCTGGTGACGCCAGGTGGTATGCCCACATAATTATATGGCTTTTTTTATCTCTACATGTATTTCTGGTCAAGGTTTTTTGGTAATTTCCTAATGGGGTATTAGGTTATCGATATAGGAAGGGTTCTTGTTGTTTGCCATCGAAAAATATCTCTCAGGTATGCCGGTTTCATCTTGCAGGTTTCCTTTACCGTTTTTGAAGCAAGTTATAATAATGCAATAGGCACTGTCTCGTTGGTCTAGTGGTCGCAAGTGCTACTGCTTAGTATGAATATAAATAAAATAAATAATCCACAACTTTTCACACAACACCATTTAGTCCTAAGTTAAGCTTGAGAGCTTGTGTTATGGGTACTAAACAGCTGATAAACATACTTATATATTTCTAAATACATACATATTATAGATAAATTACACCCAGACACAGAACAAATGATCGTGCTCATCACACAAACATTTGTCCTGGGTGGGAATCGAACCCACGACCTCCGGCATAGCAGTCAGGGTCACTAACTACTAGACCAACAAGCCAGTCAAGTATGAGGTCCTGGGTTCAATCTCCGGGTCGGGCAAAGTGTTATTGAGTTTTTCAATCTAGAATTTCTCGATTGATGGCAATAGACTATTACATGGGAGCTTAAAATAACTGGCAACATGTGGGTGTACTACAAGTACGCCTCTGCCTAATCCTTTTGGTATTACAGGCGTGATGTTGTGTTATGTAGCACATGGCTCTAAATTTTAATAAATATTATTTATTTAAGTGTCTTGACTGTGAGATAATAATATAATCTATGATAGGTAATAGTATAATATATTTTAAAATGTTAATATGCCCATTTAATATTTAGCGAAGCAAGACTATGCATTTTATTATGATTATGATGTGTATGACTAATAAAACTGATGTAATTTCTTGATACTCATATTAAATGCATGTACCACAAATATTTGCACGACTGATAAGTCGAATATAGTGAGACTAAAATTGTGTTACCATGTTACTATGTAAGTACCTATATTCTGGCAAATAAATAAATTTAATTTCATTTCATTTCATTAAAAAAAATTAGAGGTGCGTGCTTTGGGTTCAAATTCGAGGTCTATGACGTGGAAATGATTGCTTGAAATGTTTTTTTTTGGTGGAAAGAAGAAGCTCTTCAACAAACTCCCCAGCTGAAGAAGACCCACTTATTCCCGTTTCTATTAAAATAGTATCTTAAAAATTGCTTAACAGTTTATCGATGTGAGCATGCATATAGTTTTTAGTCGTTAAAATTTATAGTGCTGCATCAGCGTTGGTGCTCAAATATGAATGCTCATTAGTGCTACCCACATGATGATCTTGCAGTTTCGTAGTTTCAAGCGAAGATAAGGACACTAATATCTACTTAGGTAAGTGCTTCATTTTTGTGTATTTTAAATTCTATTTTCATTACCGCCTTGGCACTATGCTTGTGACTTCATCCGCGTACGTTATGTGCTTTAACATCCCTTCCATCCGCTCTTAGTTTTTCAAATACAATATAGCCTATTACCATCACAAATAATGCGGAATCCTATTACATACATACATACATAAACTCACGCTTTTTTCCCATGGGGGTAGGCAGAAACTACAGAGCGCCATATGCTACGATTCTTACATACTTCTTTTGCTTCGTTTACATTCATACATGTTGTCATACACACACGCCGGTTGCGAGTACTACGCACTTGACCTTTCTGAAGAACCTAGGTTGTCCCCTCCCGGCGTTTCCACTTACATCTGCCTTGTAAATACTTTTCGTTAGTCGTCTTTCATTCATCTTTTCAACGTGACCAAACCACCTAAGCATACTCTTCAATTTTTGTTAATCGTTTTTTTTGGAATCCTATTAGTAAAATATTTTTTTAAGATCGAGAGCTTACCCCCTTCAACGATACAATCTTCATCTTTAATATTAGCATAGATATGCATTACGGCAAGTGCACCCGATTCTTTAGTGATAACAGCCATTTAGGTCTATTTTCATGGTTAAGCACACTTACCGAGGTAGGTCCGCGGATGGGTTACCATTCGTTGCACATCGAGACTCTTCCGGCACGAGATTGTGAGTTCAAATACTTTCTAAGGTGGTCTTAGTCATCATTGATAATGGCAAAGGAAAACATTGTGATGAAACCTGACCTTATTATTAATAACTTGAGGCCCGGCTGTGAAAACAATAATGGCAGCGCAATACTGGTATGACGGCGGCGGCTTAAATCGGAAATCGTAAACACGCGTTGAGCAAGTATGGTGATCAATGCTCGTGCATTCTCTGTATTAGAAATAGCTTTTGCCTTGCAGTGGGACAGTTAATTAATAGGCTGACATTCATTTCAATAGTGCTTCTTAAGACTTAATACGAGCTGCCTAAAATAGGTTTGAGCTACACGATGACTGAAGCATGCATGCCGTCAGTCGGGACAGGTCAACTCAAAGCTGAATTGATTCTTGATTCTTTCTTCAAAAGGCCTTTTCAGACATTGCCCTGCATCGTGAGACTCGCATAATACATTAATACAATCTTATGTCTGGACTTTAAAAGAGACCATGACCCCTGAGTTTCTTTCGGCATTTCTTCTCAGGGATCAGTCACTTTGGAAATGCCATTTAGTTTAAAAAATGACATGTAAAAGTATCTGGGAAGATCTACTTACAGAAATAAATATAATTTCATTTCATCATCATTTAATTTAATAAAACTCGAAGTTTTAAGAGATTAAAACCTAGTTTTACTGCCTGCGTGGTGCTTAAACCCAAGCAAAAGGCAACTAGGAATCTAAAATGGGCAACCAACTCACAAAACGTATCGTGTCCAAGTCGACCATATATTTATTATCAACTGAATAACCAGACTTCATAAAATAAAGCTATTGAAGCGAAAACCAATAGTAGCACATTTTCCATCCGGGAGTGCATTTGGCATACCCTAAGGCATCAGGGGTACTCAAACTTTTATCTCTTCACGAAAAATTTATGGGAAAACTGGAGATCGTGCCGATTGCTTTACTCTGCAGTTTTTAAAAAGGAGGTTAGTGTCAGCCATATTTATTTATCTTTATTAAATTTCTATTAGCAGTTACTCTAAACCTTATTAACTACGGATCGGAACCGTATGTCTTCTACATGAATATATTACCACTATTCACTATCATAAATCATCAATCAATAGTTACCTCTATCGTATACAGTCTATCTTTTTACTTCTTTATTCTAGGTACAGACGCCAGTACATCAAGTTACCCCAATGTGTCAAATTTCTTTGATCGTTTTTCAACTTTATGATAAACAGAATAAGGTCATATTCAATTGGAAAAATTTGACACGTTGGGGTAACTTGATGTGCTGGCGACTGTACATCGTACTCACATTTAGTGTATTTTTATTGTATACAAAATAGTGTTTATACTATTTTAAAAGAGTAAATTCTATTTGAATGGAGTTTCTTGCCCATTCTTCTCCATATGAAACTACCTTTTGGAAGGTGCAACTAGAATCATTATATTTTATTTAACTTGTAAGTTTAACGTTCAAAAGTGCCTTGGTCTAATTGAAATAAATGGTTTGACTTTGACTTTGACTTATCCGTCTAATAGAGAAGAAGTTGACCATGAAATTGTTTTTTTTATTTACCATCTAAGGAGCTTAGACCGAGTCACGTTAACACTAACGATAGCATATTTCGAAACATCTGAAATGTATGCAATTTAGCATTTAACAATTCTATCCGTTTTGTTTTTTTTAAATGTGCTGGAAAGAAGGTAACTATTAAGGAGATGGCATGTAAGTACTGTCCAGCCATCAGATTTAGACGTGAACCTTAACTTACGACATATTCCTTTCCTTTTTTTATTACTTTTAATGGTTGGGCCATAGTGACATACTGATACACTTACTTCACCTTAGTTTTCACCAAAAGAAGTTTATGAATTGACTGACAGGTGTCAATTTAATAACAGCGATTTTCAGTGTCATTCCTATACATTACAATAATATTATTAAGAAGACAGATTTGATTGTGTGTTTTGCATTGAATAGCCTCCGAAACTACTGGACCGATTTGAAAAATTCCTTCACCGTTGGGAAGGTAGGCTACTAACGGGACATACGCGGGTGGTACCCCGTGACGTCTGCTAGATACATTTCGAGAATTTCTGCGATCGTCACCAAAAGCCTTCACGATCACTGTTTGAGCACCCCTGCTCCAGATATTGACGCGTGCTTCTTTTACCAAGTACCTGGTAAGAATACACAACGATGCATTACTTTAAACGGAACGATGGAGATTCTGACATGTGTCACGGACAGAAGTCGATTTGGAAAAGTTTAATATAGCGTGCTATATAGCGTTTTTCCTGCCGTTTTTCCTGCCGTTATTTTTGCTTTTTTTTTATTTATTGCCAAAACACTTAGCCTAATAAAATTCACATTTGGTTTTAGATGTACAGCGAAAACCTCTGATGGTTTATCTGTGTGCTGGCATGCACGGGCTGCATGGGCTGTTATTTGCTACAATATAGGTACATAGGTAATCTTACTTTTATAACGATGGTAATTAGTTAGAGGTATAGATTAGAAACATTGATACTTAAAGGTACATTAAGAAGCATGTTGTGCGAAGTAACGTTTTGATTTATACTTGTAACTTTTTGAATTCGTCTTGTATAAATTTTGCAAGTCATCTGGAAATTATTAAGAAAAAGAGGTTTCAAATATTCTACAACCCTCATTCCGTACACATTAGTCAATTTAGGTAGTACATAATAATAATGCTGGTGCTTAAATCTGTAAAGAACTATGCAAAAATAGGCCTACACCGTGTCTTAGATATATACAAAACGTAACTGTCTATGAAAAAACAAAAAAAAAATGTGTGCCTCCCTCTCCCTTGCCCCTTCTCTTTCTATCTTTCGTTCTGTTACTAAGCCGACCCCGTTAGTCTTTTTAAAAAAAAACAATTGTTCTACTGGAACCACTTTAATTCACCACAATAATTAAAAGTACAGACACACAAGTACTTGGGTACTAATATACTGGCAATGTCCCTCTTAATTGCTCCTTTAATTTGGGCAAGTAGTGTACGCGGCAGCGTTCAGAATCTAACTAACTCAATTACCCATATTATTTCTGTACATTGGGTAAAAATGCAACATAAGTGCTTTAGTAATGGAAAAGTACATTATAAACGAGTAAAAACTGACATAGGCTCTATTGCCTTGTAATAAGGGTTATAACAGCTCCCCCTTTTAAACGAAGCTTTATCTCATCAAGATGAAGCGAAGTGAGATTGAAGATGTAGCTATCAAGAGAGACATTTTACAGCTTATAATATATTTAATATAATTAGTTACATAATTTCGAATCAAAATTGACAACATATTGAATAAAAAGAAATTAAAAATAAAGTTTTACATTTAATAGTTTAGATTTCTATTTGACAGAAATTTGACTTTATTAATCTTACTAGTAGATTTATAATTTGAATGATGAATAGGCAAAGACTGAACTGACTTATTGTCTTCTTCAGAAGTTGAAGATACTTTTGTCATCTCAATACTATTTGAAACTTTGGACTTGCGTTTGGTATTTCGATTATAACATTGATTAAATATTTGCACGCAACATCCAGCATTAGAATCATTTTTGTTCTTAAAGTACCTATATAATTTATAAACTAGGTATAAAAATAAACACACAATTAGTATATAAGTAAAAGTAGAATAGTAAGGGCCATATTTAATAAAATGAGATTCCTTTTCCAGATTATTCAGTTCTTGCTCTAAACTATCCATTTGATGAGTTGCATATTTGAGAGAATCTAAGTTTATCTTACTTAAAGAGATTGGCGACAAATGTGGTAAACTCTTATTAAATATGTCCTTTTTACAACAGTCATCAGCTGTAATATCAAAGCTTATATCTAAAGGAGACTTAGTATGTATAGAATAAGAACTAGTAGTCGGTATCAACTGAACCGTTTTAGAATACCCAATACAATTAGGCGATAGTTTTACAATTCCTGTTCCTGTAATGGAATGGTCATCAATGTTTTCATCACATTTAATAGTCAATTTATTTGTATTTGATTGAACATAAATCCATTTGTTATTTCTTAATTTTTGCCAAATATCAATCTGACCATATAATATTTTGGCATTGCATTCTGTAGGCAATGATAATGTTATCTCAGTTAAGATTTTAGATTCACAATTAGGGTTACTTATACACGAATATATAGTATTTAATTCACAGATAGAAAAGTTACTATTTACTATCTTACATTTATCAAGAGTGTCCAACATAGCATAATGCATTCTGTCATCACTTAATGCAATATAAGAATTAGAAGGTTTAATTAAAGCAAATGTATTATGTGAGTCATCATGAGGTGTAGGCAGTGGTATGTTTTTATAGGTCATGAACTTATCAGGAGTGATCAAAGGGATCTGTAATATGAAAATGACCTTATTGTTGTAATAATAAGAACTAAATTCGGAAACATCAATAATGGAATGTATATTTTGAATAGTTAAGGCAACCGGAAAATCTAACCTTTTGCTTACTTGACTACTATGCTTAACTAATTCTAAATAAAGATTTAAGAGACTTATAACACTAGGATGTAGTACATTAACCTTAGAAAATAAAATAGAATTTAGTGTAGTATCTAGTAAATTAGTTATAGCAAGTAAAGAGCCTTCGATAATGTTAAGAAGGTTGTTTAATTTTGAAGTATACAGTAATAGGTTATCGGTCTTTGTAATTTGGGAAACTATTTCATTCATCTGATTAATTTGAGCGTTTAATTTCATCTCATTTTGATTAAGTTTGTAAATGGTAGTGTTAAAATTATTTATAGTAGACTTGACAATGTGAATATTATCTCTCATTAAATGAAATATTTCTGTTTCACTCTTTTTGCATGACTCAATTGCAGCGTCATATTTTCGGGCATCATCTGCATCTAATGTGCCGAAAAAGAACTTTAAGATTTCACCTCCGAATTCTAAAGATCGTTTGACTTTATTTGTCAATTGGTTGGAGATGATATGCGAAAATGATTGCAATTTAATAGAACTAGACTGTATTAAAACTTCGATAGGGCTAGCCATGTCTTTACATGTACCTAACTCTTGTGGTTGAATCTTGTTGCATAAGTTTAGAGTATCGTGTAACAATGATTCGATTTTATTAAGATATGGTTCTAAAGAAACTAAATCTACGTGGGTGATCACTTTCCAATGATCAGTATAAAAATTAATATTAGTAGTAGGTTCAAAATAAATCCCGGGGCTATGGTAGATTGGGATGATGCTTGATTCGGTGCGGCCGAGGCATAAAGTGCCATAGCAGCATATTATTCTGAAAAGAAATATAGTACATAGGTTAAGATGTAGAAGGCTTAATTTCATTGGTATGGTATTTAATAGCCTTGCGACCTACTTGTAGGGTTACATTGTGCTTGTTATGAACTTTAATAATTTTATATGGGCCTTTCCATATAGGCGATAAGGCTTTACGAAGCCTATGATGGTGCTTGAGATAAACCATATCTCCTACCTTGTAAGTAACGTCACGGGAGTTTGCGTCATAGTATTGTTTTGATTTTTCTTTACTGTTCATAATGTTTTGAATGGCTTTCTCGCGACTAAAGCGCATTCTATATTGTAAAGCTCGAATATACTCGTTGTATGTATTACCAGAGCTTTCATATAACGAGGTTGGAATGGATGGTTTATAACCATATAATAACTCGTGAGGAGTAAAGTTAGTCGTACTATGAGGTGTAGTATTATAAGATAGGATCGCAGTGAATAAATAACAATGCCAGTCGTTCTGGTTTTCATTAACAAAGGATTTTAGATATTCTTTTAAAGTAGCATGTGAGCGTTCAAGAGCTCCATTGGTTTGTGGATGATAAGGAGTAGTAAAAAGAGCCTTGACCTTTAGTATTTCGGTCAATTGTTTAAATAATTCGGATGTAAAACATGTACCTAAATCTGTTAGAATGGTTTTGGGAAAACCGAAAAGTGACATAAAATGAACAAGGTTTCTGGCTATTTCTTCACTAGTAGCCGTAACCATTGGATAAGCGCTAGTAAATTTAGTTAAGTCATCTTGTAGGGTTAAGATGAATCTAAAGTTTTGATAGCCTGCATCGGGTAAGGGACCTACGACGTCAAGGGCTAATCTTTCAAACGGCCTGGTAGATGTGGAAGTTATCTCCATCGGAGCTTTATTTGATTTCCTTAAAGGCTTATTAATTTGGCAAAGCTTGCATTTCTTTACATATTGTTCGATGTCAGACCGCATGCCTTTCCAATAATAGGCAGCTTTAATACGCGAGTACATTCGTTGTGACCCTGGGTGACCAGCTATAACCGAGTCATGGTTTTCTTTTAATATTTTAGGGACTTCTACTGGAGTAGGATAGATTAATTGATTTTTATATATGTGAACTTTTATATTGGTATCGTGGAAAATATAGGAAATCATATTATAGATTTTAGAATACGTAAGCTTTGAGAATGGGTCCGTGAAATCTGGTAATGCAAGGTTGGTAATATTTTGGCAATCAATTAGTAAGTTTCTAAGCTTAATTAATAAGATATAAACATCTCTATAGTGAGTTTCTTCATAGTGATGTACTTTTGTAAATAGAAAATAGTAGGTTTTATTTTTGTCATTAACACATTGTATTGTAAGTGGCTCGCGTTCGGAATTTAGTAGATCAGCAGAATTATCGAGCTGCGATAATATTTCTTCGCAATGAGGCATAGAGTAGTCAAAGTCTAAAGAGACTGGACAAGCAATTGTATTTATCTTAGATAAGTGTAGTCCTTGAATACACTCTTCGATGATGGTATTTGGGACTGATAGTTGATTTGTAAATTGAGCCTTGAAATACTGTTCGTAAGAAAAGTTATTTAAATGATTTACGTCAATAGCGTTGATAGGGCAACGGGATAGCGCATCGGCGTTAGAATTGAGACGACCTTGTTTGTAAACGATTTCATAATCGTATTCTTCAAGTTTGAGGCGCCAACGAATGAGTCTACTACCCGGATCTTTTACATTAAATAGCCACACGAGGGGCCTGTGATCTGTTATTATTTTAAATCTATTACCATATAAATATGGTCGGAAGGTTTTAACGGCGAATATAATAGCTAATAACTCTTTTTCCGTAGTTGAGTAATTACCTTCAGGCTTATTTAGAGTGCGCGAAGCGTAAGCGATCGGCTTATCTTTGCCGACGGGACCCTGAGACAGTATGGCGCCAACGGCATAGTTACTTGCATCAGTAGTAACATTAAAAGGCTGGGAGAAGTCAGGGTACTGTAGAAGAGGGGCAGTAATTAATTTTTCTTTTAGGATGTCGAATGCATGTTGTTGTTCCGTGTCCCAGTAGAACACAGCATCCTTTTTTAATAGAGACGTAAGTGGTTTCGTTAATTTAGAGAAGTTTTCAATGAATCGGCGATAATAGCCTATTAGCCCTAGAAACGACTTAATATTTTTAGGATTTTTAGGAACTGGAAATTGCGATACAGCGCTGACCTTTTCAGGATTTGGAGAAACACCTTTATCGGTGATGATATGGCCAAGGTAAGTTACTTCATGCCTTAGGAACTCACACTTGTCCGGTTGGAGTTTTAAATTGAATTCTCGAAATTTGTTGAAAACTAATTGTAGTTTCTGTAAGTGATCTTGTAGATTTTGACTATAAACTATACAATCGTCAAGATAGATATAACAATGAAGGCCTTGTAAGCCTGATAACACAGTGTTCATAAGGCGCTGAAACGTGGCAGGGGCATTTTTCAGCCCGAAAGGCATTCGGGTAAATTCGTAGTGACCTGACATGTCTGAATTTGTGCTAACTGTGAAACCCGTTTTAGGCGCGTCCTTGGGACTAGTTTTCAGTTGATGGAAACCACTTGTGAGGTCTAGCGTGCTGAAATATTTAGAATGACCTAATTGGTCTAAAATATCAGTGATAAGAGGCAGTGGATAAGATTCGGAAACAGTGACATCATTAAGACGGCGATAGTCGATGACTATCCTCCACTTTTGTTTGCCGGAAGCGTCCATTTTTTTCGGGACTACCCAAACCGGGGCGCTCCAAGGCGAAGTTGAAT
Organism: Euplexia lucipara; assembly: GCA_921972225.1. Lineage (NCBI taxonomy): Eukaryota > Metazoa > Arthropoda > Insecta > Lepidoptera > Noctuidae > Euplexia > Euplexia lucipara. The sequence goes on along the minus strand of OV179166.1, from coordinate 2,322,898 downwards.
GACGAATAATATTTTGGTCTAGCATTTTACGAATTTGGGAATCGACTTCCTCCTTATGGCATTCAGGGAAACGATATGATTTCACATTAATAGGTGGGGCATCACCTGTGTTAATAGTGTGCTCAATAGCATTGGTGAAGGTTAAGGGTTCACCTTCGACATGAAAGATATCTGTATAGTGGGAGCAACATTCTAAGAGTGCTTTTTTCTCTTCATCATTTAGATGAGAGCAACGGATAAGATTAAGTACTTTATTTACGCGATCACTTTTCGAACAAGAAGTAGCATTAATATTATAAGAGTTAACCATTGAACAATCAGGTTCAAGGGGCGTCGCTGTTACGTAGTAATCTTTGATTTCAATGTCACACTCTGTAGTGTTTAAAATAGTCACGTTTGTTTTTCCATTCGGTTTAATTGAGACAATGCAATTAGCGACATAAACGCCTTCACGTAAGATGTGATCTAGTATGAGAGCTTCATTGTTGTGATAAAGTTTAGGAGAGTAATTTGATACAGTGCACTCGATAACTATTTCAGATCGAGCTGGAATATTGTATGAAGGTTGAGTATAAATAATAGGAATGGAGTGATTTAATATGGAAATTGATTTTGAAGAGTAATCGATATTTGTTTTAAAGTAACTGCAAAAATCACTACCGATTATGCCATCATAATTAACAAGATTGATATCATCTTTAGTGACATGAAACTTATACTTATGTATATTATCCGATAAGTTGAACTCCATTTGGAAGGTACCTAGGGTTTCGACTGGAGTTTCTGAACTGTTAATGCCCTTTAATTTGACAGTTTCAGTAGATAGACTTGGAAGTTTTTGTAAACAGGACTCTTTAACAATACTTATGGTCGATCCTGTATCTATAAGGAAACATAAGTGTTCGCGAGCGTGATTAGTATGTAGGTAAATATGAGGTAAAGCTACCTTTTTAGAGTAGTCATTAATTTCGTATATAGGTTTAGAATTAGTATAGGATGTTTGTAATTTTTCAGTACATAAGTGACTTTTTGTTTTATCACTAGGCGTAGTAGAACTCAGTTGAATTGCCTGAGATGAATATTTGGTAGGACTCATCTCTTTTGGATGAGATGCGAATTTAGTAGAACTCATCGCTTTTGGATGAGATGCAAATTTAGTAGAACTCATCTCTTTTGGATGAGATGCGAATTTAGTAGAACTCATCTCTTTTGGATGAGATGCAAATTTAGTAGAACTCATCTCTTTTGGATGAGATGCAAATTTAGTAGAACTCATCTCTTTTGGATGAGATGCAAATCTAGTAGAACTCATCTCTTTTGGATGAGATGCAAATTTAGTAGAACTCATCTCTTTTGGATGAGATGCGAATTTAGTAGAACTCATCTCTTTTGGATGAGGTGCGAATTTAGAAGAATTAGTAGTCGTGTCATTTATAACTTTAGTCGATTTTGGCAGACACGGTACCAAAATCTCGTTTAGTTTAAATTATCATCATTAATTTCAGCCGTACTTTCACACGTGTGTATAGATGCGTCATTAGAGGTAGTAGGTGCCGAGTTACGGTCACGTTGTGCGGCATCAGCGGTTTGCCGTTGCTTCATATTATATTGAAGTTTGCGACACTCTTTGATCACGTGGCCAACATTTTTACAATAATTGCAAGTTTTTGGATTATCTTCAAGATTATTATTAGGATTAGGAGACGGTGAATTTTTGTAAACTTTAAAATCTTTACCATGCTGTTTTTTATTCTTAAAACATTCTGATGAATTATGACCCGACTTGTTGCAAATAGAACACTGTTTAGGAGATTTTAGATTAGATCTAGACAGGTTATATAATTTTTCTTCATCAATAGCATACTGTATAGCTTCATTGAGGTTAGAAGGATTTTTGCATCGGACAATAGTTGATATGGAAGGGTTTAACCCTAACATAAAGGTGTTTAGGGCAAGGTCCTCCATGGCTGCTATTCTGCCAGGTAGTTCCTTGTCGTTTTTGCAACTATAATGTATGTCTGACTGTATACGAGTCAGTATTGACTCTACCCTTAAAGAATAAATAGTAACATCTTCATTAGATAATTGTTTACAGTGTTGCAGATCTGATAGTAAATGTGTGGCGTGCTTTTTCTCCCCGAAAGTAGCTTTCAGGAAGGTCTTTAGTTCCGACCACAATGAAAATGACTTAAGGCTGCATGCGACCTGTGCTTTACCTTCCAGCTGTGAAATGACAAATTTACATAGCACAGTTTGTTGGTCTAGAGAAGCCAAGGACATGGCATTCTCACAGTTTGTAAGAAATGCAGGGAGAGTTTCCCTGTCACCATTATAAGGCTTTATAAATTTTGTTAAAAAAGATAGAGTAATTTTGTCGGACATTTCCTTTGATTTGGATGACTCTTGTTTGACAGTAGTCATAAAAGATTATGATATGTTGGGCAAAATTAAATTTAACAGTTAAGTAATAATGTAATACTTAGTACCTAATTAAAAATAGAAAAGACAAAACAATTAGAGTCAGTGAAGATAGAAAAGCAGCGTAGTGTTAAACTATTTAAAATTAAAATTATATGTATTCCAAATACAGAGATACGAATTCAGGGACACTTGGAAATTGGAAAAATTGTAGTTCACAAGAAACACTCACAGTAACACGATAATTCCTGACACCTGCATTATCGGGTGCGCGGTGGGAACTCGGAGTCCGGAGTCACGTTGCGCTGTGACGTAGCGGAGTTGAACTTTCACACGGTCGGTTGACTGTGGAATTTCTTGAGTTTGAAGGTTGGTGAGTTAGACCTGGAGCTGCTGGTGATGTTGATGCCGTCTGGAGCGGACTCACACTATACAGTGGAGGCTGTGGAGGCTGGCTGTCGTCCAAGTGACGATGTGGCTGAAGCGGGCTCAAGCTGCAGAGTTGAGGCTGACCGTCGTCCAATTGCTGATGTGGCTGGAGCGGGCTCAAGCCGAAGGGCTGAGGCTGACCGTCGTCCAAGTAGTGACGCAGGCTTGACCTTGGGTCAAGTCTCACTGTCGATCAATTGACGGGGGCTGTAGGTTCAGGATACCAGTATCTGTTTGACTCAACGTCGTAAGATTTCGTCTCTGGTATCCCACTTCTGACACCAATTTGTTACTAAGCCGACCCCGTTAGTCTTTTTAAAAAAAAACAATTGTTCTACTGGAACCACTTTAATTCACCACAATAATTAAAAGTACAGACACACAAGTACTTGGGTACTAATATACTGGCAATGTCCCTCTTAATTGCTCCTTTAATTTGGGCAAGTAGTGTACGCGGCAGCGTTCAGAATCTAACTAACTCAATTACCCATATTATTTCTGTACATTGGGTAAAAATGCAACATAAGTGCTTTAGTAATGGAAAAGTACATTATAAACGAGTAAAAACTGACATAGGCTCTATTGCCTTGTAATAAGGGTTATAACAGTTCGCCTCGCCCGATCACACCTTTCGTAACGCTTTCGTAACTTAACTTATCGTAGGCGTTTTGTATCAGTCAAACAGTAGTAGGTCCAATTAAGGGGCAATATTGGATGGTACCATTTTTTAAAAAGTAATTTTGAATGTGCATGAATAATAACCCATACAAACCCACAATCACAATTGACTTGTTAAGAATATCTATCAAGATCTTTTTCTCCCTTACATATAGTAACTATCAGAATTTTTATGCCGCCCATGGGCCTCTGACTCAGCTTCACAAATGCCGTCGATAAATATCTCTCAGGCATAACATTTTCCTCACGATATAAATTCCTTCACTTGTTTTTGAACCAAGATACATTATAAATAGCCAGCAGGCCTAGCCATATTACAAATTATATTTCTATTCTATTGCGACAATAGAAAGAAAATGGCGTAGGTATATGGAATCAGCTGTATGTCAACTGTCAAGTGTTAGCGAGTAGAATTTGTAATATGGCTGAAAATTAAATACACTTGACAGTGTTGACAAACAGCTGATTCCATATACGCCATTTTATTTCTTTTGTCGCCTTATCGATAACGATAATAGAAATAGAATTTGTAATATGGCTAGGCTACTGGATACATACTCCCCTACTTGTATTTTAAAACATTTTATGGTTAAGGCCAAATACTCGTACTTAAATATTTCACATCAACCATTTATTTTTAGTGTTTGAGTATGCAGGTTTTAGCAGTTTTATATTTCCGCGCTGAAATGTTTTGGAACAAATAAACTTAATGTTTATTTTACTGTTGAAAGGTAATTTAGTGTGCATAATCTTTTTAAGTTTCTGTTGTTTTCATATAAAACTAGTAAATATCATTAAATTGAATGTCTGTACTGTTGTCTTTGTTGTTTGTGTTATTTCAAAAATATTAAATACTTAGAGAATAATTTTACTTTATGGCTACATCCCGCGCTGTGTTCATTCCCGGTTAAAAAGAAACTTGAAACGATTTAAGGGTATGAGGAACAGGGTAAAAAAGATTAAAGATTATAGATACCGGGCTGGTATCTGCAACTCCACGTCAAAGCGCGTATTTTGCGTATGGCCCATAATCTACCACGCGGGCCCAGCGCGAATTGATAGATGTCACATGTCTTCGAATTTTTGGTTCTAGGACATGCCGGTGTCCTAACGATGTTTTCTGGGGCGGGGCTGGAAGAGGGCGTTGTCCGCCCTCCGCTTGCGCCCGGTGCGTCTGCTGCGGGCAGGGTGAGTGGAGGTAATCTCCCTCTCCCTTTCCGCAGCCTCCTTCTGGGAGATGACTGTGTCGCAGAAGGACACCACCGCGTCCCAGGACTCGACGCTGCCGACCATCCTCTCGACCACGGCCGACAGCGACAAGTCACTGCCTACTCCAGAGACGAGGGCACGGCGTGACTCCTCCCAAGCGGCACACTCTGCCAGCGTATGCCGCGCCGTGTCCACCCGACAGTCGACTCAAAGGTGACATTGGGCGTCCGGCTCCCTGTTTATGCGACACAGGTACTTTCCGAGCAACTGTGCCCGGAAAGTATTAACGTCACCCGAAACGACAGGGAGCCGTGCCTCCTCCCGAGCCGGTGAGATGGTGACGAGCGGAGATGGCGCTGGCGGTACGGCGCGAATGCCTGTCCCGCCATTCCGCTATCAGGACCTCGCGCAGCTGCGACCGACGCAACTCCATGTGTCGCTGCATCGGTCGCTCGCCGCGCGCCTGCATTTCCTCGCGCCACCGGTACAGTGACGCGAGTACTTTTGCCTCCAGGTCCCAGGGCGGGGATCCAGCCAGTACTCCGGCCGTCTCGTAGGAGATCGTGCGATAGCCCCTGATGACTCTGACGGCCATCGCGCGCTGCGGTCTGTGCAGGACAGCGATGCTGCCGGCCGTCAGGTCAGCCGCCCAGATCGGGGGGGCCGCCACCCTTGGGCCAACTCTGCTCTCTAGGAACGAGGAGCAGGGTATAAAGTTCCGCATCCGCCATAGAAAAGGGAGACCTGACGGATGTTTTGTCTGGTCGGCTACTATTGCCCAACGCGCGATGGTTGTTGTCTGGGTCTTGTATATAATACGTTCAATCTTTATATCAGTTTTTAGCTCATTTGTGGCGCGATAGATGTCGCTATATATTTAGATTATAAATTACTACGGTAATACTACTTTTTGAAAATCAAAGTAGCCTATGTGTTAATGCAGGGTATGAGCAACATTCATGAAAAAAAAATATTGACTGGCCTGTTGGTCTAGCAGTTAGTGACCCTGACTGCTATGCCGGAGGTCGTGGGTTCGATTCCCACCCAGGACAAATATTTGTGTGATGAGCACGATCAATTGTTCTGTGTCTGGGTGTAATTTATCTATATTATGTATGTATTTAGAAATATATAAGTATGTTTATCAGCTATTTAGTACCCATAACACAAGCTCTCAAGCTTAATTTGGGGCTAAATGGCGTTGTGTGAAAAGTCGTGGAATATTTATTTAATTTTCTAAATGCGTTCAATCGTTTTAGCGTGAAGAACTTACTAAATATACACAAACATTTTGACAAACTTTTGGACTAATAAATATTAGTGTGAAAGCAAATTACCCGTACTTTTGGTTATTCATGAAAAAAAAACAATTATATACAATAATTGGCTGAATACTCGTACAATACACGTGCAATTTTACTAGAGTTTTAGATCTTTTAATATTGTAATTAAGATTGAATTGCATATTAACTGAAAGATTACAAGCGCTACTTACTGCTGAGATTCAAAGTTCGGTTCACAGGTCGGGAAGGTTTTGTTTATTTTTTAATAAGAATTTCATAATAGCAGTGTTCCATTCACGACAATGGCCTTGCTTTTACAGAAGTGACGAAATGAGAGTGTATTAAACGATATCTACCCATCGTGGAATACAGGGATCATTTTAATTATTGATAGAACTAAAACAGTTTTCTTAAATAGAATTTGTCCAAACTGCTGGGATTAGAATCAACAGTATTTTATTAATTAACCCATAAAAGTGTAAGAGATAAATCCCTTGCCAAGTTTCCATGGTATTTTCAAAATTGTATAATTGCTTTTCATGATAAAGTGGGTATTATTAGAATTTATAGAGAGCAGTTTGTTATCCTTTGCGAGATAAAATTTTAGTAAAATACGGTATTCTGGTTAGGAAAAGGATTCGGAATTACGTAATTCGATTTTCAAGAATCAAATGGTTCAGCGTGGTGGCGCGGTGCTGGTTGGTGGTGGTGTGCTGGTTGGTGGTGTGCTGATTGGTGGTTGGTGGTGGTGGTAATGTCAATTTTTTCCCAACGAATCATACGATTTCACGTTACATTATGACTCGTTGGGGACAATCGGGTGATACGAGTATATTATACATATAACACTCTGCGGACTATTTTATCTTGCGTCTCGTGTTCCGTCGCCTGCACACGTGAAGCCCTAATGACTGGGTCAGCGGATGATGTGATTGTAGGTGAATAGAATACTGGGCCAGACATTAAATTCAACAAAATAGGTAATAATTATGACATTTAGTGTCTATGTTTGCCATCTACAAGCTACGAAGAAGAATGGTTGATTTTATTTACTAGTATTCTAGTATTCAATCGAAGGTTAAGCTACGTTTGACGAGGTGGAGCCGTGGATGGGTGACCTTTTATTTCATACCAAGACTGCTCCGTACATCAGAAAGCACGATATTGTAAGTAAAAAGGTGAAGATAGGTTATAAGCGCTCAGCAAGCGACACGTTAAAATGTGGCTAACTAGCCACACTTGACCTCAGTGTCGCGTTGCGCCGTCAATGGACGCCTGCGTGCGTTAGTATGCCGTTTTTGAATATCGAATGTTGTTAAAGTAAGGAGATATCATTGCGTTAAGGCGTTGGTTGCGGCTCATGATGTTTTTCTGCACCGTTTTTGAAGCAAGAGATAATTAAACAATGAGCACATGAATCCGAAAAGTCAAAGGTGCATGCGTGCGTGGTCTCGAGTTCGAACCTAAGGCACCTTTTAATGCTTCATTAATTATTATTGTTATACGCTTATATTTCTCGGAACCCTTGAGTTCCGGACTTTTGGAAGGCGTACGAGGGGCAAAAGCCAACTCGCAGAGGCCCATTGTCGTCTTTAATGAAATGAGTCACCAACCGCAGATTTTCCTTGTATGCACTAGACAAGTGCACCTAAGAAAAACCTGCGACTGAAGTAAGACTATAGCAGATTATTAAAACAAAAGTTCTGGACTATAAGGTTAGGGTGGCTTAAATGGACTGGATAACTAAAACTATGAAGGACTATGGGCCCTGCCTTACCAATGTTTTATATACACGGATTAAATGGCAGGGGGTGACTTGCACACTCAATAATGGGCCCTCGGAAACGGCCGCTAGCACATAGTGACGTAGCGACAAGCGGGCAATCTGAGGTGCTTGAGGAGTGGAAAGGCATTCCACGGTTATCACGACAATCCCGGAAGTACGGTCAAGATCGCTACCAGCACCTTACTGGAATGCTTCCTTCCTCCGAGCACGTTTGCTCTTGCGAATCTTCACTCTAACCGTCCAACTAAGGCAAGAAAGAGGTGGGAGCTCCGTTCCTCGTCAGTGCTCACTCTGGCCGGCCAATAAAGGCAAGCCAGACATGAGGAACAAGACTTTCCCCGGGAGATCGGGTCAGCCACAGCTCGCCACAAGCTGCCCTGCGAGGTAATTATTATTATTAAAGATTAATGTCAAACGAAGCAAATAAACCCTCACATCTACTCAATTACTTCAAGCCAACGGACAGGTTACAAATGAAAAATGATTTGATAACCATCCAATTGCAGTTTTATCTTAAAATAAGTTGAAGATTCTTCCGCAATTATGAAATTTATACGACAATTTTCTTCAGGATTTCTTGGCAAAGTCTTCAGATCTTAATTGTAGACTAAAGGAAAGATTCGTAGAAGTTTTCAGTTTGAATGTAGAAAGTAGCAAGAGTACAGAAAGGCTAAAAAAAGAGGAGTATTCCCGTTACCTATTTTTTGAGCACCTATGCATTTAGCACCAAAGGTATTCCTATTTCCCATAGGTTAATGCATAGGTGGTCAATAAATAGGTGCTCAAACGGGAATACTCCAAAAAAGATGAATGGCTTGTGTAAAAGATGATATGACTGAGATGTATGGAAGAAAAATATATGCTAGGTTAGGTTTAAAGAACTTTATTCTCGTAAGAACTATAATTACAGTTTACTTAAAATGAGACAAGTAGCTTATTATTAGTTCTATAATTCACATCCTGGTGTGTTGGTGACGTCATCGGTTATAAACATATATTTTTTTAATTTTGATTTATTAATATTTTCTCATTTTTTTAATTCTTCGGGTAAATTGTTAAACAGCCATGCTAGTTTAAACAGTATTGGTTTTTTTGCCGTAATTAGTACGTGCGTGCAGTCATTAGTTGAAACCTGTTTTTGTTTGATTTGAGTTTAATGTTTAATTGTACAGAATTTTGTTTTTTTGTTTAGTTTTTTGTTCATCATCATCATCATTTCAGCCATAGGAAGTCCACTGCTGGACATAGGCCTCCCCTATAGATCTCCAATAAGACTGGTTGGAAGCGGCTCCACAAATGACAGCCGGGACTAATGTCTCTACGAACGTAACGGGAACAGATTTCCTTTACAATTTTTGATACTATACAAACGTTAAACTACCTACTAAGCATCGACTTACAAAAGGGTGTGAAATCCGCGTGTCATGTTTAAACTCCACAAATGAGGTAATCGAACAAGCCGATTACCGAATAGGGCTGTTAATAGGCGCTTTTGTAATCGGAAATGTAATCGATTTCAATGCTATGTGATGGTTCAAATGAATTGACGTTACCGTAAATTGATATTTACCCACCGATTACCGTAATTGTAAATTGTGTTGGACTGGTGTTGCTGCTGACTATCAGGTCTAGGTTTTTCCCGGGTCAAGTATAATGTTGTTGGGTTTTTTGATCTGGAAGTTTTTAAATCTATATATATAAAAGAAAGTCGTGTTAGTTACACCACTTATAACTCTTGAGTTGGCTTGAACGGCTGGATCAATTTGAATGATTTTGGTCTTTTTGGATTTGTCTTTGTCCGGAATAGCATAATAATTAATAAAACACATGAAAAGTCCTCGAAAAAATTATTATCAAGAATATTCGTTTTCTCAAACATTTTTCAAACGCAGCGCCATCTTGGATGATGCATGACAGGAGTTAAACATCCCAGTTCATTATCAGGCGTATCAGGTGACAATTTGACATTTGACAAGTCTTAAGCTAAAACTAAGAAGGTAAGGTTGTCAATGTATAGGTTATACCTACGTTCTGAAATTTATTTTGTTACTAAACTTAGAAAGGTTTTACGTAGCATAAAAAAGTCTTATATTACAGAAATCAATTTACGGAATTAATAATGACGACCGAGACGAACTTCAATAATTCTTTGCAAATAGAACTTTTTTTACTGTTTGGTCTTTAATTAAAGTAGACCGGGAAAACTATATAAATTGTATGTAACATAGAGGCACGCAGCGCAATAGTTTAGTATAAAACTATGAATTTTGTATTTTTTAAATCAATGCATTTCAGTAAGGTAGTTAGGTTAGGTAGTTAGGTTAGCTATAGGATAGGTATGGTGAGTTAGGTTAGGTTATAATTATACATGTTGTAATTTTAATTCCATCGAACACAAAAATGTTTAAATAAGATCACAGTAGAGACTCGCAACATAAAAAGTAGTGGTAGTTATTATTGGTTTGGATCTATTAGTTGTCATCTTATTAAACGTATGTAAGTATATCTAATATATAAAAAAATAATAAGAGCAAAAATTGACTCTAGGGCACAACGAAGTTTGCCGGGGCAGCTAGTGTTAATATAAACTGGTGGGGTTGTCTTATAGTGTCACCACAGCGTGTTGTGGTATCTGATGGGTCATACTAGTTTTTTTTTTTTTTAAGGCTGGTAATTGGACCCAAGGCATAAAAGAAAGCTGAAAAGAAAAATGACCTATAATTTGAAAGAAAATTTCATGAATAATATTGTCATCTACCTAGACATTCTCCGACTATGTTGGAGGCGGCTACCAGACTTTATCTGGATGCAGCTAAATACCTGTGTTGTACATGGACCTGACCCTGTCTGACCTCCACAACCCAGTAACTGGGTAACACAATACCCCTATAGACTTTCGTGTATAACGACTGTCAAAGATCTACAAATGACATGATGATTATTCAAGAGATTAATTCTCAAAATTATGGTAACCATAAATATCTATTTCTAGCTTTACGTTGCTCAATAAAAATATTTGAAGCTTATAAATCTTGTAATCACGGTTTTGTAATTACCTATTCTTGGTTTAACTGAGTTTTGCGTACTCTTGAACGGCTTGTGTGTGGGTTTGCAGTTATGACAAAGTAATGGCAAACAGGCTTTTCAATAAAGTTAACTTTTATAGACGCCAGCATGATATCAAGCAACCGCAAACTGTCAAATTATCTATAAACATAAACCTTATTCTATCTCTAATATTATAAAGAGGAAATGTTTGGTTGTTTGTTAGCATTAAATAGGCTCTGAAACTACTGGACCGATTTGAAAAAATCTTTCACCGTTGTGAAGTTACACTATCCCCGGATGACATAGGCTACTTTTTATCACTGTATTCCCATGGGAACGACAACTACGCGGGTGAAACCGCGTGACGTCTGCTAGTTTGTAATAAATTTAAAAATCTATTATAGAAATTTGACACATTGGGGTTGCTTTATGTGCTGTCCTCTGCACCTAGTATCACATTTCTTATTTTAGGTACATCGTTTTTACATAATTAATTATCATATGTGTTAACATAGTCTACTTTTTGTTCTCGTTATGGAATAAATTACCCAAAAGGGTCCAGTTCAGCAAAAATGCTAGACATTACTAGTGCCTGACGCTGGTTTTCAACTGGGCCTGAGATTGTGAGGTGTCACCGACGTAAAAGAGATTGGTAAGCATACATGTGGTGTGTGTGTGTGTGTGTGTTGTGTGTGTGTCTGTGCGTGTCCGTGTGTTGAGTGTGTGTGTGTTAAACTTATACAAAAAAAAACACAGGACAAATTCGACACATGTAATATATTCAAATATACTAAAACTAATAGGTAGGCACATCGTAACATAATTAATATATTTGCTGTGATTCGTCACAGCAAATATATTAATTATGTGCGATGTCCAATTTCGGTTGCGTATTAATCAATAAGATACTGCCGTAAGCGTCTTCTAAATATCTCCTTCGTGTGAGAAGTAAACTGTAATCGATATATACACCATGACAGCATAGGGAAATTTAGCAAATCAATTATTCAATTGTGTTCTGAGGTCTGCTTAAAATTAAATTAAATCAATAATTGTATAATAATCTCAAGAATTAATTAATTAATTTACTTGTTTTAATTATTATAATCCTCTTTTTATTATTTTGTTAATTAATATATTCCACAACTTTTTCACACAACGCAATTTTAGTCCCAAGTTAAGCTTGAGAGCTTGTGTAATGGGTACTAAACAGCTGATAAACATACTTATATATTTCTAAATACATACATATTATAGATAAATTACACCCAGACACAGAAAAAATGATCGTGCTCATCACACAAACATTTGTCCTGGGTGGGAATCGAACCCACGACCTCCGGCATAGCAGTCAGGGTCACTAACTACTAGACCAACAGGCCAGTCAAATCAGGCCAGTCAGGCCAGTCAGTTAATTATTTATTACTTTTCCTGTAGTCTTTAAAATGTTTTTGTTGTACTATTTAACTTAATATCGTTTAATATTTAATGTTAACTGTCTTTTGTGTGCATGTTGTGTTAGCCAGTAAGTAGTTACTTTATTACACTTACAAATGTATTTTTTGTAAAATTTGTACTCCAAAAATGTATTAGTGTACATAACTGTTGGCTAACCTAATAAATAAATAAACTGAGAATTGAAACTAAATAGTATAAAATGAGCAATGCAGCTGAAATTTTGTTCCTATTGGCAAATTACCTTATATTATTACATTCATTTAATACCAATCTATATATAAATAATCCACAACTTTTCACACAACGCCATGTAGTCCCAAGTTAAGCTTGAGAGCTTGTGTTATGGGTACTAAACAGCTGATAAACGTACTTACATATTTCTAAACAAACATATTATAGATAAATAATTACACCCCGACACAGAACAAATGATCGTACTCTGCCATTGTTAACGTTCACTAATTAAATCGTAGACGGACGTTAACACCTTACTAATTTTTTTCTCGTGTTCTGTAAGCGCGTCTGGTAACACGATACTTTTTAGGACAGCCTTGTGGCTAACGAACAGTAAAATGCTGTGATATGGTGTACCTAATTCTGCGGATATTTGGGACACTTCCTACTTGCATTCAGGTTGGGCGGGATATTGACTAAGATCTTGATACTATGAGTTAAGTTCATGATTCTGGACCCACTGGTTTTGGCTGTGTGTGTATGTGTGTGTGTGTATTTATTATTGACTGCACTTTAAAAAAGGACGTTAATTATACATTAAAAAAAAACAGGGGCGGGACGAAGCTTGTCGGAGCAGCTACATAGTTTGTTAATAACAGTAAATTACTAACTTAATAAATTAAAAAGTGAAGAGAAAACATATGAAAAGCAAAAAAATAAATAAAAAAGAAATAATTTTAATTAGGTACGTGAATACATAATTAACTCTGACGTTGAGTTTTCAAAATCTTACAAATTAGGTGACACTGCCAGTTTACTGCTGACTTCAGCCAAGTTTTTATTGGGGAAATATTTTAAAGCATAATATTGCAGGTAAGACTGATACTAGTAAACAGTTAAAAAAAATGTTTGAGCGCATAAACAAGTTTAAGTTAAGTGTCTTTTAAAAAATCTATTAAAGCTAAAGCTTTTTAAACTGCGTGCATTTTTATTTTTATTTTGTAGCATTTTGCTAAAGTTTACTACTTGTAATTTAGCCATGTCAATCAGTCTGTCAAGAGCATCTTTACGAAACTATATGAGTATTATTCTGAACATTATTAAACATATGCTTATTACATTAAAATAAAAAGTAAACTTGTTCTTCTTTTGTATAAAGTTTAAATTTTAATATTTTTAGTTTTTTCGTATGTAGCACTAAATAATTGTCTTTCAAAAGTTCAAAGAATTATTAATATTGGTTAGCGATTCCCAAAAAACGTTTTTTAATCATGAATCTATACATATACTATAAACAACCATGCACAGATAAGGGACTGTAGCAATCGCAAGTAATTTGCTGTTATCCGTTAAAGAGTTCCGTTGGCTGTGTTCTTCATCTGTTTTTCTTCACTAAATGATACCTTTTTAATAAAAATGCTTGATATGTAACTAAATAATTATGTACAAATTGATACGTGTGCACCTATATTTTGAAGGAGTTCCCTCAATTCTTCAAGGATCCCATCATCAGATCTGAGTATTGATACAAATCGGCTAGTATAAAGTATGATTTAAATAAATAATTTAGAAAATCAGTCCACAAATGACGGAGTAATGAGGTAACAAACCCTTAATAAAAGTAAAAAAAAACAACCGAATTGAGAACTTCCTCCTTTTTTTGAAGTCAGTTAACAAAATACATCTAGGCTGTTTATTAAACATACGACAGTATTGAATAGTTATTTTACGTACTCGTGATAATTTATTAGTTCGTGATTTGGCAGTAAATGAAATGGATGAAACTTTAGACATTTGGAGATCAACTTGATGTTGAGTTTATGCCGCCCATGGGCCTCAGAATTATTCTCTGTCTTTTGTGAATTGGTTCTATTGAAAGATAAAATTTTATCCTTAACGACAAAAGTGGCGAAATAAAATCATTTATAAAAAAGTGGTATCAAGAAAAATCCCAATATCCACAATACTCACAGTCACCCTACACCTATTAGCGGATACTTAACGCTTCGGACTACGTAACAGAAGAAATTATCTCCTAATGAACGACAATGGGGACATCTTTATGGAATCAATTAGTGGCTCTTGTGACGTCATCGCTTGCCTTATACAAGTTGTAGGACATTGTGTGCTACAACATAATATATATTATTTATGTTTGGCTTCTGATGAAATAAATGTACCAATTGGGGGACTGTCTTACGTTAATTTGACCTTCTAAAAGTCCTGATCCCTAGCTTAATTTAAATAAATAAATGACTTTTGTTTTTTTTTTGGGTCCCGTACCCAAAGGGTAAAAAAGGGGGTATTCCTCGAAGCGCAACCTTTTCTAAGCGCATCCACGAAGCGCAACTATATTATTCCGCGAAGCGCAACCGTTAGTTGCGCTCACAACATAAAAATATTACATTTTTATTCCGCGAAGCGCAACTATGATTTGAATTAGAGAGCGAGAGGTTTGATGGATTAATCAAATATCGTCGACGGTGTGCTGGTGCCTACACTAACGTATGGAAGTGAATGTTTGGCGTGGCAAAAGAGACATGAAAGTTGAATAAATGCTGTAGAAATGCGTTCCTTGCGAAGTATGTGTGGTGTAACAATGAATGACAGATTGAGGAATGATGTGATAAAGCAACGTTGTGGTTTAAAAGAAGAAGCAGTAACAAAAATTGAAAAGAGCATGCTTAGATGGTCTGGTCACGTTGAAAGGATGGATGAAAGGCGACTAACGAAAGGTATTTACAAGGCAGATGTAAGTGGGAACGCCGGGAGGGGACGCCCTAGAAGGACATACATAGAACTTATTGGTGAGGTTCTTCAGAAAGGTCAGGTGCGTAGTACTCGCAACCGGCGTGTGTGTATGACAACATGTATGAATATAAACGAAGCAAAAGAAGTATGTAAGAATCGTAGCATATGGCGCTCTGTAGTTTCTGCCTACCCCCATGGGAAAAAGGCGTGAGTTTATGTATGTATGTACGTCGACTGTCATTGTTTTATACACTATTTACCCACAAGCACATCCAAACATAATATCATTTATCCAAATACTTAGTTAAGTTAATAAACATTTTCACATTTAAATTTCTCTTTATTCTAAGCCCGTTAGTTACTTCCAGATCAAATATTTGCGTCATGGTTGACCGAATTTCATCGGTTAGTGCTGACGATACACTTTGCCCGTGATATGAATGGGGCTCATTAGGTAACTGGTTAGAAAGAGACGAGACTATAAAGGAAAAGAGAGAGAATGATCTGAAAAGTTTGACTACGTACACACATTAAACTGATTCGGATTATTAGTATTTGAATGCGGTGAGATATTGTTGATGATAATAGTTTTTTTGGGGAAATGCGTTTTAATAATAATAATTTAATTAAATTCAAGTAACAAGACTCATAGATAAATCGAATATTTATATTCATAGTTTTTACACTTTTACTAATAGTTTTAGAAACAATTTACAACCAAATCAGTGTTTCCGAGTTCATATGACCCCAATCTGTTTAAGTCGCGAGTTAATAGGCTTTTTTTGGGTAAGCTCGTTCCATCGTCGACCTCATCTCTGACCGCAGGTCAAGATTGAGGTCAAGAATAGACCCATTATATATATTAAAAAAAAAACAAAGTATATTATGATATCATACAAAATCAGAAACAGGTTGTAACATCATTGCTGCAAGGTGACAGGCCCAGCCGCAACAACTCACAACCACACAATCAACCCTGCTCGCTTCATAGACAGGATGCTGTTGGCGCTCTGCCCCGCACTCTATGGACCGAAGATGCGCACCGCTTTCGCATCACCTGCACCGTGAATAATAAGTGATATAGAAATCCGTGAATTTGATTGATAAAAAAACGATAAAATTCCTAATTAACCCAGTTTGGAATTCTGCCCAATTCTTAAAGCGAAACTACAGTAACATACATAATAATATGAAGTCACCGAAAACTGCGCTTAGAAATAGGTACGATAATAACTTCAGTACCAAAATGACCGGAGCTTCTGAAAATTTCTAGAAAACTTAAGATCTAGATTTCTAGACAGAAAATAATGCTTTTGGTTTCAGAAGTTCAGTAATTAAGTGAGCTAATTAAGAACTGATGACCTATTCAGATA
This sequence comes from Euplexia lucipara, assembly GCA_921972225.1. Taxonomy (NCBI): domain Eukaryota; kingdom Metazoa; phylum Arthropoda; class Insecta; order Lepidoptera; family Noctuidae; genus Euplexia; species Euplexia lucipara. The sequence continues at coordinate 2,306,291 of OV179166.1, read as the reverse complement.
TTTTTTACCATTTTGGAAAAGTGTGCATTTTTATTAACTTATGTAAACACCATCTGCCCAACCTTTTAACCTTAGAAGCTAAAACTGAGCCAAAATTGGCTTCTCTGCTTAGCGAGCCGTACCACTAGGTACTAAAAGTCACGTTCCGGCGAACATAGCTCTCGAGTAAACCTATTTGTCTAACGCACACAAAGATAATAAAGTGGACACACGATTTCGCCCATGTTTTGTTCTAAACGCGGCTTCTATATGTTATTATTCTAAGCTGTTAACAAACAACTGTTTTTTTTTATATAAATATACAACTGTTTTGAATACTTAACTGTATACACTAGAAAACAAAATAACGTACTAAAGCTAAAATATTGAGTCAAAAATCTCATACGCATCGCTGTCCACTGTTAGTGTACCCAAAAGACTGGCGGCATTGCCACGATCTATGACAATGGTTATTTTTTTAACAAACCAATCTTGAAGTCTGCTTTAAACTAACCGGCTCTAACTGAAAAGTAGGATTTTAAGTAAAGGGACTGTCTGTGGTACAGTTAAGAGTAACCTGAACTTCTCTCAAAAAATCGTAAAAACAGAATCGCTTACCGTTTAATGATCTAATTGAAAAAATCTGTTTCTACTGATATTTTTTTTCTGAATAAGCATCCAAGTTGGAATTTTATTAAAACGCGGAATGAATTACCTACTAGCAAATCTTCGGGAGGAGACGCCCTAGAAGGACATAATATACTACCTTCAGGACATTATTGGTGATGTTCATAAAAAGGGGTCAGTTGCGTAGTACTCGCAACCGCCGTGTATGAATATTAATGAACAACATAACAACATTATGAATGTAAACGAAGCAAAATAAGTGCGTCAGAATCGCAGCAGATGGCGCTCTGTTGTATTTGTATGTATGCAAACTAAAATAAATCAGATTGATTCACATCCATTTTTAAACTCAAAATGTCGTGCGTAAGAAGGCTTGAACCACAAGACCACAAATACAGAACATACTTTACTCTTTACTGTAATTCAAAAGAAAGATCAGTGTAAAACCTATTGCAGAACGCGTTCACTTTAGTTATTATCCTTTTTAAGCGTTAATCTCGTTAGAGACCGTCATGGACGCTTCAAGGAGATGTACAATGGGCAACAAAATAGTTTTTTGAAAGATGACAAGTGATGGGTAACTCATCATTTTTAGATGAGATTGAGGGAGTACCTCATTTTACCTCGGGAGGTACTCACGAGGTACCCCTCATTTGAGGTGAGGAGTCGTCCGTCACCGCTTACCTCAAGAGCCAAGCCCGAGCCGAATTTAGCCGAATTCTCTACAATTATTAAATGAGTCGGTTCATTCGCTCACTAAACTCACTCATCCACTCAATACTCACTCTCGCTTAGCACAGAATTGAGATACTCTACGAGCACTCGCTAGGTCGACTACTCGCAAGTACTCGCGTCAATAATGTCAATGTCATTTTTTAAGTGAGAACGCGTGAACGAGTGAGGTGGTTCAATATTTGAAATTCAAGTAACTCTTTCAACTTGCGATCACGAGTACCTCAAACGAGTCACCTCATGAGTGAGGGACACATCTCTATCAAATGTTTATACCAAAAAAACGTAAATGTACAAGATTATTTGTTAAATTATACTAACCACCGCTACGTCTGACGGATCGATCTGTGGATGGGTGGTGGGTGTGGTATGGTGTGGTGGGTGTGGGATTTATTACATAGATCTTTGAGAATCGTTACGGCTTGTTGGAGCCCCGAAAGTCTGACAACCAGTTTCACCAAAGGGTATCGTGTTACTCAAAGCAATGATCCACATAATACTCACAAACATTACCTGTTTATAATAATAAGTAGGTATACATTAATGGAATTATGGAACTTGAATGGAGTTGGGCAGGACACCTAGCTTGGGGGGGGGATGGCCCTGGAGGGGGTCGATCTCTCCCCCAAACTGCTCTCTCTCGGACTCGGACTTTCAAGTGGTTCACTGTGGCGACGGGCGGGCGACGGTACGGGGGTACCTTCACCCGCATTGCACCCGTCACCACCTTTGTCGGTCCCCTAGGGGAAGCCATGCGGGGCAATCGTCGGCGGAGGACTGGACGTAAAGGCTGTGCCGGTTTCCCAGTCCCCTGCCGCTTAGACGAAGCGGGAATAAAGCTGGGTTGTTTTAGTGGGTATACCGGGTCTGACCGGGGAGTCCCACATAGCCTCCCATCCCCCGATGGGCGGGTATGCGTAATTGTCATTTTTTCCCAGCGCAAACAAAACAAAAAAAAAAAGGACACCTAGCTTGGTGCGGTGATGGCCGGTGGAGTAAAGCTGAGACCGAGTGGCGTCCTAAAACGGCAGGAGAAGTGTGTGGCGTCTGGCGGCGAGATAGGCGGACGACATTGTGGCCATTGCGGGAGTACCTTGGATGAGACTGGCGTAGAAATTGGTACCTAAAAAGAGAGGCCTATACCCAACAGTGGGTGAAATCAGGCTGTGGATGATGACGATGATGATATATGAAGAAAAGCAAAAGAAATAAAGAGTTTGAGTTTAAGATACACCTTTACCATACCCTTCGCACACAGGCGTTACAGTATTCTAATAATCAACCGAATATTTTACTGCACTACTGATTAACTCTAATAAATTGCACTAATGATTGAGGAATGATGTGATAAAGCAACGTTGTGGTTTAAAAGAAGATGTAGTAACAAAAATTGAAAAGAGTATGCTTAGATGGTTTAGTCACGTTGAAAGGATGAATGAAAGGCGACTAACGAAATGTATTTACAAGGCAGATGTAAGTGGGAACGCCGGGAGGGGAAGCCCTAGAAGGACACACATAGACCTTATTGGTGAGGTTCTTCAGAAAGTCAGGTGCGTAGTACTCGCAACCGGCGTGTGTATGACAACATGTATGAAAGTAAACGAAGCAAAAGAAGTATGTAAGAATCGTAGCATATGGCGCTCTGTAATTTCTGCCTACCCCCATGGGAAAAAGGCGTGAGTTTATGTATGTATGTATGTACCATCTACACTGCAAGACAATTACAACACTAAAGCATCGCATTTCAAATTACTTACCAAAACAAAGACGACAGCTAGTGAAAGAAAATAAAAAAACAATACACTATCACTTCTGTGCTCGCCTGCCCCGTCACCGTGAAAATGACAAGGCATTTCACGCGATCATAAAATATAAGTCTCGGCTACACCGTTGAATACCCAGCTTAGCGCGGACAGTGATTGGATGGAATCGTGTGGACTAGGGTTTAATTATATTTTGTGTTGGAGTTCTTAGGTAGATAGGTGCTGGTTTTTTTTTTAATTGTGTCTCTCAATTCGGTAGGCAAAGCTCATGCGTATTAAGTGACTATGTAGGTGTGTTTGTGTGTGTTTTCACTCCTAGAGTTTGTAGCGTGATGTTAATTACTTTCCTGGAGAATGCCTTTATCAAGTGCAAACAATTTTTTTTCAAATCTCACACGGAGTTATAGAGGTATTATTTATAATTTATAAACATTCGTGTAAATTCTCTTCTAGGTAAACTAAACACGATTTAATCATTTTCTCTCTTATGCAATAACAAAAGGACGTAAATATGCAATAACTGTCAATTTAGGATAATTTTAAATGTCAACTATTAGTCGTTCTCATACTGGCCATAGTTGACATATAAAACGCATCGACTTAAAACATGGCAAAGTTCAAAGAAAACAATAAATTACATTTCTAACATAATTCCCCCCCATCTGCCAATAAATCTCCAGGAGATTTTTGTATATTGTCTTACCGTTGTGTCGGCCATTGACCACAAATGTGTAGTTAACTGTCACCGTCTATCTCTGTCTTTATGTTTTATTTTTATTTTGTTTTATTTTGTTTATTAGGAAAACAAACAATTGTACAATATGTCTTACATCTAAATACATAATAAGGTAGGTTAATGTACAATCAACAACGTTTCCACATATTACTATCTACAATAATTAAGTACAGTGGTGGATGTGAATCTATTGCAAACCAAAACTATAACTAATGTTAGTCTAATTATTCTGGAACGTAATTAATGAATAATTAAGTAGGTACTACATTTTTTCAGAACAAATTGTGTTTCAGTGCAAATATATCTATGTCGCTAAAATGTTCATTATAAATTTTAACCAACTTATGAAGTGGCGCTCGCTCACCTGCATTTGTAAGATTGATCGTCGTAGCAAACACAGGATAGCGACGCGTCTCCCGTCTTATTACAGTCCTGGGCACGACCCATTATAGATCAAGAGATGCAACGATTATTAAATATATATTTTTATGCATCGTTTACGTTCATTATATCCGGTCTTACATGCATGCTGGATGAGAGTACCATTTACCTAACCTTTCTAAAGGACATCAGCAATAGGTTATGTGTTTGACCTTTGCTATATACCTACGAGTGTAAAATCATCTACCTAAACACCATTCGTTAGTTGCCTTTAGATTTTATATATAATATGACTATCTAAGCACACACTTATCGATTTTAGTAACCAACTCTTCAGATTCTTTTTAACCACATCGTTGTTTAGTTATTTTTTTATGATTGATTGCACGTGTTTAATCACTACATCACTTGGTAGTAAGCGAAGATGTGGTCGACGATGAAGCACGCTACATTATGATCTATTGTCACTTAAATAAAAACTTAATTTGAATTTCCACTGCTATCTTCATGCCTCATGCATATAAGTCGGAAAAATCTCCACAAAAAAAACTGCTTATAATATTTAATAGCAGATTTAAGTCCATGATTTAAGCTCACAGCATATACCACCAACACGGTCCGAGTGACAAACTGCCTCTATATATCATGTGGAGTTCCTTCTTTACCCTACAGCAGCCGAGCCAAAGAGGGTCATGTGTTTCCATTAACGTCGTCTGGAGAGTATGGTTTTGTAAAAATAAAATTCAAGCTGTACTTATAGTTGCAATGATTGAGCGATTTCCGCATAAAACAAGTATTTGTTTGGCTTACCAGGTAGGTAGATGTTTTAATTTTGTGGTCCAATATCTGGCTATAGTATTTAGATGTCAGAAAGTTTGAAAAAAATTAATGCAAGGTGGGTTCAGCCTTTCTCATGCACAAGGTTTTTAGTTCAAATCCAGGCAAGACTGATTGATCGTTTTTAATTTAAGTTTTTCCAAATCGGTGTACAGACGCCAGCACATCAAGTTACCCCAATGTGTTAATTGGGGTAATTTGATGTGCTGGCGTCTGTACAATTGACGGATTTCTTAGATAACACGTCAAATAAAAAAACACACACAGCCAAAATAAGGACTTCCTCCATCGAATCGGTAAAAATAAAAACTTTAAAGGTTTTTAAGTTGCTTTAATGTTATCAAACAAATTTAATAATGGGAAATTGAAACCTAATGAAACTAGATATTAAGCATTTTGATATAAGCCGCTTTATTATAATATTTACCTTACAAAATCATCATAATTATATTAGGTGCGATATGTTCCACAAAAATAAGCTCAATCTGAAATCCTATTACATGCTAGTCAAAATAAACCACAAAGCGCTTTCAGAGCTTTAACATTAAATACTCAATATTGAACCACTAACCGGTAAAGCGCTGACCGTGGCACAGATTGAAGGTTATCTCTCAATTCGTACAAGAAAACACGCTTATAGCTGTTTTACCAATAAAAACTGTATTTTTGAAGAACCTAAAAAACTACTGAAGGCCTTAGAAGATTTGTAGCATAACTTTGTACCTAACAAAAACAAAACACTAACTGGTCGAAAATGCCTAAGGCATTAAGTCCGCGTATGTACAGCCAGCACATCAAGTTACCCCGATGTGTAAAATTTTCCCAATTGAATATGAACCTAATATTATTGAGCCAATGAAGCGTGTGAGTTATTATAAAAACTAAGAAATTAATAAAACCCACTGATCACTTTAATATTTTTTTCATTATAGGTCGTAGGTAAGTATTAAGGCCCGTCAATTTTTGCATTCCCGTTCTAAGGGGGAAGTTGCAACTAAGGACTGCCCTGGCTTGGCTTAGCGCGTAGTGACGACGCCGGAGCTCAGGAATAGTCCCTGGGTGACTTATGACCCGAGGGCTGAGGTGGAAGGTCCTTGGTGTTGGTCTCTGGTCGTCAAAGGTCTACTTGGGGCAAATGAACCCGGAACTTAGGGTTGTATTGGTAGAGTTCATTAATAAAGACAGGAGCAACATCAATATTTTTACTTAAAAAAATCAATTAACAACATAACATAACTTGTCATCACGCTTGTAATCCCCGAAGGGTTAGGCAGATGTGTACTAAAGGACACCCACATTTCGCCAGTCATTTATAAGCCCCATGTGGTGGCAAGCCTATTGCCATCAAACGGGCGCGAACCCAAACTTCGGGCTGATACTGAGAAATTCGAGATGGAAAACTCAATAACGCTTTGTCCAACCCGGGGATCGAAACCGGGACCTCTAGCTCAGCAGTAGCACTTGCAACCACCAGATCAACGAGGCAGTCACTAGACTAACGAGGCAGCCATTTATTTATTTTCACAGTTTTACTTAATGTTAAACTAATGTGACAGTCAATAACGGATTGTCAATTTATTAACCTGTCAATTTTATTATGCATCAGAAACAAACAGAATGACATGCTCACCATCTAAGCATAGTTGTAGTGTGTGGTGTGTAGAAGTGTATGTGATGAGTTGAAGTGTGCACGGGAATTACATGAATTGCTTCCACCATCACCCTTCTGCCATCCGTACATTGTTAGCACCCCAACGATCAGTTTGCCTGGTCGTTTATACCGCGTAAGTCGAAAGACAGGAACAACCTGCCTGCTGGTCTTCCTGTCCGAGTATAATAAATTTGGGTGTCTTCAAGGCTAGAGTGAATAAGCTTTTAATAAACTAGTGCGCTTCACCATCATTGATTGCATCACTTCTTACCATCAGGTGGGATTGCAGTCAAGCACTAGTTAAAAATATTTTAAAAAAAGAAGTGAATGGAATACTTATATTCAATACTACTTAGAATTATTATTCAATTCGTCACATAAAGAAGTTACTAATAGTCTCCTGAAAGCACCTGCCCGGGGTGCAACTGTCCCAGTGCAGGGCTAAGGCCTCTTATTATACAGAAAAGGCACGTGCAATGATCACCACAATCAAAAAAAATATTACCTCACTATCTCATTTTACCTAATGATAAAGGCGAACTTTAATATGGTGAACCTCTAGTCAAAGTCCACGTGTAACTACTACCTACTGACAATTTTCTGTGTTACACTTTTTGTTTATTTATTTTATCTTAACTAACATAACCTAAACAAAATATTTACTAACACCACCGGCACCGTGACAATTTCTTATCGTCAATTTATCACAGTCAAATCATTCATTTCAATTCGAAAATTTTACTAAGAGAGAATTTTACTTAAAATGTCAAACATAAAAAAAAATTCTTTGCAAACAATGCCGATCAGATTATTCTGTGTTGTTAAAGCAAGTGTGTAAAATAAGAACTGTAGGTACTAATAAAAAAATTTATGAATACAGTTGAACTCATTGTAGATCCTTGTGGATTAGTATGGAATTGAAACAAACAAAAAATAAAGTGTAAGTAAGTAAGTAAGTGTAAAATAAAGTAAAATAAAGTGTTGAAATTGTTATCACATTTAATATGAAATAAACCATTTAACATTCAGACAGATAGAGAGTTAAGTAGGCAGCTAACGAGACTACCTATTTAATTTTCTAATTGCTCATTCCAAAAAGTAAATCTGATATTTTTTTACAATACTCTTTTTTTCCTAGATTTATAATGTTATTAAACACATTTTTATCAACAAAACTGTTAAAGCCGATGTTCTTACTGAACTGAAATATATTTTCACGACGCATGCGTTCTCCTTAACGCATTGCCTTCCCGGGTGGGGGGTAGATCGGACCGCGTATCGTGAGGGGCTGCACGCCTGTTCAACGTTAATATATTTCGCGCGCAGTGTAAAAAATGCAGTGAAGTGAGATTTGGATAAAAAGTATTCGAATAAAGAATGTGTTTTAGTTAAGTGTGTGTCGGATAATTTGGATAAAACAAAATATTGTTGTGAAGTTTAGTGATGTGCTTAAAGTGCTTTTAGGTAAGTTTTTATCATTTTTATTTCTTTTTAAACCACTTGTTTTTATCGTTCATTTTAATAACAAAAACACTGTGTTATTTTTGTAATAGAAATTACCTACACGAGTCAAAGTTTCAAAGTTACATAATAATCGAGCGTATGAAGTTTTTAAACTATTTGTAGGGCTCTAATGAACTAATAACAAGTTGATTAAATGAAGTTTTGCACAGGAATGGCTGAGAAATTATTCGAATAGATAGTACATGACAATGATTAAACTTATATGTGTTAAACCAAATTTACTTTACATGGCTTAAAGCCGCGTGGCCATTGCGTAATTTAAGCCTAAAAATAGTCACAGAAGTGTGTGATGTATTATGCAAAATAAACGTACATAATTAATGAGTCCAGTTCATCAGGTCTATGATTATAGTAAGGTAGGTAGACTCGTTTGCGATGTCATTATATCCTAACACCACCTCAATTACTATTCGATTTATAGAAGTTCCCAGGCATACATCGCGTTTATATTGTTAAAATCTATTTTAAAAGAGTAAGTATGGAGTTACTTGCACATTCTTCTCCATATAAAACTACCTTTTGTAATGTGCAACTAGAATCATTCGCTTATTTCTTTTAGTATGTAATTCGGACGATCAAAAAGGCTTTTTATGGGTCTAATTGAAATAAATGAGTTGACTTTGACGAAAGATACGGTCTTGCCCATGCCCAGTTTAAAGACAATGATAAAATTCGTGTAAATATGTTTAGCAATAAATTATTATTATTATTGTTTTATCTTCGGTGTCCAAGTTCTAATAACTATGAAAAATTAAGTGGGACACGCTTTGTAGTATATCCTTTTAAATAAAAACAGGTTCCTCAAATACGGTCTTGAATTTAAGGTGTTGGTAATCGTTGAACATAATTATGAAAAAACATATCCTTCTATCTTTTTAGAAGTTGCTTAAAAATAAACAAAACCCAAACAATTAAAGAACTACACTTTTAGTTCCTCTTTTATTTTATTATTAAGCTTTTTTTTTATTTATTTAATAAGCGTTATGTTTATTAAAATATTATTTAACTTTAAAATAGGTATAACATTCTAATTTTTTGATGTTGGCAAACAAATACTTTTGAAATTTATACAATTAATAAGTAATTTATCAAAGCGAAAGGCGTTCAGTAGTTTCTACCTATCTTCTTAGGACCCAGACGTGATTTTATGTATTTATTTAATGCTTCCAGCACACAAATGTACAGAGGCTGACTTCATGCCTTAAGCATTTTGTACCAGTCAAACATACCATACCATAATTGTATCTACATTTCATCATAAATTTGGGTTGGAGTGTAGCCTTATAGGCACTATGGAGCAAGGACTTTAGCCAAATAAGTAATATTTTTGCGAATCGTTTATTTTCACGATTCTATTGTATAAAACACCTAAATTTAAGGCTAAAAGTGTGTTGGTGTTTTTTGTCTCCGACGAACCGTTTGTCGTAAAAACGATGTGGAAGGGATCCATTAGGTTAGGTTAGGTTAGAACTGTGACCAACTACGAGCGAGCCGAGCGAGCGAAGCGAGCGGTGCCGCGGCAGCGGCCGGCGAGCGCTACCTCGAAATTTGTTGCGAAATTTTTCTAAGTATTTTTTCATAGTGCCCCCAAGACGACACTTGGACCTAAATTTGAATTTAAAAATATTCCTTTACGTTGAATGAACGATAAGGTATTTTCGACACGCAATAAGCAAACGTTGCTTTGATCAATGATTGTACCTTTTCTGTTTTAGAAGAGGCCTTTGCTCTGTTCAATGACAATACTGACTTATATTATACAATACTGGAATGTTCTTTCATTGACTCAATGAGCTATTAATCTTTATTTTTATACCTCTTCCTTATTTTTTTTATTTTAATATAACATAACATATTATCTATAAATAAGAGAGTCTATAAATATAGACGTTACTTGTAGTCAGAAGCCCGAAAGTCTGACAACCAGTTGGTATTATGGAGGTCTGGCAAGACCTCCACAGTAACTGGGTAACATGATACCCCTTGATACCAAATGACAGCCAAGACTAACGGCTTAACGTGCTTTCTGAGGCACGGAGGAGTCTTGGTATGTAATAAATGGTCACCCATCCACGGAACGACCTCGTTAAGTGTAGCTTAACCTTCGATTGACTCATGCGGCTGTTATAATTTAGCCACAAGCTCCTGCCTACTAACTTAAATTGTAGGTACTTAATCATTTATTTTAATACAACATAACATACCTATTCAGTCTATAAATTAGAGATCTGTGCGACTGGGCCGTAATTCTATCACGCGGGTCTAGCGCGGCACGGTAGATGTCACATGTCTTTAAATCTTGGTTCTAAGACGTACCTTTAGATATGCATTATTTTAATATATAAGTAGGTATAAGAGAGTATTAAAAAAACTATTCATTTTATAAAAAAGCTTTCATAAACATTTTACAAAAATACAGTACTCAATAAACGATTAAGTGAGCTTTCATCTTTCATTTTAAAGTTAACTCACATTTTATTCATAGCCTCAAAATCTACACGTATACCTCCTTCTCCGTTCTAAATATCACCACGGTAAAGTCATCATCACCATTTGCCTAGCCTTTTCTCGACTATGATGGGCTCGGCTTCCAGTAAGCAAGAATAGACGAAGGTTCATGCGTGTATGGGTGTGGTGTCTATTTCATTTCGTGCCTGTGGAACGTTAAGTCATCTGTAAGCAAAGAGATTTAAAATACTATAGAGCGGGCATGTCAAGGAAATGTCATAGAAAAACTTTGATCCCATGTCTCAGTAACGCCATCTAGAATAATATATGAATATTGGAGCGGCAGCGGAGCGTACTACAAAAAACTCATAGACTTGTATCCAGCAGGACACACTTTTTCGGACGAAAATTTTGTTCGTGATGTCCGGTCTATAGGTATTGAATGTCTTTGTCTGTAAGTATTTGACAGTCGTAACAGTTGTCAAAATTCCGATATCCGTGCTTTTTTCTAGTCCGTCTTAAAATGGAGGAGTTTTGTATGGTTGTATTTTTTATTTGTATTATGTCAGAACTTCGTCGTATATGAACTGAATTAATTTATTTTTAGTAATTTCGTCTTTATTCTTCCTGTGTGGTTTCTGTCGTTTATGACTTTTTCCGATAATTGGTTAAGTAGTTGAGTCTTAATATCTAATTAATTGTATGAAATATATCATCCATGCAAACTACAAACATTTTGCATAATAAATAGGTACAACCGACATTATGCAAAAACACTTAAAGGTGTAAGATAATTAATGGAATAAAACTAAAGCCACAGACTTGTATATTGGTGTGTGCTAGCAAGCATGTAACAAATTATTTAATTTAAATGATTAAGTTTATTAATTACCAATGCTGTTTAAACTGTTCTTCTAACATATCAGACAGACGTGTTGCTGGGGAGTTTGTTCCGCCACTTCTTCTTCCCAGCAAAAACACTAGGAAGTGGCGAGGGGCGGGCGTTTTGGGGGACTGTCTTATGTAATTTTTGAAGTTCAAAAAGTGCTGAGCCTCAGCCTAATTTGAATGATTTGATTTGATTTGAATAACGTAATGCAACACAATTATCATGCAACGATGGCCAGAGGGCGAACGTAATATGGAACGCGACTGACAAGTTCATAATAATTGTATTTGGAACGTGCTACTCAAATCATACCGAGTTAGCGAAATGATTGCATTAGAGAAGCAATTATGTTACGTCATACATAATCCTAGAGTAAGGTACAAAATAGAACATTATTTTATTATGAACGAAACTGCGTCTTATAAACTTACCGCTCTGAAATAGTAGGTAATAAGTGTGAAAGTGTCATTATTTTTTAACAATAAAACATCTATGCTAATAAATAAATTAATACAATTGAAGCTTGTAATGTCAACATAACAGCATGTCTCTAATTATACCTACTTCTTTTTTTTTGTCTGTGTTCACGGGATGGATGATCTAGATACTATTCGAAGGGGTTGAATGATACTCAGAAGTAATTCAATGAAAAGTTTTTTATTCAAGTAATGTATCCTGAGGGTCATTAGCTGACGGAGAATCTTAACACCGAGTTACAGAAAAACGCGTCATCAGCACAGCGCCATCTATTGGTCAAAATGTAAACTAATTGACTTGACGTGTTATTTAACTTAAACAGTCTGTTTGTTTGGTTTGGGTTTACGAGTAAAATAGAAAAATAATAAAAAAAATATAAAAATAATAATAAAAGCCAATGGCTAATGCGTCGGCCTGGTGATCGAGTCGTGAACTGACTCCAGACACAAGCATATTTGGTTCTATTGAAGGGAGTAACAAGACTTCAAGTTATGTGTAACCCACAGTTTAAAAAAAAATGAAGGAAAAGATGACAGTGACTGAAATTAAAAGCGGACTGACCATTTCTCATAGATTTTTTATCAGAAGGCCTTTCCAGAGTTTGCTATGCAACGTAAGACTTGCATAATCTATACAAATAATATTATAAAGATAAAGTAATTGATTGTTTGTTTGTATTGAATACGCTCGAAAACTACTGAATCGATTTGAAAAAATCTTTCATCGTTGGGAAGCTACACTGTCCCCGGGTGATATAGGTTACCTTTATCCCTGTATTCCTACGGGAACGGGAATTACGCGGGTGAATCTGCGTGACGTCTGCTAGTATCGTAATATAATCTAATGCTGGACTTAAAAAAGAGTCCACGGCCTCTGTGTTTGTTTCAGTATTTCTGCCAGTAATTTATAAATGCCGATGACATTCAGTTTAAAAAATATTATCAAATTCAATTCAATTCAATTTATTTATGAAACAATTAACATTGTGTTAAAAATTTACACATGCAAACGTACAAAAATAAGTAACAATCATAATATAATATTATTCGACATTCTAGAGTGATTCAAATAAGGTGTTACAACTTTACAAAATATAATGTCAAATCGTTTTGGATATTTAATGTCTAACACGTTTAAATAAAAATGTCAGAAACTGGTTTTAAAAGTCAACAAATTGAAAATTATAATGTCTAAAAAAATATATAATTATTTAAATCATTCATTATTGTGTGACATTAAATCCGTTATATTGTACAGACATTATCGTCTCGAAGTGACTCAAAACATCGACGAACAGAAATGAATATCACATTTTCATTTTATATCAGTAGTCAACTAGGAAACACCGACCTCGTTTAGTATTAAAATTGACATGAAAACCAGAAATATTGACGTCATAAGTCATAAGTCATAAGTATTTTATTTCGTAACAATAGGAACATTGTGTTGAAAATTTATAACATAACGAATTGCAAAATAAATTAAATTAAAATAACATAAAATTTTACATTTAAAATAGATGTATCGAAACTACGAAACTAAATTAAATTGGATTCAAAATTACTCAAAACATAACTTTAAACATTTCAATTATAAAATTATCATAATCATTATCACATACATATCATTATCATATATCATATCATTTCATTTCATTTTCATTTTATTTCATTTCATAACCGATTAAAATAAAACATAGCCTTTAAAATTACAGTTCATCAGATTAAAATTCATTTTATTACATTTGAAAAAGTTAGTAAATAAAAACAACAATAACAGTCAATTGAAATATCGGGTAAAATAAATTATATGTCAATAGCAAATTTCAAAGTAAAATGTAAATGTAAAAGTAAAATAGTAAAAGTAAATGTCAAAATAATAGTAAATATCAAAATAAATGTAAATGTCAAAGTAAATAGCAAATTTCAGAGTAAGTTACATAAATTACAACTTCACAATTATAAATTACAATGTCCAATATCCTCCATGAACTCCTTGACACTATCTGTAATTTTGGTTGAATGTAGTTGGGGACATCTTTCCTCCGTGTACTAGCTCTAGCCACTCTCTGCTCATCGGTCTCAATTTTGTGCAAATTTTTAATGAAACTAGTGAGTAAAACCAAAATATAAAGGCATGGCACTGTCAGGATTTTTAGTTTTATGAAATACTCTTTACATGAGTCCGTCTGTTTCATGCGGAGCATTGTCCTAACAGCTCTTTTTTGTATAACAAATGCCCTTTGCATGTTATACTTGTAACTGTTGCCCCAAAATTCGATGCTATATCTCAGCCTGGACTCAACCAAAGCAAAGTACACACTCCTAAGTTGAGGCAAAGTTAATACTTCTCTAAGGGTTCGGATCGCGTAACATGCCGAGCTAACTGATTTCGTTAAAGCTAATGTCTCAACCTTCCAATTTAAACAATCATCAATGTGTACACCCAGGAACTTGACACTATCAACTATATCGACATTGCTTCCACAAGATACAATGTGCAACTTAACGTCATTCCGTACAGTGGGCTTAAATAAGACACATTTTGTTTTATTAACATTCAGTTTCAAGTTGTTCGTACTAAACCAGTTTTCAAAAGCAATCAGGAGAGCATTGAGTTTGGATTCTAATTCCAGTACATCGTCTGCAGTAACTATTGCATTTGTATCGTCGGCAAAGATTATTAATTGTGTGTTCTTAATACGTTTTTAATACGTTTTTTTATGAACTCACGTGTTATTTTGAACTGATTTACAATCATCATCTGCTTAGCTTTTTCCCAACTGTGTTGGGGTAAGTTTCCAGTTTTACCAGATACACCTTGCAGGTACACCTTTGCATTATCTTTTGGAGTATATATAGGGTTATTTGTAAAACACCAAAAACCACGCAGAACTAGATAGCTAACATCATAAGCAACAACTTTTGTTCTACGACTTTTAATAATTTCTTTGATTTTAACTTCATACAAAAAACAAAAATAAAAAAAAAAAATACAAAAATAATTATTAATTTAATTGCCCGCTTGAATGTTACTAATCGCAGTTTAGGTAGCAAGCGCCTAGAACATTGTCGTCCATTCGCTTATGAGTAAAACATAGACTTACAAATGTCGCGAGAGTAAGTACAATAAAAACTTAAAATAAAATTTAATTCCCTGTATTGTTTTACGTCAGAACTTGTAGAACAAAAGTTGTTGCTTATCATACGATGTTAGCTATCTAGTCCCGCGAGGTTTGTTGGTGTTTTACAAATAAGCCTGTATAGGCGTGATCTTATGATGGAACATTCAAAAAGTAATTAAATATTTATCTACAACGCCAACGCTACTTGTTCATTCTTTCAGATTTTCATTAGTATTGCGCTTATAATTTTTATCTTCAAAGTGTACCTAAAATTCAAATGAAAGAAAAATTAGCAAACACGGCCCGAGTTCCGGGAAAAAGGAACCGAAATTCGAAAGTTTATTACCACCAGAAATACGTATTTTACTTTACTTTCAAAATATGTTATACTTACAAAGGATGAGGCTCACTGTTATTTGATTATGGCTAAACAAGGTATGCCGCAGTTTTTTTGTTGACAAGTGACGACACCATTCATATCGTAACAAGATACATACACTGATACATGCATACCGTCCGGTGGTCAATTCAATGCTGCATTTTTTTTTTACAAAGCCTTTCAAACTCTTTGTACCTAATCTTAACAAAAACTGTTTATTGCCTTTCTTAAGTCTAGACTTTAAAACATAGCATACACCCTGAGTTTCTTTCGGTGTTTCTTGTCAAGAATCAGTCAATTTGGGAATTCCGAGGCCATTGTGTCTTAAAACTAATTATATGTTAAAGTATCTGGAAAGGTCTATGTTGTTACAGACATCAATCAATCGACTGGCTGTTCACAATGGTGTGTGGTGCCTACACTAACGTATGGAAGTGAATGTTGGGCGTGGCAAAAGAGACATGAAAGTAGAATAAATGCTGTAGAAATGCGTTCCTTGCGAAGTACGTGTGGTGTAACAATGAATGACAGATTGAGGAATGATGTGATAAAGCAACGTTGTGGTTTGAAAGAAGATGTAGTAACAAAAATTGAAAAGAGTATGCGTAGATGGTTTGGTCACGTTGAAAGGATGGATGAAGGGCGACTAACGAAAGGTATTTACAAGGCAGATGTAAGTGGGAAAGCCGGGAGAGGAAGCCCTAGAAGGACATACATAGACCTTATTAGTGAGGTTCTTCAGAAAGGTCAGGTGCGTAGTACTCGCAACCGGTGTGTGTGTATGACAACATGTAATGTATGAATGTAAACGAAGCAAAAGAAGTATGTAAGAATCGTAGCATATGGCGCTCTGTAGTTTCTGCCTACCCACATGGGAAAAAGGCGTGATTTATGTATGTATGTATGTATCAATATCATTTTATTGCATTGCTAATGACAGCCAGGACCAAACGGCTGACGCTTAAAGAAGAGGACTATACCGTTATTAAATAAATATGTTTTTCTTTCTTTCTTATTATTATATTTCAAAAATTTAAAAGGAAAGTTTTTGTGGAAGACCCTTTTCTTCTGAAGGAGCGTTTATAGGTAAAATTGCCGTAAACTTTTAAAAGGTCAGCCCACCAATTACGATAACTCATTACATTTTCGATTTTCTTCGAGTCTTCGCGATTTTATACTAAACTTTTCTTTTGTCATATCGATTGCGAACTTGTAGGGACTGGAAACAAAATTATTTTACCATTAGCTGTGAATGAACGAGTTAATTTAGTTTATTTCGGACATATAAAGATTCACATGTGACTCGCCATATAATGTGGTTTCTCCTCCTTTTAAGAGGCGTAATTATGGTGTTAAATAACCTTTTTCGCGGCTAAGAACGATGCAGTCAAGTTTCTTAAGTATTTATTTATTTATTTTAAAGAAAGCTTACAGACTAATAATAATATGTATTAGTAAGTAAGTTAGAGACTGTTTTTTGACGTGCAAGAAGTGCTGATACTCATCCAAATTTGAATAAAGTATTTTTATATTGATTAGAATACCGGTATCTCGTACCAGTATCGGTTACTAGACTGATGTTCATGTACCGAAATTGTATACCTACATTAATAAGGCATCATTACTTGCTTAACTAATGAGGGGTTTCTGGATCATTAAAACTTTATATTAATAGAACAAGCTGGTCGCTGAGATGTTAAATTCAATTATAAACACCATAATCTTAGCAACAAAGCAAATTATTGTAATCAGTGTCGTAATCAATTACGTATAACGTATGAGCCAATAATATTAAAGGCCTGACTGGGTGGGCTATCTCTAATAAGAGCGTTTGAAGCTTGGGTACATACAATACAAATTAATTATTTTACCTATTTTTTTCTATAATTTTGTTAAAAAGTTTTCTCATCGTCAAATTTTACGTTCTCTTCCAAAACTAGAGATAAAATTGGGTATCAATGCTTATTCGGGGTAATAATTATGAACTCCAGTCTCTCACAAAGGATCATATTTTGTTCATTTCGTTTATCTTTTTTTTTCCTCTCTTGTTTATTACTATGTGTACCTTTGTGAAGAGTGAAATAAAATTGATTTATTATTTATCTAAATTATATTCATATGCATAAAGGGCAATGCCCAAGAGCAGTGTCCGGTTAAGCCTTTTCTGGCACTTTCCTAAAAAGGCTAAACTGGACACTGCTCTGCTTGGTTGCATACACAAAAGTTTTGATAACATTTTGAAAGTCTGGACTTAAAAAGAGACAATGATCCCTGAGTTTGATTCGGCTTTTCTGCTCAGAGGTTGTCAGTTAGGAAATGCTGACTGCAGCTAGGTTAAAAAAAAAACTGACGCATAAAAGTGATTTCCATATTCTATTTGCATAATCAATCATTTCATTTCATTTGTTATAGAAACTTGAGCCAAGTGATGCACATAAACAAGAAATTAATGACAGGGGCTAGTATTGGCATCACATGTTGTAGAAGCAAACGCCGTTTTTCACATAGAACTCAGTGGGAGTTTTTATTAGGAACTACAATTCCTACTTTAAACCGTTTTACTTAAAACAATTTGAAGGTATTAAAAGCAAAACTGAAAGTAAACGTCCCCCGAACGACAAAGCAATAAGAGAAAAAGATGCTGTTAAATTGAAACAAAAAGAAGAAACCAATTAAAATATCGTACCTACTCAAACGGTAGCGTATTTCTGCAGACAATAATTTTCCAAATTGGATACAATATGTTGCAATGAAAATAATCTTAATTAACTAACTAATATCTTTTGCAATCACGAACTTTCTTAAAATAGTAGTTATTTCTTTGCGAAGATAAATAATTTCACATATTAATTTATTCTAGTTATTTAATTAATATTTTTAATTTAAATGCGAATTTTTAAAATCTCTTTCTTCCATCCAAACATTTCACTACGTTCTGCGAAAGAAACAGTACACGAAATTATTTTAAATAAATTATAAAACTATTTTAACACTGGAAACTTATTTTGAAACATAAATTGTAAATTTAATTTTGTTAAATCAATCTTGCATTTCAATATTCTATTTTTGGGAAGAATGTAAAGTAAATCCAAAAAATTAAATTGGACTAACATTTGTTTCTTAAACAAGGTGTTTTTTTGAGGTATTCCTTTTATATCCCATAACTCTAGGGTTATATTCTATAGGTAAAAATAATACTAAAACTCTTAGAATAGATGGTCCAAATATGCATAGTTTCGGAGATATCATCAATCATAATTAAATTATCAGTTGTTTAGTACCCGTAACACAAGCTCTGCTTAGCTTGGGACTAGATGGCGTTGTGTGAATAGTCGTGGAATATTATTATTAATATTATTTTTATTACCTAATTAGTTCAAAAATTGTCACCAGTACGACGAATCTTCTTTCTAACGTCACTTTTCTTTCACGTAAGGGTGTTTTACATTCATCATCGTGACTTTGTCGAATTATTTTGTATGATAGTAAAAAAAAGGATGATTGAAACATAATTCATATGCCAGTTGATTCTTTGATATGGTCTCAATCATACCCTAGAGTTATGGGATATCAAAAAAAACACGTTGTATAAATAGTTGTCGGATAAATCCGACTTAGGCGGTTAAAGGGTTAAACATTCAAACACCACCGTCAATTGTCATCACACCTTATGGTAAGAAGTCATGCAATCATTGATAGTTTAACGCAATAGTTTATTAAGACCCTTTTCACTCTAGCCTTGAAGACACCTAAATTATACCCGGACGGGAAGACCGCATCACTGTAATCCGGAAATAAATACAGGCATACCAAAGATAAATAAGTTAAATAAATAGCTTGGGTTATCTTTGCCTCTAAGTTAAACAAAGGCCTTTTTAATTCGATGAAAAGTTGGTACTTATTAATCAAACAATTTTAATCTATTTTTTTCTCTCTTATTCTCAAACCCTTTATGTCTGTTGACTTTACAAACGCTATCAGGAAGTTACTTGAATAATTTTAAGATAATGAGTTCCAGAGCTGCCTTTAATACCAGCCGCTCGGGTTGGTTAAAGGTTAAGCTACGCTTGGCGAAGGCGAACCGTGGGTGGGTGACCATTTATTACATATCAAGACTCACGTTGGTCCGTTTTAGCTCTTTGACAGTCGTTACTCATATCCAGAAACCCGAAAGTCTGATAACTAGTTGGTCTGGCAGTTTAAGAACTTAATGCGACCTACCCAAATGTTCTTTCTTTGGTATTGTTCGTCAGTACATGAAGCTCCTCAAGTTCCGAGTTGAGCTCACGATTACTGACAAATGAATATAATGACAGTACCTTGTCAATATATCTATGAAAGTATAATGTATGTAAGAAAAAATTCTCAACTTTTTAGTAAAACAAGCGATAGACATCAGTTTAATACAAGAAATAAAGATAAAATAGCTCAACCTTCCTTTAGATTAGCAAAAGTACAAACATCTTTTATGGGGTATTGTGTTAAATGTTATAATAAAATACCATGTGATATATTAAAACTAAATGAAAGAAAATTTAAAACTTACATTAAAAGTACACTTTGTAAACTGGCATAAGTATTATAAATTAGAAGATTATATTCAGGATAGGAATGCTTGGAAACATGCTGGTCCTGCTCCATAGGACAATCATTGGAGTTTTGACAAAATCAACCTGGTTGCTAATATAATAATGTACCTATACTACCTATGTATTGTTTTCTATTATTTTTTTATTTTTTCACTTGTTTTAAAATTAATGTTATTACATTTGTAAATATGTGAGCACAACGTATCTAGCTGTACCACATGTAATTATCAACTCCATTGCTTTTTTTAATTTTTGCTTAAACCTATCTTAGTATAGTACTTTTATTCTAGGTGCATCGTCCTCACATATAATCTTATTGATGTATACAAAGTATTGTAAAATCGATTTTAAAAGAGTAAGTATGGAGTTTCTTGCCCATTCTTCTCCATACAAATCTACTTTTTGGAAGGGGCAACTAGAATCATTTTTTAAAGTTAATTTTTGTTCGACGTTCAAAAGTGCCTTATAGGGGCCTAATTGAAATAAATGGTTTGACTTTGACTTTGAATGCTTGCACTGACTGATCTGGTCCCCTCATTCTGTGTGGTTCTTTCCTCAAAAGACCATCTCAGACACTTATCTGCATGGATCTTACATGATTTGACCAAGATAATGTCTGGACTTTAAAAGAGACTGTGACCTCTGAGTTTCTTTCAGTGTTTCTTCCCAGAGTAGTCAGATAGTGAAATTCCGATCTCATCTACTAGTAAAAAAATGACGTGTATAAGTATTTTTGAAAACCTATTTACAGAAATAAATATCATTTATTATCATTTATCTGTACTTACTAATATTACTAACAAAAAAAACAAAGGAGACAGTTTTTTTTGGGCCCACTATTAAACGGTAACGTTTATTAATCATATTATACATGAAGAAAGTGATCATCTAATTACTATTAACAGACCAAAAATTATATTTATATGTAACCGGAATACTGAAATAATAGTAAAAAAGTGTTACGGCAAAAAATGCTTGTTTAGGAGCGTTTTCACATAAAAATAAACCTATTATTTTAATGTGAAAACAAATATGTTACCCCGGTGCGCAGCGGTAATGACATCGGCGTTATATGCGTTTAAAGAGATAATTATTAATTGGTACAGTGAACTTGTTTTTAATTCTTTTACTAACGGAATATCAAGTAACGTACTTTAAAAACACAGTGGAACGAAACGTAATTAATAGCCCGTTGCAGATGCTCTGTGGTCCAATTTCAATCAGTTTGACACTGACAAACAACATAATTATTTCCGTTATTATTGTTCCGATTACTAGATAATTGCATGTTTCTTCTGTTCTTTTCGTATTTTTATTCTAAAGATTTTATGAAAATGGCATCTGTAGATACAGTGCATAATCTACAAAACCATTGCAAGCAATTGTGCAGCACCATTTCACCGGAATTGGGGCTGCTCTTGCTGGATACTGTTGTAGTTGTTTAGTGGGCAGAGGCACTGTTGGCTGCTGTGCACATGTGATGTGTATAGTGTGGTTTTTATCTTGGGCGCGGCATCAAGTTAAAGTTGAGCCACCTGCATTTTTTTAGATGAAATACTGCTTTTAAGAGAAGATTTTGAAAATGATGACGAACTGTAAAAAATACTTCTTGTAACATACTATAATGTGTTTTTTTTATCTCCTGACACAACCAGCTTATAACACATCACCTTATAACACATCACCTTATTATTTTAGATCTCCAGCCCAAGAGATTTAAAATACTAAAGCTACTATTAAGGTATACTACTTTAGGTATTGAATATCTTTGTCTACAGTCTATGGCCGGAAAAAGTGTGTTGTGAAATGAATACATCTAATTTATTTTCGTGAATATCTCTGTCTTCAAATCGCGTAAATCACATCAAAATCAGTACAGACGTGTCTTTGTTTTATACTTTATATTATTGAACACTGAACAGCGTACTATTTCAACTTAAAATACCAAGGAGACCTATCCACTTATTCAACAATCGCTCTTCGGAGATTTTAGGTTATTATGAGAGTCATGTTTTGGCTATCGTATTTCACAGTATTCCGGTTACATACAGTTTTGCTAATATTACCACTGTAATCTACAGATTATAAGGAATAAACTAACGTACATTTCATTGCTAAACGCCACAATTTGTGGTGGGCCTATTCCCCAAACAAAAAAAACTGTCTCCTTTTACCTCTTTAAGTAAAAGGAGACAGTTTTTTTTGTTTGGGAATACTTGTGAAATAAGATAGTCAAAACATGACTCTCATAATAACCTAAAATCTCAGAAGAGCGATTGTTGAATAAGTGGATAGGTCTCCTTGGTATTTTAAGTTAAAATAGTACACTGTTAAGTGTTCAATAATATAAAGTATAAAACAAAGACACGTCTGTACTGATTTTGATGTGATTTACACGATTTATTAGACAGAAATATTCACGAAAAATAGATTAGATGTATTCATTTCGAAACACACTTATACACCATAGACTGTAGATAAAGATATTCAATACCTAAAGTAGTATACCTTAGTAGTACCTTTAGTATTTTAAATCTCTTGGACTGGAGATCTAAAATAATAAGGCGATGTGTTATAAGCTGGTTGTGTCAGGAGATACAAAAAAAACACATTATAGTATGTCATAAAAGTATTTTTTACTGTTCGTCATAATTTTCAAAATCTTCTCTTAAAAGCAGTATTTCATCTAAAAAAAATGCAGGTGGCTCAACTTTAACTTGATGCCGCGCCCAAGATAAAAACCACACTATACACATCACATGTGCACAGCAGCCAACAGTGCCTCTGCCCACTAAACAATTACAACAGATTATGCACTGTATCTATAGATGACATTTTCATAAAATCTTTAGAATAAAAATACGAAAAGAACAGAAGAAACATTCAATTATCTAGTAATCGGAAACAATAATAACGGAAATAATAATGTTGTTTGTCAGTGTCAAACTGATTGAAATTGGACCACAGAGCATCTGCAACGTGCTATTAATTACGTTTCGTTCCACTGTGTTTTTAAACTACGTTACTTGATATTCCATTAGTAAAAGAATTAAAAACAAGTTCACTGTACCAATTAATAGTTATCTCTTTAAACGCATATAACGCCGATGTCATTACCGCTGCGTACCGGGGTAACATATTTGTTTTCACGTTAAAATAATAGGTTTATTTTAATGTGAAAGCAAATATATAAACGCTCCCAAACAAGCATTTTTTGCCGTAACACTTTTTTACTATTATTTCAGTATTCCGGTTACATTTACATATAATTTTTGGTCTGTTGATAGTAATAAGATGATCACTTTCTTCATGTGTAATATGATTAATAAACGTTACCGTTTAATAGTGGGCCCAAAAAAAACTGTCTCCTTTGTTTGTTTGTTAGTTTGTAAGTTTGTATGTAGGGGGGTAATCTTCGGAACTAATGATCCAATTTTGACTGGCCTGTTGGTCTAGTAGTTAGTGACCCTGACTGCTATGCTGGAGGTCGTGGGTTCGATTCCCACCCAGGACAAACTTCACAACTTATTTTTCAAGAATATCGCTTTCCACGACATATATATATTTTTGCGCCTCTCTGTGGCCATAATTCCCTTTTTCATAATATTTAAAGCGAATCGATATCTTAATCTAGATGTAAATATCGTCGAGCTTTGTTCAACATGTCTGAGATGGGCTCAGACGAGCCTAAGTAGTTCTACAATAGACGAATACTAAGTTTCTTGGCTAAATAATGTTTAAGAGTTTTTGGAGACGGCTTAAGATACACAAAGAATCGATTATTTGAATGGCTTTTTGGTCTAGTAGTTAGTTAGTCCTGACTGCTATGCCGAAGGTCGTGTGTTCGATTTCCACCCAGGACAAATCTATGTGTGGTGAGCACGATCATTACAACTGATTCTGTGTCTTGATGTAATTTATCAATATGTCGCAGGTTTTTTAACCGACTTTCAAAAAAGGAGGAGGTTCTATGTTCGTGTGTATGTATTTTTTTTTTTTTTTTTTTTTTTATGTATGTTACCTGATTTCTCCCCCATTTGTGGACCGATTCTCGAAATTCTTTTTTTATTCGAAAGAGTATACTCCCGAGGTGGTCCCATTTTGTTTTGGTGAAGATCTGGTGCTGATCTTCGGAGATATGCAACGGAACTCTTCAAAAATAGACGGCAAATCTGTCGTGATTACTGGAATCGCTTGGATGTTTATTGTTTATACAACATCATGACGTATCATCACGCCTGGTATGCTCTGAGGGGTACGCAGATGTGTACAATATACCTAGATTTCGACAGTTAGGTACGTTAATTTTCATTTATTAGGGATAAGTGGATAACCCTATTATCATGACATGTACTGTTACAATTAACAATATAAAATAAATATATAGCAAATATTTGTATGGGAACCACTAAAAATGGAAAAATAAAAAACTTTTTTTCAAAAAAATTAAACCGACTTCAAAAAAAACACTAAACGGTGTAAAATAACTCTAAATTAGGAAGTCTGTGGCTTTGGTGGTTTTGTCTTATTCATGATGGGCCACCGACTTCCGAATTTAGAGTTATTTTACACCGTTTAGTGTTTTTTTTGAAGTCGGTTTAATTTTTTTGAAAAAAAGTTTTTTAAAAAATTAGGTGTTTGATCAAAAACCTACGTCTTTGATGAAAAACCGGAAGATGACACATTCTAAACTTAATTTAATTATAAACCTGTAACAGTTCAGACTAGTTCAGTTTTTTTTATCAAAAACCTGAACTAGTTTGGGTTTATGATAAAGTTCGTGTCAAAATAACGGGTTTGCTTTAATCCCAAAGAGTTTGCTCTCATAATCAGGACTTGGGGCACCCCGACGTTAGGTTAGTTAGGTTCCTTTAAACCCTGCAGACAGAAATAGGAGCCCCGCTACGGGCTCCGTCGATTACACTTTTTTGAATTTCTTCTTTGTTATACCTATAAAATATGGTTTAATATCATTAGGCGTAAATACTTAAATGTATTCTTTAGAATGTTATGCATAATCATTATTATGATTAGAGAAATTTGCGTAAAAAATTAAGCGTAAGCTGTTATGCGCAAGTAATGTTATGGATAGGGAACCATATTAGATTGATCATGAACCCAAACTAGTTCAGGTTTTTGATCAAAAATAAAGATTGTAACAAGATTCGAATTCGAAGAGATCGTATTCACATTTATAATGTATTTTTTATTGTATACAAATATTGTTAAAATTATTTTAAAAGAGTAAGTATGGAGTTTCTTGCCCATTCTTCTCCATACGAAACTACCTTTTGGAAGGGGCAACTAGAATCATTATATTTTATTTAACTTGTAAGTTTAACGTTCAAAAGTGCCTTTTAAATGGCCTAACTGAAATAAATGATTTGACTTTGACTTTGATTAATGAAATTGAGTTTAAATTGTGTCATCTTCTTAATTATTTTAATTTTATGAAAAACCTACGACGGATACATACATAAATATAAAGGTCACGATTTTTCCAATCATAAACTACAGAGCGCCATGTGCTATGATGCTTCCATTCTATTTTTGCATCGTTACATTCATACATACCTACATGTTGTCATTACAACGCACCTGACCTTTCTGTAGTCCTTCTAGGGCGTCCCCTCCCGGCATTTCAACTTAGCGTTTCCTACAGTTTCATCAAATTAAGAAAATTAGAAGTTTGTTTATCAGTTTTTTAGTACCCATAACACAAGCTCTGCTTAGCTTTGGACTAGATATTTCTAAATGTATACATATTAAAGATAAATTACATCCAAAAGAAATAATCGTGCTCAACACACAAACATTTGTCCTGAGTGGGAATCGAACCCACGATCTTCGGCATAGCAGTCAAAACCACTAACTACTAGACCAACACAACAGGCTAGTCTTTGGGTAAGTTTTCGATTTGGCAATCAGCCGATCACTCCGGTATATACCCTCAATGTCAATAATATTGTCGGCCCATGTGTAGATCGAGAAAAACCGCTTCACGTAATCGTTTAATTATAATAATTAATTTACTTATTCAGGTAATTCAAAACTCGTTACCATTAAACCTAAAACACTCACAATGAACATAAATAAAAATAAATTGCATTAACAATGAAATTGATTTGAAAATAATAATTATAATATATATTTTTAAGCTATTGCATAGCTTCTATCGCGGGCCTTGAGCGCAGGGACCGAATCCAGAAATTCCGTAACGAAAAAACCTCACGCTCCCCACTCTGACGGGCAAGGAGGTGTGGCTTGAAGGCCGAAGCTATTGCATATATATTTATATATATATTTTATATTTATATTGCAGGCATAGTGGTGATAGTGGGGAGGGGAGGGGGGAGGAGAGGAATGGGGAGAGGGGGAGGAGAGGAATGGGGAGGGGGAGAGGAGAGGAGTTGATAAAAAATGCTATGCAATAGCTTTACCGCGGCAGTCTCTGAGTGCCACACGTAATTTTTTTGTAATATATATATATTTTTTTAATACTAAAAACCAGTGCTTTATTGCAATCCCATTTGATGGTAAGCAGTGATGCAATCAGTGATGGTGAAGCGCACTAGTTTATTAAGAGCCTACTCACTCTACTCTGG
This sequence comes from Euplexia lucipara, assembly GCA_921972225.1. NCBI lineage: Eukaryota > Metazoa > Arthropoda > Insecta > Lepidoptera > Noctuidae > Euplexia > Euplexia lucipara. The sequence goes on along the minus strand of OV179166.1, from coordinate 2,279,550 downwards.
AAAACCCCTTAATTATAGTCGGTCGGGAAGACCAATAATACCTACACACCGACTTATAACTAAAAGTCAAATTACAATAAATTAAATTTCAAATAAGATTCACATACAATACAAAAACATAACATAAAATTAAAATGATTCATTAGAGATGGACAGTTCACTTCACTATCTAGTTTTTATGGATAAACATTCATTGGTCATACAAATAAATGTGGGACGCACACATTTATTTGTATGACCAATGCCTGTTTTACTTAACCTTCTGTGTCCACCTATTCTGTGGTTAGAGGACATGTTTGAGCTTGTCTGAGAATGGCTCAGACACAGCTTTAAGTAGTTTTACGCAAATATACGTCCATTGAATGCTAATACCTTTTCTCAATAACGGTTCGGTTAAGAGGTTTATTTGATGAAGTTTAACGTAGATTTAGTAATAATTGAGTGTCATTATGGAGGAGTTTCGTTTGAAGGGTGGTTGGAGTATAATGCGTTTTAGTTTTGGCTCTCTACTTATTCGTCTTATTAACAGTCTAACGACCCTATTGTTTGGAATGTCAACTGATGTTCTTATAGTGCAAGATCCGTTCAAGAAATATATACCTTTATAATTATGTTATTCATCAGTAATAAAAAATAAACGATAGATCTGGGGGCACGGGAGTGCCCCCGCCAAGACAAGCCAAGCGAAGCGCAAGGGCACTACCTACCTTTTCTCGAAGTCTTTCGTCGGTTTTTTTGAACCCTCATAGAGTTGGTTTTCGATGTGCCAGAGAGTTCATATTCTCAGGATATGATGTCATTAAACAACTGACACACAAAGACTTATTAAACATACTGACTTGAATTGACTGGCCTGTTGGTCTAGTAGTTAGTGACCCTGACTGCTATGCCGGAGGTCGTAGGTTCGATTCCCACCCAGGACAAATGTTTGTGTGATGAGCGCGATCATTTGTTCTGTGTCTGGGTGTAATTTATCTATAATATGTATGTATTTAGAAATATATAAGTATGTTTATCAGCTCTTTAGTACCCATAACACAAGCTCGTAGCTTAGCTTGGGACTAGATGGCGTCGTGTGAAAAAGTTGTGACATATTTATTTATATTTATATTTTATATAAAATCTCAATTGAATAGTTTAGTTACTAATATATTTAGTTTCTGAAGTAAGTATCGAAACAGACAAGCTATACATTTATACTGGTATGTAGAATTTGTAAAGTTAGGGTCGGTAGCTTAGGCCGTGTAGATTCTGAAGCTTGGCTCTACATGAGATCTGATATCTTTTTCACAAGGCAAATCTTATGTGGTCGTCTTGGCAACATTTTATATGATATGTTTTGGTGGGATAACATTTTTAAGGACACATTGCAAAAAGGTTGCTTTAATTAAATTGCGCGTGGATACTAATAAATGAAAAAAACTACTTTAATTCAATTTTTTTAATCTATTTCCCGCATGTGTTATTAAAAAAAATCGTACACTAGTTATAAGAACCATATAAGTAGAATTGAAAACGTAAAAGTAGCCAGCTTTCACCCTTGCCCAAGTGTGGAGTTGCCAGGTATAAACAGGAGGCTTAATTTTAATTACATACCCTCATCTGTTATTTAAATCTATATCTATACTAATATATAAAGAGGAAATGTTTGATTGTTTGTTTGCATTGAATATGCTCCGAAACTACTGCGACCGATTTAGAAAATTCTTTCACCGTTGGGAAGCTACACTATCCCCGGGTGACATAGGCTACTTTTTATCCCTGTATTCCCACAGGAACGGGAACAACGCGGGTGAAACCGCGGGACGTCTGCTAGAAATAAATAAAATAAATACATATTCCACAACTTCTTCACACAACGCTATTTAGTCTTAAGTTATTTAAACGTATAATATGTCAAATGAAAGCTTCTTTTATTATGAATTTAATTGTATTAAATTGCCATATTAACAAGTTTATCCAGTACATGGTTATCTAGATTTTATATGTAAATGTTAAACGCAAGTGGTGAGATAACAGTATTTAAGGTATTTCTTAAAAGGATCATAAACTATTATAAATCTTTAAAATAATAACATTGATCTTTAAAATAATACACGCAAAGTAAAGTTAACACTCAGTAAATGTAACATCAATTCTAACTATTTCAAAATTGATAATATGACTCGAATATAACATTTTTACTGACATTTAATACTTTAATCATACGTGTGGGTGATACCTATTTTTATTTGCTGAACAAATTTAAATACAAGTATGGCAATAATATTCAAAAATGGTTTGACGTATTTTTTTACACACATACATCTATACTAATATTATAAAGAGGTAAAATTTGTAAGTTTGTAAGTTTGTAAATTTGTATGTAGGGGGTAATCTCTGGAACTCATAATCCAATTCTAAAATTTTTTGAACTGGCAGAAAGCTACATTATTCCTGAGTGCTATAGGCTATAAATTGTTTCTATAACATGTATATTAACCGAGCTATCACAACTTTTGTCTAGCAAGTCGGAAAAAAATACCTCATAAAACAGAATTATTGGCGTGCGCTGCCTAAACAGTTGCTTAAAATTAAAAACAATGTATGGCTACCTGGTTCGTCTAAATTATTTCTACAAAAAAGTCCGCGATACCATATGTCTATCTTTTATATTTTAGCTTTTATGCTTCTTTTATTGCATTAAAAAAAATTTTTTTCGGCATACTTACGTTTGGTTGATTATTTGAGCAACAAAATATTAATTCTTATGACAATAAATTATTTCAGTATCACAAGAACATCATACAGATAAGATTTGCCATTGACAGTATATCAATTGGTCATACAGTTTCGGAGATAATATAAAATTACTAAAACGCAAAATGCCCAGGCCCTAGCATAACTTTCATTGTGCAGACGTTTTACCTATTCGCCCATAGATGGCGTTCTGCAATTACGCCATTTTTTTGAATCGCGGTGTTAAGACTTTCCGTGGATTGATGACCCTCTCGAATTTTTATACCCACGTTGTTGTTAGTTCTGTAGTTCTAAATATTATATGTATGTTCACTGTTGTTTCGTTCGTATGGTTGTTGTTGTTGATAGATAGATACTTCATAATCGAAAATATCGTAATTTCGTTGTTATGTATGTTCGTCTTCGTAGTTTCGTACTTTGTTCTATCGTAATAATCGATACGAGTTATTCGATATTACGATTGTTTTATTTTGTAAAGGCAGACGGTGTTCGAGTCGCTCTCCCTTTGTTCATAATAATTGTTTTCAAGTCTGTGCGTAGTTTGTTGAGAGCATGCCTAAAAGGAAATCTCAACTGTCCCGGCAGACATCACAGACAAGAGCCTCTCGAGTAGGCCGTACGGAAGAATCTGCCCCTGAAAATGAGCAGCGCCTCTCGAGAAATAGAGAAAATATTTCGCAAGCACGCGCTAGAGAAACTAGCTCCGAGCGCTCACAGCGCCTCGCTGGCCAAAATGTAAGGACGTCGCAGGCCCGTCCTCGAGAAACTAGCGCTGAACGTGCGCACCGGCATGTCTCTGAGACAAGGGATAGGGAGACTAGCGCTGAGCGCTCGCTGCGGCTTGGTAGGCAAAATGTCATAACATCGCAGGCCCGTGCTCGGTAATCTAGCGCTGAACGTGCGCACTTGCGCAGCGTCTATCTCATTTAAGGCAGCATGTCTCTGAAGCAAGGGATCGGGTGACTAGCGCTGAGCGCTCGCAGCGGCTCGCTAGGCAAAATGCCATAACATTCGGTAATCTTTGAAGTTACTGATCTGATTCCAAAAAATATTCTACTAATAAAATTAAATACAGTAATATCAATCGAGTGTAATCTTATGTTAAAATAAGAAATTTTCCGCGGACGAAGTCGCGGGCTGAAGCTAGTTTATTATATAAACTCACGCCATTTTCTCATGGGAGAAAATAGAAACTACAACGCGGCATATTCTACGACTCCTAAGACACTTTGTACGTTTTTCATAATATTACTGTTATATTGTTATTGTTGTTATTTTGTACATCATCATGGGAAACTGTCGTGAGTTTAAATATTTTCGGAGTCTAGCAGTACGATTCTGTTAAAAAATTTTGGTGAAATGAAAACGAATAGAGCTGTCAATTCGTATTCGGCATTGACAGTTTACTATGGTCCATCATTGGATCTTCCCCTCGCGTAGCACTGGGATGACTACGACGTAGCACTGACGTCATGACGTAGCGCGTAGCACTCACTATTCGACGTAGCACGTGTCACTGACAGCGTAGCATCAGATATTAAGACTTCTTGTATCTCCAGTATTTCTTAATTATGTAGACTTGTGAAAATAGAAAGACTCTCCTTCATTGCTTGAATATACAACTAACTCAAACTACATTGTAGATCATTATACTAACCAACACACTGTATCCGAATAGCGAATGCTTTTACAACGCGGCTTCGAAATATAATTTGCATTTGCTCCGTATCCGGCGCATGCAGTCAATGTACATACGAGTATATCTATCTGGTTCATATACCTATGTTGCATTTCAGAGTTAGTTAACATGTCAATGGAAATACCTTACGAGGAAATGGGAATGTCTGTTTGGTACAATGTTGTATGAAGACTCCTCTGTACGTCGGAAACTTCGTTCAGCTGTTGAATTCAACCTGCTGTCAGAATTTTAATGCCGCCCATGGACCTCTGACTTGGCATCACATGCCGTCGAGAAATATTTCTCAGGCATGCCGGTTTCCTCACGATGTTTTCCTTCACCGTTTTTGAAGCAAGTGATAATTATTCAATACGCACATAAATCTGAAAAGTCAGAGGTGCGTGCCTTGGGTTCGAACTCGAGACCTATGATTTGGCAATCCACTGGACACACCACTAGCACAGTATAAATACTATTACAGTAGGACGACGCCGTTGATCTCTGGTAAAAAGCCGACAACGTCTACACGCGTTAGCTCTGAATAATACCTCCCGAACTATGAACATCGTTTTGTTCGCAGTTCGGGAGCGGCTTTTCCGCTTCTCGCCCCTCACACCCCGCACGATTGCCCTGTCTAGACGGCTTCTTCGGACGATTGTAGGTTGTTGACTGGCCTGTCTGGTCTAGTAGTTAGTGACCCTGACTGCTATGCCAGAGGTCGTGGATTCGATTCCCACCTAGGACAAATGTTTGTGTGATGAGCACGATCATTTGTTCTGTCTCTGGGTGTAATTTATCTATAATAAGTATGTAGTTAGAAATATATAAGTATGTTTATCAGCTGTTTAGTACCCATAACACAAGCTCTCAAGCTTAACTTGGTACTAAATGGCGTTGTGTGAAAAGTTGTGGAATATTCATTATTATTATTTACTTATTATTTATTTATTTTTAGACTGTGCCACTAGGCTATCACTGCTTACCAAACAAACAAACAAACATAAAAATACTATCTGCTGCTTTTAAATACTTCTAATACTACATGTGTCCCTATCAGATCAGTATCACCGTGCTTGTAATCCAATACAAAAAAAAAAATAACAAAATTCTGTATGTTTTCTTATCCAAACACGCCTCCATACATTTCAATTATGCCGACATCAATCATTTTCTTCGCAGAACCTATTTTCACCTTTATATTTTCGCGAAAGATTAAATAGGTACGGTTGGCAACGAAAGTGGGGTAACATTGTTACAGTATCCGGGCAATAATAATGACAAATCGAAGAATGGGACACAGTAGGAGTGAAAGAGATGGCGTTTAAAAAGGTTGAAATTGTTGCGGGGTTGCGGAGGAATCGTAAGTTCTCACGACCCCCAGCGCAAGTGTGAGATGGAATACTTGGGTGGTTTATAGCCATTTATTGTCTGACAGACTCCGGGGAGGGTTTTTAGTCAGTACAAGACTGACAGACCCCAGTGGGTATGTATACGTATAGTCTGACAGACCCTCTGAAGGGTTTTAGTCAGTAAAAGTCTGAAATACCTCGGAGTAATTATTCTTCAGTAAGAGTCTGACAGACACCTCCACTCCACCTAGTGCGGAAGAGATCTAAGAGTATTATTCATCTAAGCCTATGTTTATTTAAAAAATATATATATAATTCACTTTTTCATTCAAAAATATCGTTAAAAGCTCTGTGCAAACTACAATTGATAATAGAAATAAATAAATAATATAAATAATATAAATTTACACAAATCTGTAACATCAATTAAATAATAATAAATTTTAATAATTTAACTTACATTGGGTATTATAAATATTAAGATTATATACCTAATATAAAATACCAAAATCTTAGTGATAATTTCCAAAGGGATTCGAATGTTAGATGCCTGTACAAGGTTAGATAAATCTGTTTCACAGGCTCATTCAGGTTGGTAATTGTAGTACAGCAAAATTATTTACAATATTTGAAATACATGATGGTAACCTTAAAGATGAATATCATCTTTAATGTTACCATCATAAAATAACAATTATCTTAAAAACTAAAACAACAGTATATTTATTTGTAACTTTTTTTTGCACCTTGTTCCACTTAATTATGACAACTATGTTATAGCGTCAGCAAAAAATAAACAAAATTCAAACGACGCATAAGTCACGAACGGCACTATATGCAGTTATATAAATATTAATTCCATGTTACACTGTTTTAAGTAATATTTTTTGTTATTTCAATGTTACGTTTCTTGTTCATTTATTTAATTTATTTATGATAAAAAAACTGATGTATCGACCAACTTTCGCTTGCCGACTGTACCCAAAAAAAACACATACTTGGTTTAGAGGCCGTAACAACGCCCAAGGGAACCACAAAGTATGCCAAATTGCAACATTTAAGCCCAACACAAACACTTGTTTTTTGATGAACAGGTCTCTTTGATGTCGAAAAGATGACAGAGGAGGAAACCGCAGAAGAGTTTGTTTGACAAATAAGAGCTCAAAAAATCCCCTTGTGTGACAAAAAAATAGATTAAACTGGTAGTCTCTTAAAATACCTTTGGGTTAAATTAGTCTAGTCTTTTTTTTTACTACCTCAGCAGTCTGGTGGTCACAAGTGCTACAGTAATGGTGAGGTCTCAGATTCGATACCGGGTTCGGGCAAAGCGTTATTGATTTTTTTTATCTGGAATTTCTAAATAGCAGCCAGGAATAATATGAGCAGCTAGAAAGGTTTTGCGCTGGATTCTCTAAAGCCTTTGCGCTAAATCAGTCTGGTCTTTTTTTAAGGCCTCATTGGTCTAGTGGTCACTAGCACTACTGCTGAGCCTAAGGTTTCAGGTTCGATTCCGAGGTTAGGTAAGGTGTTTTTGACATTTTTAATGTGGAATTGCTAAGTAGCAGCCCGGAGTCATGTTTGCAGCCGGAGTGCAAGCCTCTTCCGAACGGTCCTATATATATTTATTAATATGGTTTTTTACTGGTTAGTGCACTACACAAACGAGGCAGTAGAAGTAACAAGCGTTACTGTTGAGCAAGAGGTCTCAGGTTCTATCCTTGAGTTTGGCAAAGTGTTATTGAGATTTTCCATATAGAATCTTTAAGCAGCAGCACGCAATTATGCATATAGCTGGAGTAGTATTCCACTATATGGAAGCCTCTTTCAATGTATAGAGGAGGCCTATTTTCAGCAATGGACATTTTGCGGCTGATATAATGATGAGCCCGAAGTTTGTTTCGTGACCAATTGATGAAAATAGCCCCGTTTAAGAGAAAAATATAAATGGTATATTATGTCAATTACGTTTATCTTTTAATTTTTTTTTATTACGTTTTAAATAAAGTATGATTTTGAATTAATGATTGTCAGAGAATTATTTTATTATTATGTTGTATTTTAATTTTATTTTAGTTTTTATGTGACTCTTTTTATACATTTATTGAAATATCATGATTGTGTCTAATATGGGATAAGATACCTGAAATAAATGAATTTTATAAATCCGTTTTATTTCTTAACACAGGTATAAAATCAACAGAGCGCATGTTATGCCAGGAGGCGTACAAATAATTCAGCGTGCATATAGATCAATATTTTAAAAAAATCAATATTTAAAAACTTATTACTATGTAGTACAGACGCTAGCACATGAAGTTACCCCAATGTGTCAAATTGCTTTGTTCGTTTTTCAACTTTATTTAAAACAGAATAAGGTTCATATTCAATTGGGAAAAATTGACACATTGGGGTAACTTAATGTGCTGGCGTCTGTACATAGGATTTGAACAAAACTAACTAAATTTCTGCTCAATCTTTTAAATACTGCAGGCATTAAGTTATGTGACTTTTTATAAATGACTAAATAACCTTTGAGAAAAAAAACCACAAAGGTTATGTTTTGAAATTGGAATCAAAATAGAACGACTATTCGAAAAGCGAATAGCGCCATGAATTAAAAGCTGATATTTACAAGCTTTGATGTTAAACGGTTCAATTTTAAAACGAATGTTTTCATATTTTAAAAATGAATGATTTGATAGTTGTAACTGAATTTAATCATTTAACCGCTCTTAATTTGTACTGGTAAAATTAAACTGTAAGTAACAGATGTAAATTAAATACGTTAAGTTGTTTCTGTTTTGCTGAAGTTGTTAAATATTATTAATTATTGCTACATTATATTGAAAACTTTCAAATGCTTAAAGTCTGTGATAAATATGTTTTATGAAACTTATGTTTTTTTTTCTTCTGAAAGCTTCATTTTTAAAAGCGTAATAAATCAACAAAGAAATGTTACAAACTATCAGCCACCCTTTGGTTTCGTCTGCGTAAAAGTATGTTTTATCAAACCTAACCTATTTTGAAATATCTTACAAATGGCAAGCTATAAATACTGCATGGTCCTATCAAATTCAGTCTAGTAAGTAGCGCTTGTGTGAAAAAGTAACTTAGATGATTTGGTCACGTTTAGGCGATGAATGATAGGCGACAAACAAAAGGTATTATTTTAAGGCACATGTAAGTGGAAGTCCGGGAGGTGACGCATTGCTTCTATGGGGGTAGGCAGACACTACAGAGCTACACCTGTTTCGTTTCTGACAAATTTCTTCTGCTTTTTTTACTTTTTATAAATAAATAAATAATATTCCACAACTTTCGACACAACGCCATCTAGTCCCAAGCTAAGCAGAGCTTGAGTTATGGGTACTAAACAGCTGATAAACATAATTATATACTTCTGAATACATACATATTATAGATATATTACACCCAGACACAGAACAAATGACCGTGCTCATCAAACAAAAATTTGCCCTGAGTGGGAATTGAACCTACAACCTCCGGCTTAGCAGTCAGAGCCACTAACTACTAGACCAACAGGCCAGTCAAAGTAATTATTTATGTATCAGACGCCAGCACATCCAGCTACCCCAAACTGTCAAATTTGAACATTATTGAACAGAAATCTTACACTTTTTATGAAGTTGAAAAACTATCAAACAAATTTGACACATATTGGGATAGCTAGATTAAAACATTTCAATATTACAATTTCATACACTTAAGTGCAATTGTACAATGTTACCAGTTCACTTTGATGTTCCAACGACCTCAAAAAATACATTAAAGAGATTGTAACATTTTCTTCCAAAAATATTCTTTAAACATGTTATTCAATCAACTTTACACCCGGAAAATAATTAATTATTCTGTGCCCACAAGCTTTAAAAAAAAAAGAAAAAAAAGAAGAAGAGCTTCCTTTTTCAAATCTTATGGTTTAATCAGACTTGGAGCGCAATTATCATTTGAAATGATGAGAACCCCGAGCGCACCTTATTTGCATAACTGGAACAGAATTGCCAGCGCAGAATAATCGATAGGCGAACGTTTTTTTTTGCTCTTATTTTAATTGATTGAGGTTGATTAATAAAAGGAAATTGAGTTATCTTGAGAAGGAAAACGATTGTTGAAGGAGGAGGTGTAATAAAGAATGTTTTTGTACATTACTGTTCAGTTATAGAACTTAAACAAAAGTTGTAGAGACGTTATGACATGTGTTGCAAGTTTTTTTTAATAACCTTGTTGTTTTTAGATCTTTAAAAGTGTCCGAATTTAATAATAAATAAATAATCCACAATTTTCACATAATGCCATCTAGTCCCAAAATAAGCCGAGCTTATGCTATGAATACAAGGTAACTGATAAAATAACTATATATATTACTGACCGTATTATAGACAAATTATACCCAGACACAGGACAAATGATCGTGCACATCATACAAACATTTGTCTAGGGTGGTAATCGAACTCATGACCTCCAACATAGCAGTCAGTCAGCAGGCCAGTCTTTATCAGTGGTTTTTTCAATGATTACAAAAAAATAATGGCATTTAATGTCGACCAAAATGATTGCCCTGTACAGTGTATCTTTACGTATGTTATTTTTCAAGATATCACAGATGTAAAATTAATAATCGCTCGTAGCAAAAGAGGCGTACGGCTGGCATGCTTAAAACATCGTCTAATAATATATAATAAAAAAGTATATTTAGGAAGGAACAATAACACAAGACTACAAATGTAACTACAAAGAGATTTAAAAGACTATAGAGCGGGCATGTCAAGAAAATGTCATAGAAAAACTTTGATCCCATGTCTCAGTAACGCCATCTAGAATAATATATGAATATTGGAGCGGCAGCGGAGCGTACTACAAAAAACTCATAGACTTGTATCCAGCAGGACACACTTTTTCGGACGAAAATTTTGTTCGTGATGTCCGGTCTATAGGTATTGAATGTCTTTGGGTAACTACAATAAGTTAAACGATAATAGCTGCAAAAGTATAAACTGTAGCGCAGCTACCAACACCCTTCTCCAGATACATAACGGAAAGAAGTTAACTTACATTTAGCTAATTATATTTCAAATTTAATAAGTTTTAATAATCCAAAAAGACGATGTTACGAACCTAGGACAGAACACGTAGTCTTAAAAAATAATATTTGTTCATTTTAGCTAATTGATATCTAATAAAAACATAATAAAAATATAGTTATGCTTCCTTACACACACACACACACACAGGCTATACACTCGTGAAAAGCCGGAAGGAAATGTTCTGTTGGTCACCCATCCTTGACCCGTTTAGCTGATTTTTTAAATCCACTCCATCAAACCGACATTTACAAGCCAACAGCTAAAGTACCAAAACTTATAAAGTCTGTTTGTTAAGCCAGCTATTGCATAAACATGAGTCTTCCTACAATGTTTGTATGTTAACTAAAATGCCGGAACTTCAGTCTAAAGTTTGTGATTCAATCTCAACTATCAATTTGTGTTTGAGTGTTTCGCGATTCGAAAATATTTTGATGTTAGTTTTGCTCAAGTTTGTTCGTTTTAATATCGATTTAGAGACTAACGTCTTTTGTTTTTGTAGCTACTGGCACGAGTTTGTAAAGGCAGTTCGAACGATTTTTAAATTGAAAATAGGTTTATCTTAGCATGTAGGTTTATACATATACAGGGTGAAATTGAATAGAGGTGACAAATTTAAAAATACAATACTGTGTGTTGTCAAGAAAATTTAGAACATATCAAATGTAAAATTAATTAACTTTTAACAGTGTTACGAAAAATGTTAAAAAAATTAAAGTCACCGATACTTCACTAGAAAACAGGCCAAAATTAGGTAAATGACCACTATGAACGGCAAAGTTTAATAAAATTAGTACTCAACGACGATTAATTGAGCACTGGCATGAGTAGGACGAGTTTTAAGATATTTTAGTTTTTCATATTTATTTCGCATATTATTATTTTTTCTGGAATACCGATAATTCGTACTTAAATCAAGACAACGACGTCAATGGACCATTTTAAAATGATAACCACATTTTTTTTGTCGATTTAGATTGTCGAAAAACAGTTGATAATTACTATGTTACTGTAACTGAAGCTCCCATTTCATTTTGTCGCATTTCAATCACCCTGTTTATGAGGCGACCATGTTGAGTTGAGCTCACAATTACTGACAAATGCTTACACTGACTGATCTGGTCCCCTCATTCTGTGTGGTTCTTTCCTAAAAAGACCATCTCAGTCACTAATCTGCATGGATCTAACATGATTTGACCAAGTCTGGACTTTAAAAGAGACTATGACCTCTGAGTTTCTTTCGGTGTTTCTTCTGAGTAGTCAAATAGTGAAATACCGATCTCATTTACTAAACAAGGTGACGTATTTGTAAAAACCTATTTACAAAAATAAATATCATTTATCATGTAAGTATCACCTATGAGATACGGATAATATCCGTAACATACATGCATAAACGGTTTTTTACCAAGATGATAGGCAGAAACTATACAGAAAAAGACGATCGAAACGTCAAACATCACATATAACAGGCCCCTTAAACGCCCACCATTCACTAGTTCGTAGTGTGTTTGCTGGAAAGGAGAATTGATGCAATAAACTTCCCAACAACACGGCTGTCTGTTAAGTAAGAAAAACTTGAGTTTCATAATATACAGGGTTATTTGTAAAACACCAACAACCTCGCAGGAGTAGATTACTAACATCATGAACAACAACATTGGTGTCATCATCCCTCCATACAAAACTCGATCAATTGTTCGGATATATGTATGGAGAGTTGATTTTTTTTTGTCTTATTTCGAAAAAGTCGTAGAACAAATGTTGTTGTTTAAGATGTTAGTAATCTACTCCTGCGAGGTTGTTGGTGTTTTACAAATAACCCTGTGTAATGTTATTAGTTTAGATCTGCATAGTTCTCACACATGATCTGACCAAGATATTTATTCTCAGAGTAGCCAGATACTGAAACACCAACCTCACTTTAAAATCATCAGCACTTTTAAAATAAATGACATTTGATTTTAAGATGGTCTTTTAAGGAAAGAACCACACAGATATAAGTAGACCAGTCAAGCTAGTGCACACATTTATCGATAATCATGAGCTCAACCAGGAACTCATAACGGATACTATCGCTCGAAAGTAGCGCCTATGATCACTTAACCAACAAGGCTACATATTAATGGTATACATGTACGGGTTTTATCCCTTCCTGTATCCCATCAAATTCCTGTTGGGTTGCTTAGGTTTCAACTCTCTAGAAGTAAGGCGGTCGCGTGATCAGATGGCTGTAGTATTCAAAATTCTTAGGGGGATTATCGATGATCCTGATCTGCACAACGAAATCTGCAATCTATTTGTCCCAGACTATTACTGTCGTGGCAGAAAGCACCGCTTACTGGCTGTTCCAACTAGCTGTACTATTGCGCACTCCAAGTCGCCTATTCCTCGGACTGTAGCGTCTATTAACGCTCTCCTGGACTCAGGCACAGGTCTTGATATGTTTGCGGATGAATGGAAGATGATAATGTCAGAGTGCTTGATTTTTTGTGAGAAGAATATATGATTGAGAAGTGTGAAGTAAATGATTTAATAAATTATAATTATGTTAAATAGTGTAATTGGCTTCGGCCGTTCTATTTAAATTAAATAAATAATAAATTAATGACCAAACAGACGCAATAAACACTCATCAGAGAATAAAATTATTCAACAATATTCTTGAAACGCAGACGCAACAAAGTCCCTTGTCTTTGCAATCTTCATAATGAATGGTGTGTCAAACTGCATTGTAAACAATATTCAGACTTGCAAGCGTTCCAAGCACTCCATTGTTTTATTTAATCAGAGAGAGGGCTTCAAACTTTATGAAATATATAATGGAGTTAGCTGTGTCCCGCAGTTTCACTTGCATAATTATTATTTGTGAATCTTTTACGGTTTCTAAAACATTACTCCAAAATGGCAGAATTTTATCCGTCTTATTTGATCTAACACTTTTCTCGCGTGCATTTTATACTTTAACATCCCCTACAAGTTTTGAAAATATAACATACTAGCAGGCGTCACGCGGTTTCATCCGCGTAGTTCCTGTTCCCGTGGGATTACAGGGATAAAAAGTAGCCTATGTCATCCGGGAATAGTGTAGCTTTCCACCAGTGCAATATTTTTTTAAATTAGATCATTTTGTTCCGATGATTACCCCCTACATACAAACTTACAAATAAACAAACAAATTTTTCCTCTTTATAATATTGACGAATAATGTGGCTTTCTATTAGTACCTACAAGAATTTTCAAAATCGGTTCAGTAGATCCACAGATTACCCGCTACAATATCTCACACTAGCAGACGCCACGCAGTTTCACCCGCGTAGTTTCCGTTCCCGTGGGAATACGGGGATAAAAAGTAGCCTATGTCCACCGCGAAACGTGTAGCTTTCCACCAGTACAATCATTTTTTAAATTGGATCATTTTGAAGATTACCCGCTACATACAAACTTACAAATTTTACCTCTTTATAATATTAGTATAGAACTAAGAAACTTTATCTCTTTATTCGTATAGATTTGTAGCTAACCCTATGAAATTTTATATTTTACCCTATTAAAATGGCTCCAAATGGATTCATGTTTCCTTTGTGGATTAAATAACCTACCTACCTCTAAATTATTATCATCATATAAATACCTAATAAAATAAGTAAATAACATTATTGTATAATTTAATTAAACTTCTCGCCAGTCCGCAGAAATATACTGTGAGAGGTTTTCGCTTTATGGCTAAAATTAAATGTGAATTAGACTAAGTGTTTTGGAGATAAATAAAGAGAATGTTCCTTAAAAATTACGTATTTATTCATTTCATTAAAAACCTAATTCATATAGACAGATTTAAACAGTTAAAGCGTAGGTAGATGGAACAATAATAAACTCATTTTTTCGCACTTAACTCGCAACCCAACGAGATAGATCAAAATAACGTACTACAGTATTGTACACCTTATAAAGGTCTACAAAAAAGTCCGCAATAGTATATGTATCTCTCATTGGGATAACCCACAATAGCTATTTTTTATCCTTTACTTTTAATGACTTATTTACGAAGCTATTTTAAGCAATACAGCATTAATCTTTATCCAATTAAGTACCTTAAATAAATTGTCCACGTAATATAGATCAATATTGTCCTATAAGAATATTTTCGAAGATATTACAGATTGAAAATGCAGGGGTATAGCGGCTAATTGAACCCGTGCAAAGCCGGGGCGGGTCGCTAGTATATAATTTTACAACTATAGTGTACATATTTATGTATTTATACTGAACAAATATTAGTATTGCTTGCTTTCTTTTCTTATTTTTTTATTTGAAATAGCACCTACCACTGCTTTTCTCTGCATCCCCTGAAGGTTGACTGGTAGAAAATGCCTATGGCATTAAGTCCGCCTTTGTACATAAGTGTGCTTGAAGCATTAAATGAATAAAAAACAACTCTATATCCACTGTCTTACAATAAAGATCTTTGATTTTGACTTTTAAAGCAAAAAGAGGACAAACTTGTAAACTAAGAAAAGGCGTCTAAACATTTAAAGGCTGAGAAACCAGGATCTTTTTCTGATCTCATGGAATCTGGATATATGCCAGAATGTCCCTTTTACCTTGTATTTTATTATTATACCTTCCACACATACATTTCCTGTACCAACGAGATATAGATCTCAGTGTACCCGATTTACTCAGAATCGACAGTTTACCTTTCAGTTTATCTCGTACACAAAAATAGTGTGACGTAGGGATGCTGGAAAGCGTAAGTAATATCGGTATTTTAATATCGAATATTTTATAATTTATCGATATCACTTTCGATGTGCCCATTTTAAAAGAAATGGTATTATGTATAACGATTCTCTCATCTGAAAGTAGTCTCAAATCAAATCAAAAATATTTGTTTCTTAGAATATGGTTCAATAGGTGTTCCAAAATTAGAAAAAAAAGGACCAAAAGGCATGGTCTCCAAAAAGAAAGACAGTTAGAGTCCCAACTATGTTAGTGTCAGCTTCCAGTTTTAACGAATGCAGCTGACCTACCAGTACCAGTGTTTTACATGTAGTGTCTATTCAGATAGACACTACACACCCAGTAATTGGGTTGTGGAGGTCAGCCTCCACAACCCATTTACTGGGTGTCACTATACCCCTTGATTAAACTGGTTTTCAGACTTCTAACTACCTACCTGTAACTAATACCTATTAAAGATCTACAAATGACAGCCTGAACCAACGGCTTACCGTATTTTCCGACGCACGGGAGAGACTTGCTTATGTGTAACGAAAGTATTTAATATTTTTAATTTGTATTTTTTGCATCCGAGTTTTGTTGTTCCAATTTGTTAATTTGCTAATTTAGAGTCTATTATAATCATATTTAATATTATTGAGTGTTCGTTGAATGTCGGTGTGCGTTCTTACAAAAAAACACCGTTTCATTATTTAATTAATATACGTTCATATTAAAATAAGTAATAAAATCGTTATTGAAGACATTCCTGCCCTCACCAAATAGGGTGTTTTTTTTTTAATTATTGATTGGCACGCGTTTGACCACTATCTCACCTGATGGTAAGCGATGATGTAGTCGACGATGAAGCACGCTTGCCTAGAAGCAACCTGTTCACTCTTGACTTGAAGACCCCTAGGTTGTAGCTATCAGGAAACACCGACTCCGGCAAGGAATTCCACTCTTTAGCTGTTTGCACAATGAATGTGTTTCCAAAGCGTTTAGTACGTATGGTTGGGATATCTACCATGTATCGGTGGCGCAGTGCCGTACGTCTGGTGGTCCGATGATGAAAAGGGCTTGGTGGAATTAAATCGTGCAATTCCGATGCACACTCTACGAAATATAACCGATATAAAACCGACAGGCTAACAACACGGCGTCGATGCTCAAGACTTTGAAGTTTTGAGTCGAGTGCATCATTGCCGATGATTTTCTTGGCTCGTTTCTCAATAGACTTAGCATGGCAAGCTGGACATAGGGAAAGGTCCAACATTTTGGTCCGCTACAACTACAAAATTATTTTACTGTTGAAAAATCACGCGCTAAACTTCAATAGTTTAGCTGTGCGAAAACAACCATTTAAACCTTAGCGTGTACAGAATAAAATCCATCGATACCAATACACCAATTTTTTTTTTCGGCAAGCCTAGTGTAACGATACTCAGCGTTAGCTGAACACAAAGGTTTAACGTAAAAAAAAACAGACGGCGTCGGCATTTTTATCTGGATTGCGATATAGTTTATATTGAATCGTGCTTTTGTAAACGTACCTACGAACGATTTGATTTCTTTATCTTGGAATACGTATGGCTTTGTGTAGTGGTAGAATGTTAGTGATTTTTACACTTAAACGTACTTTACAGTAGAACGTACTTTACAGTAGAACGTACTTTACACTAGAACGGATATTATGTTGCGTGCTTCATTGAGATATTATTTTTGGTTATACAAACTTATTTGTGTATTGTATATTATGAGCGCTACTGCTGAGCATGAGATTCGATTCCGGGGTCGGTCAAAGTGTTACTTAAAAAAACCATATTGCATTTTGATAACTCGTAATTAAGGAAGGTTATAACTTACCTAAATAACATCACGCTTCGACCCTTTAAAGCGGATAAGTTCATCAAACGTAGTGAGTATAAAAATATATAAAAAAAATATAAAAAATAATACCAGCCTGTTACTGTCCCATTGCAGAGCAGAGAATAGAAAAGAATAGAATATAATACTCTTTATTGTACACCATAAAAATTTACAAATTATAACTTTAAGGGCTACATAGGGTGTTACAATGGGTGGCCTTATCGCTAAAAGTGAACTCTTACAGACCACCTTTGGATGGACTGGATAGTGAAGGAGTAAAGATGAGTAGGCAAAGACCCTTTCTCATACAAAAAAGGAACGAACATTGATCACTACGCTTACTCAAGGCGGATTGTTCATTTCAAACTTATATCAACTATAAGTCCAGGTTTCCTCACGATGTTTTCCTTCACCGATGTCAATGATGTCTAAGATAAATTTGGAAAGTATGTAAGCATTCAAAAAGTCACGTGGTTACTTACTTTAAAAATATTGTTTGTTTTGTTTAAATATAATATCGCTGTATATTACATAACTGAACGCGTTCAACAATTGATTGAACTGTTGTTAGCATCAAACGATAGGCCAACGGGCAAATGTACGCCCATTTATGTGAAGCAATTAATTTCTCAGGCTTTATTTGACGCTTTATTTGTCGAGTTATGGGTATATTGTTTTGATAGAATATCCTTTGATAATTAATTTCCATGGCTATAAAATGCCTCTCTGTTAACGGGCTTAATGAACTTTCAAGTTAACCGGTCGAAGAAATGATTTAATTAAATTATTTTTCATACAAAAAAAGAGACATGAAAGTAGAATAAATGCTGTAGAAATGCGTTCCTTGCGAAGTATGTGTGGTGTAACAATGAATGACAGATTGAGGAATGATGTGATAAAGCAACGTTGTGGTTTAAAAGAAGATGTAGTAACAAAAATTGAAAAGAGTATGCTTAGATGGTTTGGTCACGTTGAAGGGATGGATGAAAGGCGACTAACGAAAGGTATTTACTAGGCAGATGTAAGTGGGAACGCCGAGAGGGGACGCCCTAGAAGGACATACATAAACCTTATTGGTGAGGTTCTTCAGAAAGGTCAGGTGCGTAGTACTCGCAACCGGCGTGTGTGTATGACAACATGTATGAATGTAAACGAAGCAAAAGAAGTATGTAAGAATCGTAGCATATGGCGCTCTGTAGTTTCTGCCTACCCCCATGGGAAAAAGGCGTGAGTTTATGTATGTATGTATGTATGTCTATTGAATACATCTTTCTTATTTTGGTTTCATACTGACTGGTAGCTATAGGCAAGAACGTTATGCTTCCTCTATGCGACTTTTTCTATTAATTATTATCTATCTGTCTTAGGCACACGTTCGATCACTATCTAACTTGCAAGCGTATCAATATAACACATTCTATTTCTAATCTATTTCTATAATAGAAAAAAAGCCGTATTTGGAATCAGCTGCTTGTCAACTGTCAAGTATATTTCATTTTCAGCCATGTTACAAATTCTACTCGTTAACACTTGGCAGTTGACAAACAGCTGATTCCATATACGCTATTTTCTTTCTATTGTCGCCTTATCGATTACTATAATAGAAATAGAATTTTTAATATGGCTAGGCCTGCTGATGGTAAGCGATGATGTGGTCGACGATGTAGCACGCTTGCCTAGAAGCAACCTATTCACTCTCGAGTTAAAGACCCCTAGGTTATAGCTAGAAGAAAACACCGACTCTGGCAGGGAATTCCACTTCCGTGTGTGTAAACGGGAAGAACTTCGGTACTGACTGGGGTCCTTTGACCTTAGATTTTCTGTCGACTAGCTTATATTCTAACACACTCTGTTAAAATTCGAATTTAATGATTACGGTTTATAATATACAGTCCACGAACAAACGAAATTGGTACAAGTACCTTCAGTAACACCTCAAATAGTAGTATGTAGTGCTGTAATCAAGAAACAAATTACTAATTAATCTTTATAAATTTTCAGTTTAATAAAATGCTGGGTTGTTACTAAGAAAATCCTGGAAAAACCCAACATCTCAACTTTGCCTGATTCGGGAATTGAACACAGGACCGGATGCTTAGCAATAATAGTACAGCGTACTAGACTATAAAAGCGTGAGTTCAAGTTTTCGCTGCTTTTTCTCAGTTTCGCTCCAAAATCAAATAGAAAAGTTGTTGTCTAAAGAAAATACAGGTATCTCAAAGACTTTCTTCAATTGAAACTGAAAACACACTGTAAATAGGATCACTGAACTTTTGTTACCGGTCTAGAAAACTCTCAACAAAGTTTTTTTCAAAAAAAGGTGAAACACCGAAACACGTTTACACTTTCGAACTAGCAGCAAAAGTAGCTAAATAAAATTATCGACGCGTACAAAGGCAAAGCATGGAATAATTCAGAAGGTTGACTCCTTATATAGAGATTTCTTCGTCCTCTCATGTTGAGTGCCTAACCTGTTTGTCTAACCTCTAAAAAGAGGACAAGGAACAGGGTGTAAAGTTCCTCATCCATCATTGAAAAGGTAGGTTCCTCCGACCAAACGGGTGTTGTGTCTGGTGGGCTAACTACTGCCCGACGGTTGTTGTCGGGAACTTGTATACATTCAAATCGCGCAGATAACTTTAATACCGCGATTTAGGATATCAGTCATTAGTTCATATGTGGCGAGATAGATGTCGCTGCAAACCAGATCTGCACCACTCTTGACTCTACAGTATACAATGGCCTTGACAAACGTCAGGCACAGAAACAGATGGTAGAATATCGTGCGAACAAAAGTGAATAAGCACATGACCAAGGTCACGACCGTCAGCATTAAGGAGTATGACGCAAGGAGACATTGGAGTATTGTTGTCACCTTTGGGATGGCTCAGCCAAATACCAACTAGCCACACTTGACTCAGTAGAACGCAGAGCCAAGAGGCTCATTGGTGACGAAAAGCTGGTGGGTACCAAGCTTCATACCCTGGCCCATCGCCGCAAAGTTGCATGTCTGTCGGTCTTTTACAGACTGTATTTCGGTGAGTGTGCTCTAGAGCTCCACGAGCTCATTCCACCATCTCCTTTCTGCCATCGGGAATCCAGACGTACTGCAGGTTATCACCCATTCCTTGTAGATGTTCCACACATTCGCACGAAGCGCTTTACCTGTTCCTTCATTATGCGCACAGCCAAGGAGTGGAATTGCCTGCCTGCATCAGTGTTCCGAGTTCATATGACCCCTATCTGTTTAAGTCGCGAGTTATAGGTTTTTTTTTTGGGTAAGCTCGTTCCATCGTCGACCTCATTTCTGACCGCAGGATAAGATTGAGGTCAAGAGTGGACCCATTATATAAATATAAAAAAAGACGTGACTAACCTGGTGTCAGATCAATTATTCCGCCCACGGGTCTTCACATAGGTACCGTCGAGGAATATCTCTCAGGCATTTTAGTATCAACAATGTAGCGACATCCATCTCGCGACATACGAACTAATGACTGATATCCTACATCGCGATGTTATTATTTATTTATTTATTTAATACTTTAAGCACACAAATGTACATAGGCGGACTTAATGCCTTAGGCATTCTCTACCAGTCAACCTTTAGGTCATGCAGAGACGAACAGTGGTAGGTGCAATTCCGTAAGAAATTTCAAGAGAAGTAAACATAGTTTATTTATACATATGTAAAAAATAAATATAATAAATATGATAAATATCATAAAATATAATAGGTATAATAAAATACAATAAATATATACAAAAAAAAAACACATGAACATGATAATCATACCAAGGGAAAACATTAGCGCTGTGACGAAACTACAGCCGTTTTTTTGTGAATGTGCTCACTAACCTTCAATTTAAAAGCCAATCGGTATGTTAAAGTTGTATGTGTATCGAACGTATACCAAGTTCCCGACAACTACCGTCAGGAACCGTCATTGCCCACCAGATACAACACCTGTCTGGTCGGAGGATCCTCCCTTTTTTTATGGGGGATGAGGACATGCACATGAATACAAAAAGTCAAAGGTTATCTTTTAACTCGAGACCTTGACTTGGCAGTTACTAGAAGTCCTTGCTGTTTTGATTTCCAGCTGTGGGCGTCTTCGTGGTCCTTGCAGGACTGATCAATGTTACTGCAACGATTGCTCCTATGCTGGCCTTATCTATCGGCTTCCTGCTATCTTCACCAGATCATTGGTCCTTCATATTATGGGTATGACTGGCCTAGTAGTAAGTGACCCTGACTGCTATGCCGGAAGTCGTGGGTTCGATTCCCACCCAGGACAAATGTTTGTGTAATGAGCACGATAATTTGTTCTGTGTCGGGATGTAATTTATCTGTAATATGTATGTATTTAGAAATTTATAAGCATGTTTATCAGCTATTTAGTACCCATAACACAAGCTCTTAAGCTTAACTTGGGACTAAATGGCGTTGTGTGAAAAGTTGTGGAATATTTATATTTTTATGTTTATATTTTTACCTCCCTACGAGGCATCTTCCATCTTCTTCAAATCCTATCGCCCAAACGATTATGTCACCTGCCCATCATATTATGAGGTACCTCCTCTCTAGGCATCTTCTATCTTGTTTAATTTGTTCACCCTAACGATAATCGGTTCTGCGAGTAATATGTCCCACCCTGCAACTTATGTTGGCCAATGGTCTTGGACATGTCGGTTGCTTTGGATCTCCAGCGAACTTCTTCATTTGAGATTTGATCTTACAGAGAAACTCCAAGTATAGCCATTTTACTACCCATCGGGTTACTTTCAACCGTTTTATGACGTTGGCACATAAGTGCGGCAATATCAAACAAATGCCGGTCACGAGTACGCTTGCACTGGCTGTACGTGAGGTTAGCCTATGTGTGCTTGTAATTTCACTCCTTGAATGAAACTGCCCTTCTGTATTTGAACTATTCTATGTAAAGGGGTGCTAAATAAATTCATAGGTAAACGTGTGTGAACAGGTGTTACCTGATGTTTCCACTAAAAAGGTTTGCAAACAAAATATTTTCGACGCCATCTCGGAATTCCATTTTGGTCCTTTTTTTCTGTTAAGGGGTAAGCTGTGTTTACTGTATGGGGTGGAAATGTTTTAAGGTATATGTGATAACAAGGTCGAACATTGTTTGTTCGAACTGATTACATTTTCATGAGAATTAGTTACGCTACGGTAGAATAATACTGATTTGAATCATTATTGAAATGACAGACACGTCTACAATTATTATAATATTATACGTGGCAATTTATTTCGATCACGTAACATGATGGCTGTATTCCCCGAAGAGTTGGGTAGGGTTGTTTCTATACTAACCACATCAGTCAACAACATACAAAACGTCACGCCTGTAATCCCCGAAGGGCTAGGCAGAGGTGTACCTGGTTGTACACACACATTTCGCTAGTTATGTTTAAGTCCCATGTAATAGGGGGCGAGCCTATTGCCATCTTCGGCCACAAATCCAGACTCCGGACTGCTACTGAGAAATCCCAGATGGAAAAACTCAATAACACTTTGCCCGACCCGGGGATCGAACCCGGGACCTCATGCTCAGCAGTAGCGCTTGCGACCACTAGACCAACGAGGCATCAGTCAATTATGTTTATATCCTAAGAGAATTTCCAATAGAATGTCTTAACCAAATTACGTACCAACATAATACAAACAAGCAAATTAAATTGAAGTTGTAAAAATGACCTAACGTAAAAATGACGAGCCTTTTGTCAAAAACAGGCAAAAAATCAAGTCAAGGCTTCCTGCTCTAGATTGAGGTATTTGTAATAAAAAAACCTTTAAACACTAAGTCCTATATTCTAAGTATTTTTTTTTTACTTCACGAAGCATTCTTCAATTAAATTGACTAATACACCTGGTTATTACTTGACATAAACGTTCGCGAAAGCATCTGAGAAACACGTGTTCCTTTTTTAACCGACTGCAAAAAAGGAGGAGGTTCTCAATTCAGTTATATTTTTTTTTGTTAGGGTTTTTTACCTCAATACTCCGTCATTTATTGACCGATTTTCAAAATACTTTTTTAAATTTGATAGAGTATTATACTAACAGAATCACTAATCCGCCTAGAGCAAGCGTGGTGATCAATGCTTAAGCCTTCTCTGTATGAGAAAAGGCCTTTGCCCTGCAGTGGGACAGTAAAAGGCTGGTATTATTATTATTACTAACAGATTGGTCCAATTTGTATCAAAACTAATATCTCAGGAGGAATCCTCGAGGAGTTGAGGAAACTCCTCAAAAAATATAGGCACACACGCACAGATTTTAATATTTTTAGTAACAAATATAAAAAAAAACATTAAGTGAGCGTCATTTGGGTAAAGAAAAACTGATGAAGAAGACGGGCAACGGAACTCTTCAACGCATAACAGCAAATTATTCGCAATCGCTACAGTCAGATGTCTATGCTGTGCTTTTGTATTTCCATAACATAACATTACGCCCTTCTTTTTTAAAAAGGGCCCGGCAGAGATGTACAGATAATTGTTTAGACAGAACTTCTTTAGCAATTGTTAACCAATCAATGATTCTTTCAAGTTTTGAAAGACTTTCTTTACAGAAAAAAACAGGCATCTTCTTAAAAAAAACACTAAAAAAAACTGAAAAATAACTCCAGTTTCGGAAGTCGGTAGCCAAATTTAAACGAAACAAAACCACCAAAGCCACAGACTTCTGAAACTCGAGTAATTTTTCACCTGTTAGTGTTTTTTAAGAAGTCGGTTGTTTTATTTTGTAAAAAAGTTTTTTTTTTAATATTATGTTGCAACAAAGAAAGCATTGATTAAATATCAACTTTCACACAATATCATTTAATCCCAAACTAAGCAGATCTTGTGCTGTGAGTAGGTACTAAAGAACTGATAAACATACAAAAATATTTAAAAAAACACAAATTATACTTGAACTACACCAAGTCACAGAACCAATATATTATTGTGCTTATCACACAAACATTTGTGTTGGGTAGGAATCAAATCCACGATCTGCGGCCTAGCAGACAGAACCGCTAACCATAAGACCAACTGGCTAGTCAAACAACAAACCCACACACGACATTATAACAATAATACATATACTTAAACTTTAATACGTACATACAACACACGCACACACATACAACACAATAACACAATAACACACACACACACACACACACACACACATACACACACACATACACACACGCATTACATTACATTTAATATTGATTAAATTCAACAACCAATACCAAATATCAATGCCCCGATAAAACACACACACTCACACATTACTGCCCTGGTACCTACACGTAAACCATTAAAACATCAGGAATGAAGATGTACACTCCCTTTTTATAACAAAAGTAATTCTCTTAGTGGGAGGCTGTAAAAATGGACTACGCTCTTTAATCGACGGACATCGCTCCCTTTTATTATGGCCTTTACGATGTTACCCTTATAATATCTTAATAAAGGAGGGTAAAGCCTAAAATATTAGGTTGAAAGCTAGCTTCTTCGGACGGATGTGTAATTTTGAGAGTTGGGTCAAACGTGATTTGATGGCCTCAATATAATAGCAGTGCTTTTCTGTGTTATTGAGTTTTTCCATCTGGAATCTCTCATTAGATTTGTGCCCAATTGATTGCAATAGACTCGCACCCTATTAGATGGGACCTAAAACATAATTGGCGAAATGTGGGTTTACTACCCAGTACACCTCTGCCTAGCCCTTCGCGGATTACAGGTTTGATGCTGTGTTCTTTTCTGTAAAGATCTAAAAGAAGAAGAAGAAGAAGAAGAGAAGAAGACGTTTATGTTTCAGTGTTTCGTTATGTTTAAGTACCATGTAATAGGGGGTGAGCCTATTACCATAGATCGGGCACAGATCCAAACTACGGGCTGCAACTGTGAAATTCCAGATAAAAACACTTTGCCTTACTCGAGGATCGAACCCGGGACCTCAGCAGTTGCGCTTGCGAGCACTAGATCAACGAGGCACCAACGAGGCGTCCCTTCCCCCTTTCATTCCTTGCTTAAACCACTCGCATATATCTCTCGCACACATTCTTCCCTTCCATCTATCAGCCGGTCGATTCATTTAAAGTCACGCGGTGAAAATTTGAGTGAAGTGAACTGTCAAAGCATATCATTAGTATGGAATGACAGCTCAAGTCGCCCTCACAACGCCTATATTTTCACGCGGTGATTTCACCAGAATCTCGCGGCAGTTTTCTTAAACCTCGCTCCGCTACGCTAAACAAGACCAAAGTTGGGTATTACTTTAATGCTATCCGGCTGTGTGTCAATTTTGCCATTCACTCAGTAAATTACAAACAGGTATATTTTTGTGTCTGGAAAAGCACGTCAAGAAGTTGGTTCCAGATCTTGAACAGTAGTCAGAAATCTGACAGTCTGTAAGAAAAGGAAAGAAAGTGAGAAAAATGCGTTTATTGACATTACAGAAAAATACACCTAAAAACTATTAAATGCAAAGACTATAATGCCAAAAGGACCACAGCTCAGCATAATGTCAGATGAGAACACAGAGGTCTGACGCTGATTTTCAATCGCAACCCACAGTCAGTCAATCAGTCTGACAGTCAGTATTTACCAAGGAATGTCGTGTTAACCCAGTGTTAATTAACCAAAAGAACTTGAATGGGCGTTCGTGGTAAATAAGAACATGTCTATATAAAACTTTTATATTAATGTACCAGTCAAACTAATCTAGACTAGCTCCTGTCTATAATGAAAAATATTATTATCCATAATATAATGATTAGTTTCTTAGCTGCTCGAAGATAAATCTTTATCTTCAGACCTCAATAATAATTGGCTCCTAGCACACTTGTTGCTTCATGAAAGTAGAATTTTCTGATCTTCTAATAGGTATATTTATTCGAAATATATTGTCAGTAGTTCAAGTAGCTTGTGCTTGCCGAGGTTATAATATCGGTAGCCATTTATTATAATATCGACCCACACTTCACTCATGATTCTCTCCGAGTGCATTTAGTGCTTTATCACCCCTCTTAGTTTTGAAAATAATATAAATATAGCAGTATGACACTCGCAAAATAATGTAGCTTTCTTTTGGTAAGAGAATTTTTAAAATCCTCTCTCTTACAACTTCAACCTCTTACGACGACAATCTCTCACAATCTTTAATTTTTTTTCTTTGATTATTTAATTTAAATTGTATTAAACTTATATTGTTGTTGTGATTTCCCAGAGAATAAGGCGCCTGGTTCAAATCCGGGCAAGCCCAATATGACTTTTTCAATTAATATGTATCTACTTTCTAAGTCTATGTTAGACATCATTGACAACGGTGAAGGAAAACATTGTTAATATACGAGTAAGTTTGAAATCGCCAATCCGTCTTAAGCAAGCCTGGTGCTCAATGCTCGAGCCTTCTCTGTATGAGAAGGCTGCTATTATTTATTATTTACTTATAATTATTAGTATAGATATTTCAGTACTTCAAGTCTTTTGTGGCGGGAGCTACTAGTGGTTAATTATCGACAGCTTTAAAAAAAAAAATCAGCAGCAAGCTATGTTTGATCGAAGATAAACCACGATTGTTGAGGTTGGTCCCTGGGTGGGATGGGTAACCAATTAAAACATAATGATTTTCGTGTAACAGTTTTGTTGAAAGTTTATTACAGGATTAGATAAATTTGTTTAGCGTTGGAGCTTTGAAGTAGTTTGAATGGTTTTTGACGAGGTTAGGATATACACTGAAGAAACAAAACCCGCTTTGTAGCGTAATAGGGAAAAAGTACGGCAACTGTAGTTAAATAAAATCCAGTACCTACATCGGTGTGCATCTCAGGATCACTGTGGGAGGTCAGGTGGAATACGTCGAAGAGTATCTCTATCTTGGTCAAATAGTCTCTTTACAGACAAGACAAAACAAAGAAGTTGCAAGACGCAACGAAAATGCCTGGAAAAGCTATAAATTGGGCTATGAAAGACCTTATGAAGGGAAATCTTCCTCTGTCCCTTAAGAGAGGACACGTCGACGTGTGTATTCTTCCCATCCTCACTTATGGTTCTCAAACATGGTTCTTGACTATTCATCAGAGGGCTAAGCTCGAGGTTTCCCATAGAGCTATGGAACGGAGTATTCTGAGTATCAATCTTGAATTCCGGGTTAGGAATACAATAATAGGTTCCATCACAAAAATTACTGATGTCACTCAAAAAACTGCCACGCTAAAATGAAACTGGGCTGAACACATCTGCCGCCTGTCAGACGATCAGTGGACCAAACGCAGGACCCAATGGGTTCCTTTACATGGCAAACGACACGATGCCTTATAATAATTTTACTTATATCATTGTTTTTATGATGTATGTAACTGAAAATATTAAATACTCCTTTTTACTACAGCTAAACATGCCATGCATATTTCTTAATACAAATATAATAATGATAATACTTTATGTGTTGATGATAATATACCAATCAAGTTATATTATTACCTTGTACTACTCCTATTTTAAATACTACTACCTACTCTAGCATTGTATGTAACAAAGAGACAAGCAGCGCAGTAGTTCAGATTAAAATGATGTATTTTGTATCTTTCAAAATCAATGCGTTTCAGTAAGGTAGTTAGGTTAGGTAGTTAGGTTCGCTATAGGATAGGTATGGTAAGTTAGGTTAGGTTATGCGTATATACATAAATGTTGTCATTCTAATTCTATCTAACACAAAAAGTTTTAAGACCTCTTTTAATCTTTATAACCGTGCTTACTAATCTTTTTTCTTTTAAAGCCCATTATCCTCTGCACTCAATATATTGTGAGCGTTTATTAGAAAATGTAAAACGAAAAATGAACATCGTAAATAGAGGGTTCGCATTTAAATATTTTAATTTTTGATGTTTCTGAGTGATGTATTTCAAACAACGTTACATTAGTGTGTTTATTTTAGCTTTTGTGACATTCATATCACAACATTTCGACAAAGGTATGCCTTTGTTAATATTCTATTTTTAAGTGCTGTAAGGGGTTTTGACGAATAACCTCATACCCTGAGTTCAGAGCCAAGGCTCTAAACTTCCCAGCGAAATTTTTTGTTTGGCTCTTATATATGAATGGTCACTCCATTCGAAGCAGTGATAGCTTACTGGTGTAATCAGCAGACTGTCAAGTTATAAGCCTCAAAACCAAACCCAAGGCGCCTATGAAAGTTTTGATCAAAAAAAGGCTTGAAGGCTTATATTTATTCAGTTAGTTATCATTTTTTTTTGCTTGGGTTCAGTTGTCAACGTCGGTACTTACTATTCTTATTACTGCTGTCTTGTATATTGGTGTGGGCTAGCTATCATGCAGCAAATTATTTAATTTAATTTAAATGATTAAGTTTATAAATTACCAATGCTGTTTAAACTGTTCTTCTAACATATCAGACATACGTGTTGCTGGGAGTTTGTTCCGCCACTTCTTCTTCCCAGCAAAAACAATAGGAAGTGGCGAAGAGCCGGTGTTTTGGAGGACTGTTTTATGTAATTTTTGACGTTCAAAAAGTGCTGATCCTCAGCCTAATTTGAATAAATGACTTTTGATTTGATTTGATCCACTTAACCTTCGATCGACCCGTGCGGTGTATTAAACTACTAAATAAAAGTATATTGTCCTACCCGAATCTAAAGATTCCTTCTAGTACAAACATCTTATTATAATGTATCTGAATTAGAACTAATGCTCCATTAAAGACCCGTCCACGAACCGACCTCGGCAAGCTTACTTTAATCTTCGACCAGCCCTGTGTGTTGTTAAGATGCTATATTAAATAATAGTAAATTGTCCTACCCGATTCTAAAAAATCCTTCTGGTACAAACATCTTATTATAATGTAACTGAATTAGAACTAATGCTCCATTAAAGACCCATCCACGAACCGACCTCGGCAGGCGTAGTTTAAGATTCGACCGGCCCTGTGCGGTGTAATGTACTATTAAGTAATAGTAAATTGTCCCACACGATTCTAAAGAGTCCTTCTGGTACAAACATCTTATTATAATGTAACTGAATTAGAACTAATGCTCCATTAAAGATCCATCCACGAACCGACCTCGGCAAGCGTAGTTTAAGATTCGACCGGCCCTGTGCGGTGTAATGTACTATTAAGTAATAGTAAATTGTCCCACACGATTCTAAAGATTCCTTCTGGTACAAACATCTTATTATAATGTAACTGAATTAGAACTAATGCTCCATTAAAGACCCATCCACGAACCGACCTCGGCAAGCGTAGTTTTTTTGTTTTTAAGTAATAATGTATAATTATATGTATTTTAGGTTAAGGTATTTATCTCTGGGCCTGCGTCGCCTGAAACAAAATTGATTATTATTATTATTATTATTATTAGTCGACCAGCCCTGTGTGTTGTTAAGTTGCTATATTAAATAATAGTACATTGTCCCATCCGATTCCAAAGATCCCTTCTGGTACAAACATCTTATTTTAATGTAACCGAATTAGAACTAATGCTTCGTTAATGAATTACTTTTATGTCCTTATCTGGTAGTGCAGGATCCAGTCAAGGAGACTAGGGAAATTGCGACCACTACAATAATTTAATGAATGTAGTTCTCGGCTAACATATTATTGGTAATATACAACATTATTTTGAGTATACTTCATCCTTTTCTAAAATTAGTAGGTAATTTAACTGGATGGAGCTGAATACCAGTGTTTTACATGGAGTGACTGCCTATCCAACCTTCACAACCCAGTTACTGGGTGACACGTTAGCCCTTGGTTAAACTGGTTGTCAGGCTTTTGGGCTTTTGACTGACTATCCGTAATAACTGTCAAAGATTTCCAAATTACAGCCGGGACCAACGGCTTTAGAGTATACAGAAAAGCCGAACAGTAGTTGTCGTTCTAATACAAATATATTTTATAATTGCACCGGTGGCTTTTAGGATTCATGTGCGATATCTTTTCGCGCGTTTCTTTAAAATTATCACATGCTTCCTAAATGCTGAAGAAAAACAACCTAAACTAAAAAGTATGCCTAAAAGTACTTCTCGAAGGCATGTATAGCCAATTCAGGGAGCGTGAAGGCAGTATAAAAATTCTGACACCTCACTGGTCACTATTATACAAAAAAATATGTAGCAAAATTACACAGTCCAATTTAAATTTAGTGTTGTTAATTTATTTTGATTGACCTGTAATTGGTGATTGTATAAAAATAGGCTTGTATAAATAATATCCTAAAAAACACTTAATAGTGAAGTTGTTGGTTAAACTTTTATAAATATACAACCCAGTGTCTGTTTTCCCCCGCTGTCCTCTTAATGTCGTCCAATTTCTGTTATTTACTAAGCTGCAGACAACTGAAGGCTAAGATTCAAGGAAAGCGCTTAACGAGTTGTAGTCTTCTTTTGTTTCTGTTGGCCTTGTATCCTTGAATAAAAAGAATGAATATTTTATGCATTAAGAGCAAATCCTTCTTGCATCTTGCACACCTCCGAATTGTGAGATAAAAATGTAGAATGTCTTTTAGTTATTTTAACGTGAAAGAGAAGATGAATATTCTCGTTTGAAATATGAACTTTATAAGTGTTGAATGAATTTTACGTACGTTTAACAATTTTTTAAGCCATTTTATTGTATAATGCCTAGTTATTTTTATAATTTTCGTATTTTAAACTTCGATTTCCAGGATCCCATTTAGTAACTTTTTCGGGTTGGAGGGCGCATAGGTATCAACATCAATAATCGCCTACACCTGCATCTATATATCTGTATTCAACTACACTATAATTGTTCTTGAATAAGTAAATAATTCAATCATTATATTATTAAATATTAAAATAATATTATTACACAGAGGAAAGTTTTTGCTTTTGCTTGTTTGTAGAGATCTAACTCAAAAGCTACTGAACCGATTTAAATTCTTTCACCATTAGAAAGCTATGTAGTCACCGTGTGTGGGTGAAGGATTAAGTTAAAATATTAATAACGAAATTTCCGTAAATGAAGTCGTAAAAAAGTGCAAGTACATACATATTTTTTTTTATGTGTCACTATTAGTTAGTCCTTATTTTACCTTGTTTCATAGGTACTTTGGAGGTATGAGAAACAGGGTGTAAAGTTCCTCATCCACTTTTGTAAAGGGAGAATCCTCCGACCAGACGGGTGTTGTGTCTGGTGGGCTACTACTGCCCAACGGTTGTTGTCGGAATCTGTATACGTTCAAACGGCGTGGATAACTTTAATAGCGCGATGTAGGATAATTCGTAAGTTTGTGGCGAGATAGATGTCGCTACAGTAGCTAAAGGTGACACAGAGATGAAACAAGGCCTACCTTGTTTCATTTCTGCGTCACCGAAAGATAGAGGTTAGACTGTTAAATACATGTGCATAAAGTTTTAATAAATTATATTCTTTAAAAGTAATCCAAAACTTTCACTTCACGTACTAATAAAATAATTGTATACATTTAAACAGGCCAAGTTTCAGTAACACAAAACCTTATTCAAGTTTAAACATTAACATATGTTAACCAATGCGTGGAGGCACACAGCACCTGTGTGCCTCACGTATATCATAACTTGTCGGTTATGGCAGGACGTGGCGAGACTAGGATGTCGGATTGTAACGGGATTGTCGTCTGACAGAATTTAAGAGCTCATTTACATGTTGTAGAAATTCGCGTCTTCAATGGTCGATTGTATTATTGAAAGGAGATAAGGCTTTTGGGTTCTGTAGCAAGAGGTTTTTGTTTGGTCGTAGATTTATTTTAGAAGAAGAATTTCATTATGATATCATTATTGCTTTTGTCACGAGATTATTTACCTACTAAAACTTCTGTAACTATGTGGGTAACCTTGTGTAGAATTTTTCCTTAAACCTATATAAAATCTACCAACCTGTGTTTTAGTGTATTTTGTTGTGGGGTAGGGTGTACTCTTTGTTACAAACATTTTTTACTATTAGAATGATAATAAAATTGTTTATAAAATTGATTGATTAATTTTGTTGATTTAGGCGAACATAGATCTACTGATAACTGTTCTTTTTTCAATCCCATAGTTCAGTTCTAAAAATAATGAGTACAATGACCCCCAGAAATGTTTCAGTGGTTTGACGACTATAATGACACTCAAAAAGTTTTCAATCAATTCAATTAAACCTTGAATTTTTTTTAAGAAAAATCTTATGTTACTAATACATGATTACACCACTAATTTTTAATTAGTACAAATACTTAAAGGGCTTATTCTAGACAGTCTTCTCATTATAGTTGTAAAGTCATCATCATCTGCCTAGCCTTTTCCCAACTATGTTGGGGTCGGCTTCCAGTTTAACCGGATGCAGCTGAATACCAGTGTTTTACATGGAGCGACTGCCTGTCTGACCTCCACAACCCAGTAACTGGGTAACATGATACCCCTTGGTTAAACTGGTTGTCAGACTTTCGGGCTTCTGACTACAAGTAACGACTGTCAAAGATCTACAAATGACAGCCGGGACCAACGGCTTAACGTGCTTTCCGAGGCACGGAGGAGTCTTGGTATGTAATAAATGGTCACCCATCCACGGACCGACCTCGTCAAGCGTAGCCTAACCTTCGATCGACCCATGCGGCTGTTATAATTTAGCCACAAGCTCCTCAGCTCCTCAGCTCCTCTATAGTTGTAAAGTATCAATTAATAATATTTATAAAAAGTAAAGTTATTAGCATTTGTATAAATCCTAAAAAGTCACCCAATTTATGGATATATTGTACAGGCTATTCATGACATAGTAGTATTCATTAATCATCATCTCTCGCTCACGTTCGCGTGATCTCGCTCAAGCATGCCCGCCTCCAAAAGCTGTTTTCGTTATTTAAGTTTAACTAAATAGAACAAAAAAACTTGAACTTTGTTTTTTTTTATTACTTTTGATTATGCAAATATGATCAGTAACAGGTACGGATACAGCCAAATTTTTTTTTGTACTAATTAAAAAATAGGGGTGTATACAAGAAAACCTTCACGACTTGAATAAAATAACAGAACACGATGAGGAACCGACACGACGATGTAACCTCTGCCAGTCACAAGTTCCACAATTCCTTCTAAGTCACGTCCGCGTTGTACGTGCCTCACGGTCATTGCATTACACCCGTCACTCAGACTCAACCACACAGATTAGAAAGGACAATAGGTGGTATGACAGTCATCTATATTTCAGTAGAGGTAGGAAGGCTCTTCGAATAGATTTTGTCTTGATAGTTCAGGTTGATACGGAAAATTTTCTTAAGTGATTTTAGGTTTTTAACCTGGAGTCAGAATGTATGCCACATGCCGTTCGCCATGATAATTATTAAATTGGTGAGGGACAAATTAAAATTCATTAAACCCCAAGCTGACGCCAGCGTCCGCGCTGTCATTAAATAAATACCTATACATAAATATTCCACAACTTCCACACAACGCCATCTAGTCCCAAGCTAAGCAGAGATTGTGTTATGGGTACTAAACAACTGATAATCATACTTAAATATTTCTAAATTTATACGTGACATTATAGATAAATTAGACACAGAACAAATGATCGGGCTCATTACACAAACATTTGTCCTGGGTGGGAAACGAACCCACGACCTCCTGCATAGCAGTCAGGGCCACTAACTACTAGACCAACAGGCCAGTCAAATTGTCTTTCTATTGTATCTCCAATTGACACGATTGAAAGGTTAAAGCAAGTGATAAGTGTACAATATGCAGATGCACATGCATTCAAAAAGTCAGGAGCAGTGTCTTGGGTTCGAACTCGAGATCTGTGACTTGGCAGTCTGGTAATTACACTACTAAGCTTTCAAATATACTGCTTATCTGTTATGAAATGATGAGTACATGGTGATTAACTTGTACACTACAAGGCAAAAGGTTCTAGGTTCACATCTGCACTGGACCATGAAGATTTAAAACGGCAATAGATAGTATAACTGCCAAGAATTTTTTCCCATCTGGATTTTGTTATTAGTAGCCACCATGCTTAATACACCTCGTTTTTGTACTGCGTACTCAATCATGTTTTGACAAATAAATAATTTTTATATTTATTTCAAAGTTTGTTGACATATCTCTTGAAAGGCGTTGACACACAAACATAAGTCATTGTTACAATTACAATATCTTTATAACATAACAACTCTGACCTGAATGAGACCTTATTTGTTGAAGGAATGTAAGAAAAACAGATTTTTATCTGATTATCTTTACGACTTGTTCGTATCGAATGACGATAAAATACATAACGCCTTTTATTGACGCTGTCGGGTATGTGATTTATATTTTGTGGTTAAGGTGCCTTTATATACAGCCTTTTTATAACGTTGTCGTTTTTGTTCAGTCATGGTTTATAAAGCCACTTAGTAAGCTCTTGAACCAGTCCTACAAGGCATAACGCCTTACAGTAACAGTACTACGACTTACATTGTGTAGCACATTGCTACGCACGTAGCAGTACGCCTACGCACGTAGCACAGTGCTACGCACGTAGCAGAATGTCTACGCACGTAACACCGCGTCTACGCGTACGAAATTGCTTTTATGCATGTGAGGTGACTATTTCCGACACGAAGTCGCTTACGTTTTTTATCATTTTGTACATGATCTATTGCCCTATGTAACTGTTCAAACGTATCTTAGAAAATAATAGAATAGAAAAATAGAATTCCGAAAATTAAATCGTCGTTCCTCATTGAGTCAAAACTTTAAAGTCTTGCGCATCGACGCCGAGTTGCTAGCCTGTCGGTTTTCTATCGGTTATATTTCGGAGAGTGTGCATCGGAATTGCACGATTTAATTCCACCAAGCCCTTTCCATCTTCGGACCACCAGACGTACGGCACTGCGTCACCGGTACATGGTAGATATCCCAACCATACGTACTAAACGCTATGGAAACACATTAATTGTGCATCCAGCCAAAGAGTGGAATTCCCTGCCGGTGTCGGTGTTTCCTGATAACTACAACCTAGGGGTCTTCAAGTCAAGCGTGAACAGGTTGCTTCTAGGCAAGCGTGCTTTATCGTCGACCACATCATCGCTTACCATCAGGTGAGATAGTTGTCAAACGCGTGCCTATCAGTAATAAAAAAAAAATATATGTTTGCAGTATCAACTGGGAAATATTTTACTAAGAGAACTTTTAACGTAACATCCCGTCTGCACTCTCCGAACGGTAAGGTGTGTATTTATAGTACACCCACTTATTAGAAGTTTTGTTAGCACTATATTTCAGTTTCACGTTATATGGAGCAAGCCTCTTGCTACTGAATATTTAATGTTGCTACTGACAGCCTGTTATTGCCTTTGTACGGCACAGCCTTCTTCTCACACAGAGAAGGGCATAAGTGTCAATGACGACATTTGCTGAAGGCGGGTCAAATCAATTTTAAGTAACGGTTTCCTCACAATGTGTTTCTTCATCGATGTCAGTGATGTCTAAAATGGACTTAGAGAGTGTCAGCAGGCCAATCTGCAGGCCTAGCCATATTACAAATTCAATTTCTATTATCGTTATCGATAAGGCGATAATAAAAAGAGAATGGCGTACATGGAATCAGCTGTTTGTCAACTGTCAAAGTGTTAACGAGTAGAATTTGTAATATGGCTGAAAATGAAGTACACTTGACAGTTGACAAGCAGCTGATTATATATGCAATTTTTTTTCTATATTAGAAATAGAATTTGTAATATGGCTAGGCGTGCAGATTAGTACTATCCCATATTAGAACCTTATTTGTAGAAGGCGCGATTTTAACCACTGGGTTATCACGAGGATTGAATATTCATTGCCTAAGAGTGATCCATAATAGTATATGTTTCGTTTTGTGCACAATAAAATAAGAATATCACTAGTCTAGGGCATGTGTCGCTAACTGCCGGCGGCGATATAATAATTTATTACCATAATAATTAAGTAGGTGTTAAAAGCAAATTATTATTATTTTTTTATTCTAAAGAGCCCCCAAGTCTTAGGAGAGACTTTGCCTCCCTATGTGTGTTCTACCGGTTGTATAATGAGTTGTGCTCCGAGGAATTGTTTGATATGATGCCCACGGCCTCTTTCTATCATCGCACCGCTCGCCGTCGACAAGGAGTTCATGCTCACTCACTGGAGCCGAAATGGTCCCGTACAGTGCGGTATCAGAGGAATTTCCTTTCGCGTACACTTGGATTGTGGAATGAGCTCCCTGCCGAGGTTTTCTCAGAGGGCTACAGTATGGGGTTCTTCAAAAGGGGAGTAAATAGGTTTTTAAAGGGTCGGCAACGCGCGTGTGGCGCCTCTGGTGTCGCAAGTGTCCACAGGCTACGGTAACCGCTTACCATCAGGCGGGCCGTAAGCTTGTTTGCCACCGTCGTGGTATAAAAAAAAGCGAACATTATTTCATTGAAAATATGGAAAGTCAACCCTAAATAAATTGGGATAAAAGCTAGATATTATAATGCCATTGCATTGTTGAATACTATTATTATTATTATTACCGCCAAGGGATATGGTGTGATCTAGTAACTTAATCATGAACGTTAAATAATGGCTGGCACTACATATTAAATACTAGCAGACGTCCCGCGGTTTCACCTGCGTAGAGCCTCTTCCCGTGGGAATTCAGGTATGAAATGTAGCCTATTTGTTAATCCAGGGTGTCAGCTAACTCCATACATAAATTTGATTAAAATCCATTCAGTAGTTTTTACGTGAAAAAGTTACAAACATCCATCCATCCATCCATCTGTCCATACTCATAAACTTTCGCGTTTATAATATTTGTAGGACTAGCAGACGTACTGTTGACGTCTATCGAACGTTCACATGATATTTAAAATTATATTTTTATAGGTTAAATATATTTAATTCTTTAACGCCATTCTACTTTTACAAAAATATTAATAATAATAATAATATCAGCCTGTTAGTGTCCCACTGCAGGGCAAAGGCCTCTTCTCATACAGAGAAGGCTCAAGCATTGATCACCACGCTTGCTCAAGGCGGATTGGCGATTTCAAACTTATATTTACTACAAGTTCAGGTTTCCTCACGATGTTTTTCCTTCACCGATGTCAAATGATGTCTAAGATAAACTTAGAAAGTACATATGAATTGAAAAAGTCACATTGGTACTTGCCCGGATTTGAACCACAACCTCGTGCATGAGAGGTAGGCTCCTTAACCTCTGGGCCATCACGACATACGACAAAAATATTATCTAATGTTAAAATAAATAAATAAAACAGCCCTCTTATTTTTATCCCGAACTTGACAATTGTAGCTTAACCTTTGATCGATTCGTGCGACTGTTATCATTAACCTACAAGCTCCATCATCATTCCATAATTTGCTTCAATTATGATTAAATATCATAAACAAATTACTTTGAAAAGATTAGTAATGCATTTGTTGTATGTCGAGATGGGCCAGTGGTTAAAACTCCGCGTCCCGTGCGTGACATTGAGTTTAAATCAAATGACTCACTAATCATTTTGCAATGGTAAATATAAATATTTCAGATTTTACAGTTAGTTTTCGGTACCTTGAAAGTCTGACATCTAGTTTAACCTAGGAGTATCGTATTACCCCGTTACTAAGTACCTACACAATATTTTTTAATTGTTTATGATATTATGTACGCATATATTTTATATTGGTGAATGAAATTAGTAAATAAATCGATGGTATTTTGTTGTGATTGTAGCGAAAGGGAAAGAAGTAAATTGTTCATTATAATAACAGATTTAAAGACTGCAAGTACCGAGGCATATTACCAAAAAAATCAGATCTAGTTAAGTCTTAACCTGAAATAATACTTACATAAAATTTCTCCGAAAGTGCCACCCTCCATAGTTTCCCTAACTACACACAAAAATACCGGCCATCTAATACATAATTCATAAACTCAGGCTTATCACACACGGGTTCGACAGCACTGTTCCGATTCGCTTTCACATACAAATAGATCTCATACATAATTGTGTGGGGTAGCACGACTTACTGGTATTAGGGAAATCGGTGTAAATTTAGTTGGTACAGACATTTATTTGCACTTAGAAAGAAAGAAAAGAAAGAAAAATATTTATTTGACATCAGTCATTAGAACACACACACAATTATTTATTTATTTATTTTTTACAATTTTGGGAAAGCTTACAGACTAATATCAACATAATGACAATAGTAGATAACTAAATTGCTAATTACAATTCCACAAGTAGGTAGCTATAATGACAGACAAAAAAAGAACCAGATTTTGGTCCTACACTAGGTACTCTAACAATTCTAACAAACAATTATAGTAAAAGTTTCTAGTGCAAAGAAGGTGCTGGTTGTTCAAAAAATGGCTTTGTTAAGTGCTTCCTAAAACATACAAAATATACAAGAGTATATATTATGTGCTGTGTGCCTCACGGCTGCGCCAAAAAGGCCCATTTCAGCATTCATGCCAGATAGGTGATGCTGTCTGGCGCTGGTCTTCCAATGAACCTTGAGGGGTACTCAGTGACGGAAAAACCATTGGGAAAAAAAGTTGCGTGATAATGTCATACCAAATGTCTTGCATATCTAACCATAGGTAAGTCATAACATCCTCATTAGCCGAGCAATAATGTTACATTATACCCATTATTTAAAAAAAATGACTAAAATCAAATACCCATACACAACTTTGTCGCCGATATTAAAACTACGAATGACAACAAATTTAGCAAAGAGTTCGAAACAAGCAAGTAAACATTAAGTTTAAACACGGCGTAACGTAACATGCTCGCTGCGAATGGTATATTACGGACCGTAACACCGATCAATTCGAACCTTAATAGGTACTGGATTTAAACTATAGGCCTTTGCCACACATTAAAAAGGTTATGTGTTCAAATCCGGGCAAGTACCAATGTGGTTTTTTAAATTCGTAAACACTTCCTCCAAATACTTTAGATATCACTGAAATTTTTTTTTTGAGGGGTGGAAAATCCTCATGGATGTCCCCCGCCCGGGGAGGCGGAGGGGTCTGTCAGACTCTTACTGACTAAAAACCACCCCGTGTTCCTTCTCACACCTGCGCCGGGGGTCACGGGAATAGAAGATACTTCCGCGACCCCCGACTGGGTCACTGAAATACCTAGAGCAACCATTATTATCAGGTATCATTAGTAACAGGTACGGATCCAGCCCAATACTTTTTCTACTATTTAAAAAAAGTGATCTAGGTATAATTAATTTTAGTCTTAAACAACCAATCTACTTTAAAGAACTGTGTTGAATAATGGTCTTGCCTTTTCAGCAATAAAAGAAAAAAGACTATCTCCATCCGAGTAGGTAGTTAACTAAAGGTAAACAATCTTGACAAGTCTTTTTACATAAACGCTTATTATTGAATACAACTACTGTTTAAATAAATCGTATAATTGATCATGTAATCGTTATTGTTGTATCTAAATTTGTTTTCAGCTGCATTTTATTTTTAAACTGTGTTATTAACTAAAAATACATGTCAAAATTGTTTACCTTTTGTTAACTACCTAATCGGATGGAGTATAGTTAAACATATCATGTATTCAAAGGTTTAAATTTAATTCTGAATATTGTCCACGGCTGCTTTATCGGTCGGAAATTACATTTTGTTCAACATATAGCCTTACACTGAACGGCAAAACTGCAAAAAAACAAGAGACAATTTGAACTTTGCGGGCGTCGCTAGCGCTTCCACCTTGAAGGGTCTCAGTAATCCGCACATTACTACACAGGATATATTGCACGCGTGTGCTCGCTATCGATTACTAGCGGTCTGAACGTGAAGATGCGCCAAAGTTCGCTTTATTAGTTACAGCGATGGTCTTACGTGAAAGGGAAGCAAGACGGAATTTGATTAGGAAGGTTTCTCAAAGGTCTGATGTTTTGAGAACGTGAGTAAGAAGAATTTGGATGAAAAGATTTCTGCTGGCTATGTTTCTAAGTTTATCTTCAATATCATTTGCTTCGTAAAATAATCTAGACTTATGTGTGTCTTCTGGACGTGCCTGTGTGGACGGCCCTGTTGGTCTAGTAGTTAGTGACCCTGACTGCTATTCCGGAGGCCGTGGGTTCGATTCCCACCCAGGACAAATGTTTGTGTGATGAGCACGATCATTTGTTCTGTGTCTGGGTGTAATTTATAATATGTATGTATTTAGAAATATGTAAGTATGTTTATCAGCTGTTTAGTACCCATAACACAAGCTCTCAAGCTTAACTTGGGACTAAATGGCGTTGTGTGAAAAATTGTGGAATATTTATTTATTTATTTATTTCTCATTCTCTGCCTGCTTTTTCTCAACAATGTTGGAGCTTCCAGTTCAACCAAGCACTTTTCATCGTCGAACCACCAGACGTACGGCACTGTGCCACCGGTACATGGTAGATATCCCAACCATACGTAATAAACGCTTTGGAAACACATTCATTGTGCGAACAGCTACAAACTGTTACGCAGTTTAGTGGGTGTAATTAATGTACTATAAGTTTTGGTCCAGAATAAAATTATTATTATTATTATTATTATTATAGCTAAAGAGTGGAATTCCCTGCCGGAGTCGGTGTTTCCTGATAGCTACAACCTAGGGGTCGTTAAGTCAAGAGTGAACCGGTTGCTTCTAGGCAAGCGTGCTTCATCGTCGACCACATCATCGCTTACCATCAGGTGAGATAGTGGTTAAACGCGTGCCTATCAATAAT
The DNA here is from genome assembly GCA_921972225.1 of Euplexia lucipara. Taxonomy (NCBI): domain Eukaryota; kingdom Metazoa; phylum Arthropoda; class Insecta; order Lepidoptera; family Noctuidae; genus Euplexia; species Euplexia lucipara. Next base: position 2,238,346 of record OV179166.1, on the reverse strand, counting down.
AAAAAAAACCGCATGCAGCTTAATACCAGTGTTTTACATGGTGCGACTGTCTGTCTTACCTCCACAATCCAGTAACTGGGTAATACGCTACGATAACCCTTGGTTAAACTGGTTGTCAAACCTTCGGGCTTCTGGCTACTCGTACATATTCACTAATGACATCTGGGACCAATGGTTTGACATAATTTCCGAGGCACGGAGTGATCTAGATATGTAATGAATCACCCATCTACGGACCAATTTAAATATATAGGTACGTAATTTATAATAACAATGATAAAAAATAAATTAAAATATCTAACATAATTTACCACACAATAATAAACATAAATAGATCTATTGGATCTACCTATAATGACCTCCAAGATACAGCACTTTCCTAGTTTGGAGGTCAGAAGATCCTTGTTAATTGCATTTATAAAAATTGCCTAGTCTATAAGTAGTTTTAAGTAAATTATTTTTTGAAAATTGTACCTATAGGCTGTGTTTTTTGAATAAATTATTATTATTATTGTATTATTAATAATAATTAATTCCATGAATTGTTGCTTAGCCTTCATCCTCTCTCCTAAATTTGCTGTGCCCGACAGGGTCCATATTGATCTTGACAATATTTTATACCATCTATGTACATAATATGGAATGCAATAAAGTATTGAGTATTGAGTATTGACCAACCTATTAGAACGTATCTTGACATTTACTACTATTAAAAAAAAATATCGAAATGGAATAAGTGCACATAAACTTATCTACACAGGCGTACCATCAGTAATTTCTCAAGGATTGTATGTAAGCTCTGGGCTATTAGCTTTTACGATAATCGTATATATAGCCGGGTCTATGGCTTACTCGGATATGTTAAGAATCTCTACTTGGTCATTTAGTTTTATATAGATTTACTTAGACTTTTACCTAGAATTAATCATGCAAGATTGTAACATAATACTTCTACACTAACTAACATTTTAAAATGATAAAATACGTGCGTGCGTAAGCTTGTCAAAACAATGAAACCTTTGTTTAACAAAAAACTAATATACACGTAAAGTCTATGGCCATCATTGTTTACTTTAATTGACTTCAAATCTTAAGACGGTTTACGAAAATCGTAACAGCTAATCCTATCATATTTCAAAAAGGTAAGATACAGATCAAATGAAATTTATTCGTAAATGAAGGTGTCATTACGATAAGGTGTTTTATTTTATGGTCAGTTCGCTACATTTTACCCAAAAGCATACAAATAGTAACAAGGTCAGTGTTGTGTTAAAACCACAGACAAACATGTTAAAATTAAAAACGCTCTTTACTTACGCACTAACACACAGTAATTCGTAGATAAGACATACTTATTTTTCATTCAAGTTTACATCTACTGTTACAGGTTTACCCAATGTGATAAATGCTAAATGATTGGTATTTACTTGATTTTATGTCTAAAGTGATAGTATATGTCGGCGTCAGCGATGGCTGAGCGATGAGCTGACCCCGATGGGGGTTTCGTGGTACCGAGTTAATAACGTAGAATAACAATCTCCATTGCAGTAATAGCCTCACTTAACAATCGTAATCACAAAACATAACTCAAATAGCTAACTGACAGTTTCGTACTGGATGTGTGTCTTCGTCGGTGCCTCAAATCAATCTGAGCTCTGCCCAGCTCCCACACACCAGCATGACTCTGTCCACGTGACATTACCAAAAACACATTCGCGCCATTTTCAAATGACAAGTAACGTCACGCTGGTCACCATAGACTCCGTACTAAGTTAATCAACTTCACAACTTATTATTCAAGAATATCGCTTTCCACGACATATATAGTCATATATATATATGACTCTTAAGAATCCCGTACCAATAATACTATGACAGTGATGGATGGGAATATTTCAGCAATTTGTTTTCGCGATTTCTGTGTTTACCCCGGAGGAAATTTTTTAATCCATCCTGTCCGTGAAAGATTGCCATCAAACTAAAAGTCAGCCTGTATTTATTTAAACAAAATTCAGATTCAGTAGTCTAGATAATTATATTAATCACGGCAGATAGATTGCTCCGTATAATTTATTAGTTTAGCCGTTCACGTGGCCACCTTCAATTACCAAAATTTCTAATTAGGATTACTTTCAAATAATATTATCTTAATTTTAAGTGCTTATTCATGTGCTTTTCTGAGTTAAGTAGCTTATAAATCTCTAGTGTTTTTTTTGGAGCTGAATTTGATGTACGAAATACATACTTAGAGTTCGTACTAGGAGCTTGTGATAAAATAATAAATGCCGGTCGGGTTGAATGAAGGTTAAGCTACGCTTGACGAGTTCGATCTGTGGATGGGTGACCAATTGTACACATAACACTCCTTCGTGTATTGGAAAGCACGTTATACCGTTGGTCCCGGCTGTCCTATGCTGCAGTGCTATTCTGTAAAAGGTAAACTCACTTCGAAAGTCATTTCGCAAATCATCTCGGAAGTCATACTTACTGCGCTTCTCATGTCGCATGTACAAGTTTTGGTATTCACATGTCAACGTCAAAATACTCACCCGTTTGAGTTCGTCTCACTTTCGTCACTTGGTGGCGCCAGTGTCGAAATCACTCCATTTAAGAATACGATATTTTAATTTTACATGACGTGTTCACTGCGGATTCAGAAGTGATTTCGCAAGTAAACTTTTCAGAATAGCACTGATTATCAGATAGATTAGATCTTTGACGGTTGTTACGAGTAGCCAGAAACTTGAAAGTCTGTCAACCGGTTTAACCAAGGGGTATCGGTTTACCCAGGAACTGGGATATCAGAAAGGTTAAGGGCATTAAAATTAAGTATGTAAGATATGAATATGAATATTGGACTGGCCTGTTGGTCTAGTAGTTAGTGACCCTGACTGCTATGCCGGAGGTCGTGGGTTCGATTCCCACCCAGGACAAACGTTTGTGTGATGAGCACGATCAATTGTTCTGTGTCTGGGTGTAATTTATCTATAATATGTATGTATTTAGAAATATATAAGTATGTTTATCAGCTGTTTAGTACCCATAACACAAGCTCTCAAGCTTAGCTTGGGACTAAATGGCGTTGTGTGAAAAGTTGTGGAATATTTATTTAAAAAAATAAAAAATAAAAATATGAATAATAAGTAGAGGAGGCTTCTGACATCATTATTCTGTATAGTACAGGATAGTGCAAGATAGTGCGCAGGATAGTGCGTCATGCAACATTTTGACTCGATGAATCCCCGTGATTTTTTGATTAAGTTAAAAAAGAAAAAAATATGAGTCGAATATATTCTAGTACTTAATATAGATGAGGGAATAAAAACTAAAATTTTGTCAACTCACCTATTACAAGGTAGTGTCATGATGTTATATAAATATCTCCGAAGTCACTTCTCGCATAACGCCATCCATTTCTCGGTAATAATAAAGAAGGGGCCCATTCCGACTTAGATTTATACGGCTGAGCCTTTTTGTGGGCCGCACGATGTTTGTTATCCAATAGAGGGTAGGATTCACTATTGGGAAGTTGTAATTGTGGTATTGTGTAAAGGTCTGGTGAGAGAGAAGGTAATATTGGTCGTTCTTGACAAAAATGTCATTCAATGAAATTAGCTTTTTTGTATGTACAGCTTATAATGTTGGGACAAAAAAATTTAAAATACTATAGAGCGGGCATTTCAAGCAAATGTCATAGAAAAACTTTGATCCCATATCTCAGTAACGCCATCTAGAATAATATATGAATATTGGAGCGGCAGCGGAGCGTACTAAAAAAAAACTCATATACTTGTGTCCGGCAGGGCACACTTTTTCGGACGAAAATTTTGGGTGTGATGTCCGGTCTATAGGTATTGAATGTCTTTGTGTCGGGATTAAAAAATATCTGGCAAAATGTGGGTGCACTACAGGTAGCTAACATGTAGCAAATTATTTAATTTAAATGATGATGTTTTATGAAATACCTATTTTATGTAAACTTAAGTTCTCTAACATACCAGACAGACGTGTTGCTGGGGAGTTTGGTTCGCCACTTTTGCTTCCCAGCCTAAGAAGAAGTGGTGAAGGGTGGGCGTTTTAGGTGACTGACTTACGTAAGTTTTGACGTTTGATAAGTGCCGATTCTGACTTTGTACTCCTTTTTATCAACCGCTTAGATTACAGCCGGACATATTATTATACAAATTTATGTTTATAGGCGTATTAAAGGCTATAATAAAAAAGCGTGAGCTATTTCACATGCATTTCAACACAAAAACACTTTGCCCAAAGTGTTAATCGAATTGCACTGCGACCACATATAACTCGATCAACATTTTTTTTACATTCGCGAATCATATTTTAATCAACATCAACTCATATTGTAAGGTTTTTCCACTAATGAACACTGAATACCAGTCAATATATATTCAATCAAATAAGAAACAACGGTAGTAAACAATTATCATAACATTTAACACTTTACATAATTTAAAATACATGTGGATAAGAATATTCTAACCTTCAAGCATAATCACAACATTCGTACATATAATGAAATGAATGAAATGAAATTTATTTGCCAGAATATAGGTACATACATAGTAACATGGTAACACAATTTTAGTCTCACTATATTCGACTTAAAAGTCGTGCAAATATTTGAGGTACATGCATTTTAATACCAGTATCAAGAAATTACATCGATTTTATTAGTCATACACATCATAATCATAATAAAATGCATAGTCTTGCTTCGCTAAATATTAATTGGGCACATTAACATTTTAAAATATGTATATTATACTAGTACCTATCATAGATTATATCTCACAGTCCAGACACTTCAATAAATAATATTAATTAACATTATCAATAATTACACTTTAATTATATGTTCGTAAATTTATACACATCATGTCTATTTAAAATTTAAATAATCATTTCTTGAATAAAAACATCTGTCACATAGCCAATTGATTACAGTTCTATTGAATTCCAAGTTATTCAATTTTCTTATTTTTTCCGGTAGGTTATTATAAATTTTCACCGCCGTGTTGTAGCAGTTTCTATTACATGATTAATGACCACCGAGGAGATGTTATTCGCACAGTGTTCGACAACCAACTGAACTCTCAGTCCACCGTTTGTTATTATGCAAAGGCTAGGTCGCCCCACCATTGCTCCAGAAGTTTGCAACGGATCAATAGTGGCGTGACACCAGTGTTGCCAACCTATAAAAATAATGTACAGACGCCAGCACATCAAGTTACTCCAATGTGTCAAATTTCTTTGATCGTTTTTCAACTTATGACAAACAGAATAAGGTTCATATTTAATTGGGAAAATTTGACACATTGGGGTAACTTGACGTACTGGCGTCTGTACTTAAATTTAAATACAAAACACAAGCAAATAAATCGGATAATAATAACATCATAATTCCACTGATAACAAAATAATTATATATATATCTTCAAAAATATACGTCCGTCTTCGATGCGACAACAATATCAACATACAACGTTACACTGAACGAGAAATTGCAAAATCTAAAGAGATTTAAAATACTATACCTAGAGAGGATATGCAAGGAAATGTCTTAAAAAAAATTGATCCCATGTCTCAGTAACGCCATCTAGAATAATATAGGAATATTGAAGCGGCAGCGGAGCGTACTAAATTAAACTCATAGACTTGTATCCACTAGGGCACAAGTATCGGATGAAAATTTTGTTCGCGATGTCCCGTTAAAGTAAGTATTGAATGTCTTTGCAAAAATAACTTTTAATTTGAATGTTATTTTATTTTAAATTTTTGGAATCTTTGTGTATGTTTTTGTATGTATTTTAAAGTATTGTAATTTTAATTTTAATGTTATCTTATTTTATTTTTAGTTTTTTGACATTTACTATTAATTTTATTGCTATTATTTAATTCAATTAAGTATATTATATTATTAGTGTAATTGTTATATGATGTGTAATTTGACTTCTATGGGCCCAGTTACCCGAAATAAATGTATTTTAATTCTTTTTTAATTAAAAAAAAAAACAAAAGAAAATTTAAATGTTGCGAGCTTCCTTGGCACATCCAAATAAAGAAGCAGATTGTGGAGCACGGATCGTAGCAGGAACGGTTTGATACGTAACAAAATATGCTCGAGTTATAGTACTAGAATTTATTCGCCTACAATTCCATTTTTTATATCTCCCGTAACGTAACTGAGTCTACAAACACGAATACGACCCAACTATCTATTGGCCGTGCCAATATTTGTCCCTACAAACAAATAGAACGTTCCAAATATTCAACTTTGTTTTACTCTTGACCAGTAGCATACTTTAAAAGGAACAAAGTCAACAGTCTGGCAATACGACATACATATATAAACCATATTTTCCCATAGGAATAGGCAAAAACTACAAAGCGCCATATGTTAGGATTCTTACATATTTCTTTTGCCTCGTTTACATGAATACATGTTGTCATACATATACGCTGGTTACGAGTAGGTACTATTATGACTTGCTAGCAGACCCGAGACCAGTTCCCGTGGGAATACAGGGATAAAAAGCCTATGTGTTAATTCAGTGTGTCAGCTAACTCCATACCAAATTTTATTAAAATCCATTCAGTAGTTTTTACGTGAAAGAGTAACAAACATCCATCCATCCATCCATCCTCACAAACTTTTGCGTTTATAATATTAGTAGGGTTGACAGGATATACAAGGTGTAAGAAATCAATAGTCAATGAAGGTCATAGTCATAGTCATAGTCAAACAATAGTCACTTTAAATTCTTAGCTATTGTAGATAACACAACTTACAGATAACATTCGTATGTTTTCAAAAAGAGCTAAAACTGCATTCACAGAGTTTACACGAGGCATAACTACGAGTAAACGGGGTTTTGAACCAAATAAACTTAAAAAAAAACACTCGCTATTTTATCATTTATTTATTTATTTATGTATTAAAAAATTATGCATTAGAAAAAGACACTGCACAAAGGCGGACTTAATGCCTTAGATATTTTCTACCAGTCTTCCTTAAGGTGATACATGTAAGTAAAAAGGTGGAGATAGAAAGAAAGAAAGAAAATCATTTATTTGGCACGACACAGGCACACGTTTACAATAAAAATAGCTATAAAAAAGAATTAAACTAAAAAAAATAAACATTAAAAATGACCAAAATGTGTATTTTGTGTTAAGTGCTCAGTTGGGGTAGTGTTGTTGGGGTAAACTATCTACACCTTTTAACTTATAATATCATTGCTGTTACATGACTCAAAAAACAAGTAATTAAAAATTCAGACTACGTCATACAACCAAAAGCAAAAACAGACCAAAAATTGTTATGAACGGTCACCCTGACTGCGGACCGAGCATAGCTTAACCTTCGATGCCAACCCGTGTGACTGTAATATCCATTAATACTTAGTCTTCAGAATAACCTGTAACATACCACAATTCAGACTACGTCAAACAACCAATAGCAAAAAAGCAAACAACCAAAATATCCAGTACGAGACCGTCAAACGTTTAGAAAAAGATATACATAATTTCCGAAAATAAACACATTGTAAGTAGAATCATTTTCCGTTGGTATACTCGTGTTTTTTCCAACAGGGAGGATTGCTTGTTCAAGTGTCAAACATTGTAATGAACGCTTGACAAGACTGCTGGGCTTGTTCACCACCAATGACGAAGCTAGCACGAAATATCAACGAATAAAAATGGTTTCTTTTTTTGAAGCGTTGTTTGTTTGAAATTCGAATGTTGTTTGGACTTGATCCGAAATGATTGGACTTTGAAAACAAATGAGTATGTTTTTAAATAGAGTATATTAGACTGTTTCGAAAATATATGATAAAGGTAGCTGATATTTACTTTAAATATAGCTTACAGATTTAAATATCATGCATAATTAAGATAAAATTGCTAATAACAAGCTTCCACATGTATAAATTTATATAATTTTAGATTACTTGCGTTGTGAAAAATTGCAACGATTATCGCGTTTAAATAAAAATAAATAACATAAATAAATATTCCACAACTTTCACACAACGTACTACCAAACTAAGCAGAACTTGTGCTATGGGTACTAGACATACTTTTGTATTTCCAAATACATACCACATTATAGAAAAAATACACCCATACACAGAATAAATTTTAATGATTTTGCTCATTGCACAAACAAGAGTTCTGGGTGGGAATCGAACTCACAACGTCCGGCATAGCAGTCAGAGCCACATACAACTAGACCAACAGGCCGTTCTAATAAAAATAAACAATAAAACCGAATCTCTACTCTGCTTTAGTTTAACCGCTAAATTTTGCTGGAAATACTAGAAATCATTCATAGCTTGGCATCGCTTCACATTACCAGTAGAGAACAAGTCTAAAGCCCTGTCAATGTATCTTTTACGAATACAAATATTGTAATTTTATTAGAAAAATCTGAAAGTGATTTTTGTCACCCTCGTCACAATAACATGTCATTCTTTATGACTGGTTTACACACCGACACCAATATAAAAGGAATTGTACAAGGAAAAACATTAAAAAATAAAATAATAATAGAAAGAAAGAAAGAAAGAAAATACATTTATTGGCAACAGTTGGATACACGCACAGTAAAAAAAATAAGGTATAAACAAAAAAAAGACACAAAAAAACTTTTTTACAAAAAATAAAACCGACTTCAAAAATAACACTAAACGGTGTAAAATAACTCTAAATTCGGAAGTCGGTGGCCAATCAAGAATAAGACAAAAGTACCAAAGCCACAGACTTCCTAATTTAGAGTTATTTTACACCGTTTAGTGTTATTTTTGAAGTCGGTTTTATTTTTTGTAAAAAAGTTTTTTAATTTTCCATTTTTAGTTGTCCCATACAAACATTTGCCATGAATTCATTTTATATTGTTAATTGTTAACAATACATGTCATTATAATAGGGTTATCCACCTAACCCTAATAAATGAAACTTAACATACCTAACTGTCGAAATCTAGGTATATTGAACACATCTGCCTACCCCTCTGAGCATACAGGCTTGATGATACGTCATGATGTTGTATAAACAATAAACATCCAAGCGATTCCAGCAATCACGATAGATTTGCCGTCTAATTTTGAAGAGTTCCGTTGTATATCTCCGAAGAGCTTTTTTCCTTTGTGGGTAGACTTAGTACCTACTAACATACATTTTTGTTGTGCTCTTGATAAATTAAAGTTTTAAAATAGTAATTTATACTTACTAATGGAATAAATCAATTCATTTTAAATTAGACCCCCCCACACTCGCTATCTATTGTTTTCAAGTCTGTAGCACTTGTACCTGGTTCACTTTAATCGCACGCTGAACATGGACACTAAACTTGCTGCCAGCTTGGAGGATCTCGAGCGGTTGTTTGGCTCCCGTATGCAGGAATATGAAGCTAAGTTGCAGCAGGCTACCTCTGGTACCGCATCAGCTCCACCAGACATTGCATCCATCGCACGTGAGTTCTCTGAGTTTAAGCTGTTTGTCTGTCAAGCACTCTCCAAGTTAAAATCTCAAATGGAGCTGCTTGCTGCTGGGTTTGATAGGCATGAAACCATCATGAGAAGAAAGGTCCTGCTGTTCCATGGTGTTCCAGAGAAGGATAATGAAAAGTTACTTGATGTGGTTCACAACATCATATCCAACCAAATTAAATTGTCTGAGGTTTGTAGGGACAAGAATATTATCCATGTTTGTCATAGACTCGGATTCTCACAGCAGAAGGCCCGACCCATACTAGTACGTTTCTTCAAAATGGAGCACCGGCAACTTGTGTGGGATAGCAAGAAAGCTCTCAAGGGTACCGGGATCACTATCTCCGAGTTCTTAACGCAAGTTCGGCATCATGTGTTTGCAGCTGCTCGTAAGCATTTTGGTATGCCAAATTGCTGGACCATGGAAGGCAAGATTGTTGTTATTTGCCCAGACAAGTCCCGTCGGAAGATCGAAACAGCAGGCGAACTTCACGATTTGACAGCCAAATTCCCGTCTTGTTCAGTCGACACCGAGGATTCTGCGCAGTCCGAAGAACCTGGATCTCCTAAAATCGTATCCTTGGCAACTTCCGCTAAGAAAACGAGGAAGACGCGTCTGCGCAAGTAACACATTCGTTGTTTTGTTTTTGTCAGTACATTCACTTCACTACTTCTTAACTTGGCCACTTTACATGTTTCACTATCATCTTGGGCCGGTAGTTAAATAAGTAATTTTTATTTGTCTCACCGCTATTCATTTTACTTTTATATTTTTACTTTTGGTGGTACTTGCATATTACGTTCGGTTTTGATGAATTCGATGTTTGACATTATGTTATGTACGACGTTGACGTATTGACTGGATGTTGTGACAGTTCAACAGATGTCAGTATTATTCCCATCCGTCATTGCGTCGCGTTCCATTTTGCGTGCGATTCGATGTGTGAATCGGCTGATTAAAATGTTAAGTTCTCGTTTTGTTTTATTTATATTATGTTTCTATTTCTCCTACATTATAAGTGTGTTAACTTTTTGCTTTCTTTCAAAATTTCTGCCAATATACCAGCGAGTTGGGGGAGGTTTTTCTAGTGAAAGGAAAATCTGTAATTATTAGTGTTTTTTAGTGATTACGTTATTTTATAGTTATTTTACTTTTGTATTGTTGGATATTTATATTATTTTATATATTATAATTTAAGTATAATACTCATGGATGATATAGATGATCTTAATGACAGCTTCTTCTCGTGCTCTTCTTCGACTAGTTTTGTTAGTGCGGACAGTGACTCTTCCTTACCACTTACTTTACATGATAAAATCTCTTCTCTTTTCTCCAATGACCATAATAATCTGCATATAGCTCACATAAATGCTCAGAGTGTTCCTGGTCACTATTCTGACCTTCTGGCATCCTTTAGCAGTGCTCACCTGGATGCTCTCTTGATATCGGAATCCTTTTTGAAACCATCTCTCCTCTCTACTCAATACTCACTCCCCGGCTTCGTCTTGATCCGCAACGATAGAACGGGCAAAGGCGGAGGAGGTGTTGCTATTTACCTGCGTGCTGATTTACCCTACAGGGTGGTTAGTTCGTCTCCTTCTCGGTATTCTGAGTCGGCTGAATACTTGTTTCTGGAAATTACTGTTCATCACACAAAAGTCTTGCTTGCAGTGCTTTACAGTCCTAATCTTCACATTGATTACTTTAATTCTCTAGACTCCACTCTCAGTGATCTTTGCCCCATGTATGAGCACGTTATTTTAATGGGTGATTTTAATACTTGCTTGATTAAAAATGACTCTCGCTCCCTGAAACTCCTTTCACTATTGTCTTCTTTCAATCTTCAAGTTTTGCCTCTATCTGCAACTCACTATTTTCCTAACTGTTCACCCTCATTTCTAGATCTTATGATTGTTTCCTCTCCTAAGAATGTTTCGTACCATGGTCAACTTACGGCTACTTTTTCTTACCACGATCTTATTTATCTTTCCTATCGTATCCGTGTTCCCAAGCGTAAGTCCCAGTTTTTATTTCTCCGGAACTACAAGGGCATAGACCTGGAGGCTTTGCAGCGTGATGCCGGCGATCTTGACTGGACCCCTCTGGTTGAGTATGATGACATCGACGATAAGGTGAACTGTTTTAACGCAACCGTTCTCAGTTTATATGACCAGCATGCCCCTATCCGACGTGTCAAAGTCCGTCATAACCCTGCACCATGGATAACGCTACAAATTAAAGAGCTTATGGCTCGCAGGGATAAAGCTAAGAGCAGATATAAGCGCAGACCTTCAGAGCTGAATCTCTCTTATTACAAATCCCTACGTAATCGCTGCAGTCGTCTGTGTCAAGATGCTAAGAGACGCTATTTCCACGAACAACTCAATAACCGCAGTTCTTCCGATGTTTGGAAATTTCTCAAATCTGTAGGCATAGGCAAGGCACCTACCAACCAGTGTAAGGATGTGAACCTCAATGATCTCAATAAACATTTCTCTCTCCTTCCCTTTTCTCTTGATCCGTCTGTCAAAGCTGCGACATTAGAGAGTCTTGCTAGTTTACAGTTACCTCAATGTTCTCACTTTAAGTTTAGCGATGTTACTGAGGAAGACGTTAAGAAATCTATACTTGCAATTACTTCTTCAGCAGTCGGTAATGATAAGTTGTGCTCAAGAATGATAACCCTTATCCTTTCCTCGTTACTTCCTGTTCTAACTCACATCTTCAACCACTCATTTTCCTCTTGCTCATTTCCGTCAGTTTGGAAACAGGCTCACATAATACCTTTACCTAAAACTAATAATCCTACTTTATTAACCCACTTTAGACCTATTTCTATTCTTCCATTTCTCTCTAAAGTTTTTGAGCACTTAGTTCATAGACAATTATCATTTTTCTTAGCGTCAAACTCGATAATATCCCCTTTTCAATCCGGTTTTCGTTCGGGTCACAGTACTGTAACCGCACTTTTAAAAGTAACTGACGACATCCGCTGGGCAATGGAGAATAAGTCGCTCACTGTTCTTGTATTGCTTGACTTTAGTAGCGCTTTCAACTCGGTGGATTTCGACATTCTGCTTGGTATCCTCAAATCTATCAATCTCTCTTCTTCAGCTTTAGCTTGGTTTAGTTCTTATCTTCGGGGACGCTCTCAGTGTGTTCGCCTGGAGGAGTCTTTCTCTGATTGGTGTAGCCTCACTGAGGGTGTTCCTCAGGGTAGCGTTCTCTCTCCTCTTCTTTTTTCAATTTTCATCAACTTTGTTACCAGAGTAATCTCCTCTAGTTTTCATCTCTACGCAGACGACTTGCAGATTTACCGACATTTTACTGTAGCTGACGCGGGTTCCGCAATTGCTGCTATGAATCATGACCTGGCCTGCATCAGCGGTTGGGCTAAGTCGTTTGGTCTGCAAATTAATCCAACTAAATCTCAGGCCATGATTATAGGCAGCAGATTCGTTCGCAGTGCGGCTGATGTTACATCTCTGATGCCTTTATATCTCGATGGTGTTCGCATTGACTATACCGAAACCGCCAAAGATCTGGGCGTAATTATTGACTCCAATCTCTCGTGGCGTGCTCAAGTCAATGAGGTCAGTCGAAAGGTTCATTTCTCCTTTCATTCGCTGAAAAGCCTTCAAAGTCTCCTGCCCTTGAAGACTAAAATCTCTTTGGCACAAACGCTTATTCAGCCGATTATAGATTATGCCGACGCATGCTACCTGGATGCTACTGAGGAGCTATTAAATAAGCTTGAGCGCTTGCAAAACTTGTGCATTCGCTTTGTTTTTGGTCTTCGAAAGTATGACCATGTTTCTCACTTTCGCAAGGAACTCAAGTGGCTCCCAATCCGCCTTCGCAGGAACACTCGGATTTTATGTCTCCTCTTCAACATCTTACACAACCCGTCTTATCCTTCCTACCTGCGCGAGCGTTTTTCTTACGCTCGCCCTAGCGACGCACCGTGTAGATCACACCTTAGATCCCTCCTTAAATCTCATCCTCATAAAACTAGCTACTATTCTTATTCCTTCTCTATCCATGCTGTAAGATTGTGGAACTCGCTACCGCCTAGCATTCGCGATATAAAAACTGTGTCGCTGTTCAAATGTCGAGTAAAAGAGCATTATCTTTCCTCTCAAATGTGAGTATTTATATATAGTTTATGTATGTTTAAATATTTTAGCTGTATGTATTTATATAAGTATATGTTAATTTTGTATTCCGTTATATGTGTAGGTATATTTAATATTTTAGTTTAAGACTTCGACTAGTCATATTTTTCTCTTCTTGTTCTCACACACTATTGTCTACATTTCTTTTCATTTCTCCTTTCGCAGGTCTGCTGGAAGAAATTTCTATAGAAATAAGCAGTACCTTTGTACTCCTAATTATAAGTATCATGTATATCAATCTATTTTTCTGTGTGTACATAAATTGTAAAATAAATAAATAAATAAATAAATAAGATCAGCACCAGATCTTCACCAAATTAAGATGGGACCATCTCAGGAGTCTACTCTTTCAAACAAACAAGAGAATTTCGAGAATCGGTCCACAAATGGCGGAGAAATCAGGTAACATACATACATAAAAAAAAAAAAAAAATTACCTACACACGAACATAAAACCTCCTACTTTTTTTTAAGTCGGTTAAAAATGGCATGTCTCACGGCTGCGCCAAAAGGCTCATTTCAGCGGTAATGCCAGACAGATGCTGAGATGCTGCCTGACGCTAACGCTGCCAGCCTGTACTGTCCCACTGCAGGGTATAAGCCTCTTCTTATACAAAGAAGGTACGAAATTTAGATTCATGTTAACTACGAGTAAACGGGGTTCACCGATGTCAATGATGTCTAAGATTAACTCAGAAAGTATACTTGGAGTGACTGGCCTGTTGGTCTAGTAGTTAGTGACCCTGACTGCTATGCCGGAGGTCGTGGGTTCGATTCCCACCCAGGACAAATGTTTGTGTGATTAGCACGATCATTTGTTCTGTGTCTGGGTGTAATTTATCTATAATATATATATATTTAGAAATATATAAGTATGTTTATCAGCTATTTAGTACCCTTAACATAAGCTCTCAAGCTTAACTTGGGACTAAATGGCGTTGTGTGAAAAGTTGTGGAATGTTTATTGAAAAAGCCACATTGACCATCACAGCATTACAGTCAACAGGAAAAAAGTAATAAATACAATTTTACAATGTGCGACTAACAAACGAAAGAGCCAAAAACACTTTAACTTTTTAAGTGATCACTTGGAATTTTTAAGACATTGCGACACTGAAATAATCCTAGAAATTGCGACACTGTTACCCTTACCGATACCTCTGTATATCTAAAGTAAACTAATTGGTGCCTGCATTTTTTTTTGTGCAGAATTAGTACTACATGTAGCTTATTTTCTTCTCCAAATTCTTATCAATCTTAATTATCATTCTTATTGTGTTTAATTGTATGGTTCGCTATTTTGGTTATAATGGCTTACACACTAAATATAATTCCATGCTCTTTTCCTTCTTTCTTCCCTTATTCCGTTATTTGTGGCCGAGGCTTCTTACTTTGTGGTGCTAATGTAGACATCTATCTCGCCACATAGGAACTAATGACCAATATCCTACATCGCGGTATCAGAGTTATCCGCGCAATTTGAACGAATACAAGTTCCCGACTACAACCGTTAGGCAGTAGTTAGCCCACCAGACACATGACCCGTCTGGTCAGAGGATCTTCCCTTTTCAATGGTGGATGAGGAACTTTACACACTGTTCCTCATACCCCTAAACTAACGTGGATAATTTATTTGCCTAGCCTTTTCCAAACTACGTTGCGGTCTGCTTACAATTTAATTGGACCTAGCTGAGCTGGTTTTCATTTCACACGGAGCAACTGCCAGTGCCTATCTGACCTCTACTACCCAGTTAATGGGTAACTCGATAACCCTTTGTTAAGCTAGTGAGCATTTGCAAAAACCTCAAATATTGAAAAAAAAATAGCGTTCAAACTTTAAAATAATTAAGAGAAAAAGCTGACGCAGATTACGCAGCATCTGTCACCGCTCCCCGCACACAAAAAAAAACAATTGAACGCGACAAAATAAATAATAAATTCCATTGTAACAGAAAATATTGTTGGAAACTGCTGAAAATACTTGGTGAAACTAAAATAAAGCGCTTTAAAACATAAAATGCAGTACTTTCAAAAGTTGAAATTGAGTGGATTGCGCGTCTATACTTCGCGACGAAGTAGCCATTCAAAAGTAGGCACTTCCAAACTTTGCGAAACACGATTATTTATGAAAGAAATTTCGAGAATGAAGCTGCAAGCGACTTTTGACAACGTTGGAGGTCTTTACGAAGCACAGTGTAAAAGAAACAGTACTTTAACTTGACTTTTACAAATTCAAACAATCTTGAATGCCTGTTTTTCATTGACTCCAGTTAAATGCATAAGGTCACGCCTTTTGATCATGGTTTTAGTATGGTGGCGTTTTTGGTTTAGGTGACATTAAGCATCGTTAGCCTAGTGTTGTGGCCGGTGGACTGCCAAACAGAGGTCTCGAGATCAATCCCAAGGAAAGCACTTTTGACTTTTGGGATTTATGTGCGTCATTTACAATTAACACCTATCTTCAAAAACACAAAACAAAAACACCGTGAGGAAAAATGCCTAAAAGATATTTCTTGACAGCATGTGAAGCCAAGTCAGACTGAGTATATAATAAGTAGAATATAGATTTAAGTCATATTTTAAATATTGTGAACCCGACTGGCTACTTTAGCAGAGTAAAAAACACAAATAAAAGAAAAATACTGAATGATGATAAGCAATTTTAACATTATTAACATACTACATAGTGCCAGACTCTGTCTTTTAAATTATGCATCCGATTCAACAATTCAACGGCCGTCCATTTATTTTTAAATTAAAATACTACATTGCTCTCTCATTGACACGCCAGCGGTATTTTAACCAGAATTATTTAAACATTTCATTTTAAAGAATGCTTTTGTCACTTGAGTCCAACAATAATATTGTACCCGCGGTGACACAGCGTTACATTATCAGTTGAATCTGTAGCAATTGTGAAGATTGAATCACATCTTTCTCTGTCCTCGTCTGTCATATTTGACGTTATCAATGAAAGATCTTTGGGTATAACTGTCTCGGAGGCGGTCATTCAGAAATTGATGAATGTTTCAATTGAAAAAGTTTTTGGTTTCGTGAACAAGTTTCTTATGCTTGCCGTACATCAGAATAATATTGAAAACTATCATTTCTCTTGCAACTGCGTCCGCGTGAATTTATACTTTTACCTATGAACCTTACCATCCCCTCCACCCCTTCATAGGTTTGAAAATTAAATAATTTCAGCCTTTGACGAAAAAATGACGATAAACGACGATGTCAATAAATTGCTGTCCATTTTGACTGCCCTTTCAAAAATCTGTAGGTGAGGACAGACGGAGGTATTAGTTAGGTATAGGTACTAAAAATACTGACATATTCTTAAGTGCAGACGACAGCACATCAAGTTACCCCAATGTGTAATATTTTCCAAATTGAATATGAACCTTATTGGGTTTGACATAAAGTTGAAAACCAATAAAATAAATTGACACATTGGGGTAACTTAATGTGCAGCTGGCGTCTGTACATATTTGTGCTACTAAAACGCTAACACTCATGAGGTATATTTTTGTATTTCTATGTTGTGTGTTTTATAGTGAGTTTTGATATTATTGGGTCTTCAAAGACAATAAAATGTCGGAGAACCAACTAGTAGGTCTTGGGAGACACATCAGTATTCGGAGACCCACCGGTGGGTCTGCTTGGTGGGTCCTTGAAGACGAAGTGAGATAGGTAACTTGTTTAGTATAGAGTTTTATTCTGAAATAAAATAATAATAATAATAAGGCACTCACACAATGTAGATTACTATTGGCAAACGAATTTTCAAAATCGGTTCAGTAAATCCAGATTTTTACCTTCTTCAACCTCATTAACTTTGCCTCTTTTAACATAACATAACATCTTGCCTAGAGAGCGGTGTACCTGGAGTACACCCACATTTAGCCAGTAATGATTAGTCCCATATAATAAGGAGTGAGCTTATTGCCATCAATCGGGCATCCAGCCAACGGGCTGATACTTAGAAATTCCAGATGAAAAAAGCGACTGAACCTCGACCGATTGAAACTTGTATGAGTGTATTTTGCGCATCCACTCACGCAAGCAGAAATTGTCAAACGCTACTACAATTCTTACATACTTCTTTTTATTCTTCCGTAAACCACTACACGGCCAGCAGAATATCAGCGCCAGGTACATTTGCCTGGCACATGCTGAGCGGACTCCTATTTGGTACAGCCTTGAGACGCACACCGCACACTGTATCATTCATCGCTCATTGTTTTATTTTGCTAAGGAGTGGAATTCCCTGCCGGAGGCGGTGTTTCCTCATAGCTACAACCTAGAGGTCTTTAAGTCAAGAATGAACAGGTTGCTTCTAGGCAAGCGTGCTTTATCGTCGACCACAATATCATCGCCTACAATCAGATGAGATAGTGGTCAAACGCGTGCGTATCAATAATAAAAAAATGTATTGTGTGTGTCTTTTGTGTGTACTAAATAAATGATGTTTTATCTATCTATCTTCTTGATTCCAATTTATAGTAATAATTTTTGGACCTACTTTTTGATTTGTAGGTCATCACGACGAACACAGAAAAGTCGTTGAATATTATTTTTAAGATCATTGACTCTTTTATATTTCTGTGAACTCGATTTCAACTTTGTGTTTTTCACTAACGTTCTTTTGTTTACTTATTACCTTTGTGACAATTTTTTGTTTTCGGTAGGTTGTTGGATTTTCTGAGAATCGCGTAAGCCAACTGATGCCTCAGTTGACTTACCTACACGATTCTCAGAAAACCCGAAAATTTATAATGTTAAAAAATAAGAATCAGAATTTTTCCGATAGCGAACAATAACATTTGTACCAAGTATGTTGTTACATATTTATTCTTTTTCAATATAAGAAGACTCTACAAGGATAAAAAGTAGCCTCTGTCACCAGGATATAGTAATGCTTCCCAATCGTGAAAGAACTTTTCGAATCAGTCCAGCAGTTTATTTACATAAACTCTCACCTTTCTCCCACGGAAGTAGGCAGAAACTACAGAGCGCCATATGCTGTGATTCTTACATACTTCTTTTGCTTCGTTTACATTCATACATGTTGTTATACACACACGCCAGTTGCGAGTACTACGCACTGACTTTTCTGAAGAACCTTACCAATAAAGTCTATGTATTCTCTACTAGGGCGTCCCCTTCCGGGCGACGTTTCCACTTATATCTGACTTGCTCTTTTTATATTAGTATACTAACTGTACCCTGCCACGCTTCGCTGTGGCAGATTGCGATTGAATGGTTAAAAAAAGGAGACTAAATGACGTGTGGCACTCGGAGACTGCCGCGGTAAAGCTATTCCATAGCATTTTTTATCAAATCCTCTCCTCTTTTTATTATTGATGTAGAATATTCCAGGTTTCTTTCCGATGACACGACGACTAAAAACGTAACAGAGAGATTTAAAATTTAGTTCTTTTATTATCACTGGTTACTTAAAGTCCGTCGTCCAAGTTCGTTACTCCGGATCCAGTCTTACAACATAATTCAACACGAACATAAAACTCCTGCCGCGTCCAGATAAACAGTTGAACTTTTTAAACTAATCTTAAAATTCAACATCGCAAAATGGGGTCAATGTTTATGTTTAAGCTGAAAAGCGGTAATTAATTCTGAGTGGATTTAACAATTAACTATCACGATTTGCTCTATCTTGGCTGAGAGCCAGGGTTGTCAAGTTTTCGAAGATGGATTGGTAGGGATTTCGTCGAAAGGGCATGATTTTCCATGTTGGGTTTAAGAAGTGATAGTTCTTTTAATGGTGGATGTAAAGAATACGAAATCATTAAACATATAATATTAATAATATTCCACAACTTTTCACACAACGCAATTTAACCCCAAGGTAAGCTTGAGAACTTGTGTTATGGGTACTAAACAGCTGATAAACATACATAATATATTTCTAAATACAAACATATTATAGATAAATTACACCCAGACACAGAACAAATGATCGTGCTCATCACATAAACATTTGACCTGTGTGGGAATCAAACCCACGACCTCGGGCATAGCAGTCAGGGTTACTAACTACTAGACCAACAGGCCAGTCAATATATGAAAGAATATATATGAAAGAAAGAAAAGGGTAATTCACATTTATAAAAGTCATCATCTGCAAGTCAAGTCTGCATCTGCTTATCCTTTCATGCTTTCTTCTCATTTTAATAGTAACTAGTATAAACTAACTAATAGTCTTAACTCTCTAGTAGAAACATTTTTATTTCATAGCAGTCAAAGTTTTAATGTAAAAACTGAAATCCTTTACCACTATTAAAATTGCAATGATAAATTGCGGTCTATTAGTCTAGCTTGAGATATTTTTTATAAACTCAATCTTGAAACTATCATTAATGCAAAAATAGTCATAAAAGAAAGTACTTTTATTCTAATAAGAAATGGATTTGTTTGAACATTCACATTGTTACGTTAAGACATCGAGTCCATAGTATTAAATATCTAGCAACATAATATTCACTGCCTGCTCCAAAGTCTCGAGTTTGAACCAAAGGTACGCATCTCTGACTTTTCGGGTTCTGAAATGAAATGAAATTATGAAATGAAATGAAATTATGAAATGAAATGAAATTATGAAATGAAATGAAATGCTGCACTTTTACACGTCATTTTTTCCTTTAAAGCTAGTTGAAGTCGGCATTTTCGAACTGACTAATACCTCTGAGAAGAAAAGCCGAAACAAACTCAGGGATCATCGTCTCTTTTTAAGTCCAGACATTAAAAAATATTAACAAAATTCTTTTGCGTACCTATTGTATCAGTTGCTTCAAAAACGGTGACGGAAAATATTGCGAGGCGTACTTGGGATATTCCTCAATGGCATACAAAGCCAAGTCATATTCGTTGCCTAAGGGCGGCATTTTAACCCTGACACCAGCAGTGCGATTCTGTAAAAATCACTGCGTGAAAATATAATTTGAGAGAAGGTGAATAATTGATCAGTCTTGCCATACTAATGCTAGGCATTGACAGTTCACCTCACTCAAGTTTCCACTGGGTGACTTTTACTGTTTATTAAAAAAAATATTCAGACTAACTATATTTTCACGGAATGATTTTTACAGAACCGCACTGCTGGGGTTCTGTAAAAATCATTTCGTGAAAATCTAAGTTTAGTGCCAGGTGAATTGATCAGTCATTCCAGTTCCACGTCTTATGCTAGGCATTGACAGTCAAACAGTCACACCACTGCATTTTCGCAGTCATATTACAGGGTGTAAAAAGACCCTTAACGAAAACGAAAACTACATATTCTACTCATCATTGGTATAGTTTTTTTCTTCTAGAACATACCTGGGAATTCACTGGTTTTGAAGATATTGAAGGTCAAAGTGCAATATTTTTTTTTCAAAATTGTTTTCCAAGTATCATTAGTAAACTTTCTTCCGAACAAACATTATCAAAATTATCGATTTTTTCAAAACAAATTACGCATTAGAAGTTACAAAAATGCAATGGATACTAAACAAGCGGGCCGGTCGACGCCGCTTGGTCGTTGACCTCAACTCAGCTGATCAGCTGATCAGCTAATCGAAAGTTGCGTTACGTTGTCGCGCTATGCAATGCGCACAATAAAAAGCATCTCTTTTTAAAAAAAAAAGTATTTTCCCTGCATTATTTTTTGGTTTAAGTTACTTAATTATTTGTCCAGAATGTGTGGTTATCGGCTATGTGATCGGTATTTTTACATCCTGTATATAATTTAAATATAAAACAGCCTAATAATAGCATTCAGAAACAATGTACCTTTTTTTGTAAATCCAATACCTCAGTAACCAGTTTGGTTCTAAGAGTACTTACCTATTTAGGTACCAACAATAACGGCATTGATCTCTAAACCAGAGTACAATCATCCGTCGAATGTCATTCTTTTTTTCCAATTGATCCCTTACTCGTCCAGACAAATGTCCTGTTCCGTGATCCTACAGATTTCCAATTTGCTAAAAGATTTCGACTGTATACCTTTTTCCTGTGGTTATTTTCAAACGGATTTGGGACGGATTTCACTCAATACAGACTGGTTTTCCATTCAGAAATAAGGTTTCTTTCTCTGAGAGACTAATAGAAATTGTATTGTACCGTTTTGTGAAGATTGGTTGTTTAAAATAAAAGGACGGCGCAGTAAAACGTCGATGGTTTGAAGAAAGATTTGTTTTTTTTATCATATTAAACAAAGTAGTGTTTGACTGCAATCCCACCTGATGTATGTAAGCAGTGATGCAATCAATGATGGTGAACCGCACTGGTTTATTAGCCTTCACTTTAGCCTTGAAGACACCTTAATAATATTCCACGACTATTCAAACAAAGCCATTTAGTCCCAAGCTAAGCAGAGCTTGTGTTATGGGTACTATCTGACTGATAAACACGCTTATATATTTCTAAATACATACAAAGAAAAGAAAGTAAGAGAGAAAGATAAATATTTATTTGACATCATTCATTAAAACACACACACTAATTTATAAAACATACATAATATAAAAGAGTACACATTATGTGCGTGTGTGTGTTTGTGTTATACGTAATACATATTATAATAAATTACACCCAGACACAGAAAAACTGGCTGTGCTCATCGCACACACATTTGGCCTGGAAGGAAATCGAACCCACGTCCTACGGTATAGCAGGGCCACATACACTAAAAGCTACCTATCATTAAAATAAAATGGACAGCTTGACCTTTCATCGACCCGTGCAGCTATAATTGTTTAACCACACGCCGTAATGCAAGGATTATATGCGTCTAACCCACGCATGTCAGCACGTCTCTATGACGCAATTGGCATATCTTGACAAAGGCAAGATATCGACCGGGCCACACTGTCGACGGTCAGTCGTCAGATAGCGCTCATAAAACTTTATTGTTCTAGTATTAAAATTGTTTGTCTGCTTGTGATGTTAGTTAAGCATGTGCTAGAAAAAATTTTATGATATTTTGTTGTTCTAATCTAATATACACACTAATATACATACTCACGCATTTTCCCATGGGGGTTGAACAGAAACTACGGAGCGCCATTTGCTAAGATAAAGTAAGGAAGGTAAGAGGATGATAATAAATTGAATATGATTATGGGATTGGAAGTCACCTACACAATGAAACTAACAAGCATTGCTCCATTTATTCGACAACTCTTCAGAAATGTAAAAGAACGGTTTATGGCTGGTTGCAGATGCAGAGCTATAATGAAACAGAAAAACTCCTAAGGTTGTCTTTTCTCTAATACACGATAACACGACCAATCACATGAATTCTTCTCAGTACAACAACCAACCGCGACCTCACTAAGACACAACACTCACACACATAGGTAAAGGGGCTTTTTCTCTAATTATTGTTCAATTTTTGACCTTCTGATGTAACTATTGATGTAATAAACTAGCGTGAGAATCCTGGTACCCATAACGCAAGTTAAATCTTTCCTTGGATACCAGAATACAAAACAAATACTACTGACACTATTGTTACTCGCTTATTTATGTTTTTGAACATTTTTACATTTTTTTTAGTCCAATAAACAATTTATTATTATTTATTTTTATTATTATTAATCTAAAATAATTATTTTCATTAATAATATTTTTTTGGGGTTACAAAACCAAGCAAGATGGAGCCTGATTCATCTATGGAGAATAGCCCAAAGTTTTATTTCATGGTACAACACTTTACTTAGTTACTGACTTTCAAACTTGAACTAATTTAGGCTCTCACTGCAATAAGTAACAGATTGACAGCAATTATTGTTGCTTTGATACTAGATAACTATTGTAATATGTATAGTTGTATAGTGTGTGTGTATTGTGTTGTGTTTTTTTTTATAATATTAGCTGTACCCTACCACGCTTCGCTGTGGCACGTTGTGATTGAATGGTTAAAAAAAAAGGAAAAAATAAATAAATTAAAACAATTCTTGGTGCGGATTATATACCATGCTAAAATTTCAGCTCGATCGGTGCAGATCTATTAAAAATTGTAAGATACTGGTATATACGATGTAAAAATCGAGTGTTAGATAGATTGATGAAATCGCGACTCTTTCACCATTTTGGTACGAAACCCCCTAAAAACATTGATTCATAAAAGTATCTAAATGTTGTCCAAAAAACTAAACCGAAGACATTTATTCATTGCAGCCTCAGCAATTATGGCAATGCCACAATAATCCCATAATCCAAATGCTTGTACCCCACAGCTTAGCAAAAAAAGACACGAGATGGAAAAGCTACAAAACAGTTATTCTGCTAATACAACTTAGTTTTCCGAGAAGGATAATTGCAAAAGCCCCTTGTCGCCGACATTACTAATCCTTCGAGTTATCCACTTCGCTACTTACAAACCTTTTACGTCCAAAAACCAGAATACCTTTGGACCTTCGAGCCGGATTCCGATGTAAAAATGAGAGATTAAAGGAAAACAAATTCTAAGGCCTATTTCAGTATGCCCGGAGGCTCTATCTGCGAGAAAAAATAAATGGAAATTGGAAAGAAATTTGTGTGAAATTATCTGCCAAAAAAGTTATCCTAAATTTAAGAAGAACTGGTAATACTGGCTTTTATGCCTTTTTTTACAAGTACTAAACGGTATGTTTACTTAATATTATTAAATTGCCAATGACCAATTTTTAAATTACCACATTGAAAAAAAAAGTCGTGATGACCCAGAGGTTAAGGTGCCTCTCATGCACGAGTAAGTATCAATGTGACTGTTTTAAATTACATGTATTTTCTAAGTTTATTTTAGACATCATTGACATCGGTGAAGGAAAACATTGTAAGAAAACCTGCAGGCCTAGCCATATTACAAATTCTATTTCTATTATCGTAATCGATAAGGTGACAATAGAAAAAAAATGGCGTATATGGAATCAGCTGTTTGTCAACTGTCAAGTGTTAACGATTAGAATTTGTTAAATGGCTGAAAATTAAATACACTTGAAAGTTGACAAACAGCTGATTCCGTATACGCCATTTTCTTTCTAAAATAGAAATAGAATAGAAATAGTATTTATAATATAGCTAGACCTGCTGATCTTATAGTTAATATTACTTTGAAATCGCCTATCTACATTGAACTTGCATGGTGATCAACGCTCGAGCCTTCTTTGTAGGAGAAGAGGCAAAAGCCCTGCAATTAGACAGTAACAGGCTGATATAATACTTTTAATTACCAAGTAATAAGGCAGAGGGGGTGGGGGTGGGGGGTGTTGTTACCATTAAGTAGTAGTAATACTTCAGTAAATGTGTGTATACTTTCATAACTTTCAAGCTAATATATTAGAATTTTAAGGTACTAAAATAAGAGGCTGAGATAGACAGACAGACAGTAAAAGTCAAACTAGCATCATAAACGTTTCCTTTTTATTGGTTAAGTACGAAGCATTCCGAGGTTAACAAAACTTGTACCAGCTTGAAACATAAAAGGACAAAAATATATTAACCCGATCGTCTTGTAAACTCATTTCCTGCTTCGAACAATTGAAAAGGAGGTAACAGAAGTTTGAGAAACGTTTCCCAACGGCTCCCTTTGATAGGAACGTGGCGTCGTTAGCAATCAAATTATACGGAGAATGCGAATTCCGTTTGTTTGAGAGTCTGAGAGCCACTGTCTTAGTTGTGGGCGATGACAATCAGGTAGTATATGTAAAACGGTTCTTGTAATCATTTGAACGAGTTCCTATTGTAGATTGTCAGAGTGTATTAAATTTCGACCCCCCGTTAAAACATAGTCCCCCTATTTTTTATGATTTTATTACAACTGTACAGGATTTAGACTTTTTTAGTAGGTACTAGTGGTTAATAACGATGTTAATTATTATCAAATTTTACAGTTCTAAGTCAACAGAAATTACCCTATGAATTTTGATTCACTTGAGAGTTTGCGGAATAATCGGCTGTATCTTTTTTGACGTAAACTTAGAAATTTGATTTTTTCACAACTTCATTGGACAGACAGAGAGAGATGGACAACAAAGCGATCGTATAAGGGTTACGTTTTTTCGTTTTAAGGTACAGAACACGGTACGAAAAAAAGCAATACTGTGAGTATAATAGACATGCAGAATAAATAATTATAATACTTTCAGTTTACAATCATTATTCGGAGGTTCGGGTAACTGGAATGCCTTTTTCCAATGAACTCACTAGAGGCAAACGTTACTCTTCTACAAAACCCTCGGAAAAACACAGGAGTGATTTTGTTTACAAATTCATGGCTAGGCAAGGCTATCGTCCGTGATGACTACAAAAACAATATAGTGAGTGTAAACGTCGACAATGAATACTTTTTATTTTACAATTATTTGGCTGTTTTGGTAACTGGTGTGCCCATTTTTAATGAACATAACTCCTCTGCCAAACCCTTAGGGAATTTAATGCAGGTGCAGGTGATTTTGTTTGCAAATTGAATTTGTTACGTTAGGCTTATCAAGAAAGTATCAGCCGCACGGGTCGACCGAAGGTTAAGCAACGCTTTAAGAGGTAGATTCGTGGATGAGTTACAGTTCTTTCAGTAAGAAGCTGACAATCAGTTTAACCAAGGACAGCAGTTACTGGGTTGTGGAGGTCTGACAGTCAGTCGTTCCAAAGTCAAAGTCAAAGTCAAAGTATTTATTAGTGTGTTTTTTGGTGATACAGTAGGTCTTATAAATAATTTATGGCAGCTCAAAAAGCTGCCCGTTAGGCATGCACTATTTAACAATATCAAAAAATTAAAATTGATATATAACATGCAAAACAAAAATGTCAAGATTTAAATCAAGATACAAATACACATAAAATCAATTATTATTACAAACATTAAGAATACAATCAATAAGCCAATTTTCAAGCATAAATATATAATAATTGTCAGTTTATAGAATGTTGTCAAGAAGAAATTCGACAATTCCATGTTAAAATACTGGTAACCGGCATTTAGTTAAATTGAAAGCCGACCCTAACATAGTTGGCAAATAGAAAAAGGCAAGGCAGATGATAATCTAAGTATTTTAAAGAAAAAAACCATGATAAAATTACTCATAAATAAATTATCAAATTGAGTTGAACCCATATCTTAGTTTGCGTAATAAATTATGTAAAAGTAGTTTTCTCGCGAATCTACCAAGATGTAGCCAAAAACACTTTGCCTAGAAATAAGAAAATATCCTCTCATCTGAAATCTTTGGATCCCTTAAGACTTGAAGATTCGTAGAAAGGGATTCAATCAATAAGGGTCTGACTGTTTATTTAATAAGTACATAATATCACGCCTTTCTCTAAAGAGGTATAGGTTACCTAGGTAAATAGAATAGAATACGCTTAATTGTAGACACATCATAAAAACTTACAAATAATGTAATGTTTTATCTCGAAAAGCGTGCAATACAATGTGGTATATGACAAAAAAAAATAGTTTTTAATCCCTCAGCTAGATTAAAAGAAAAATAACGGTGAGACATCAAGTCAAAATGACGCTTGACGTCACTAGCCAGTACAATTTATACTAGTTAATGACGTTACAAGCCCCCTCTCCTCAACTTAAATGCACTTAATCTAAGCAGTTTTTCATCAATTTGAAAAAAAAGGAAAATACGTGTCGAATATTTACTTGTAATCTAGGCGAGGGACCAAAAAATAAAATTTTGTCAAGTAGCCTATTGCATACATACACAAACACACACCTAAAATAATATTTACATCCTGTTACTGTCCTACTTCTTCTTCTTATCGTGTGGTTAGTAACTAACCTGGTGTCAGAGTTTCAATGCCGCCCATGGGCCTCTGACTTGGCATCACATGCCGTCGAGACATATATCTCTCAGGCATGCCGGTTTCCTCACGATGTTTTCCTTCACCGTTTTTGAAGCAAGTGATGATTATACAATCCGCACATGAATCCGAAAAGTCAGAGGTGCGTGCCTTGGGTTCGAACTCGAGACCTATGAATTGGCAATCCACCGTTCACACCACCAGGCTATCACTGGACTGTCCTACTGTAGGGCAAAGACTTCTTTTCATACAGAGAAGGACCGTGCATTGATCACCACGCTTGCGATTGGCGATTTCTAACTTAAGAATCTATCAGTCCAGGTGTCCTCACGATGTTTTTCTTCACTGATGTAAAAGTGGTTTCGATCAACTGCCTTTCGTCAATGATATCTAAGATAAACTTAGAAAGTACTTATGAATTTAAAAAGTCGAATTTGGTACTAGCCCGGGGATTTGAACCACAACGTCGTGCATGAGAGATAGGCGCCTTAACCTCTGGATCATCACGACATAATTGACACGAACAAATACATTTAAAAAGTTATTTTGAAGTTTTAAATTTAAGGAGGCTTAATTTTTAACCGACTTCAGCTGTGCTATTCTGTAAATGGTAAATCACTTCGAAAGTCATTTCGCAAATCATCTCGAAAGTCATACTCACTACGCTTCTCATGTCGCCTGTACAAGTTTTCGTTTTAGTTCCTCTCACTTTGGTCATCACTTGGTGGCGCCAGTGTCGAAATCACTCCATTTAAGATGATGATATTTTAATGATTTCACTGCGGATTCAGAAGTGATTTCGCAAATCAACTTTTCAGAATAACACTGCAGGAGGAGGTTCTCAATTCGTTGATTTTACATTAGGTTTATCGTCGTCAATCCACCTCAAAAATCTTCACAAAAAAGATGTAATAAAATTAATCATAAAACAAAATACAACTGATTTAAACGAACAAGTAACTATGTAACCCTCTTTTGTATTCGCAGAATTTTATTAGCAAGACTTAGATTGTAATTATTTCAATTTCAAAGAAGTCTACCTAATTAAGACGAAGCAATTCTGGAGTTAGTAAAACACGTTATGTTCGTTCACAATCTTTATTAGGCACTAATATTAGGTACTTAGGCACTCAAAGTTAATACCTAAACGTTCCCTTGAGTAATTAAGATAAGCAAATGGTAAAACCAATTAAATTAAATATCAGTACTTAAACTGTTATTCTTGAGTTGAGAGATTTTGCCGTAAGATTTTTAAAGCCAAGAATAGGAAGAAGATTTTCTTCTTATATCTAACCTGGTGTAAGCAGTTTGTGGATACATTATAACTGCCGTACGTGTCAATCGACGGTTACCGTTCATCACATAATAATATTTCACAACTTTTCACACAACGCCATTAAGCCCCAAGCTAAGCTTACGAACTTGTGTTATGGTTATGGATTAGTTGTTCTAACAAAGAAGAATTATGACTAGCTTGGGTAATGGATAACAAAGCAATGGTTATGTTTCTATCTACACTTTTTGAGTAAAGAGTAAAAAACAGTGTCAGCTTTATGTTAAGCTGCCAAGTCATACGTCTCGAGTTCAACCCAAGATAAGCACCTCTTGATTATTTGAATTAACGTACAATTATCACTTGCTTCAAAAACAGTAAAGGAAATCATCGTGACGTAACGGTAGTCTGCATGCTTGAGATTTTTTGATGGCATGTTAAGCAAAGATAGAAGCCCATGGGTTGCATATAAACTCAGACAATAAGTTGGTCAATAATAACACGAAAAGAACAGGATTGTATATTTTTGTACAATTCTGGTTAGGTAGCGTGGATTTTGTAAGCATCTAAGAAGCCTAAAGTAACTAGCGTATTAAAAAAAAACAAACATACAAAAAAAAAATTAGGCTTTTTAATGCCATAACCGTATGTCCAATGACACAGCTAGATGGTGCTGCACCAGATCCCGTCGAAAATGGCGGGAAAAAGCTGGACAAACCAAAAAGACCAGTGGTCTACTTTAACCCTAGATAGAAAGAGCTGGAAGTCATGGGTCCTTTGCCTGGCAATGGAATGAAAGACGCGGGCGAACACTAGCCAGTAACGTACATAATTTTGACCTACAAATTACATTTATATCATTAACTCAAGACGCTCAATCCCTTCAGTGTATTCTAAACACGAAATGTGTTTACAATTACTAATGTGTGTACCTCAATGTTGTGAATGATATAAACCAGCTTCTATATTTGATTAAGCCTACCAGTAATGGAGGATTGGTTATTAATATTCGAAACAGGAATCCTTCAGGAGGTAATTTTAACTGTAAGAGTTAATATTATCAGTAAAATAAAAAAAAAATAAAATAAAAAGGGTTTTATTTCCTTTAACATAGCATACATATTATAATATAAATTAAGGCAGCCCCAGTAAGTTACAAAAGTACTTGTATTGGGGCGGTCTCGCTCCTTTCCTTACAAAACAATGTTGAGACCATTTAACAATAAAACTATCAAAATAAAACAAAACCAAAATTATAAAAGGAATGTGGCAAGTGCATGCGAGAGTATCAGTACCTGCAGGCCTAGCCATTTTACAAATTCTATTTCTATTCTATTTCTATTATAGAAAGAAAATGGCGTATATGGAATCAGCTGTTTGTTGACTGTCAAGTGTATTTCATTTTCAGCCTTTATAACAAATTCAACTCGTTAACACTTGACAGTTGACAAACAGCTGATTCCATATACGCCATTTTCTTTCTATTGTCGCCTTATCGATTACGATAATAGAAATAAAATTTGTAATATGGCTAGGCCTGCTGAATGAAATTAAATGCCCTTTTGCTAAGGAATCTTTAACCAGGTAATGCACAAGGAAGACACCAATGATGATCATTAGGATTAAAATCACAGATAAAACAACAACTGTGTTTTTCACATAGAACTTAGGTGACAATGGTTTATTACCAATTGCAATCTCTACTGAACACCGAATAGAAATTTTTGAGTGCAATAAACAATGGAGTGAAGAATTTGGTAATAGCAATATTTAAGTAACTTAATCAGTATGGTTTAGTATTTGTATCATAAACGCGAACAAAAAGGCCAGAAATGGGCACTTACCCCGCTTTAAAAATTGCAGACAAGCACACAAGTGCACATCAAGTTACCCCAATGTGTCAATTTTTTCCAATTGAATATGAACCTTATTCCGTTTGACATAAAGTTGAAAACCGATCAAAGAAATTTGACACATTGGGGTAACTTAATGTGTTAGCGTCTGTAGATCACGATAGCAAAAATGGAAAGTAATGTCAAAAAAATTGTAGGTTCAGAAACAATCATGTTTTAAAAAACACTGTACCTTGGTTGTGCGACGATGTATATTTCACCCTGTGTAAACCAAGTCTTTGTATTCTTATAGTTGAAAGAACGAACTAACGATTCCACCACAAACATAATCAACGTTCAAGTAATTTCACAAGTACAAAGTAAAAGTTCAAGTAGAGTATTTAACTTTTTTTGTTAAATAAGTTTTGGTCACCACCATCACTATTCAGCCGGAAGTTTTCCATGAGTTTTAAAATTAAAAACAATTCATTTCAATTGTAATATGAACGTAGCCTAGCAATGTTTTACAGAACAAAAACAAGTCAAACAAAAGCACAGATTTACGATACTTGATCGACGTTGCCAATTTCCTCTTTGCTACGCACACATAGCTGGCGTAGCTGCCAGCTACGAACTCGTAGCTCGTAGCTTCAAACTCGTAGCCCGTAGCTACGTGGTCAACAGCACTCGATCATTCTTTTCGTTCAAAATGGGTTTTCAAAATATTTTATGAATAAAAGTTGTCTTCTATAGTTGATTTGTAAGCGATCTGCATGAGGTTTTGACTTAGATAACCAGGTCGGGCATTTAAAAAAAAAAAATCTCAAAAAATGGCAATGAAAAAAAAATAACTTCTTCGCTGGTCTTTTTTTATTCATTTTGTTGCGATATTAAAGACAGTTGAATTTATTGCTTTTCTGGGACTAGTCGTATGTCATTGGCTCAACGCTTTTCTGGTAAATATCACTTTTGCCTAATGATTTTCAACCGACTTACAACCAAGGTGGAGAACCTCAATTTGGTTGTATGTTTTATGTTTCCTCATAACTTCGTTGTTTATGGACCGATTTGAAAAAAAAACATTTTTGTTGAAGAGTTTACTTTTTGGGTGGTCAGAATAAATAGAAAAATTAAGAAATCGTCTACATAAACAAAAAAACTAAAAATTGCAAAATAAAAACTTTTTTACAAAAAAAAATACAACTGAACTGTGTAAAATAACACTTGTTTCGGAAGTCGGTAGCCAATAACGAATGAAACAAAACCACTTAAGCCACAGACTGTCGAAACTTAGAGTTATTTTACACCTGTTACAGTTTTTTTTTTATGAAGTCGGATGTATTATTTGACAACAACCATTTTTTTTTTAATATAGTCATGTTGGTAAGCAGTGTTAGTAATACTGATCTATTTTAATTTTTTACTCAAAATAAACACAATTATATTCCTTTAAAGGTTACAAGAGTTATTTTACCACTTATCAGTGATTTTTTATGAAGTCGGTTGTATTTTTTAAAGATAAAGATAAAGATAATTTATTTTGCAAATAAGGGTAACATTGATTATAAAAAACACATTAGTGGCAGGTTCAGCCATATTTTACCATGCAAAAGGCATTTAACCTACTACCACTAAATACAATTTTAAAACAATACACAATTAACAAATTTAATACTTGACAAACACGTAAATACAAAGAATATATTATTTAAACTAACTCACTAATATCTTTCTCCTTTATGTTCTCACTTAAAACAAAACAGTTTTTTTTTTAACTTGTTGGCTATGTGATGTTAATTAATAGTGATCTATTTTAAGATTTTCCTCAAAATAAACACATTTCCATTCCTTCAATCCGTATTAATCTAAGAACAAAGGTACCCTCGATAATTAATTGTCTTAGACAAATAGTTTCTTGTGTCTGTAATTTGATTTACCCACAATGGCTGTCAAGGGTGCGGTACGTCTCCTATTGTGTTTTGGGCCTGTTATAAAGCATTGAATAAATGAATTTAAATTAATTAATGGTGATAGTTTGCTGGTCTTAGAAGGAGGAATTATAAGTGAAGGGTTTTGGTTAGGTAATTTATAAGAGGTGCCAAGCTGATTGCCTCGTCAGTCTTGTGTTCGCCAGCGCTACTGCTGACCTCGGGTTTGATCTTAGGATTGGGCAAAGTATAATTTCGTTTTTCCATCTGGATATTCTCAGTAGTAGCCCGGAGTCTGGATTTGTGCCTGGTTTGTGGCTCGCTCCCTATTATATGGGACTTTTAATATAATTGGCGAAAGGTGGGTGTATAACAGGTACATATCTGTCTCTAACCATTCGAGAATTAAAGGCGTGATTATTATGTTATGTCATAGCTTGAGGTGGTTTTATATGTCGTGGCAAACGATATTCAGAAATAAAAAGTTGTGAAGTTGATAACATTAGTTCAGAGTCTGTGGTAAACGCCGTGACGTCAGCTGTCATTTGTAAATGGCGCGAGCGATGTCACGTGGATGGAGTCGTATTGGGAAGTGGAAGCTAGGCAGAGCTCAGTTGGATTTCAGACACCAACGAAGACACTAGTCCAGTGTGAAACTGTCTGTTTACCTATCTGAGTCATGTTGTGGTGACTGGTCGTCTTGCTGACCTTGGTTTTGCTATTGTTTAATTAGTAACTGTTTTTTTATTTAGCTTCGATGGTCCTAGTGTATCATTTTTATTTAGTGTATCATTTTTTTTTTATTGTATCGTTTTTTATTTATTTTTGATGTAATGCCGTAGACCTAGTCATGTATTCCAGTTTTGTACATGTAAGCGGGCACGCCCTTTTTACTTGAAGGCTTATATTTATTCAGTTAGTTGTATTTTATTTTTTTGCATGAGTTTAGTTGTCAACGTCGGTACTTACTATTCTTATTACTACTGTCTTGTATATTGGTGGTTGCTAGCTACCATGTAGCAAATTATTTAATTTAAATGATTAAGTTTATTAATTACCAATGCTGTTTAAACTGTTCTTCTAACATATCAGACAGACGTGTTGCTGGGGAGTTTGTTCCGCCACTTCTTCTTCCCAGCAAAAACACTAAGAAGTGGCGAAGGGCGGGCGTTTTGCGGGACTGTCTTATGTAATTTTTGACGTTCGAAAAGTGCTGATCCTCAGCCTAATTTGAATAAATGACTTTTGATTTTGATTACTTTATTAAAGTGAGTTTATTACTGCAAGATTATTGTTCAACGTTATGTACCTGGTACCACGAAACCCCCGATGTTGGCCCATACCGCTCAGCCATCGCTGACGCCGACATATAAGGATGACGACGGTATGTTCTTCACGATGTTAAAAATGTAGTTATTTACATTTACTTGCAATATGGGTTGCATATAACTATAGTCCATTTGAAATACGAAAAGAAATTTAATTAAACTTTTTTACAGTCCCATCAACCGATATTGACTTCTGTTACGTTAGTAATATGACTAATGACAGCTGCAGTATACAATTGGTGTTGTGTCCACATTTTTGCTTATAATGCAATCCGTATAACTATAGAATAGAAGTTGAAATTGGTTGATAGTACTGTAAAACGGTTTGTTTCAATTTCTTTTCTTACAGAAAATAATGGACTATAGTATTATGTTTAACTGCTCCAACTAAGCTAAGTAAGCTTGTGTCTGGAGTGAGGTTACGTTAATAGTTCAATGGCTAGATCGAACTCACTACCTCTTGATCGCCAAGCCGATGCCTTAGCCATTGGGCTATTGTCGCTTATGTAGTCATATCATTACTAAGGCATTTCTTTACTTTTTGACCAAAAAAGAACTTAATTGAAATATTGACACATGAAGTAAAAACTTTTAGAATGCGCATGAAGAAGTGGCACTACCTACGTCACATGGAGAAAAATGTCGAAAGCTAAATTGGTTAAATTTCGACAACTAAGCGACCACTACTTTTATTTTTATTAAATAGAAACTACTGCTACTGCTGCTGGGTTGTGGAGGTCAGACAGGCAGTCGCTCCATGTAAAACACTGGTATTCAGCTGCATTCGGTTAAACTGGAAGCCGACCCCAACATAGTTGGGAAAAGGCTAGGCAGATGATGAGAAACTACTGCTACCACTTTATTAAAAAAAAACTTAACTTAAGTTCTAACCCAATTAAAATAAACATCTTTTAAATATCCAATAAACGTTCAAATCAGAATAAAACTCACGATTTCCCACCTGCCACTCTTCAGGTAACACTAGACAACCTCACCCACTAAGCCTATAATTACGTCAAAAACAAAACTACAACACACCCCCTCCCAACCCTTACACCCCTTTTTCAAACCTCTAATTCACCCCCCTCTCCCATTACTAAAACATTACATTTAGATAGGAAACTTCGAGGCGCGTTCATAATAGGCCTCACCTGTCAATTACGTACCGTGTTCGTTAATTAGTAATCTGTTAGTTGAGCTTCTTCATTATAGATCGCGTTTGGGGGTGAAACTTGTGGGGGTGTGTAAGGAACACTTGTACTTATGGATGGGTAATTGCGTCTTTTATTAGACAAGGTGCGTGAGTTTTGTCTTGAATTCAACGTGGCGTGTAGCCTTTGTAGCAGTTAGGTGTTTAAAAACAAGGGAAGATTTAGTTACTAACTGTGCTCGGTGCTACATTCGTGTTTAATGTTCAAACG
The DNA here is from genome assembly GCA_921972225.1 of Euplexia lucipara. Taxonomy (NCBI): domain Eukaryota; kingdom Metazoa; phylum Arthropoda; class Insecta; order Lepidoptera; family Noctuidae; genus Euplexia; species Euplexia lucipara. The sequence continues at coordinate 2,203,079 of OV179166.1, read as the reverse complement.
CTTTTTTTGTTTTTCTTTTAAATGCGTTCATTGTACAGAGGTCAGTATATAGGCTAGTTTTTAGGCTACATTCTATTATTTAATTTTATATACGTAAAATATTATATTTATGAAGTATAATGATAATTGTTACTCATCCGTCACATGTCCCAAAGGTTCATTTGAAAATCAGCGTCAGGCAGGATCTCAGCATCTGCCTGGCATTATCGCTGAAATGAACCTTTTGGCGCAGCCGTGAGACAAGCCATTTTTTGTCTCTTTTTTGATGTGTGATTGTGTTTTTACTGTGCGTGTATCCAGTTGTTGAAAATAAATGTATTTTCTTTCTTTCTTTCTATATCATCATCTGCCTAGACTTTTCCCAACTATGTTGGGGTCGGCTTCCAGTTTAACCGGCTGCATTTGGATACCAGTGCTTTACCAGAGGGTAGCTCATCAAGCTACCCTAATATGTCAAATTGTATAGAGACATTATCATCCGGCCTATCACACAAATGGTTTGTTGGGCCACTTCTGCTTCACAGCCAAGAGAGTGTTTCAATGATAAATAAGGAAGAAAGAATTATACATACGTACATACGTAAGCTGACGCCTTTTCCAATGGGGGTAGGCAGAAACTACAGAGTGCTATAAGCTACGATTCTTAAATACTTCTTTTGCTAATCAAATACTGGGTTCATATCAGAGGACAATTCTCATAATTTTTAAGAACGTTCTCATTCTAAACTCAGTTGATCTATCAAAAATACGTCTAACACATCAACTTCCTTAACTGTTTTGACAATGATGGTCGCTAAGTTGAAATTGCGACGAGATTTTGAAGAGAATAGAAAATAATAGAATAGAAAACTCTTTGTTACTCATCATATCAACCAGTAAATAATACATAAAGATTAATATAGTGTTATAATAATAATAATAAAGAATAAGAATAATAATATTCCACGACTATTCACACAACGCCATCTAGTCCCAAGCTAAGCAGAGCTTGTGTTATGAGTACTAAACGGCTGATAAACATACTTATATATTTCTGAATACATACATGTTATAGATAAATTACACCCAGACTCAACAGAACTAATGCTCGTGCTCATCACACAAACATTTGTCCTGAGTGAGAATCGAACCCACGATCTCCGCATAGCAGTCAGGGTCACTAACTACTAGACCAACAGGTCGGCCAATGAGCGTCCTTATCGTTAAAAGCGATCTCTTACCGATAACATTTGGATACTTTGTATGTTTTTAAAGAAGGACAGAAAGAAAATATTTTATTTGGAAGCACAGAACATAAAACAAAAGAACATCAATACAGATAAAAAAGGAAAGATTAAAAAACTAAAGACAAAAATAAAAAACAAAAAATAACAATAATAAAAAGACCGGTGCGAGACCAAAAAGGCACCTATCTCAGCATTAGCTGCGACATTTAAAAATATAAATAACGCAGCGCTGTTATTCTGATAGGGCCCGATTTTTAATTACAGCACCTTGACATTTCAAAGTCAAAGTCAAAGTCAAAGTCAAATCATTTATTTCAATTAGGCCTGAAAACAGGCACTTTTGAACGTTATACTTACAAATAAATTAAATTAATATGATTCTAGTTGCACATTCCAAAAGGTAGTTTTGTATGGAGAAGAATGTGCAAGAAACTCCACACTTACTCTTTTAAAATAGATTTTACAATATTTGTATACATAATCAGATTGTATGTGAGGACGATGTACCATGAGAAGAAAAAAAGAACAGCTATCCTGAGATAGGTGATATAGAATAAGCAACGCGGCTGGTAATTGTATGAGCGTATTGAAAGATACATGGTGCTCACATATTTACATAATATTTAATCCAAAGTTGATTATTAAAAAAAAGTAATAATCATGAAGTTAATACTTAATATAAAAAAAAAAAATCTAAATATTTAAATTCCAAAACCTATTCCGAGTAGTAATGTCGACGTCCCTCAATCACGCCGACGGTTTTATCTAGCTACATATAACAAATCAAATACCTTCCGTGCGACCTCCCAACGCCGACGTGACACACACTAGTAATAAAATTTTACACGTGTTTCTGAACGATACCGTTCTACTTGTCACGCTGTGAGAGTCCCGCTAGGGGTATAAACTTGGAAGTAGGTAGTTTACTGGTCCTTTTTAAGTGAATAAGTATTGTCTTACACAGAGTTAAAAAGTACAAAGAACGAGTTCGAGAAGTTCGAAGTACGAGTTCGAGTTCGAAGTTAAACTACGCATATTTTTTAAAATTTTATCGTGTTTCTGAACGATACCGTTCTACTTGTCACGCTGTGAGAGTCCCGCTAGGGGTATAAACTTGGATGTAGGTAGTTTACTGGTCCTTTTTAAGTGAACAAGTATTGTCTTACACAGAGTTAAAAAGTTCGAAGAACGAGTTCGAGAAGTTCGAAGTACGAGTTCGAGAAGTTCGAAGTTCGAGTTCGAAGTTAAACTACTCACGCATGTTTTTTGCAGTCTCCAGTCTGTCCAAAAATGCGTCTTATTTACCTAATTTAACGTAACATCCGAGTCAATTAGAGACACAATAATAAAACAATGACAGCGCGAACGCCGGCGCGGCGTCCGCTTGGGGTTTAACGAATTATTATACTTTTTTATCAGTTTTGATTGCGACTTAATTTAAACAACGAGAATAGGCTTTCTAGGAACTGATTAGGTAGAAGTTATTTCTATCAAATCAGTAAAATTGTATAGCATAGCAGTGATAGCCTATTGGTGTGACCGGTAGATTGCCAATTCATAGGTCTCGAGTTCGAACCCAAGACCTCTGACTTTTCGGATTCATGTGCGGATTGTATAATTATCTCTTGCTTCAAAAACGGTGAAGGAAAACATCGTGAGGAAACCGGCATGCCTGAGAGATACTTCTCGACGGCATGTGATGCCAAGTCAGAGGCCCATGGGCGGCATTAAAACTCTGACACCAGGTTAGTTACTAACCACACGATAAGAAGAAGTAAAATTTTACAAATATCAATCAATTTAGGTACTTTAGTCGTCGACAGAATGGTCTATATTACCTTCGTACTTAAAAATAAAAAGATATAATACGATTGATGAAGGATTGTCTGGAGGGGCATGTAGCTAAATAATAACACACAGATCGATCGAAGGATAAGCTAAAGTTGCTCAGGTCGGTCTGTGGATGGCAATTAATTAATTATAACTAAAACCTCTTCATGCCTCAGAAAACACCTTAGTCTGGTGATTCTAGCTGTCATTTGTAGACCTTTGACAGTCGTCAAGCCGACAGTTCATGCTCCCACACTGGAGCCGAAATGGTCTCGTACAGTGCGGTATCAGAGGAATTTCCTCCCACGTACACCTGGATTGTGGAATGAGCTCTCTGCCGAGGTTTTTTCAAAGGGCTACAGTATGGGGTTCTTCAAAAGGGGAGTAAATAGGTTTTTAAAGGGTCGGCAACGCGCGTGTGGCGTCCCTGGTGTCGCAAGTTTCCATAGGTTACGGTAACCGCTTACCATCAGGCGGGCCGTAAGCTTGTTTGCCACCGTCGTGGTATAAAAAAAAAGTCAGAACCCGGAAAGTAACGGAAAGCTTAAGTAACGGGTATCGCATTATCTTGGGTTATAAAGGTTCGATAGGTATTAGGCAGTTGCTTCATCTAAAACATTGGTTGCAGCTGCACCCAGTTAAACTAGAAGCCTACCCTATCAGTCAAGAAAGATGGCAGATTATGAGTTGGTCATTAAAATAAAACAGAATAGCATATAATAGTTTGTTTTAACTCATCAAATTACAGTTTTCTCTTTTGACTTAAAGATTAAAGATAGTGATATCCGAAATTCCACGTCAAAGCGCGTATTTTGCGTATGGGCCATAATCTACCACGCGAGCCCAGTGCGAATTGGTAGATGTCACATGTCTTCGAACTTTTTGGTTCTAGGACACGCCGGTTTCCTCAAGATGTTTTCCTTCACCGTTTTTGAGAGCAGTGGTGATGAAATAAAGTACACAAAGTAATGCGCCTGCCTGGGTTCGAAACCATGACTTACTGTTCGCAAGTCGGGACCGCCACCACTGGGCCACCGCTGCTCTCTTCTCTTGTACCCTATTTGTAAGACATTAGGTGGATGACTATAAACTGTGTCACAGCCGTCAGAATTGAATTGGCCGTTAGTCTAATTTGCTGTTTTACTCTATTCTTTTCTAGTATGTTTACTAAATCCTACCTACTAATATTATATATGCGAAAGTTTGTGAGGATGGATGGATGGATGGATGTTTGTTACTCTTTCACGTAAAAACTACTGAATGAATTTTAATAAAATTTGGTATGGAGTTAGCTGACACTCTGGATTAACACATAGGCTACTTTTTATCCCTGTATTCCCACGGGAACGGGACCTACGCGGGTGAAACCGCGGGACGTCTGTTGGTCCTACTAATATTATAAACGAAAAATTTTCTATGGATGTTTGTTACTCTTTTACGCAAAAACGACTGAATGGATTTTATTGAAACTTTACAATAATATAGCTTAGACATCAGAATAACACAAAGGCTATAATTTATAATTTTTTTTATGATCTTGGGCAAGAAAATAAACTACTCGAAGTACTAATGCTGCGCAGACAAAGCCGCGGGCACTAGCTAGTAATAACATAAATTTATACATACCTACCTCACAACCAAAAAAATACTTTACCAACAAAAATGAAAAAAACGTTTTACTCAAACAATACACCGAAAACGAAAAGATAAGGCACCATTTTACACCGATTGTTTCATTTAATATAATTAATCTTTTACGCTTTGCCGCGACTCCATTTATTTCGGATGCGTGCACGACATGAAAGAGCTTTCAGTATGGAGTCGGATACGAAATGGGTTAAATCGCGTTTGTATTTTGTTACGTTGCGATGAATTATAAAGATGTCGTGGCTAAATGGCTATTTGGGAGATTAAGCCCCGTTGCGAGGCTTAAACACATAACGGTTTGCGTTTCTAAGTCATTAGCAAATTTTCACAAGAATTTCATTTAAATCGGATGACTTATTTAAAATGAAAAATCCATAATTCAAATGTCTTACTACACGAAATAAAAAATAATAACATTACGGTAATTTACACCAATATTTTAAAGAGGTATGGTTAGTGAGTTTGTATCGTTGTGAGGTTGTACGAAGATTTCTCTGGATCTACTGAACCGTTTTCAAAAATGCTTTATAACGCAAAACTAAGAGGGAGTAGAGAGGATTTTAAATTGACTGACCTTGACAAACGAAATTAAATAGGCATTTTACAGGATAGGAACACACAGAGTAGGCACACATATTGCCTAACGCCCGATATTAATATTCTATCTCAATCCCAATCCCGATCCTTTGTTTTTGACGGCTGCTTCTGATTGGACATCTTTAAGACTCGGATAGGCGAATTCGGTCGTTGATTGGTTACAGACAAAGATCGGGATCAAGATAGCAACCGAGATAGATTATTAATATCCAGCGTAAGTTTAGTTTATAAATGTATTCTAATAATTTATAAGTAATTATAAGTTTCTAAGTTGATATTGTTACATATTTAAGAGCGTCTCTCGCTATAAAACGTTAAAGTTTGGCGAGTTTAGAATTAAGGTACACCTCTGTACTAAAATATCATAAAATAAATAATAATAATAAAAAAACGTTTGTTTAATGGTGCTGGGTGGAAAATCCTCGTGGACGTCCCCTCGCCCTCCCCGGGGCGGAGGGGTCTGTCAGACTCTGTTTAAAAACCACCCCGGCGGTGTTTCGTCTCACACCGTCCTGCACGTTTCTCCTGCACACTTAGCCACGAGGGGCTCGTGGCTAAGTTTCCCACAGTTACAAACATCACTAATACACCACTTAATTTTATTACCAATATTCTATTACACGTAAGCTTAATTTATACATAAAAGTATCTTAATAGGCTTCTAATTTTGATACGTAATATTGAGACAATTTTATTTGAGTTAACTCTGTATTGTAGGGCTATTTATTAACCGACCTTTTACAAAATAAGGAAGTTGTCTGTTCGTCAATAACTTTATTTGTTTGTTTATGCTTAAGAGAGTTGTCAATGTATTTTTATTGTATCTACAGACGCCAGCACGTCAAGTTACCCCAATGTGTCAAATTTCTTTGATCGTTTTTCAACTTTATGTGAAACAGAGTAAGGTTCATATTGAATTGGGAAAATTTGACACATTGGGGTAACTTGATGTGCTGGCGTCTGTAACTTTATTGGAGTACGCCGGCAGATATGCGACAAGTAATGGAATTTGATTTACCTGTATTTATATATCTAGATGTACTAAACCGATTTTGAAAATGATATGATTAAAAAAAGGAAAGAAAAAAAAGATAAAAAAGGAAAGGAAAGGATATGAAAGGTCAGGTGCGTAGTACTCGCAACCGGCGTGTGTGTATGACAACATGTATGAATGTAAACGAAGCAAGAGAAGTATGTAAGAATCGTAGCATATGGCGCTCCGTAGTTTTTGCCTACCTCCATGGGAAAAAGGCGTGAGTTTATGTATGTATGTATGTATGACTAAAAAAAGCAATATTATTTGTGAGTATCATAATCAGTATTTTATTTTCAAAATTAAGAGTAGGAGGAAATGATGTTAAAGTCCGAAATACATGCGAGTAAAGTGCTAGTCAGTACAGTTATACACTTCCAGTATAAAATGATAATGCATTGTATTGAATTTCCGTACAGTGCGAGGTCAGCGTAATTTGGAAACGTATAGCTTGGTTTGACCCCGTGTGTACATTTAAGTGCCTCTATTTTTTTTCAAATATACTGGAAAATAAAGTGATAGTTTGAGTTTTGTTCAATTGGGAAAATTTGACAATTTGGGGTAGGTTGATGTGCTGGCGTCTGTACATAAGACAGTAGTTGACGTTTTAACACGTTGACTGCCAATTCCAACTGCCAAAACCAGACACAATAGAAATTTAATTGTTCGCGGTCAACGTGTGACCGACGTGGCGTTCAAAGACTTAATAACAATTAGTTTTGTCAGATTTTGCTTGCCGAAGTCTTCTTACTCTCTTTATTGTTCGAACAATACTTGTCTAAAGCCCCAACTCATCTTTAAAACTATCTAGGAATTCTAGTAAGTGGATCTCCTCTATGTGAAATACTCATATCAAATAACCTCTCATTACTGTGAAAGCCGACCCAAACTTAGTTTACAAAAGGTTAGGCTCGTTAGTGTCCGCAGACCCTAAGAGTTCTTAGAATACTCTCAATATAACCTCAAATAGTAGGTAAGTACCTACTTTTTTCGGAAAAAAATATGTGTCGAATATTTTCTTGTAATCCTCTTAGTTTAGTAACAAAATAAATTTCAGAACGTAGGTGCGTATTTTAAATTGACAACCTTACCTTCTTGGGTTTAGCTTAAGACTTGTCAATTTCAAATTGTCACCTGATAATGAACTGGGAAGTTTGACTCCTGTCATGTCTTGTCATCCAAGATGGCGCTGCGTTTGAAAAATGTTTGAGACAAACAACCGATATTCTTAATATTTATTTTTTCGAGGACTTTTCATCTTTTTTATTAATTATTATCCTATATGCTATTCCCTTCAAAGACAAATCCAAAAAGACCAAAATCATTCACATTGATCCAGCCGTTCTTGAGTTATAAATGGTGTAACTAACACGACTTTCTTTTATATATATAGATGTATCTATTCTCATAATTATGTAATTATCTACTACAATGTTTAATTTGAAACACATTGAATCTATCTAGTATCGTATATATTTTTTAATTTATTTTATTTATTCTAGGTACATCGTATCACATAATGTATTTTTCATTGTATACAAAATATTGTAAAAACTTATAAATTCTAAAAGAGTAAGTATGGAGTTTCTTGCCCATTCTTCTCGATACGAAACTACCTTTCGGAAAGGGCAACTAGAATCGTTATATTTTAACTAACATGTTTAACGTTCAAAAGTGCGTTTTAAATGGCCTTATTAAAATAAAAGATTTGACTTTGACTAAATGTGCACTTTTTAAAAATGTGTTTTTTTTTTGTGAACAAATTATTTTATTATGTTACTAGCAGATATCCCGCAGTTTGACCCGCGTAGGTCCCGTTCCCGTCGTAATACAGGGATAAAAAGTAGCCTATTGGTTAATCCAGGGTGTCAGCTGACCCCATACCGAATTTTATTAAGATCCATTCAGTAGTTTTTACGTGAAAGAGTAACAAACATCCATCCATCCATCCTCACAAACTTTCGCGTTTATAATATTAGTAGGTTGTTGTAAAATCGCCAACTAACGAATGTTATCTGTTGTTTCAGGTGCGGAACCCACGACAGCGATGTCGGTGGAGGGCCAAAGGTGCCTGTGTGTTGTGGTGCTGCTCATACACACCGTCACAGGCGCTGGCGAAGGTAAGGAAAAACAATCTTCTTTCCTTGGTATGGTAAAGATAAACATAAAGTTAATTTAGTTTAGTGTGGTTATTAACTAATCTGTCAGAATTTTTATAATAATAATAATAGTAATAATAATAATAATCTTTAATTCAGGTTATAAAAACCCATATCAAGCAACACAGTAATAATAAATAAAAATAATATTTAAACCACACTAGGTTTAGGTCGTGCTTCATTAAAGCGTCTGAAAACTATTCCAGCCGGCCAAAAGTCAGTACTGAGGAAGACTGCTTTATGCGTCGCAGGAATTTGAAGGATGTAAGACTTGAAGTTTGTAGTCCTACTCGACTTCATCCGCGACAGCTTCAATAATGTTCGTTCCTCGGCACTGACTTGACTTTGGCTTCTCCTGGTGATGTACTGGAGGAGCTTCTCATCCGATGTGTCTTGGTTAAACGATGAATTGTTAAATGTTAAATTCGATTTATGACGCCTTTGCCTCTGAATCGGCTTCCATGCCATCGATAGATTCCGCCTATCCCAATAAGAAAAACACACGTGAGTTTGTTTATACATGATTGAGAATGTGTCTACATTATTAACGATGGTATGTATGATAATAATAATAATAAATTCCACAACTTTCACACAACGGCATCTAGTCCCAAGTTAAGCAATGCTTGTGTTATGGGTACTAAACAGCTGATAAATATACTTAAATATTTCTAAATACATACATATTATAAATGAATTACACTCAGACACAGAACAAATGATCGTGCTCATCACACAAACATTTGTCCTGGGTAGGAATCGAACACACGACCTCCGGCATAGCAGTCAGGGTTACTAACTACTAGACCAACAGGCTATTCAAATGTTTATTTACTAACTTTAATAATTAAGGAGTGCTTTGAAGTGAATGTGAGTACCAAGACAAACCATCAATTGTTTAATGGTACAAAGTCTGCGTCAAATCATTTATTTCAATTAGACCGTTAAAAAGCACTTTCGAACATCATACTTAAAAGCCAATAAAACAAAATGGACATGTAGAAGAAGACTGGACGCATTAAATATAAATAAAAATGCATGTGCGAGTAAATTTATTAAAAAATATCCGTGCTCTATTTGGTATTTTTTTTTTATACCACGACGCTGGCAAACAAGCTTACAGCCCGCCTGATGGTAAGCGGCTACCGTAGCCTATGGACACTTGCGACACCAGAGGCGCCACACGCGCGATGCCAACACTTTAAAAATCTATTTACTCCCTTTTTGAAGAACCCCGTACTGTAGCCCTCGGAGAAAACCTCGGCAGGGAGCTCATTCCACATTCCAAGTGTACGCGGGAGGGAATTCCTCTGAAATCGCACTCTACGGGACCATTGCGGCTCCGGTGTGTGAGCATGAACTCCCTGTCGACGGCTAGCGGTGCCATGATAGAAAGTGGCCGTGGGCACCATATCAAACATAATGTATAATCGAAACGATTACTATTATATTATCTTCAGATCATCACAAGAATACGTAACTATTTCACCTATAAAAATACTGCAGAGCAATCATCAATTCATCTACCAATTCTATGGATATTCCCCAAAGGACCTCGGGGTCTAATAGAGAATTGGAAAGCCAATATTCTCTACGAAGCCACGTAACTATATATAGACCAGTCTGCTTTTTTCTCTATGTACTATAAATACCTGTTCTCATAGTAAACAGATAAAGATACCGGGCTGGTATCCGCAACTCCACGTCAAAGCGCGTATTTTGCGTATATGCTGTAATCTACCACGCGGGCCCAGTGCGAATTGGTAGATGTCACATGTCTTGTAATTTTTGGTTCTAGAACATGCGGGTTTCCTCACGATGTTTTCCTTCATAGTTTCTTGAGAGCAGTGGTGATTACATATACTAAGTATGTTTATCAGTTGCCTAGTACTCATAGTACAAGCTCTGCTTATTTTGGGACCAGGTAGCGTTGGGTGAAAATTTTATTTTGGAATATTTATTTAAGTATGTAAAAGACGATCACTTATCTACATACCATAATAATGGTAAGCGTTGCTTAACCTAAAATCACAACCCTGTGTACGGCCTGAGTGCACGTTCTTTATAAAAATACTCGTAAAATTTATCTTCATTCACCCTTAATGTTTCAAATAACGTAGAAAACTCTCCAAATTGTTTTCTTTGCTTCACAATGTTACTAGGACCTTGTCTTCACTTATAATTAAATTTTAGCCACAATTTTTCTTCTAAATACATATAAATAATATCGTACGATGCAGACGCCATGATCGACACAAACGACCGCCACCACAAACGCTGAGCGTGCACTGAGGCCACTTAAAGAACGCCCTTTCGACCGCTCTTCCCCGCTCCGCCCGACGCTCGCTCGAATAGAGCGTGCACTCAGGCCGAACACTTAGTGTACGGCCTGAGTGCACGCTCTATTCAAGCGTCGGGCGGGGCGGGGCGTGCAGCGTTCATGTTAAACACGTGCTACCCGTAGTGGCCGTCCTGAGTGCCGGCCGAGCGGAGCGTGCGCAGCAGCGGGCTTGTTTGCGTCGAGCGGGGCGTCGCGTGCAAGTTCAAACCAGTTTGTGTTTTGCAGCGGTGATACGAGCGTTCTTGAAGGATGTCGTTTGAAGAAATAATTTCAGAAATACAAAATAAACCTGAAATATGGTTATCTTCGCATTCTTTATATAAGAACTCATGAAATTTATCTTCATTCACCCTTAATGTTTCAAATAACGTAGAAAACTCTCCAAATTGTTTTCTTTGCTTCACAATGTTATTAGGACCTTGTCTTGACTCATAATTAAATTTTAGCCACAATTTTTCTTCTAAATACATATCAATAATATCGTACGACGCAGACGCCATGATCGACACAAACGACCGCCACCACAAACGCTGAGCGTGCACTGAGGCCACTTAAAGAACGCCCTTTCGACCGCTCTTCCCCGCCCCGCCCGACGATCGAATAGAGCGTGCACTCAGGCCGAACACTTACGGCTGTAATTACTTTTTTTTATTATTGAAAGGCAAAGCATTTGACAACTAGCCAAAAAAGACAGCCACCAGTCAGTTTTTTTTTTATATAAAGGACAGTCACCTCTACGGACCAACCATTACAAATGTTCCTTAACCTGAAAGAGCCCCCCCTTGCGGCTATAATTACTTAGCCGCGAGCCCCTCCAAAGTTAAGCAAACCACGCAAATAATACACTCTCTCAACTCAGTTTTAAAAACATGAAACTGTCCTGTTTCATGCTGAAAAGCAGAAAAAAACGAAATACAAGCCACAAAAAAAGTCCCGCAAAACGAAAGTTAGTTGTTAGCGTAGAGACAACAAAAAAAGAGACTGAATAAATAACGCCTCCGAGGTTCAAGCGTGGAGTTAAATGTTTTTGCTGACTGTGTATGTGTTGAGTGATATTTTGATTCGGTACTATACGTACTTTCTTTGTGTACTAGCTACCACGGCAAACTTTGTTTCACCTTAGAATCTATTTAATAGTGTAATTTAGTTTTTATTAGTTTACGTCCTACTACTACCAAGTTGGTCCCGTATGTTCCCAAACTTCAGATCTGATGATGGGATCCTCGAGGAATTGAGGGAACTCCTCAAATAATATAGGCACACATGTACTGATTTTTACATTTTTAGTAACAAATCAAGCATTTTCATTTAGAAAGTATCATCTGTGAAGAATAATGAAGAAGACAGGCGACGGAACTTTTCAACGAATAACAGCAAATTACTCGCTATTGCTACAGTCACATGCCTGTGCATGGTTTATGTATTTCCATAACATAACGCGTGTCTATTTTAAAAGGGGCCTAGCAGAGAAGTACATAATAATGTTTAGAAAGATCTTCCTTAGCAATTGAAAACCGATTTCAATTTTTCTAACTTTTTGAAACTTTGAAATAAAAATAAAAAAATATTTCTTTTTACAAAAAAAACAACTGGCTTTTTAAAAACACAAAACGGTTGCCAATATGAATGAAACAAAACCACCAAAGCCACAGCCTTCCGAAATTAGGGTTATTTTACACCTGTTAGTGTATTTTTTAAGAAGTCGGTTGTTTTTTTGTAAAAAAGTTTTTCTACCAGTCAACCTTTGGTTTTCATTTTATTTACATATTTTGAAACAAAATTTCTAACGCCGTGTACCAGCAAAAGCCACTAGAAATGTAATATCGTTGGCTTCAAACAAAACATTTTAAGGTATATTAGTTACAATGCGGAATGAAACAAAGCATTTGAAACCATGTCTAACCTTATCGTGATTAAAACGGAGCTAAACTCTCAAAGGGTGGGGTTTCAAGCTCAAAATTAATGTGGTTTTCGAACTGAGTATACTAGCTATAAGAGACATTGACACAAACAAAGGTTCAGTACAGAGGCACGTCAAGATACCCTAATGAATGAAATTTCTTTGATAGTTTTTCGTCTTTATTACAAACTAGCTTCTGCCCGCGACTTCGTACGCGGATCCTGTTGCTTATGCCAGCGACAACGGGGTCGTCAAAATCGAAGATCTGAAACATCTGATGTCGAATTCTATAAGCCCGGGGACGGGAAATCAATGGGATGCGCGAGACGATTCAAGATGTTCCAGATTTTTTATTTTTATTGGTCAACAGGAAATGCCATCAGACTTAACAACTTTTGCTAAGACGCCATTTCTATTATGTATATGTTATATTGTCTCTGGGCTTTGGAGTTCCCCTACAGGTGCTCCAGATCTTCAAATTTAGTCTCACAGCAGAAAACACTCTTCACGTAGAATAGTTTTAGCAATGGCACCATTTTTATATCTCTTTCATAAAGTGATGTTCCGGTGTTCCATTTTCCAAAATAAATTATAGCCTATAATATGTTGCGTGACGTTCACGATCAGCGGTCAGTCGCGCATCGCCTTCCCCCACTTATCTCGTTCACGATCAGCGGTCAGTCGCGCACATATTCTTCACTGGTCTCTAGAGACCTGGATGTAGATGCGTAAATACGCTGAGAATGCAGGCGTGCTTCGCGATCCCAAGAAGTTTCCACGGAGCAAGTTGCAGCCTCATGTTCTCGAACAGCATCAAGTCTCTCCTAACGCTCTTCGGTAGATTGTTGGGATCTTATGGTCTTTAATCATTTAGCACCTTTGGAACATTGGGAAAAATTTGACCTCATTCCAGGCATGGTTATAGTTTTATTGTGATGATACCTGATCAATTAAAATCTAAGTGGCTGCTCCCCTGCGTTACCGGGTAAGCTACCGCGTAACGAAGATAAATGGAAAAGGAAATTAAACACTCAAATAACATAAGCCCGAAGGCATAGGTACGATAAAAAAAATGGGAGTTTTAGCCAGTAGAGTCTAATTTTCAACGATATACCATCGTCATAGAAAATCAGTCCTGAACTGTTCCCGCCTTCACCGCGTAGTACTACTTATGTTATTTTATAATTATGCAATGAAATTAGTGATAGTTTTAATTTCTATATCAAATGTTTCTGATCTTCGATTTTTATAAGTCAACAGCGAGTGCTCATAAGGCTAAACAACTCTTGCTAAGACGTCATTCCAATATATGTTATAGTGTAGCTGGGCTCTTGAAGTTCCACATCAGGTGTTCCGGATCTTTAAATTTATTCTCTCAGCAGAAAATGCTCATAACGTGGAACAATTTTTGCTATGGTACCATTTTTGTAGCCCCTATAGTTTAGATGGTCTGTTGCGGTTCTGCATCAGGTGTTCCGGATCTTCAAATTTATTCTCTCAGCAGAAAATGCTCATCACGTGGAACAATTTTTGCTATGGGACCATTTTTGTATCTCCTATAGTTTAGCTGGTCTGTTGCGGTTCTGCATCAGGTGTTCCGGATCTTCAAAGGAGATGTTTCATTTTCGGCCATCAGATGTACGTATGTCGAAAAAAAGGATAAAAAAATGACAAATTGGGGAAAAATACTATCTGGTGAATTTGAATCAGATTTGTTGTGTACAAAAAGTGTTAGTTTTTCAATTATTGCCATGTTTTATTCAACATGGCGTCTCGTTTGCTTGCATACTTTATTCGTTCTGAAATAATGTCTCATCCAATCAATGCAATATAGAAAATAATTAAAAAAGGTGTGTATTCTTGTACGGTTAAAAATAAATTACTATTATTCTCTTGTACATATTTTGGGTAAATATAATTAAGTGTGATGATTTCATCGTTTCAAAAATCTTTAGTCTCCATTTTTGAACTGTGTTTCTGAACGAATTAAAAAAACAGCTTGACTTGAAACTCATTTATGTCACTTGTCAAGTTGTCAGTGACAATTTCGTTCGACTCGATTTGATTTTGGCTTTCGTGGTTTTCAGTGTTATTTTGCATTTTCTCAATTTTATACTACTATAACTTCGGTTTTGTGATATCTGCTCATTCTTGGATTGACTTTGGCTTTGTTTAGCGGTACTCGAACTCAGAAATCTGCGATTTGGATTCGTCTGCCCATTGGAAATCTTCTGTTTTTACTTACATTGAAGGTAAATTATTGAAAAATATTTGTAAATCAGTTGGATTAAGTTGGAAACACAAGGTTTACCTCATTGTTTTTTGCAGATCCTTTGGCTTGTTGGAAAATGGCTTGTGTGAAGTGCAATAAAGGGATACTCAGCGATGAAGTCATTATATTGCAGCAGATTTAGGTCCAGAGCTTTTGTTTAATTTTTTAACAAGACATGGCTCAAGAGGTAAGAATATAATTTTTAAACAAACAGTTTCAAACATGTGCGACTCAACATGTAATAGGTATCACTGGGTTTCATGTTGGAACTTATATTAAATGTAAAAACAAATGTTAAATACAAACACATGAATGCAATAAAGATTTTGAGTTTGAGTTTTATCCTTTCAACTGTCAAATGACTATAAACAGTTCTTAACATGTTAACTAGGTATTATGAACTTGTTTTCAGAGTATATATAAGTATGTTTTCAGATTGCTCCTGATGCTGCATTATGCAAGGCATGTTGTAACTCAATTAATAATCTTCTTGAGAGTACTCATAGTAGTACTAAAGTAACGCTGGATAATGGAATAGGACCCATCAGTGAAACATATGAATCAAATGTATGTGTCTGTGTCATAATGTATGTGGTGCCTGATCTTTAATCTCGAGGAGGTTGCATAATTTAACGAGTGGCCTCAGAGAGATGCAATATCTAATTTAATTGCCCCAAGACAGGTAGGTACCTATTATTTGCAAACAGTTCACTTTCCTTTTTTTTGGCTTTTACAACAATTTATAGTATCACTAACATCATGATAATAATTTCAGATACCAGATGGTGCCATTGTTTGCCATTGATGTGAGGTGAGTGCCTGCAGGCTGGTAGATGTATCTACCAGATCTCTTTCTCTCTCAGAGAAGATCACACAGTATTCCACATGGTCCTGAGAGAAATGAAATCACAGCCCGGATAACTCCACAACAGGTCTGTTACCTACTGTAAATATGCGTTATGTATGATTTTTATATATGTTAAGATTACACTTACAATTCTCCTGCGATAGACTGATTCATGCGATAAGAAAGTAATGATTGTCAATTGTATGGGAAAAAATACATAATAAAACTATGAAAATGTTTTATCAAGCTTGGTAAAAACCCTAACAAATGTATTATTTTTAGATACCCTCTGGAGGCAGAGTATGTTATTCATGCTGGGTATCTGCTAGAAGAAATGTACAGCGTGCAGCCAATCTTCACCTTAATAGTAGGAATGTTTGTGTTGTATATTCAACATCAACATTGAGACGTCGCACACATTTGTTCCTGAATGCTCCAGAAAGAGATGTCATTTCTAGAAGAATATAACCTAGACAGGTGTGTAAAATAGTTAACTGTAAATCTATGTAGTATGTGGTTTTTATCTGTATATGACTTGTAAGAATACCTTATCAATAAAATACTATGACTACTATGTATTGATCTGTGAATGTGTGAGTTTATTCTGTATTGTTTTTACAGGTCAGTTACCGTTCATTGGTGTGCAATGTTTGTTGGACTTGGGCTAGAAGTGCTGTTTGTTTAGAATATGAACCACCTATCGTTGAAGCTGACTCTAATCCAAACTAACCTCCACAGGTTTTGCCCATTACATATAATTAAACTCATACAAAAAAGTTGGTATATCTAGTTCGAGTTGTTTTGTACCAGGTGTTGTGTTGTGTACTTGATGATGTATCAGTAAGAGAAGAAGAATAAAGTTTTAAATCCTGATTTGTTCTTTTATTTCTTTTTTTTGGAGAGTCCCTACACTCCTTCTGTAGTTCACCAAAGGTTTAACATCCCTCAGAAAGCATGTTAAGCCAAATGGCTTATTTATTGATCTCCATCGTCATTTGAAGATATTTGACAGTTGTTATGGATAGATAAAAGTCAGTAGGTAAATCTGATACCAATATTTACAAATGGTAGGTACCATGTTACCCAGTTACCGCCCTCTTTATATTCTGCGGCATCCAGCTTAACTGGAAGCCGACCCAAAAATCAATGACCCTTTCTGCAATGGTTTTGGGGTCGGCCGGTACCTTGTTCTCCAATTATGTACCTACTTACATTTTTAATTTCAATCTTACTAGTACCATACCAATCTATTCAATAATTACAGCATCATTATAGCATATTCTGTATAACATTAGACAAATGAGACCGGTTATCTGAAGGAAATGTATTGAAATAAACGCATCCAGCAGGGATTGAACACAGTAGGTTTTAACTTTTATATGATAAGCCAATACTCCCTAAAGAAATGATTCTTGATCTTGCTTTAGTGAACCACTTTTGTCTAATATTTTTTATGAAAGATCACAGTAATTATGATCTTAGACTATTAATGATTTATTTGTTCGATGAACAAAAACTAAACAATTATATTATAGGTTAAGTAAACGTCATCTCTACAACCTGTCATGGATGGCTGTCAGTAACCCTTAGGACAAACGTCAAACTTTTTCAATTTTAATTTTGTACAATAAAACCATATGATATTATGTAAAAAAAATAACTTTATTCTATTCAGGGGTAAGTTTCGCAGCTTCGCTGATGACGTACATGTTATGGCCGGAGGCCCATACAAAAATGAAACATGTCCTTTATTCTCTCAGCAGAAAATGCTTATCGCGTGGAACAATTTTTGGTATGGGACCATTTTTGTATCGCCTATAGTTTAGCTGGTCTGTTGCGGTTCTGCATCAGGTGTTCCGGATCTTCAAATTTATTCTCTCAGCAGAAAATACTCATCACGTGGAACAATTTTTGGTATGGGACCATTTTTGTATCGCCTGTAGTTTAGCTGGTCTGTTGCGGTTCTGCATCAGGTGTTCCGGATCTTCAAATTTATTCTCTCAGCAGAAAATGCTCATCACGTGGAACAATTTTTGCTATGGGACCATTTTTGTATCTCCTATAGTTTAGCTGGTCTGTTGCGGTTCTGCATCAGGTGTTCCGGATCTTCAAATTTATTCTCTCAGCAGAAAATGCTCATCACGTGGAACAATTTTTGCTATGGTACCATTTTTGTATCTCCTATAGTTTAGCTGGTCTGTTGCGGTTCTGCATCAGGTGTTCCAGTTTCCAGGATAAATTATAGCCTATGTGTTGCCCAGACTTAATATCTATACAACAAAAAAAAAATCATTCAAATCCGTTCAGTAGTTCCGAAGATTAGCGTGTGCAAACAAACAGACAAACAGACAAACAGACAAACAGACAAACAGACAAACAGACAAACAGACAAACAGACAAACAGACAAACAGACAGACTTTTTTTTTTGGATTCGTGCTCTATTACTGTTTTTAAACCCCCCTCAATTATTATTTTTTAAATATATTCAATGTACAGACACAGTTTTTTTACAGTCTTATTATATGTATAGATTTTTACAGTCTTATTATATGTATAGATATAATAAGGTTCATGTTTAATTGAGAAAATTTTACAGTTTGGGGAGCTTGATATGCTGGTGTCTGTTAATAAGTCCATCGTTGAATTTTGAACTCTAATTGATTTAAGTTTAGAGTTTCTTGCTCATTCTTCTCCATACGAAACTACCTTTTGGTAACTAGTTTTTTTTTTATTTAACTAGCGGACCCAAAAGACGTTGTCCTGCCACCGATCGCAGCACCACCTACTGGGTCCAATTGTGAAACTAAACTTACCAGAGACCAACGCAATTAAATAAATAAACAAATAAATATTCCACAACTTTTCACACAACACCATTTAGTCCCAAGTTAAGCTTGAGAGCTTGTGTTATGGGTACTAAACAGCTGATAATCATACTTATATATTTCTAAATACATACATATAATAGATAAATTACACCCAGACACAGAACAATTGATCGTGCTCATCACACAAACATTTGTCCTGGGTGGGAATCGAACCCACGACCTCCGGCATAGCCGTCAGGGTCACTAACTACTAGACCAACAGGCCAGTTAGCAATTATAACAACAAAACAACAAAACAATTGCCAGTTATAGGAGACTGCCGATTAAAGAGGAAACTCAAAACTTGAAGTTTTTAAATTTGAAATTTTACAATGTTTAAATTAAAATGACCAACATAATTCTTGTTTTTACATCTAGGGACACTTCGAGCAACAATTAAATGTATGTTTATATTTTTTATCTTAAAAATATTGCTATATTTATTTATTACCCACTGTAAATAGTGTTGCACAGTGATTCTAAAATTAAACAATTCAAATAATAATCAGACGAAATCAAAAGACAATACCACAGTATAAATATTAATACAGTAGGACGACGCCTTTGATCTCCGGAAAAATGCCGACAACGTCTCCACGCGTTAGCCCTGAATAATACCGCACGAACTACGAGCATCGTTTTGTTTGCAATTCGGGAGCCGCTTTCCCGCGTCTCGCCCCTCACACCCCGCACGATTGCCCTGTCTAGACGGCATCATCGGACGACTGTAGGTTTTTATAGACTGTGATAATACATAGCACTAATGTTGCACAACACGTCAGCTGTGTAGCTACAGATATACTGCTACCAGCGCATGCGCTTGTCATGAGCATATCGGTGACGCGAGCCCATAAGATTTCCCCCTACCAAAAAGTGCCCGACGTGGCTAAAGAAGTGTTTACTTCAAAAAGAAATGATCTTAGTGGCTGGAAAGAAGAAATGGCGACAAGCTCCTCAGTAATGTCCCAGTTACTTACTAACCAAAAAAGCACTAAATAATACCATTTTTATAACAGCACTTTAGTTCCCTAATTATTTACGTTTCTAAAACAAAAGAAGAGTAATAAATAATACAGATTTATATTTTCTAAACTCCCGATTACCTTAAAACTTTCTAAATAATTCAAAGACGCTCAAAACTCAAGCAACTCGTTTTAAAAATCGAGATAATCCTCTTTAATCTAGAAAAGGTCATCTAAGAGATGTCTAGTAATTTTAAAGGAACTTTGTCTGTACTACAGAGCACTTAAGATGACAGAGGTGTCAACACCGTTTTATTTTGTTTTAAAACTCAACTGATTTAAACTAACTCCACAGACAGTATAGCAAATCCTGAAAAAATCACCACGTGAAAATGTAAATGATTGACAGTTTATTTTACTCAAGTTTTTATGCGGTAATTATGACAGAACCGTCCAGCTATTGTGCAAGTAGTTTTGTGCACTTAAGGAAGTGCAAAGATGTACTTTAAGGCAAAGAGACTCAACCACTGTCACGTTTTTATGGTCAACACCCATTTTGCTTGCTATTGTTTTGATTTTATGAAATAGGGGTGAGATTACCACTAAGAACTTTTTAATATAAATGAATTTATTTTCAGCAGTAGTGAATTCGATCACTAAAAAATCCCAAATCTGTCTTACCGTCTTTAAATAATTGGGGAACATGCCTAAACACAAGATTATGAGTCTTGTTACTTGAATTTAATTTTATTATTATTATTGTAAAAAGAAAATTTTGACTAAGTAAACTCCTTTTTCTGGAAATGGGTAAAAAAGCAGCAACCAGTCCACATTTTTTTGTATTGTAGCCCACTTTTTATTTATAATACGTCTCTATATTGTATTCTATGTACGTCATGTGGTACTACAGTGCCACGTACTTTAATGTCATTAAAGCGACTATCAGAAAATATCATGTTCCACTTAAACTACGGCTCGAAATTAAAAGGTTTCTCGGGTTTTAAAGCACGGAGAGAAGTATCGATGGGTCTAAAACTAGAGTTGTTTTAATACACGGAAGGAATAATATGTGACTATAAATCAAAGTATCAAATTACCATGTCCGTACTTCGACGTAAAAGTGGTTAAAATTACAACAACACATGGATCACAATACTGTCACCTCTATATCTTCAACTACTCTGTGACCGGTACCCACCGATTTCATTAGTGCCCTTAGAAAGCCCAGATGGCGTAGTCATTTGTTGAAATGAGTTCACTGAAATGATCTGGAAGCTTAGCCTCACGTTCAGAGTCCCTTGAGGTCTAGCTTAAAGGGGCTAGTGGTTCACTGGGTATCACTTAAATCGAGCAATTTGTGTAGTGAGCAGTTATGCTTTGTTTTTCTGTGATTTTGATTGTATATTGATGTATACTGCCCCTGCCCCTGCCCCTGCCACTGCCCCTGCCACTGCCCCTGCCCCATGCCTA
The DNA here is from genome assembly GCA_921972225.1 of Euplexia lucipara. Classification (NCBI taxonomy): domain Eukaryota; kingdom Metazoa; phylum Arthropoda; class Insecta; order Lepidoptera; family Noctuidae; genus Euplexia; species Euplexia lucipara. The sequence goes on along the minus strand of OV179166.1, from coordinate 2,181,927 downwards.
CCTGCCTGCCCTACCTTACTTACTGGGGTTGTCTCAACTCATGTCATAGTATGTAATGTTTGAGACACAATAAACATTTTATTATAATTATTTAATATTACCTCATAGGAAAATCTTCCGTTGTACCCAAAGACGAACTGACGATCGATTGTTGCCCTCAGACGATAAAAAGACATTTCAACGAAAAAACATAAACTTAGGTTACTTTTCACAATGAAACGGGAACACGGAAAGGATTCTTGCGTACAATAAAAAGAAATGGACGAACGAATGAGCGAAGTAAAATATTTCTTCCTCTTGCGAAAGTCAAGTCCATTAGGATGTGTTTCGGGAGCTCTTTAAAATAATTTTTAAAAGATTTTTTTATTAAATTTGTGTATAATGTAGACGTAAGTTATTTTTCGGTTAAGGATAAAGATGGAAATTCGCTTTTAATGTTTTGTTTGAGTTCAGAAAACAGAGCAACAAAAATTTTTCGAATATATTCTGACTGGCCTGTTGGTCTAGTAGTTAGTGGCCCTGACTGCTATGCCGGAGGTCGTGGGTTCGATTTCCACCCCGGATAAATGTTCGTTATAATAATAATAATTTATTTTTAACAAGTAACAAGACTCACAGTGTTATTAACAAATTAACAATACACTTACAAACTACGTTAGTAACACAACTAACTAACTTATAACTTTTGGTCTTAATTTTTACACTATCTCTCTCTCTCTCATAGAAAGGAAGCCAGTTATTGGAACAGTTCCAATACTGGCTTGCTTTCTATGAGAGAGAGAGAGAGAGCGAGAGACAGACAAAGAAACACGCGCACGCCGCACGCTTACAACTATAGCAAAAATTGTCGTTACAACTTTTGGGTCTTAATTTTTTCCGTCTAGCCCCCTTTCAACCGCGCGATAAGGAACTTCGTTCCAAAAACCTTTTATATATTTGACTAGCAGACGTCACGCAGTTTCACCCACGTAGTTTCCGTTCCCGTGGGAATACGGGCCTATGTCCACCGGGAATAGTGTAGCTTTCCACCAGTACAATAATTTTTGAAATTGGATCATTAGTTCCGAAGATTACCCCCTACATACAAACTTACAAATTTTACCTCTTTGTAATATTGATAGTATAGTATATAATATATTATATAAAAAAGTATAAGTATAGATAATACTAGAGTCTGGCGGCCATTATTCAAATTCATAAGGGTAGCTGATGGGAATCGAGTTATATGGACACTTCGATGACTTTAGTTAACTAACTTCCCACAACGACTGTCAAAAATCTACAAATGACAGCTAGAACCACGCACTTAACGTGCTTGACGAAGCACAGTAAGGTCGGCAATGTAAACAATATCACCACTGAAATGAAAACCATTGAAACTACTCCTAAACTCCAACATGAAACAACTTTATACGATCAAAACTAAATCCTGTAATTAACATTCAACAAAACTGTTACACCAAAAATCATTCGCAGATAAGCTTAATTTAAGTTTGAATTTTCAAATAAGCCAAATCGTTCCCATTCAAAGTACACAGAAACAAATTTAATTACGACTTTCCTAATTCCATTGACGAAATCTGAACGAGGTATAAGTTTACCGTCTGAGCTAGGACTTAGTACATTTTGTCTAAAAACAATTGATTAGTATTCTACTCGTTTACAGTTCCTAAATGGTTTTGGTAATTTACTACGGAATTTGGGCTGAAAAAAGTAATCTAGTAATACCTTTTGGCTCGACGAAATTAGATAATACATCGACCACTGTCCGTAAGCAGCAGTGAATACAATCGGTAAATAGCGAGTCAGACTCGTCATTGGGTTCCGTTCATAAGCAGAAAAAATATTTTAAATTAAATAGATTTAAACTTAAATAGATTTTTCACAACCTTGAAACTAACATAACATACCATCACGCATGTAATCCCCGAAAGGTTAGGCAAAGGTGTACCTGTAGTAGGAAATCCCAAATTTTGCCAGTTGTGTTTAAATGCCATGGGGGGCGAGCCTGTTGCCATCAATCGAGCACAGAAAAACTCAACAACGTTTTGCCCGACCCGTGGATCGAACCCGGGATCTCGTGCTTAGTGGTAGCGCTTGCGACCGCTAGACCAATGAGGCAGTTTTGAATAAAAATTGTGCTTATACTTATGTTTTGATTGAACCTATTATATACAAGATCCCGACAACAACCGGTGGAGTGTTGTAGCTCACCAAACACCTCATCTTCCCTTTTTCTATAAGGGATGAAGAACTTAAACCCTGTGTCTTATACCCCTTTAAACGTTAACTTGATTTATTGTACATATTTTACAATGGACACTTTAATTTTTTCCTGTTTTTCCTCTTGAATAGAAACTAACAAACAGTTCTACTAAGAATCTTGAATTTTAATTCTAAGCATTTTGTAGTTTCTAATAAAACAATCTGTGATTGAGAGAAAGACACACAAAGCCGCATGGTTATTTTATTACTACTTTTGACACGGACCCCTGAAAAGGCAGTAAGCCTCAAAAATTTAGCAAAATTGTGGATGTTAAAAACTGTTTTAAACTAACTTAGTGCCCGTTGGCTGGAACAAAGTTCTGTAATAGAGTTTCCAACGAAGTAATTTATTTGAGTCGGCTCATTTTTTTTGGTCCTTTTACTAGAAAAAGAATATTTTACTTTGTGTATTTTCAATGAGAAGTAAATTTTCACAAGACTTGTTTTTAGACCTAGAGTACACCTGATGCTCTGCAGCATTTTGGAATTAAACCTTTAAAAAAAACGCTCTTACATAAAGTAAGTAGAGTAATTGTAATATAACCCGAGTTGAATTACAGGGGTAGAAAACAATGAACACTGTTCACACCTAGCTTTTATTTTACTCAACCATTATATATAGTTAAAAGCTTAAATGCTGATATCGGTGGGATAGAACTGTTGGAAGACTCGTAACAGATTTCGTGATGATTTTTTACCCGACTTCGCCAGAAGAATTATACTGTTTTTCTAGTGTAATTATGACTGTATGTATTTTTTTAGTTTTTTTAATCTAGTATGTGTGTTTTCCTCCTGACGTCAAACAATTATACACATAACACAGCTTGCCAGAAAATTACTTGATACTTAATTCAGTAAGATCCTTCGCTTTTATACATAAGTACCTACATCATTTGAAGCAAGTGTCTGAGGCATTCATTTTAACTTCCTTTACAAAGGAAAAGACAATTAACTGAGTGTCAGTCATTGTGAACGCCTGGCAGATGACGTCACCGCTCATTTTACCATAGACTATAACGCTTCATAGAGATATGAAAGGAACATTATGTCTTAAGTGATTTTGTGCTACAAAATTTTGCCTTGAAAACTTGGTAAAAATCAGTGAATTTTTTGTTTGAAAGATAAGTAATGCTTGTTTCTGTAAATTGAAGTTTACAAACGCTCTTGAGGTCGTACACACAGCTACACATCAATCTATACATTTCCAGCATAAGCTGATCTCGTACTGTATCGGATTTCTGTACAATGTGAGGTCAGTGTAAACAGGAAAAGAGCTTGATGTGTGTACGAGTAAAATGTGTGTATAAACTACTAAGGTGAGTTTCCAAACAGCGTTCTCTTTCATCTTTTTTAAAGCCAGTGATAAATCTATAGGTACACCACAATTTTTTAAATAGTACAAATACTTAAAGAGCTTATTCTAGATGGTCTTCTCATTATATTTCTTAAGTATCAATTAATAATATTCATAAACAGCAAAGTTATTAGCGTTTGTTTATATCCCAAAAAGTCACCTAATTTATGGAAATATTGTACAGGCTATTCATGACATAGTAGTATTCATTAATCGTCATCTCTCGCTCACGTTCGCGTGATCTCGCTAAAGCATGCCCCCGCCTCCAACAGCTGTTTTCGTTATTTAAGTTTAACTCTATAGTGGCACATTTAAAAATTGATCAGTAACAGGTACGGATACAGCCCAATTTTTTTTTGTACTAATTAAAAAATAGGGGTGTATTTCTTTACTAATATTATAAAGAGTAAATATTTGACTGCTTGTTAATAGGCTCCGAAACTACTGGACAGATTTGGAAAATTCTTGTACCGTTGGGAAGCTACACCATCGCCGGGTGACATAGGCTACTTTTTGTCCCTATATTCCTACGGGAACGGAAACTACGCGGGTAAAACCACGTAACGTCTGCGGGTTATGTAATGAACATATGAATCAGTTAGTCATGTAGAAAAGTTAAGTATTTTGCGCTTCATTGATACAATTTTCACTAGGATAAGAATAAGAATAAGAAAATTTATTTGCTCAGTAGGTGTATTACAGGCATGGGGAGCACGGTAGTGCCTGGCCAAGGCGAGCGCGAAGCAAACGCTGCCGTACCATCCTTTACTGGAACCATCTCGCTGCATTTTCAGGCCCCTATTTGAGAACCTCTGGTTAAGACCAGAACGCAGAAATGTTCGTCATCCAGTAGGCTATAATTACATACTATAATTATAGTTCCGAAGTTAAACTGTTTGTTTCAGGCTCGCCTAACATAAGTATTATTGAAATACGCAGCTTTATCAAGCCTACAATTGACTGGTTATTGAATCAACGTTTTCCAAGTGGAAATTTTCCATCGTCAATGGGTAGCGGTTCTGGCGACAGATTGGTGCAATCGTGGCACCTGGTTTTGTACCCTTGTGTACACTTCAACGGCCAAGTCACACAACATTAACTATAATAATAAAGAAATTGCAGTAAGGTACCTTAGACTTGGCACGACTTTGCCTAGATTTCATTACTTTTTAGAGATAAACAAGCAGCTCCATCGAGACTAGGCTAGTTTTTTTACAGAATGTTTTTGGTGGGATTAGAATTTACTCATTTATATTATAAATTTATTTATTTTCCTAATTTAAAAGTAATACGGAGCACAATTATTAAAATGACTATTTTTTTAACATGATAACATTTATTTATTTTTAAATTTTCATATCCCGACTTTAACCTTTTATCGACCCAAGCATTTGTGATTATTTAGTCAAGACTCTTCTCATGGCTGTATGAACGATGAAATCGGTTTTAAACCTTTGACATTTTAACTTAACATATTAAACAATTCAAAGGGTCCCCATAACACATCAAGTAAAATTTAAACGATTTTAAATTAAATGCCAAAAGGTCTCATGTGAATCCAAAATTAGGGCTCGCCAGACCTTTTGTGCCCCTAACTGTATGGAACAGATTGGGGCACATGCTACCGGATGGCAAACATACCCTTTTTCATACATTTTTTACGTCAGAATTCATTTTGTATTTTGGACACAGTCCGACGTAAAGACGGCGTAATAATATTGCATGAAAACAAAGTGATTGTATTTTGTCGGACATTTGGTATGATTTTATTATTACCGGTGTATGCCACGTATCAATGTCAAGGAAACGAAGAAGTATGTAAGAATCGTAGCATATGGCGCAATGTAGTTCGTTCGTTTTTAATTATCTGGTCTATAGGATACCTTTAAAACTCCTAGCTAAAGCCTTACTTATAACGCGGAGTATTATACCTAATTACAACTACTGTAGAGGATTTTGTAGCTAAATAATTACAACCGCAAGGGTCAAACAGAGGTTAAGCTACCTTTGAAGAGGTTGGTCTGTGGATGGGTGACCGTTTATTTCATATCAAGCGTCCTCCGTGCTTCGGAAAGCACGTTAAGCTATTGGTCCCGGCTATCATTTGTGTGACAATCACTTTAACCATATGATATCGTGTCAACAAGTGACTGAGAAGGCAGATAGGTAAAGTCAAAGTCAAAGTCAAAAGTCAAATCATTTATTTCAATTAGGCCTGAAAACAGGCACTTTTGAACGTTATACTTACAAATGAATTAAATTAATATGATTCTAGTTGCACATTCCAAAAGGTAGTTTTGTATGGAGAAGAATGTGCAAGAAACTCCATACTTACTCTTTTAAAATAGATTTTACAATATTTGTATACATAATCAGATTATATGTGAGGACAATGTAGACGCTACAATCAAAACACTGGTATTCAGTTCCAGTAAAACTGGAAGCCAACCCCAACATAGTTGGGAAAATACAAGGCATAATGTCTGTACACCTGGTACACTGGTAGAATCTCTGCTTATACTATTTATTTTGGCACATCTTTTTTCCACGCTTATTAATTAAAATAACCAGTTTTTTTTGCACAAAATATTTTTTGAATCATACTTTGCCTAAGATATTTAAAGTGTAAATTTCTACAATCTGGAACATTTTGCAGTAAATTTTAAATTTTGTTTACACAACTTTACATCAAAGGCAAAGCTTAATACAGTAACTTAGAAACTACATTTGAACCCTCAAAAATAGCAGTTGGCAAAAATCCCTCGCAAAAGAAAATATACCCCGAAATGTTGAAACACTAAGTTTCGTTTCAAAGTCTAAATTGTATTTTCTAGCGGCCCCGGGTAATTGTTCTCCATAAAAAAACTATGAAGTATAAAATGGAAGTTGTTAAACTAGGCAAGAGACACTGTTAATGTGGTATTTCTTGTGCACAAAATGGAGGTAAAGTTTTAATTTTATCTTTGTAACCGATCTGTCTGCTGTTTCTTGAGAAAAATAATGTTAGGTACATTTTGGGGCGCTTGGACTTACTTCGAAGTTTCATTCTTGTTCAAGTGACATTAGTTCTAAAGTACAAGATGTACACGATAAATGGCACATAGGTATAATTTTTCATTCTCCAGGTCTAGTGAATTTAAGTACCTATGTGACTTGAAACAAAGAGACAAGAAAAAAAACTTTTTTTCAAAAAATAAAAGCGACTTCAAAAAAAACACTAAACGGTGTAAAATAACTCTAAATTAGGAAGTCTGTGGCTTTGGTGGTTTTGTCTTATTCATGATGGGCCACCGATTTCCTAATTTAGAGTTATTTTACACCGTTTAGTGTTCTTTTTGAAGTCGGTTTTATTTTTTGCAAAAAAGTTTTTTATTTTTCCATTTTTAGTTGATTCCAGACAAATATTTACCATGAATTTATTTTATGTTGTTAATAGTAAACAATACTTATCATTGTTATAGAGTTATCCACTAATCCCTATTAAATTAAACTTAACATACCTAACTGTCGAAATCTAGGTATATTGTACACATCTGCGTACCCCTCAGTGCATACAGGCGTAATGATACGTCATGATGTTGTATAAACAATAAATATCCACGCGATTCCAGCAATCACGACAGATTTGTCGTCTATTTTTGAAGAGTTCCGTTGTATATCTCCGAAGATCAGCACCAGATCTTCACCAAATTAAAATGGAACCACCTCAAGAGTATACTCTTTCAAATAAAAAAAGAATTTTGAGAATCGGTTCACAAATGGGTGAGAAATCAGGTAACATACATAAAAAAAAAACACACACACACGAACATAAAACCTCCTCAGTCGGTTAAAAAAGAGAATATTTTATTTGTACGCACAGAACATAAAACAAAAGAACAACAATACAGATAAAAAAAAACAAGAAAAGAGTAAAGAACTGAAAACAAAAAAAAAATAGTGCGAAACCAAAAAGGCGCGTATCTCAGCATTAGCTGCGACATTCAAAGATATAAATATCGCAGCGCTGTTATTCTGATAGATAGGGCTCAATTCATATGTAAAGAACATATGAATTGAAATCATCTTCTACTTTAGACACCATTGACTTAAGCAAAGAAAAACATCGTAGGGAAACCTGGACCCATAGTTAATATAAGTTTGAAATATTTGATATTGATTAAAAAGGGTACCTACCTATTTGCCCTGCAGTGGAATAAGAAAACGCAGTTATTATTTATCATTTTCCAGTAAAAAAGTATGTAAAGAAACGCAGTACAAATAGAAACAAAGCTTTTAATGAACATTATACGTTTCAAATATTATTCTAATACCGTCAATTCATTCAACAAAATAATAATCTTTCCTGCAACAAACAATGTTTAACGTGTACATCTCTTCAATCATAATTTCTTAATTATACAGGACCGACGATGTAGGCTATTTGCGCTTTATATTGGGACTCTCCATAGCTTGAGGCAATTTATAAAGAAATATAATAGGTATTTACAAATATTCCAAAATTTTTGCTTGTGCTAGATAGCTGATAAACATACTTATATATTTCTCAATACATACATAGGTACTACAGATAAATAACACACAGGACAAATGATCGTGCTCATCACACGAACATTTGTCCTAGGTGGGAATCGAAACCAAGACCTCCGACATAGCAGTTAAGGCCACTAATCACTAGACCTACAGGCCAGTCGAATTTTCTATCAATCGGGCGTAAATTAAGTTTCTAATCTTGACCTCAATCTTGTCCTGCGGTCAGAGATGAGGTCGACGATGAAACGAGCTTACCAAAAAGAAGCCTATTAACTTGCGACTTTAACAGATTGGGGTCATATGAACTCGGAAACACGATGCAGGCATGGAATTCTACTCCTTGGCAGTGCGCATAATCACACAAATCAACAAAAGTATAACGAAGAGAGGTGTTATTTCTCATCTATTTGCAGCAACATTCACTTTCCTTTGGCGTTAATTTGTAAACACTTTTATTACAAATGGATACTATAATAAATATAAATGACGATTTGGATGTTTTTAGGCTGGAAAATTCCTTTTCTTGTAATCCACAAGATTGCTTAAATTATATTAACGTTTCTGATAGTAATATTAAATTATTGCACATAAATATCCGCAGTGTAAAGAAAAATTTTAACAGCCTACAAGCATTGATCTGTTCCACTAAAGTTACTTTTGATATTGTTATCTTGACCGAGTGCTGGTTGAGCAAAATTAATAACCCTCCGATACTACATGGTTTTCTGGCACATTCAACTAAACTTACGTCAAATCAAAATGAAGGTGTAATAATTTACACCAAAACGGGGCTAAACGTCTCAGTCTGGGAACCAACCATAACAAACGCCAACTCTCTTGTATGTCAACTTGATTCTAAGCTTGCCTTGGTTGCTGTTTACCGCTCCCCGTCTTACAGCAGTATAGACCGTATAGACAATTTCCTGTCCAGTTTGAATAATGTCTTGGGTGAACTATCTTCTTTCCCAAACATCGCACTTATCGGTGACTTAAACATCGACATTAAACAAGGTAACAAAAACCCTCATAGTTTTGAATATCTCATTCAGAATGCTTCCCATGGGCTACTTCCTACCCACCTTATACCCACAAGGCTAGAAAACTGTCTTGATCATGTTTTATTAAAGTCCAAATTATCTTCCACTACATTAATCCTGGAGTCACACATCACTGACCATAAACCAATTATACTTACGTTGGAGAACGCGAACCCATCAAGAAAGCAAAAATACACCATATCCCGTCCAAACCTAGATGCCATTAAATCCGAATTGGAAAACACGAGTTTCTGTGATATTTATAAAAATAATGATACAAATAAAGCATTGGATAAGTTTATATCAATAGTTACTACCGTAATAACGAAGCACACTACTCACATCACAATCCCTAGGAAGCAGAGGACCTTAAAACCCTGGATCACTCCAGGCATGTTAAAATGTATTCGAAACAGAGATATGCTGCATATGAAATCCAATAAATCTCCAAAAAATTTAATTCTAAAACAGACTTATAAGCGTTATAGGAACTTCTGTAATGATTTACTCCATAAACTTAAAATAGCCTCTGACAAAAGTGAAATTGAAAAATCAAAAAAAAATCCCAAAGCTCTTTGGAATACCATTCGAGAAATCACTAATACTCGGAAACCAAGCAACCATCCTGATGAACTGCTAAAACTAGGCGATGATCCCCAATCTTCCGTAAACCAGGTATGCTCCTTTTTCAGTAATATTGGCAAAAATTTAGCGGCAAATTTATTAAAATCGCGCGGTCCGGATGACGTTCCTGACAGTGCCAGTTCTAAAATCTTAAGTTCCTCACCCCCAACTAACTCCCTCGTTTTACTTGACACTGACGAAGCCGAGGTGAAATCAATCATTTTGCAACTACGAAATGATTGTGCCGTAGGTTGGGATGGAATAACATCTATCTTGCTGAAAACTTGTCGCCACGCATTAGTGCCACCTTTTACCTACATCTGCAATCTTTGTTTACAATCGGGATCATTTCCAGACGGACTCAAAAAAGCAATAGTCCATCCAATACATAAGAATGGGAACAGAACCTGTGTCAACAATTACAGACCAATTTCCATCCTACCTTCACTCTCTAAAATTATAGAGAAGATCCTAAACAGGCGGCTCCGAGGATTTTTACATAAGCATAGCTTAATTGCTGAAAACCAGTATGGCTTCAAGTCTGGGGTTTCAACAGAGGATGCTGTACTGGATCTCACTCAATTTGTAGCAAGAAACCTTGATAGTGGAGCTAAGTGTATGGGTATATTTCTGGATCTATCAAAAGCGTTTAATAATAAATAATAATAATAATAATTTATTTATTTATCACGCGACAAGGACTCATTATCATTAATTCACAATAAAATTAAAACACAGAAATTAAACATAATAGCACACATTACATAAAACACATTCTGAAAACATTACAATACGTACAACACAAAACAAAACAAAAAAAGAACATTATCTCCCCCACGCCCTAAATATGGGTGCATGTAGGGTCAACCAATGCCGCATGAATGGCCCGTCTAACCTGTCAGCGACGACGGCGAGGAGACTGTTACCGCTGGCCCTCACTCTGCCCGCTATCGAGGCCGCCCTCCTGCGCATAGTGGCATAAAAACAGTCTACGCGCACACCGGCGAACATTCCCGACGCGCTGCAGATGCGAGGCAGCCGCAGCAATGCCCTCAGCGCATTATTATATTGAACTCGGAGGGCTCCGTAGGCTTTCTGCGTGTATGACACCCAAAGTATGTTAAGTTTGACACGGTTTCTGTTCCCAAACTAATTTCAAAATTGGAGCTTCTGGGTATACGTGGCAAAACGCTCGACATTTTCAGGGATTACCTTGAGAATCGCTCTCAGCAAGTTAAAATAGGTGCGTATCTCAGTAATAACGAACACGTGACTTACGGTGTGCCCCAGGGAAGCATATTAGGCCCTACATTGTTCCAGATTTATGTTAATGACCCGTGCAAAATGTCGCTACCAAACTGTAAGATATATGCATACGCTGACGATACTGCAATTATCATTCATGGTTCCACTTGGGAAGAGGTCAAAACTAAGGCAGAATTAGCACTAAATAGCATCATGAACTGGTTTCATCAAAATTTACTCACCTTAAATGTAGATAAATCATGCTACATTCCCTTTGCTATCCGACGAAATACCAAGCCACCGGATAGCTTTGTCGTAACGGCTCATTCCTGTCCGAACTCGTCGGCACCGTGCGTATGTCCTACACTAACTAGAAGCAGCTGTGTGAAGTATCTAGGCCTACAAATAGATGACGGTCTACGATGGGATAAACAGCTAGACATGATAATTAGCAGGACAATGCGCCTTATATACGTTTTTAAATCCCTTAGAGAATCGGCTGACATAGACACATTGAAAATGGTCTATTTTGCACTGTGTCAGTCGATTATCGGCTATTGCATTCCTGCATGGGGTGGTGCTGTCAAGACAAACTTTCTGAGGGTTGAGCGAGCTCAAAGAGCGGTTCTTAAGGTAATGTTTAGGAAGCCATACCTTTATCCGACCAAACAGCTTTATGAGGATTGTGGAGCATTGACAGTTAGACAGCTGTTTATCCTACAGTCCGTCCTCAGAACCCAAAGAGTCATGCCCAGATCCAACCCGAAAAAACGCACAAATGTCCCATCTGGGGCAACACACAAAACTACATTTGCCAAACGCCAGTTTTACGTGATAAGCAAGTATATATATAAGAAACTACACAAATCACTTAACATACTTGATCTAAACCGATACTCACTTAAACACAAAATCACTCAATGGCTACTACAACAGGATTATCTCTCAACGGAGAATCTTCTTACGTACATCTCGTAGATACTCACACACATCCTCGCCCATACACACACTCACCCTCACACATATATACTCACAGTCACTAACTCACACACACGAACTCTTACACACACACTTAAAATTCGTAGCAACCTTCCTTACTCTTATTTCATTATTCATGATTACCTTTGTAACATCGACACTGTTTCACTTGTTTTAAAGACATTGTTATTGTAATTACTATGACTGAACCCTATTCCTTAAGATACAGGCTAGACCTAGTTTAAGGAATAGAGTCAAAAAAATTGTGCTTCTGATGACAAAATGTTTAAAATTATTATTTACAATGTATCAGTGCAATGTGATTCCTGTTTTTATAAATAAAAAAAAAATATTATTTTTATTATTATTTATTATTATAATCAAGGAACAGGCAAAGCGCTTCGTGCGAATGTGTGGAACATCTACAAGGAATGGGTGATAACCTGCAGTACGTCTGGATTCCCGATGGAAGAAAGGAGACGGTGGAATGAGCTCGTAGAGCTCTAGAGGACACTCACCGAAATACAGTCTGACACTGAATAACTCCTTATGCCTAGGCCTAGGACCATTTTCGACCATGACTACAACGGAACAGATTAAATATACCAGCCTAATAAATTCTCGCAATCTTTCTTACTAAAGAGCCGTTTACAACTTACTGTACCTACAAATGCTTCTACATCCACAGTACCTACAGCCACTCTAGTTGGTTATTGATGGTCTTAAGTAATTAAGTCTGGGCCTCCCAAGAGAAACACTAGACTGCCTCGGAGTTGGGCCTAATAAAATTAATTAGGTGATATATTATATGAGTCTAACGCTACATAGGGCTTTTGTAACTCAACTGGACTTTTAGTATGCAATAAAATAACGTGACCATGATAGTTCTTTTGTTTTTGTTACAATTAAATGGAAAGTTTTATAAGTGAAACGTGGCATGCGAGTGTGGAGCTTGAAGCTAAATATTAACTCACGTTTAGCAGTACCATTCTGGTCAAATAACCGCGTAAAAATGTGGGCATAATGAGGGCAAATTGAGCTGTCATTCCATACTTATGCTAGGCATTGACAGTTCACATCACTCAAGTTTTCACGCCGTGACTTTTACTGGTTCGACCGGCTGGTCAGAATCAGGGAAATGGCAGACAGTCATGCCGTGAGCCACTCTCATTTAGGATCATGCATGCAATTATTTTATTTTATTCTTATTCTTACTGAGGTCGATCGAAGATTAAGCTAGGCTTGACGGTGGGTACGTCCGCCCCCACGTACATGGACCCGAGGTGGCGGCGCGTCGTGTTCACGCGCGCCCCTCGTAGACGTCGCGAGGGGAGTGTAAATCCTCACTCTCCTCGCTGACTTGGCGAGGCCCTCGGCACCAGTCGGGGGTCGTGGAAGTATCTTCTGTTCCCGTGACCCCCGGCGCAGGTGTGAGAAGGAACACGCGGTGGTTTTTAGTCAGTAATAGTCTGACAGACCCCTCCGCCCTCCCCGTGGCGGGGGACATCCATGAGGATTTTACAACCCTAAAAAAAAGTCGGAAACCGAAAGTCAGACAGTCTGTCGCTCCATGTAAAACACTCTTATTGTTGAACTAGACCTATTTGGCGCAACTACAATTTTCTTTTTTACTTTCTTTTTTATTCTTGTGCGTGTATATTTATCATCGTGTGCCTTTTGAGCCAAATAAATGCCTTCTCTCTTTTATTTTTCTTTAATTTAAAATAACTTAATCCTAATTTGGTGCGACAACATAAATAAACACAGTTAAGGAAGCTGCTAATTAACCCCACCTGCATACCTTCCTAATTAGATCATAATTCAACTTAATAGTTAGATATTCGTTCATGCCCAAAATTAATATGACAGTACAAGTTGCGGAAATTGGATGTAATTATCTATATTATTGTAATGGTCTCGAGTAAGAGAGACTACTGGCAAGCATTGGAAAGCCTCCCACAAGGTGGATAGAAGACTTGGCGAGGGTCACGGGAACCCGAGGAATTCGAGACGCATAGGACCGGTCGTTGTGGCAACACTTGGGGGAGGCCTATGTCCACCAGTGGACGTTCTTCGGCTGAAATGATGATGATGTATGTGTCTATCGAAGCTTGAAGAACTCTTGATGGGGTTTATACGCAGTTGGGTAACCATCAATAATATTGTCAAGGCTTTTCCGTGCCTTGAAAGCATGTTCAGTTGGTCCTGGCTGTCTTTCGTAGAAAGATCCACGAATCCGTACGACACAGCCAAGATGGCCATAGCCAATGGCTTCTCTGTACCTGTGACAGTTTGTCAAGCTATTGGCCTGTATCGTTAGACTTAAATAAAGCCTTATGCCTGGATTTTATAAGAGACATAACCCTAGGCTTTGGCATTACTTCTCCTTTTATAGAGATTTAGTCCCGTCGTTATACGTACGTTTTAGAACTTTGTTATGTGGTGCGACGTTCACAATACACACACGTTAGGTCGTCTTACTGTGCGCAGGTCAACTGGCAGTGGGGATAGCGGTACAATGGAGGACGTCATAAGACGTTGCGAGTTTGTGTGCGCTACATTTGCCTGTGTGCGTACAAAACTACTAAGGTGTTTTTTTTTGGTCATGTGGCGGTTGTGGCTTTGAAAATCTAACGTGTTGCGGCGCTAAGTATTTAGGCCATAGGAATTTGCCCAATTTTTAAAATAGACTTCCAAAGACGTTCCGTCAAAATAAATATAATAGAATGTATTTATTTCTCTTCCACAAATAAAAACAAAGAAATACTTAGTGGGTACTTAAAATTATATTACATAAATATGACAATCTAGAGGCCGTCATATGACGTTGCGCCATTTCATAATTATATCAACACGACGTTGTCAGACGGTGCTCACGTGAACGTGTTAAAAATTGACTGCTGTTAAATATCTAGAAAGATCTACTTACATAAATAAATATCATTTCATCGGTCACGGTTATCATAATGTAGATCTGTGACAGTCTGACAAAAGTCTTCTAAATGGGTGTAGGGTTAAGTTGGGTAAGCTCACACCTGCACAATAGTGTAACTGCAACAGCAAATAGAAACCCATAATTATGAAGAAGATTAAAAGTCAGTTAAATATGGTTTGTTACAGAAAGGATTATTATTTTCGTAAAGGTGATACATACATTTCCATTGCGGGAATATCGTGGACGTGGTTGCCATAGGGACGTGGAGACTACGCGGTGGTGTCCTTCTGCGAAACAGTCATCTCGCAGGCTGCGGAAAGGGAGAGGGAGATTACTTCCACTCACCCGACCCGCAGCAGACGCACCGGGCGCAGGTGGAGGGCGGACAACGCCCTCTTCCAGCCCCCCTGAATGCGTCCAGGGCGACGGACGCGGGGATGTCCGCCGCCCCCACGTACATGGACCCGAGGCGGCGGCGCGTCGTGTTCACGCGCGCCCCTCTTAGACGTCGCGAGGGGAGTCCAACACCTCACTCCCCTCGCTGACTTGGCGAGGCCGGCACTTGGCGAGGCCGGCGGGGCCGGCACCAGTCGGGGGTCGCGGAAGTATCTTCCGATCCCGTGACCCCCGGCGCAGGTGCGAGAAGGAACACGGGGTGGTTTTTAGTCAGTAAGAGTCTGACAGACCCCTCCGCCTCCCCGGGCGGGGGACATCCATGAGGATTTTCCACCCCTCAAAAAAAAAAAGGGACGTGGAGACTGGTGCCACAAAAGAGAAGCCTATACCCAGCAGTAGGTGAAGTCAGGCTGTGAATGATGATGATGATACATACGTACTACTGTCGCCCATGTTCCCGCTAGATAGCTCTGTAGTCATATTTTTTTATTTATTTTATTTTATGAATAATTGGCACATTGCAGTAAATTGTAGGATACTTGATGCGGGTATCGGTCATTATTGAATTTGGTTATAAAATTGCCTCAAAATCCAACCAATTCCACGCTCTGTCCTTAAATAAATAAATCTACCATAAAATACAGGTCGTTTACATTACATACATTACACATCCATATCAAATACATTTTATGGACAAAATGTCGAATTGGGAAGATTTTGCGCCAATGTTTTCTCAGGTACTTGATGTTAAAATAATATTGTAAAATGTGAAATTAACATTTAAAGTTTTATTTCAACTCATATCTGCGACTCTGCACCCTGCTTTCCGATAAATTAATAAAGTATTTACATATTTGTAATTTATGAATTACTTATGAGACAACCAGTAGTTTAATTTTTGTCTGGCCTGTTGGTCTAGTAGTTA
Source organism: Euplexia lucipara (assembly GCA_921972225.1). Classification (NCBI taxonomy): domain Eukaryota; kingdom Metazoa; phylum Arthropoda; class Insecta; order Lepidoptera; family Noctuidae; genus Euplexia; species Euplexia lucipara. Next base: position 2,165,635 of record OV179166.1, on the reverse strand, counting down.
GTGATCCTGACTGCTATGCCGGAGGTCGTGAGTTCGATTCCCACCCAGGACAAATGTTTGTATGTTGAGCACGATCATTGTTCTGTGTCTGGGTGTAATTTTTCTATAATATGTATGTATTTAGAAATGTATAAGTATGTTTATCAGCTATTTAGTACCCATTACACAAGCTCTCAAGCTTAACTTGGGACTAAACGGCGTTGTGTGAAAAGATGTGAAATATTTATTTATTTATTTTATTAAAATTACTTGTATTCATTGCATCTAGTTAGTCGGAAGCCGATCCCAAAGTAAATCTATCTATACAAGTATATACATAAAAGGAGAAACTGACTGACTGAGGGCCGGGACACATAAACACGATACGACGGCGTGTCGTACCACGATGCGGCGTCGTTTCACGATGCGACGCCGCGTCGTGGTACGACACGACGTCGTATCGTGTTTATGTGTCCGGGCCCTGACATATCAACGCAGGGCCTAAACTAGAAAAGTTGGAAAATTATCCCCCTACAGGGGTCTAACGGGGCAAATTTAGTGCTTATATAATAAAAATGAATAATATTTGTTGGAGGTTTCGGAAAAATAAACCATCTGGGCGCTGGACGCCATAACCGTCATCAACGTGGTCGCAGCCGCAGGAAACAGCTAGAACAAGTATAAGCAGATTCAAAGGACCCAGAAAACCCTAAGATATTCAATTTATTTATCGCCGCAATTTAGATCCGCCTTGAGAAGATGGTAGGAATTGTAAATGACTAGTCCCTAAACGAATTTTTTGATTATATTGGGTAACCTACTTAGAAGTCAGAAACCGTAACAGTTAATTTTATAAGAAGATACTGTATACATTAGAGTTTCGACCTTTTTTAAGGAAATCAATATTATAATGTTAAATGTACCTATATTTATAAAGTACTAACTGTACCCTGCCACGCTTCGCTGTGGCACATTGTGATTGAATGGTTAACAAAAAAAAAAAGAAAAAAAAAAAATAGTTAAAAACAATCCTTGATGCTATTTATAAATCATGCTAAAATTTCAGCTCGATCGGTGCAAAACTTGATGAGTTTTTGAAGCGTACACAAACCAACATAACATATTTATATATAAAGATTGTGTGAATTTATAAAATTTTGATTTCGTCTGAAATATTTCGGAGTCTTCATTTGTGCCCGGTTGGTGGCAATAGGTTTGCTCCCTATTACCACAGCCTAAAAACCTGCAGTCGTCCGACGAAGCCGTCTATAGAGACAGGGCAATCGTGCGGGGTGTGAGGGGCGAGACGCCGGCAAGCCGCTCCTGAACTGTGAACAAAACGATGTTCGTAGTTCGATTCAGGGCTAACGCATGTAGACATTGTCAGCATTTATCCAGAGATCAAAGGCGTCGTCCTACTGTATTAATATTTATACTGTGCTATTACATAGGACTTAAACAAAAGTGGCAAAATGTAGGTGCACTACCAGTACATCAATACATAACCTTTACAGGGATAACAGGTCCTATGTAATGTTATGTTATTATTGCATCACCTTTATCATTTTCACAAAAAAAACATTGACAAGGCAAGATTTTTTAAAACATTTGTCGTAAAATAAATTTTCTAAAACAGAAACTCAGAGTAAAGCCCTAGAAAGTCCTAGGAAGCAAAACCCTTTACAATTTCAAACCCATTATTCAATAAAATATATTCTATAGGTAATATTCTGTTCAATTCTATTCTAATCCTTCTCTTTCTTTCACAGGTCCTTCATCACCAGTTCCATCATCTTCTTCTTCAATAAAACCTGACCAGAACGAGCTGACCGTCACCTTTCCTCCCCTCGAAGATATATACAACAACACTCCTGAGAAGCACTTCGGAACTGAGAACAATACAGTAGTGACGTCACAGACTGGGTCCACAGCCCTCCTGCCCTGTGTCATCAGAAATATTGGTGATGGAATTGTAAGTGGCTTGTTATTTTTTTTTATGTAATTCTACTGTAAATATAAGTCACTGAATACCACATAAATGGTGGGGCTTATCCGTGAATGATTTTGGATACACAATAAAATTGTACCTGTAAGTTGATATTTACGATCGAGTGCTACGAATTTTATAGTAGGCAAGCTAAAATTCGAAATAATATTGGGTACGTCATGTGTCCAAAAATGATAGCTGCCATGTTGTTTTAAAGTAAATAAATAATTTGCACTACACTTTTACACGCACTCATACTCACGCACACACATAAACACAGTTACACATTACACACACGCAAACATACAGATACTACATATTTTAACAGACCACACACTCTCACAGACACTACACATTTTACATTTTTTTAAATTAAATCAAGTATAATAACAATGAAACTGGGGGGTTAGCTAAAAATCGTACTTCTTGTCAGCCTGACAAAATATTTTATGTTAACGAACAATCTTAAATTGGTATCAGCGACTCCAAACTATCGATACCATTTAGCACAATCCAATAATAAAAAACTCAAGACTTCATGCTTGCAAATGTAATTTTAATGAGTCCTACAAATTGTAAATAATAAAAAAAGATAACTACAATCACTATTAATAACGATCCCAAACTTCTGTCAACCATAAATTCTTACCAAAAGACAAAGCCAAGGCCTACATTATTTAAGCTAATTACGAACATAAAGAAACAAAGTCTTAACTCCAATTTAGTATTACCATCAATCACGCACAAAATTCAATTCAAACTTTAAAACAGCGAAATTTTATCACAAAAAACTTAATCACGTATTTTATCTGGACCACAGCGGGCTTATTACCGACTAAACTAATGAGCCAGCTATATTTAACCGCCCCACACCACCAAGCTTAGTTTAAACCTCATAAATTTTCGCCTTTTACATTCCTAAATAGAGTAAAATTTTGTTAAACTGTATTTTCGAGGAAGACTAAAGAAACGATGGGTAAAGTTAGAACGATGATATGATTTTGTTGGAGGTAAAAATATAATTTAGAATTACGCACTAGTGTAATAATTAATAATAACATAAGAAAACAGTCAAAACATTTACACCGTTTTCTGGTATTTATGTATCTTGAATCTGTATTTAGTAATTAATACCTAAGCGAAACCTTTGGGTTCCTTTTAAAGAATGATGCGCAAGTTTATCGATAGGTCTGCAAAAAGTTAAAACTCCGATATAACACCTTAAGTAGCCTAATTATGTGTAATTTTTTTATGCTGTACCTACATCAAAAAGTATTCTATTTTATTATATTTGATGATACGTTTTACACATTACTGTAGATCAGAATTGCCTTTTATCACATATCAATCAATAAATATCTGAAAATATTCCACATTTTAAATTAATAATCGCTTTTGTTGAACGGGCGGTTGGCCTGCATGCTCCGTTTTCTTGGACGTTGCGAGGCCGCTGAGTCCTTTCACACGTGGTATCTAACCGAAATTTGATTGCGCTTTCTGCTAAAAAATAGCTCTAAACATTTTTGTATCCAAAGACATTTTTTTGATATACTACCACCGACACATGCACGAAATTGAGCGGGTCGCTAGTCACACCTATATTATAAAGGCGAAAGTTTGTTAGTGTGTATGTTTGTTACTTCCTCACGTCTAAACGGCAGGGGTGATTTGAATAAAATTTGGTATAGAGTTAGCTGACACCCTGGATTGATACATGGGCTTTTTTTTATTCCTGTATTCCCACGGGAACGGAGCCTACGCGGATGACGTTTGCTAGTACTAAATAATTCCATAATGATTTCTGAATGAAAATTAATGGCACTCGATAACATTTCCCGGATGTCCTAAATCAATTCACACTGAGTTTCATTTCACAATATGAATAGCACTTAATTTAACACATAACATAACATAACATAACGTCACGCCTGTAATCCCCGAAGGGCTAGGCAGAGATGTACCTGGTAGTACATCCACATTTCGCCAGTTATGTTTAAGTCCCATGTAATAGGGGCGAGCCTATTGCCATCAATCGGGCACAAATCCAGACTCCGGGCTGCTACTGAGAAATTCCAGATTGAAAAACTCAATAACACTTTGCCCGAACCGGGGATCGAACCCGAGACCTCAAGCTCAGTAGTGGCGCTTACGACCACTAGACCAACGAGGCAGTCAATGTCAGTCACTTGATTTAAATATTATTCAATTTCCAGTGACTTTTTCGTAATTACAAGCTGCGACCACCTACAATGCCCTTTCATATCAAGTCTTTATTACGTATAATACTACCATGCGTACGAACGCGTTCACATATGCGCCAAAAGTTGTCAAATCGGTTCAGCGACTGGATAATCCCATTAACGTCAAACACGTTACACCGTGCCGTGTAATAGAGTGGCCAAATTTGATGTGATTGTGCTTATAGAGAAGCAAAGATAAAGAAATATCGTATTTCCCAATCATATACAACTTTAATTGTATGTGTTAATTAAGTATTATTGCTGATTTATTTTGTACTAGCTTTTGCCCGCGGCTTCGCCCGCGTGGATGTCGAACTTCCGTCCCCTATATTTTCCCTTTAAGGATTGAATTTCCAAAAGTCGTTTTATAGTGGATACTTTTCACTAAGAACACCCTTTCAAGTTTCATGTCTCTAATACCAGAGATTTGGGTTGTGCGTTGATATATAAACGTACCTAATCATTTTAGCAGAATACTTCCGGATAGACTACTTTCAAAGTTGATCCTTCCGGTATGTATGCATAAAGATTTCTGGAACTACTGACCCGGGAAAGAGCGACGTACAACCGACCATGTGTAAAACAACTGAGACTAAGATCACCTGTCCAGGCGTATTGATTACAACCGTACCAAGTTTGGTTAAAATCCCTATAATGGTTTTTGAACTATGTGTGTACCATACAGACAGACAGACAGACAAAACATTTACTGATTGCATTTTTGGCATCAGTATCGATCACCTCCAATATTAATTTTGAATATAATTATTATTTATTATCTTCGTAGTGTGTGATAGTCCATTGAATTTATGGCGAACTATATTGTATCTTAAGATAAAATATTATACTATCTTAGCCGTGTGCAGCGCCCCTTGGTGAACTCCACTGCGGGTGACGTAACCTACGACAAACTTATAATTTGCGGTTGGTACAGTAGTCAGGTCTAGGGGTCGAACCGCAAAATTAAGTTTGTTTTTTATTGTATATACTTTTCCGGGATAAAAAGTACCCAGTGTTGTGCCCAGGATATTAAAGAATATGTACACCAAGTTTCATCGTAATCGAACCGGTAGTTTTTGCGTGATACCTGAACATACAGACAGACAGACAGACAGACAGACAGACAGACAGACAAAAATTTTTTTAATCATATTTTTGGGTTCGGTGTCGGTCTAGTAACACCCCCTGCTATTTATTTTTTTGATATTTTCAATGTACAGAAATTTTACTTCTACAGATTTATTATATGTATATAGATTTCATTATTATTATTTTTTTTATTACCAATAAAATTATTATTCGATTTTCGTTTAATTTATAACGAAGTTTTTAATGTTACTATTTTTTTAATTCAGTTGTAGTCTAGACATTTAAGTGCATTTAACTTTTTTTTCCTTTTAAGGAAACATTTTGTACGCCTTGCAAGGAAAATTAATTTGAATTAGAAAAATACCTTTCTTACTCAAAAATACAACCAATTTCCTAAAAAAGCATTTAGGTACTATAATTTCGGAAACCAGTCGTCTACGGCTTATGTGGTTTAGTTTCATTCAATATTTGCCACCAATTTGTTTTGGAAGTCGGTGGCCAATACAAAAACAAAATAAGTCTGTTGTATTTTTTTTGATCTTATTATCCAAAACTACAAAACCGATTTCAACGAAAATTCAATTGGGAGTACACGGAAAGTAAAACAAAAAAAGGATTTTTCAAATGACGGAGTTATGAAGTACACACATAAAATAAAATAAATACAACGGAATTGGAACCTCCTCCTTTTTAACCGATTTAAAAAAAGAAGAGGGTTCATAATTCGTTTGTGTTTTTTAGGGTTTGTTACCTCATTACTCCGTCATACCGATTTTCAAAAATCTTTTTCACAAGATGTTAGGAACACTCTCTTAAATGCCTCGCGGCTACTCCAAGTAAGTATTGAGCCCTAGTTCAAATTCTTGATATACTCGTAAACGTTACATCAATTTGGATTATTTTAAAATGATAAATACCTACCTAAAATAGGTCAGCTTTAGTATCGATTACGCATAGTTTTATTTAAAACTGAAAGCGATCCACGTCGGCTTTGTTCGAGTGCTAACAAAAATTCTTCATTGAAATTTTCATACGCGAATACAAACTAAATTCCTAACTTTGTCGATGAATTTTCGGAAAAATACTAGTCCCAACAATTGGGAATACCTACACTTCAACATAAAAAATAATCTTTTTAAATTGTTTTCTAGTACAGACGCCAGCACATCAAGTTACCCCAATGTGTCATATTTTCCCAATTGAATATGAACCTTATTCTGTTTGCCATAAAGTTGAAAAACGATCAAAGAAATTTGACAAATTGGGGCAACTTGACGTGCTGGCGTCTGTACATAATGATCCTTTGCTAGATCTATATTACGTTGCATTATTATGTTATTTTTATTCTTTTCTTTTATATAAATTTTGGACTATTAAAATATTCAAATTATTATTCAACAAGCTGGTGCCCGCTGTTTCGTTTGCGGAGGATTGGTACATACGGCTACACATCCAACTATACATTTCCAGTGTAAGTTGATCTGGCATTGTATAGGATTTCCGTACAACGCGAGGTCAGCGTAAATTGGAAATGTAAAACTTGATTTGTAGCCGTTTGAACTTCGACTATTTACACCATATCTTTATTAAATATGGCCTATCTGTTGTTCTAATGTATACGCTATATTTATTAAAATAAAATAAAATTATATTAAGTACCAAAAAACACACACTTTGACTTTGAAGGTTAAATCATGAATTTATCGCTCCGCTCCAATCGATCATAGACACCGTACCCTCACGGGTTGTCTCGAGACTTGCGATGTCTCAGGTGGCGAAATTGAAATATTATCAAAAGTCGGAATTGAACTGCCAAACCCTTGAGTCGGATTTGGACATTTTCGTAATATTTGGATTTCAATGAATCAGGTTTTCTGGGATTTTCGTATTGAGAAATAATTCTGGAGAGGATATTTATTTAGACATAATATAATAAGCTCGATATAGTTAGTAAAGAAAAAGAGATTAAAAATGCATTGATATAAAAAATTCACTGCCTTTTGACTGCCTCGTTGGTCTAGTGGTCGCAAGCGCTAAGCGCTTGAGCATGAGGTCCCGGGTTCGATCTCCAGGTCGGGCAAAGTGTTATTGAGTTTTTCTATCTGGAATTTCTCAGTAGCAGCCCGAAGTCTGGATTTGTGCCCGATTGATGGCAATAGGCTCGCCCCCTATTACATGGGACTCAAACATAACTGGCGAAATGCGGGTGTAGTACACCAGGTACACTTCTGCCTAGCCCTTCGGGGATTACAGGCGTGGCGTTATGTTTATGTGTATGTTTATAAAAAATTCAATTCCATGTTTATGCGTATGGCTAAACATTAACAGTCACACGGTAACAAATAACGGCCAAAGGTTAAGACGCGTTTGCCGATGTCGGTCCGTGGATGGGTGTTCATTTTACGTATCGTAAACATGCCATAAAAATTCAAAGTCATTCTTTGTGTAAAGCGTTTTAAACATGTGGCCTCAGCCGGTCGATTCTGTTAAAACCGTGAAAACTTGAGTGAAGTGAATTGTCAATGCTTAGCGCTTATTACTTATTTACATTAGTACCGCACTAAAGGAAAACATCGTGAGGAAACCGGCATGTCCTAGAACCAAAAAGTTCGAAGACATGTGACATCTACCAATTTGCACTGGGCCCGCGTGGTAGATTATAGCCCATACGCAAAATACGCGCTTTGACGTGGAGTTGCGGACACCAGCCCGGTATCTTTAATCTTTTGATATTTTTAGTACCGCACTGCAGTTATCATTAAAATTGAATGATTTTTGATAAATTAAATTTCTATTCTTTGTCCTAAAAAAACGTTGTCCCTCACTAAGAATTGATTGCTCCTGTACCGTAGGTGCGTTTATAAACATTTCAACACATAAACAACCAGTTCTAGAATAAATAACTATCTGTAAGCCATACAATATCTTGAAGTGATATCAGGTTCTCTGAGAGTTTTAATGCCGCTCAAGGGCCTCTGCAAGGCTAGCCATAATTACAAATTCTATTACTGTTCTATTGCGATAATAGACAGAAAATGGCGTATATGGAATCAGCTGTTTGTCAACTGTCAAGTGTTAACGAGTAGAATTTGTAGTATGGCTGAAAATGAAATACACTTGACAGCTGACAAACAGCTGATTACATATACGCCATTTTCTTTCTATTGTCACCTTATCGATTATGTTAATAGAAATAGAATTTTTAATATGGCAAGGCCTGCAGTTGGCATCACATGCCCTCGAGAAATATCTCTCAGGCATACCGGTTTCCTCACGATGTTTTCCTTCACCGTTTTTAAAGCAAGTGATCATGAATCTGAAAATCGGAGCTGCGAGCCTTGGGTTCGAACTCGAGACCTATGATTTGGCAATCCACTGGTCACACAACTAGGGTAGCACTGCTCTTTGATTCACTCGTAAATTACCGCAATCCAGACACAATTAAATTACTATTGTTTGCGGACACCGGTGTCCACGCGGAGCCTGATTAGGACCCCAATCGGACGCCAGCATCCGCGCTGTCATTGTATTTCTATTGTGTCTCTAGTTGACACGATTGAAAGGTAAACGGTTATGGCAAAGTCATGCTCAGTTACTGCTCCAACCGCTGTGAAAAATTCTTTAGAAAGTGCTAGGCAAATGATGACTACGCAACCAATAAAATATGTCACCCCCTATATCCAACCTCTTTACGTGTAATCCAATAAAATATAGTTATGTAACGTGTACCTAATGAAAATGTCAAAATAATAAGAATTTACAGTCCCAAGTTTCCTCCGAAGACGTTTCGGGTCAATAGGCTTTAGTAAACATCTTACGTCATCTGTTACGCGAACGAAATGAGTTCTATCGGATTTAGGCATTCTGCGAGCTAGATTGAGGTTACCTTCGTGTTTTTTAAATAAGATGTGAAAACTAGTGACAGCCTAAGGGCCAGCGCTGATAGAGAGAAGTGTAGCGGAGAGGATTTTATTAAAGCTCTCGAAAATCAACCTTTACACTATTGAAATAAAGTGGAAGGCCCGCTATACACTATTTTTATTATCTTTGTGAGACTGGTGCCTCGTGGGTCTTGCGCTTTATGTCAATAATTTTAAAGTTGATTTTCGAGTGCATTTATGAAATCCCCCCCGCTGCGCTCCTCTCTGCTTACGCTGACCGGTGGAATCATAAGTCTTGTCACCTCTGATTTTTCGGATTGAAGTGTGTATTGTATAATTATCGCTTGCTTCCTAAATAGAGAAGGAAAATATCGTGAGAAAAGGCATGTGAAGCGAAATCAGGTGCCCATGGCCAGCTTATAAAAACTCTGACTGTTCACTAACGGCACCAACAGAAGAAGCACCAACTGTATCAAATGTTTTCATTTTATTATTCACACTGTTGACATTTAATTTATATTGGCATATATTATATATTTTATTTATTGTGAATGTAAGGACTATGTGGATTCTTTTTCATTTTTCTTTTCTAAATTGTTTTAAGTTCTTTTATTTATTTATTTTACATTTTGTCTGGAGTTTGGGTTCTTTATGGGACCAACCCAAACGTTCTTTCTATAGTATTGTTCGCAGCACGTTAAGCTCCTCAAGTTCCGAGTTGAGCTCACGATTACTGACAAAATGATTGCACTGACTGATCTGGTCCCCTCATTCTGTGTGGTTCTTTCCTCAAAAGACCATCTCAGATAATGTCTGGACTTTAAAAGAGACTATCACCTCTCGGGTTTCTTTCGGTGTTTCTTCTCAGAGTATTCAGATAGTGAAACTCCGAACTTATCTACTAGTTAAAAAAATTACGAGAAAAAGTGTTTCTGAAAACCTATTTACAGAAATTAATATCGTCATCATCATAAAAGAAGAAGGGATTATTAAGTACGTAGCTAATTTAATTATTAGACTTTGGCTAGTCTAATAATAAAATTAGCTGAATAATCATTTTTTTCGTCATGCGGTTTGGCCCACGTAGTTTCCGTTTCCATAGAAATACAGGGATAGAAAGTAACCACCGACTTCTGGAAATAGTGTAGCTTCCCAAAGGTGAAAGAATTTTTCAAATCGGTTCAGTTGTTTTTAAAGATTCCTTACACACAAAAGTACAAATCTTTTCGTTCTATAACATTAGTATGCGTAGATATAAATAGAGTATAATATTAAACTGTACAAATGGGTACCCACAATGCTTGACCGAGTTTGATTTGACGATCACTAAATCCGTAACGTCAAAAGTTCTCGACAGAAAAAAGTTTATTATAGAACGTACGTCTCGACGTTTCATCCTGAAATTCAGTGATAAATGATCTTCATTTAATGAGTTTCTCACATTAATATCTTTCACTTGTCAAATATCTGAAAATAGATTTCCGAAAGTACCTACCTTTAGTGTAGTCTTGTACGTGACATTTCCAAGTGATTATAAATGTAAGATTATTTTTTAAAATAGGTAATGATATACGTAGTGTATATTTTATTGGTTAACATAATCTGTAAATAGGTATAATAAGAAGGTCCGTATATATTTTTTTAGTACATCAAGTGAAATTGGGTTACCTATTCCGTTAAGATTTATTAAGGAGCAGCCCGGTGCCTTGCTTTGTGCCTGGTTAATGGTTTTAAGATCCCTCTCAATGGGATAACATAGCGGTAGATAGATCGGCTTGGAGGCGTTTGGCAAGACAAAATATTTATAACTATGAGGACCAGCGGAGAAAAGATCTTGAGATCAGGAGAGATCACTTCAAGTGCAAACCACCGTTCAACATCCAATATGTTACCACAATGGCATTTTAACGTGTCCATACTGCGCCGGTGCTTTTACAGCTAAAATTGGTTATACAAACCACATCAGAGCACACGCTCGTAACCTATAAATTGAAATGGAAACGGAATTATTCACCGTAGCTAAAATCGGCGTAGGATATATATATGGTAATTAGTGACCGATACTTATACACGTGATTGTGCTCTTGAATACAAATAACTTTCCCAAAGAAACTTTTTTTTTATACTCATCAACTTTCAATTATTATTAATTCAATTACGTCAGTACTGCACAACGGGAGCGGTGGGAGTAGCGGGGGAGCGTGTGACGCTACTACTAGTAGATTTTGCCCTTCCCGAGGTCAGACTATCAGCTGATCGATCACAGACAGACGGGCGTGCGGGAATTTCAAACAGCGTTTTGTTGTTTATTGTGTTAGTACTTTTAAAAAGTTTTTTTGGAAAAGTTTATTGAAATCATGTATACAATCACATGTTTAAGTTTCGGTCACTAATTACCAGTTACCCTATAAATCAAAATCAAAATCAAAAGTCTTTATTCAAACTAGGCTGAGAATCAGCACTTTTTGAACGTCAAAAAAAAATACAAAAAGACAGTCCCCCAAAAACGGCCCACCCTTCGTCACTTCCTAGTGTTTTTGTTAGGAAGAAGAAGTGGTGGAACAAACTCCCCAGCAACACATCTGTCTGATTCGTTTGAAGAACTAGGTATACAAAGAGTCTATACAATGAAATGCTCAATAAATAGCACTAAAGTTTATACACTTTGTAAAACATTACATTTCAGAATGATTGTCACGTGTTAGCTAGCACACTCCAATATACCGAGATTAAAAAAAAAAAGGAAATATAAATATTCATATTAACATTGAAATCTTAACTCAAGCAAAGCAACTTCAAAACTGAAAAATAACAGCCTCTAGGTATAAAAGGCGTACCCGCTTACATGTGCAATGCTGGCTTATATTCATAATGCTGTGACTCTAAGTTTAAAATGATAATCGAGGACCATCGAAGTGAAACCAATAAGCAGTTAGCTGTTATAACAATAAAAAAAAACTATTGGTAAGCAAGTCGACCAGTCACCACAAGCAGCACCCGTTCACGAGCATAACGCAAAGATCAGCCATTACCCCCCTCGCCATATCTGAGGGAAGGGGGTAACCCGATCCTCGACGCTAACGCAAGCAGTGACGTCTAAGGGATCATGACGAACTTGCTCTGGTTACTCAAAAATAAAGATAATAATAAAGAACCGTCGAGGTCACTAGTTCACCACATATTGCCATACAACTCATTACTTATAAAACAGAGAGGATTTTGTCAAAAAAAAAGGTATTAAAATAAAATGGTATACAATAAAAGGTATAAAAATATATATTTATATAGCATGCAGACAGGCGTTCACAGCATGCAGAATTAAGTTAACAACTAGCTTAACAAGAAAGTAAACAAGTCACACTATAGTTAAGACAGCTTTGTAAAATAACAAATGAATGTAGAGTATAAAATAAAAAAGGCAATTCATTGACTTGAAATAATTAAAGATAAAGTCTACTTAAGAAAAGATACCTTTAACTCGATGATCAAAAGGTCAACTAGTTCTTAATTAGAGGCAATATCTCAAGAAACTTAATTACAGTAATGCTCAATAGGTTTCTAGTTTAAAAAAGACGTTTAAGATATATTTTTTTTGGTTCTATGCAATTAGTTCTAAGCGTACTTTCTTAAGATAAAGTGGAATAAAACCTAGACTCGTAAAAATTAGACTTATATAATTCTTTGGTGCGTGTTCTTTGGTCATCGCCTTTTAACTTTTTTTTTCAACGGCTGACCTGATAAGTTTACTTAAGAATTTGGTAATAATTGGGTTTAATTTGATTTGATTTCGTTTTTGTTATAAAAATGTTTGTGCGTGTCCCAAGTAAATGTATTTTCTTTATTTCTTTCTTTCTTTAAATTAAATATCTCATTCTCTATTCCATGTGAAATCTGTTTTTAACTTTCATATTCAATCAAGCCTAACTCTCCGCCTAATTCTTGTTACTGAGAAAAAGAGAAAAACTACATCAAACATTACTATTTTCTTACTACAATTAATATTATAAAGATAGTAAAATAAATAAAGATAAAAAAGGTGGAATCCATACTAATATTATAAAGCGGAAAAAATTGTCAATACTCAATACTCAATACTTTATTGCATTCCATAATATATACAAGGCTGGTAGGTAAATTATAGAGAAACAATTATGGACCCTGTCGGGCACAGCAAGTTAGTTTTTAGAGGAGAGGATGAAGCGCTTTTTGTTTAAAAACATAATAATATTGAAATTAAGGAAATAAATCTTATATTTAGATATTTAAGTAGATATTATTTATGAGTAGATTTATATTAATTTTGTTTATTATTAATATTTCTATATTTATTTATTTATATATTTATATATTTATTTATTTATTATTAATAGATATTTTCTAAATTATATATTAGGTAATCATTTTATATATTTATTTATATATTAGCTGTAATTTATTATTAACTAAGTAGTAAGTAATTAAAGATATTGCACGGTGGATAAGGTAAATAGATGTATTAGGTACTACTTGTTTATTCTAATTAACTTCGTTTGTCTAGGAGGAATTTATCTTTGTCTTTGTCTGTTTGTATGTAACGATTAACTTGAAAACTGCTTAACCAATTTCAACAAAATCTTTCACCGTTGGGAAGCTACACTATCCCAAGGTGACATGGGCTACTTTTTATCCCTACATTCTTACGGTAACGGGAACTACGAGACGCGGACTACTGTAAGTTCGCGAGCATATTCGTAAGAAGTTGGCAGTGGTATCTTCACAGCGCTAATGTTTTTCAAATTCGAATTAAAAATATTTTATTGTGGATCATAGGTAGTTACAGTTCATAAGTGGTTGAAAATCTTGATCAGCTATGTCCCGCCCATCTTTCTACATCTTTGTGCGTTATGTATTATATACAGGGTTATTTTTCAATGAAAGGCCAAATTTTCACTGTGTGTTCTACCCATGAATATGAACAACTTTCACTATGGGACCGACTCTGAAATCACGAAAAAACAAAAAGATGTTTCATACATTTTAGTCGAGTAGGTATTGAACTTTTGTATGAAACAGCTGGTTTTTTTTTCCTGATTTCAGAGTTGGTCCTATAGGGAAAGTTGCTCATATTCATGGGTAGAACACCCTGTGAAAATTTGGCCGGTCATTGAAAAATAACCCTGTATAATATTATATTTATAGTGTAAATGTACATGTATTTTTACCCTAATTAAGTTTTATTATTTCTATGATTTTCATTTAGTGTTGCACCTACCACTGCTTTTCTCTGCATCACCTAAAGGTTTACTGGTAGAAAATGCCTCTGGCATTAATTCCGCCTCTGTACATTAGTGTGCTTAAAGTAATAAATAAATGGATAATAACTACGTAGGTAAAGCCGCGTGACGTCCGGTAGTGCAAAATTGAATAAAATAAAACCAAAAACACCTAGCCGTCAAAGTAACGACTGCCAACATTTTTTTATTTTACACTTACCGCTTTGCCTACTCCATTCGGCACTAAAAGCGGAACAGTAAGAATATTTAACTGCAGCCGCATACATTTAACGGCAGTTCAAGCTAAGTTTACAAATTGGCTCACTTGCTAACTGCCAACTATTAAATGCGTAACATTTATTGCGCGTTTTGTTACTTGGTTTGTTTCGGTTAGTTGAGTTGCTTTACTCTTATTTAGTTAACTTTGTTGGAGGTTTAAATAACAATGTATCGGTAGTTATAATAACTGACTTCCAGAAAAGGAGGAGGTTCGCAATTCAGTTGTATGTTTGTTTTTTTGTTATTTTTTATAAATATTTCCACAAATAAATATTGTTTTCCTTGTTTGAGAGAGTTAGTATACTCTTCGTGTAGTTTCAAATGATTTTTTATTGGAATCGTTTTAGTAGTTTGGTTGTCAAATCAAATGAATCGAAAAATAACAAATCCTGCAGGCTTAGACATATTTCAAATTCTATTTCTATTATCGTAATCGATAAGGCGATAATAGAAAGAAAATTAAAATGTCATTGTGTAAAAAAAATTACTAACAACAAAATTACAGTATTTATTTCAAAAAAGGGAATTTCCTTAGTGCTAACGTTCTCTAATGGTACAACAGTATTTCTCTAGATGTAGTTCACAAAAACGTCTTTTATATACTTCTTCTACCACAACTACTAAATAAATCACCTAAAACTGACGTTTTCTGTTAAGAAAATAACACATTCTCCTGTTACTACTGTTAAGTAGTATGTACAGTCGAATTCGCTATACCTTTGTCAGCTATCAAGTTCTATCGCGTATTAAGTTAGAACATGAAATATGTCTTTAAGCTATGACACAGACTACTCTTACATAACTTTTATGACTTGAAAACAAAGGCGAGCAGATTTTTTCTAACAGGCACGAGGGCAATATAAATTACTTAAGGCGAGGTGCATAATCTGCTTTTCTTTCAACTATTACCTATAGGAATAGTATATAAAAGAAACAGAGTCCAAAATTAACAAAGGTACCGCCAAATCACTTTTTTAAATTTCTTTCATTTTTAAATCAGAGTTAGCAGCAATAATTTTTTTAATTTGGAACAAGTAGGATAGAAACGAAAAATACGTACGTAAAAAAAAAGTATTGATATCGGCTGGCTGAATAGAGCTAATCCATTGAGATTGGCACCTTTTGGTGCGATTAAAAAATAAACTGTGCAATAATGAAATTTCATACATTTTTATTGCTCTAGATCATTATGGACTCGCTTTGTACTGAGTTTTTAGTTTGATTGTGATGAAATTAAAGCATAGTTAGTAGAAAAAGTAATTATTAGCTAAGCAGAGTTTGTGTTTTGGGTAGTAAACCGCTGCCATGATAAACATACTTATATATTTCTAAATACATACATTTTATACAGGGTTACTGGTAACTCGACGTATTCCTTGCAGGACGTCATAGTAGGGTTAAAATGCAACAAATTAAGCCACCAAATGTTCTACCGAAATTCAGTAGTTTTTGAGTTAGTTCGATTTTTAGAGTTTTTATGAATAATCCCAGATTAAATCATTTGAAACCAATTTAAAAATTATTTACGGCGCGACAGTACAGAAATTTTAAGTTATTATCGTAGTTGATGCCGTAGCAGATCTTTGTTAATAATTAAAAGTTCAAAAATGCCTTAAACCTTGGCAAATATCACTAATCAAACATTTTTTTTTTTGTAATTTTTGTTATTACTCCATACAAATTGTTGTCTAGTGCAAAAATAAAATACTACGCCTGATGTACAAATTACTAGGAAAATATCCTTATCTTATCAGCTATCCAAAAAGGTATGAATGTTAATACAAAGTCATGGACTACATTATGAAAATCGTTTTTGATTTAGTACAGGAAGACGTGCGTCTCACAAAAAGGTGATTATTCGGAAAATCAAATAAAACAATTTCGTGAATGTTATTATTATTTTTAATAAATTTCAATTTAATAACTTTTATGACATACATTTCACACGTCTTGTTCGATGTGCTGCCCTCGGTTTCGAATACATGTTCTTATTCGCTTCCTCATTTCAGTTTTTGTGATTCTTGATGTGATTGTTGCCCTCATCTGGTCCGCCGCATCTGTTATTCTCTCCCTTAGTTCTTCAATTGAATTTACTGGGGTCACATAAACTAGGTCTTTCATATGACCCCAGACGTAAAAGTCTAGGGGCGTCAGATCAGGGCTTCGCGCAGGCCACGGAATCGGCCCACCGCGCCCTATCCATCGGTTTGGATAGTTTTCATCCAGCAATTGTCGAATTGTGATTCGGAAGTGGGCTGGACATCCGTCATGTTGATAAATCATGTTTGCTCTTCTTTCTTCCGGTACATCCGCGAGCAGTGGTGTTAAATGATTTCTAAGGAAATCTTCATAAAGTTCCCCATTTAGTGTTCGGGGTAAAAAATGTGGGCCGATCAATTTGTCGTCGATAATACCCATCCAAACATTAAGCGAGAACCTACGCTGGGATGCGGTTGGTTTCAGTTTTTTAGGGTTTGCTTCTGCTTTCGGTGCCCAGTAATGTAAGTTGTGGTAGTTTGTGATACCATCACGGTCAAAACATGACTCATCGGTCCACAGAATGTTTTTTAAAAAGTTTTCTTCTTCGGCGTCGGCACTCAGCATAAAACGACAAAATTCAAGCCGTCTCGGCGGATCTCCCTCTTCTAATGACTGGACTGGTTGGTAGTGATATGGATGTCGGCCTGACAAGTGAACTACAGACCAGACTTTCCACTGTGACATACCAAGCTCACGCGCTACGATGTTTGTCGATATGTTGGGGTCGTCAATAAAACGTTGAAGAATCAGCTCTTCGTCGTCAGCCGTGTATCTCCGGGAACGACCAGTGTCAATTTGCCTGGTTCTTTGGACGCTGCCAGTTTCAGATATTCGCCGATAAGTCGATCCGAAGACACTAACGTGTGGGAGTCGGCGGTTGGGAAAGCGAAGTCCATATTCTCTCCGCGCTTCAGCAGCGTTACCGTCACAAAGTCCGTAACAGTAAATTATGTCAGCGTATTCAGGATTAGAATATGCAGCCATAGTCAGCACTTATGAAGGCACAGCACAGCACGAGAGCAAGATACGCGATAGGAATAGCCAGATAACAAAACACGAGCTTGCGCGACGTAGAGTTGAGACTGACTAACGCTGACGACCAGAAAATCGCACCCCGAGTCATGCCGAGAGAACAATAGTAACCAATCACAAAGCTTACCGTGTGTTTGGAGTTCAAGCTCAGGTAAAACTACGAATTCTACGAATAACAAACAAAATGTTGATTGTCTCACAATTTTACCTGCTCCCCATAAAACTCTTCTCTACCCTGTCATACATGCAAAAGTATTGACAATCACCTTTCTGAATAGCTGATAAGACAAGGATATTTTCCTAGTAATTTGTACATCAGGCGTAGTATTTTATTTTTGCACTAGACAACAATTTGTATGGAGTAATAACAAAAATTACAAAAAAAAAAATGTTTGATTAGTGATATTTGCCAAGGTTTAAGGCATTTTTGAACTTTTAATTATTAACAAAGATCTGCTACGGCATCAACTACGATAATAACTTAAAATTTCTGTACTGTCGCGCCGTAAATAATTTTTAAATTGGTTTCAAATGATTTAATCTGGGATTATTCATAAAAACTCTAAAAATCGAACTAACTCAAAAACTACTGAATTTCGGTAGAACATTTGGTGGCTTAATTTGTTGCATTTTAGCTCTACTATGACGTCCTGCAAGGAATACGTCGAGTTACCAGTAACCCTGTAGATAAATTACACCCAGACACAGAACAAATGGTCGTGCTCACCCGTGGTGGGTGAGCACAAACATTTTTCCTGGGTGGGAATCGAACCCACGACCTCCGGCATAGCAGTTAGGGTTACTAACTACTAGACCAACAGGCCAGTCAAAAAGAGGGGTGTTATAAGTTTTACCGCTATGTGTGTTTCTGTCTGTATGTCTGTGGCACCGTAGTGCTTTAACGGGTGAACCGCTTCAGATGCGATTTTTTATTTGAAATCTGGGTTTCGTGCAATGGTTCATGGCCATGACTCATGGTTCAATGTTATCTGCACTTTTCTTTGAATATTTTATACACAAGTGAAACGAACATTACAACACAACTGCGCGTCCAGTACAACAATGCGTTTAGGGTGCTGTTGGGGCTGCCGCGGTTTTGCAGCGCTTCGGTGATGTTCGCGCAGGCGCAAACTGATGATTTCCATGCTATTATTAGAAAGCGGAGCGCCTCGCTACTAAGTCGCTTGCGGCGCAGCACCAATAGTATCCTGAGCGTGTTGTCCGAGCGGTGGGACTCACCGGTGTTGGAGAGGTGGTTGCATCTACATGCCAGTTCCTCACCATTTATTAAGTGATTATTGTATTTATGAATGTAATATTTATTTAATTTTAATTATCAGACATTTTTTATTTTATTTTTGACATTACCTAATGAATATTAATAACTAATTTAAATAATTTAATTGACAGACATTTTCTAAATTTTTGACATTGTATTTTTGAATGAATTTATTTTAATAACTAAGTATTATTCTATTTTAATCAAATGTATTTTAATATTTCGTGTATTTTGTAATTGAATTTTATTCTTATGGGAACTTTCCTGAAATAAATGATTATTATTATTATTATTATTAAGAAAGAATCTACAATTTTAAAATAATTATGGATACACAATATTCTGCATTGTGTATTTATATTACAGTATTTTTATTCATACTCGTAAATAAATAAAAACGAAGCCAAGAGAGAAAAATGCGTACTAATATAATGACAAATTAATATTATGAGCTGAATATGCTAATTTCTTAAGAAATACAAATCTTTATTTTATGCGTCAGTTATTAGATAAATTGATAAACCTATTTTAACCGTGACTGTACAATATAACAAAGACCAAATGCCAGCATTGCTCTGTCGAGGAATAACACGATAAATCTAATAAGCTTAACAGGTTCGTAGTGTGAGCATTAATTATAACAGTCGGTAGTATATTTGACACCTAGAATTATCTCGTAGAAAAGACAGTAATAACATCACGACTGTATACCACGAAGGAGTAAACAAGGATGCTAGTCCACTCACATTTTATTGGAATGGGCTAGCTAGTCCGTGACAATCATTTTGAAAAGTAATGATTTACAAAGCGTATTTATACCTTCATACTATTCATTCATTTATTTGCGTTCCACAAGGTAAATAAGATGTTAACAGAGAGAGGGCTTAGAGCTAAGAACCGTTGTAGACCCTGTAAGGGCACAGCAAAATATTGTTAAATACTTAGCAACTAAATAAAATCTAAGTCTAACTAAAATTTGAATAAAACTATACATGAAAACTAAATAATTATACATAGTTGCAAAACAGTTAATAACAATAACATAAATAATTCAATTAATGATAGCAAAATACTAAAAAATAAAATGAAATTGTATTTACTTAAATTACTAATTTGGTAACATTATTATAAACACTTTTTTAATGAGATCATATTACAATATGTTACAGATTTTCAAAAACTTAATAGAGAATTAAATTGCAAATTATAGGTTCAGTAGATCATAATATTTCAGAGGTCGTATATTTAGGGATGTATTTATTTTAATTATAGACTTTCGTTCAAGTATTCATTCACATTATAATAGCGTCTGTTTAATAGAAATACTTTTAATTTTTTAATGAAGGTGGTGTATTTATTTATATGTCTATTTATTGAGCAATGAACATTTCATTGTATAGATTCAAGTACTTCAAACGATTATATGAATATTGGAGCGGCAGCGGAGCGTACTAAAAAAACTCATAGACTTGTGTCCAGGAGGACACAAGTTTTGTATGATACATGTGTTGCTAGGGAGTTTATTCCGCTACTTCTTTTCACAAAAACACTAGAAAGTGATGAAGGTAGGCGTTTTGGAAGACTGTCTTGTGTAAATGTTGATGTTCAAAAAGTGCTGTTTCGCAGCCTAATTTGAATTAAAGGACTTGATTTTGATGAGAAACTACAGGGTGTTTGGCAGAACGTTAAACATACGAAAATTGTGGATAGATGAGGTCATCTGCTACTTACCCACCCTAATTTATTTGGCACTGGCCCCTGGATATTTAATTTTTTTTTTTTTGCTTTCTTCTAGTTTCATCACATTCTTGACTTTAAAGTGTAATTTTTACTTAAAATGAGTAAAACAGGCAATATTTTGTTTTTTTTTTAATTTTTATTCGGATGTTTGCTAGAAAAAAAGCTATGAGTCTTCAAACGTACAGAAAGATGTAAAAAATACTTAAATCTTAATTTCAACTTTCATCACAAAAAGTTTTTGAGGAGTTCCAGTTCTATCAAAACATCCCTAGTGTGACCCAATCTATCCACCATTTTCATATGTTCAACGTTCTGCCAAACATCCTGTATAAATTCTGTTCCTCACACCCTTAAAGCCACATCCTCTTATAAATTTCTACAAAAAAAGCTCACAAACGGTAGGTAGTTAAGAAAATTTCCCCCACCAAACACTTTTCATTAATTATTACATGGATTATTTTCCTTATAAGTATCCTTGGAATACGCTCATAAAGACTAATGTTACAGTTTTAATAGACAGAATGGGGTCAACATCAGATGCGGCATCCTTGTCATTTTAACGACAATGGACGGGGACGACAACACATTGTACTTCGGACAAGACGTTTAAGAGTAAGACCGGGAAAAATGGCAACAGTTTTTGAAATAATTTCCACTCACACTATAAGTTCAAAAACCGTCAGATATTATTTTGAAATCTGGCAGATTTTTCAGTTTTTTATTTACCAATTTAAATCCTTCGGTATTTGCAGAGTGTAAACGATTTTGGCACACCTCTAAATTTTGATGTAGATCACCTTCCGGGCAGGAAAAAAAAAAAAAATGGCGAAAATTTTGATCGCAATTTTATTAGAGTTCACATGCAAACAATTTTGTGTAATATAAAAACACTTTTAAAAATTAAATAATCATACATTTTTTAATTTCTTTACATTTGCGATACCTTACCACTTCAGGGTCCAGTTGAAAACTAGCGTCAGACACTTAACTATAGAACGTTCGCGTTAAGAATGCAGTAAAGTCATCATTATCCGTCGGCCTAGCCCCGCCCCCTAACCAATCAAATCTTTTCAAATTCATTTTTATAAATTTTCAGCTTAAATGTCAGACAACTATAGAGTTGTCTGACATTTAAGCTGAACTGAACCAATGTAGCGCAGACGTAAAGCAAATAATTTGTATCATTGTTATATTAGTTAATAATCTTATTCTTTATCGTGTACTTTTTTGTTCCCTTATATATTTTTTTAAATTTTACTAGTAATGTGAGTGCTTATTACTAGTTGTCCTATTAAAATAAAAATAAAAATAAATACTTTATTTCAGACCTGGATCTTGGTCTGAAATAAAGTAATTTGAGATGTGTGATGATTAACTGCTTCAGCTAAACACAATATGCTTGTGTCTGGAGTGGGTTCGCGTCAATTACTATGCAATGCGTAAGGATCTGCCTCAAGACCTATCCATCGTCAGGCTGACACCTTAGCAATGAAACCTTTGTGTTCTTTTTTTCTCCAAAAACACAAAAGACTTGAGACTTGCTTAATTAAGTGGCAGTCGGAGAGTTTTTCAGAAAAGAATATAATACACTTTATTGTACACATTATTGTGGGTCAAATCCAGGCAAGTACCAATGTGACTTTTTCAATTCATATGTAGGTACTTTCTAAGTTTATCTTAAACATCATTGACATCGGTGAAAGAAAACATCGTGAGGAAACCTGGACTTATAGTTAATATAAGTTTGAAGTCGCCAATCCGCCCTGAGCAAGCGTTCTCTGTATGAGAAGAGGCCTTTGCCCTGCAGTAGGACAGCAAAAGGCTGGTATTATTATTATTATACACCATAAATACTTAAAATATAACTTTAGGGGCTACATAGGGTGATACAATGGGTAGCCTTATCGCTCAAAGCGATCTCTTACAGAAAAGCTTTGGATGGAGGTTTTTAACAGATAAATAAATTATCACTGGATTAATTCACAAAAGTAGAGTAATGACTATAGAGGTACCTTTACCCCTGGTACATCTGTCCCGGCTGTACCCTATGAATATGAAAGCAACATTGTTATTATCACAATTGCTTATACAAGTGCATTAGCAGAGAGAATTGCAGATCATAAATTTGTAAGCTTAAGAGCACCTCGCAGAGAGCATTACAATTTATTACTGTCAAGAATATGCTTCGGAACTAACTATGTAGTTTGCAAGTAAGAAACATCTTAGTTGCACGCTAATGTCTGTGAAAACAAAACAATATCGTGGAAGAGGCATTCGTGTTTTGTTTTGTATTTTTTTAATCTATGTAACTAAATGAAATTGAAGTGTCTTTTCGTATATGTCTAAAGAACAAAAATTATACAGCTCTTTCCATGTAGAGGAGACACGAGCATTAATCACCACTACATTTGTGTGTTTCTGTCTCTTTGATGCTGCTAAGCTCCAAAATGGCTCGACCAATGTAATCAGCAGGTCTAGCCATATTATCTACTAATTCTATTTCTACTATCGTAATCGTTAAGACGACAATAGAAAGAAAATGGTGTATATGAAATCAGCTGTTTGTCAACTGTCAAGTGTTAACGAGTAGAATTTGTAATATGGCTGAAAATGTAATAAACTTGACAATTGACAAACAGCTGACTCCATTTACGCCATTTTCTTTCTATAATAGAAATAGAATAAGTAATATGGCTAGGCCTGCATTTCTTCCTCTGACTCTGAGCAGCCCCCCTAGCCAAGTTACAAACGATTCGTATCTATTCTCTTTCTACAATCGAGAACGCTTCAAATCGCTTTGTTTTGACCACGTGACTTAGCGAAAGGTAATAAGTCACGTGGTCAAAACAAAGGGATTTGAGGCGTTTTCGACTGTAGAATGAGAATAGATACGAATCGTTTGTAACTTGGCTAGGGGGGCTGGTGCGTGAATATCGCTTTTTGAATAATCACTTAACTACTTAACAAATACTTAACAAATCAAGCAGCTTATAATCCTACGAAGGATTAGACAAGGGTGTACTTATAGTGCCAGTTCTTTAACATAATAGGGGCGAGCCTACACGCGGGTGCGCGTCAAGCCAAGTTCAAAATTACGCATCTGGCGAGTAGCACCGTGAGTAATTTTACACGAACCATTTGGAGCCACTTTTGACCCTGAAAACATAAACCGGGAAAAAAACTAAAATCCAGGCTTTAACAAAAAATAACTCAATAAACCTTTGCCTGGAAAAAAAAACCTAGGATGTCAAGCTCAACAATAGTGCTCTCATTCATTAGACCAACGAAGCAATATCGCTTTGTGCTCTACAATGCAACTAATAATAATCAAAGCTGGTATGTAGTGTTGCGAAATTAATCTGAAGTTAATTATAGTTGTAAATTATGACATGGTAGGTATCAGGCAAGAATGTTGAGCTGGTAAATGTAATTTAGAGTTTACTAATATGCTAGTTCATTAAAGATATTATATTTGTTGAGCGGTCGTTAGAAGCCTTTATTTTATTCTTGACGCAGTAGCAATCGGGTATTTTAATAACCGTAAACTAATATTATATTTCAAAAGTTTCTTAGAGAAACACTTCGAAATTCTTTTTTTAATTAACAACTGTTATCTAAATAAAGATTGTGTTCAAGTCAAAGTCAAAGTAAAAGTCAAAAAATCGTTTATTTCAATTAGACCCATTACAGGCACTTTTGAACGTTATACTTACAAATTAAATAAATTAAGAGAATGGTTCTAGTTGCACATTCCAAATGGTGGTTGAAATAATATTCAACCTGAACACTACAGGTCGATTTAGTAAATGTCATGTCATGCATTACTCTGGAATTTGTACACCAGAGTATTGTTCTGTTGAAGTCACTCCGTTAAAATATAGGTGAAGTGTAGGCGAATAGAACTATCATATTTTCATATATAGGGTGACTGGTAATTAGTGACCGATACTTAAACACGTGATTGTACTCATGAATACAAATAACTTTCCCAAAGAAACTTTTTTTATACTTGTACCTGGTGCTGATATTCTGCTGGATCCGTACAATGGCGCACGGACGCCAAGCAGACAACAAACGAAAAAAAAAAATAAGATTGAGAGAATAAAAAGGTGTTGTGAATTTGTGTTTTCTGCATCGTGTTTATACATTAAACACCGACCGGCTGCTCAATTCGTCTTTACTCAATGCAGATCTCTTGTCTGTTTTGTACGTGGTCCAACACGCATTCGCTCAGTTATTTTCACATCTACTTTTAATGGCACTTCAAAACTTGTCCATACAAACGGACCACCATTTGCATCCATTTTTAAAACAGTACCGAGGGTTTTTTAGTCTCCATAAATGGACAACAGGTTGGTGTTTTATTAACTACAAGCTGGACTGGAGTGGACCATTCATAGCTCAAAAATGTCGTGCTTCAGAAAGCAAGTTAAGCCGTTGGCTATCATTTGTAGTATTTAAGTAGTGCACTTAGTTTCAATAGGCTTCCTAGGGAAGAATGTCGACTTATTTTGGCTGGCCTGTTGGTCTAGTAGTTAGTGACCCTGACTGCTATGCCGGAGGTCGTGGGTTCGATTCCCACCCAGAACAAATGTTTGTGTGATGAGCACGATCATTTGTTCTGTGTCTGGGTGTAATTTATCTATAATATGTATGTTTTTAGAAATATTACCCATAAGCTGTTTAGTACCCATAACAGAAGCTCTCAAGCTCAACTTGGGACTAAATGGCGTTGTGTGAAAAGTTGTGGAACATTTATTTATTATTTTGCACCCGTGTATCGACCTTTAAGACGGCTTTTGGCACAGACTTTTTACTTTGTTTCTTTGATAGTTAACTTATCGACTCTTTACTTTTTCTTTCTTCTTTCTTCTTACATATTACCTGTATGTACTTTATTTTTATTGTACTTTTTTTCATAAACGTTTTTGTGAAAAAAAAAGTCAATAAAAATAAAGTAAATACAGTTTGGCGGCGTGTTATTAGCTGTTTTGAATTGAATTGTTGGTCTGTAAGCCTTAAAATAAAATAAATAAATAAATAGATTTTAATAGTCGTTATTAGTTTCCTTCATCGATGTTAATGATGCGCAGACACATCAACCTACCTCAATGTGTCAAAATTCTTTGATAGGTTTTCAACTTTATTCTAAACTCATTAGGGTTCATGTTCAATTGGGAATATTTGACAGTTTGGGGTAGGTTGTAAGCTGGCGTCTGTACATGAAAAACCTAAAAAGTACATAAAATTTGCCTGACTTACTTTGCAACTTTAAGATGCACGCCGCTCAATTGCCTCAATTATGATACTTGGTACTTTTGTTTTATAAACTATTCTACGTTATTTGTTATCTTTTAAATTGTGTTGTATACACAGCTACACATCAAGCCATACATTTGCAGTATAAGCTGATCTCACTTTGCATACGATTTCTGTAAAATGCGAGGTCAGAGTAAACTTGAAATGTATCGCTTGATCTGTAGCCGTGTGTACAGAGGCCAGCAAATCAAGCTATCCCAATGTGTCAAATTTCTTTGATTGTTTTCCAACTTTATTACAAACAGAATAAGGTTTATGTTTAATTGGGAAAATTAGTCAGTGTTTTATGTTCTGGTGTCTATACCTACCTACTACTGTAATGGTCCTAATCTTCTTATCCCTTTTTCATAATATTATAGGATAGAGAGGGAGAAAGGGTGGTCTTACTACCGCTTTAGAGCGGATAACAAGATACATAATTAAACACGATTACCTCGAATCAGTAATCGCAACCTGTAATTAACGATTGCTTAATGTAATCCGGTTTGAACTGGTTTCTTCGTTGCCATTGAGTTAATGAGGATTAATATACGACTCAGTAAACACTATCTATCTACAGTTCAGTTAGAATATATTTATTCAGGCCAGTGCCCTCAAAATTCAAAGTCAAATCATTGAAAGACAAAGTCAAATCATTGACTTCAGCTCACTCGCTTTCGCTTAAGCTCTGAATAAACTAGTTTACTTCACCATCATTGTTTTATCGTCAGGTAGGATTACAATCAAGCACTAGTTCATAATATACACCACTAATTTTTAATTAATACAAATACTTTAAGGGTTTATTCTAGACGGTATTCTCATTATATTTGTTAAGTATCAATAAAAGAATATTCATAAACAGTAAAGTTATTAGCTTTTATATTCCAAAAAGTCAACAATTTATGGAAAAATTGTACAGGCGGTTCATGACATAGTGTAGTACCTATTCATTCAACGTCGTCTCTCGCTCACGTTCGCGTGATCTCGCTCAAGCATGCCCCGCCTCCAACAGCTGTTTTCGTTATTTAAGTTTAACTAAATAGTGGCGTATTTAAAAATTGAATTTCGTTTTTTTTTACTTTTGATTACGCAAATATGATCAGTAACTGGTACGGATTCAGCCCAATTTTTTCTGTACTTACTAAAAAATAGTGGTGTATAAAAAGATCTACAATGTAATGGAATTATGAATTTCACAGGAATATCAGATACAGAAAAAATTATCGTGCTCATAACACAAACATTTATGTTAGGTGCCAATCGAATCGTCCGAGTAGTTAGGACCACTAACCGCAGGACCAACAGGCCAGTATCTATGAACCAAGAATACTGTATAGTTCCCGTAAAGATAAAACGCTACACTAATTAAAGCCATTTTAAACAGTACCCGTAGCTCAATTGAACGTAGTAAAACCAATTCTAAAGAATTCAGAAAAAGATTTAATTATAATAAATCAATAAATAAATATTCCACAACTTCAAATGCACGCACAGCACTTTCAAATTACACCTCCCTGAACAATTTATTTAGATTTTTTCTACATTGTCTGTATGTTAAATTGAAGTAAATATTTGAATGGTCGTTCGAGATATAAATTCACACCTTTTTTCTAATGAGGATAGGCAAAAACTACAATGTATGTGTAAAAATTGTGTGAGTAACAGGGCGTATGTTGTTATAATTGATTTTTCTTGGTATAAGATATTATAAAAGTTCATGTGTTTTCGTAGAAGCTACCTTCTACGAAAACACATGAACCTGACATTAAACAGCTTTTTTTTCTTTCCAAAATAATATCTTATACCAAGAAAAATCAATCATAACAACTTACGCCCTGCTACTCACACAATTTTTCAAACTTTACACACTTCAGTGGGCCCGAAAAATATACCCAAGCTCGGGTGAATTCTCGAGCTTGCTCTCAGAAAATAAATTGTAGGACCGGAGTTCATTTACCAATTAATTTAATGTGAACCCGTAAGGTTCTCAGCTAGGCTTATTACTGAATAGGGTTCAATATTCAGTGAGCTAGAAAATATATTCTGAGTTGAAGCTACTTAGGACTGTGTACTGTTTAATAATACAATTTAACCGTGAAACTACCCATCGGGTACAGATACCTTCTAACTGTGCAAATGGGTAATGATAAATGATAAATGATATTTATTTTTGTTAATAGGTTTTTACAAACACTTTTACACGTCGCCTTTTTTAGTAAATGAGATCGGTATTTTACTATTTGACTACTCTGAGAAGAAACACCGAAAGAAACTCAGAGGTCATAGTTTCTTTTAAAGTCCAGACATTATCTTTTTCAAATCATGTAAGATCTATGCAGATTAGTGTCGGAGATGGTCTTTTGTGGAAAGAACCACACAGAATGAGGGGACCAGATCAGTCAGTGCAAGCATTTGTCAGTAATCGTGAGCTCAACTCGGAACTTGAGGAGCTCCACGTTCCGACGAACAATACCAAAGAAAGAACATTTGGGTTGGTCCCATAAAGAACTCAAACTGCCAGACAAAATTTAAAATAAATAAATTAAAGAACTTAAAAAGAATTAGAAACGAATATCTAAAAAAAAATAAAAACAGAATCCACATAGTCCTTACATTCACAATAAAAAAAAATATAATACACTTTCAAAGTAAAAATACATGTCAATATACATTCAATGTCAACAGTGTAAATAATAACATAAAAACATTTGATACAAAATCTTGGTCAAATCATGTAAGATCCACTCAGATTAGTGTCTGAGATGGTCTTTTGAGGTACTGTGAGTACTTCGTGAAACCTCTCAATTTTTTGTCTGTATTTATGGGTAGAGAGGGAGAGGGAAGCCAAAGAAAAGATGGATGGATTGTGCGAAGAGTGATTTGAAAGAAAAGGAAGTTGATGACAGCATGACAGGTGACAGGATAGAATGGAAGAAAAAAACGTGTTGCGCCGACTCTAAATAACATTGCACAAGGGCAGGAAAATGATGATGATCTTTTTTACGTGTTTATTTATTTATTTAGCACACCAACGACTTATTTACAAAAACATTTACAACAATACATTTACGAGGGCATCCTGTGTAAAAAAGTCACTTAAAGGTATGCACAGCACTTACATAAGGTCTTATTAATTAACAATTAATGATTATAATTTAATTAGTTTTAAAATTAGAAATTGTCATCAAATGTAAAAAAATAAAATTAAAACTAACTAAGAATAAACTAAAATAACATTATTATTACATTACATAGATTCAATTGCATTTATAAAACATTTTTGAATATAATTATACAATTTAAATGGAATAATTAATACCTAATTGTATTCTCATAATATAAAATGAAATTTGAAAATAAAATTAAAACAAAATAAAAATATTAAAAAAAAAGAGAAGATGGCTGATCACAGGTGAACTAATTTAGTCATTTTGTCTTAGGAGTTAAATTTTTGCAGGCTATCAAAGAAAATTCGACGCTGCTGTCGATAGCGCAGGCTCTGTTGTACGAAGTTAACATTCTATTTAGGGCAGCATATTGACCCAGGTTTGTGCGGCAAGGTTTAGTAGCAAACGTATTAAAAGTAGGCTTTGACCGTACGTGTGCATGACGAGGTACGTCTATGTTAATTTTATTAAGTAGGCCTGGTGTTGAATGCTGTGTGTTCAAAATTTTATTAATAAACCTAACACCCTGTTAATCTAACGACCTGTAAATGACCTGTGCTAGACAGAGGTGTACAGTCACGAGCAATAATAATGTATACATTGTCACATTTTCTAAAATATCTTAACTTCTACCATTCAAAAATATGTGTTGGTTATTTTCTTCTAAAGTATCTTAGATATATTATTATCATTTAGAAGGTAATATCGTACAGATATTTTCTAATGGTAGAAGTTAAGATATTTTAGAAAATGTGTCAATGTATACATATTATTGCTTATGACTGTACTTGGTAATACACCCACATTTCGCCAGTTATGTTTAAGTCCCATGTAATAAGGGGCGAGCTTATTGCTATCAATCAGGCACAAATCCAGACTCGGAGCTGTAACTAAGCAATTCCAGATAGAAAAACTCAATAACACTTTGCCCAAGCTCAGCAGTAGCACTTGTGACCAATAAACAGACGAGCCAGTCAGTTCAAAATTTCAATGATGTCAGGTTAAATTTAAAGTTGTCACTGTTTTAAACGTCTCACCTTTCTATTATCCTAATATCAACATATTTAGGGTCGGCACAGCATTTTATCCTTCATCCATATACAACGTGTTTTTTTTTTATATCCCATAACTCTAGGGTATGATTGAGACCATATCAAAGAATCAACTGGCATATGAATTATGTTTTTTTTACTATCATACAAAATAATTCGACAAAGTCACGATGATTAATGTAAAACACCCTTACGTGAAAGAAAAGTGACGTTAGAAAGAAGATTGATGAATCTTCTTTCTAATTTTTATTACAAAATTAGTTCAAAAATTGTCACCAGTACGACAATTTTTGAACTAATTAGGTAATAAAAATAATTTTAATAATACTTAATAATAATATTTCACGACTATTCACACAACGCCATCTAGTCCCAAGCTAAGCAGAGCTTGTGTTACGGGTACTAAACAACTGATAATTTAATTATTATTGATGATATTTCCGAAACTATGCATTTTTGGACTATCTATTCTAGGAGTTTTAGTATTATTTTTACCTACAGAATATAACCCTAGAGTTATGGGATATAAAAAAAAAACACCTTGTGTATTATCCCTGTTAGTCGTGTAAAAGATCTAAAATTACTATTTACATAAATAAATAACAATCATTCGTTAATGATAGGTAAAAGATTATTTATACACTGTACTCCCATACTTAATTTAACAAGCAAGAAATTTTTCGATTCAGTAATGAACTTCGTATTAGCTTGACACGTAGGAAAATTTACTAAATATATCGATATTTTAGATGTACAGACGCCATTCACATCAAGTTACCCCAATGTGTCAAATTTCTTTGATCGTTTTTCAACTTTATGGCAAACAGAATAAGGTTCATATTCAATTGAGAAAATTTGACACATTGGGGTAACTTGATGTACTGGCGTCTGTACCTATTTACAGCGTCCGATGTAACCCATAAACTGGTCTAAATGTTACCTAAATGCGTTGGCAGGCACCCAGGCTTAAAGCTTGGATAAATCGTGCTCTCGTACAGCATTCAAAAGTAGATAAATTTAGTTTAGGTAAGTAAGCTTAAGATAAAAATTTACAAAAAAAACTTTTTCTCAACGACATCTGACTGTCGTAAACTAAGCAAAGCTTGTGGTATGAGTACTAGACGTAATAAACATACTTAAATATTTTTAAATACATACTGGTGAAGTTGGAGAAGCAGTTTGCTCGAAGGACCTTGGCGGGAAAATAACTTATGCTGAATCTAATGTTGTCAACACTTATTGAGAATGTGGATAGGAAAGAGGAACACTTGGAAGGTGGATGATCGCCTGAACAGGTGATCAATAAATAAAGCAATATTCCACAACTTTTTCACACAACGCCATTTAGTCACAAGTTAAGCTTGAGAGCTTGTGTTATGGGTACTAAACAGCTGATAAACATACTTATATATTTCTAAATACATACATATTATACATAAATTACACCCAAACACAGAACAAATGATCGTGCTCATCACACAAACATTTGTCCTGGATGGGAATCGAACCCACGACCGTCGGCATAGCAATCAGGGTCACTAACTACTAGACCAACAGGTCAGTCAATCAATGCGACTGTAGGGCGCCGTGCAGAGGTCTTGCTCGAGGTTTCTTCATGTACTGCACTTGTTTAAATTGTCCCACTGCTGTTGGCCAATACGTTTAGTGATTCAACTAGTCTTGGATGCTGCAGCGGTTATTTCTTGGTAAGGGTGCGAAGCGGTTAGGTTGACGGTTAAAGACGAACAGAACATTCAACGTGGCTTGATTTCTGTCTAAACCACGGCGGAAACGTGTCTTGATTGGGCACTCGACACGTTGCTCCTTCTCCTTCTGTCGCATGGGAGCGTAGTAGGAAGGAAGGAGATGAATGATTCAAATTAGTAGTTGGCAACATTAGAGAAAAAATATATGAGAGACACGTTTTGGATACACGGTCCAAAAATGTATCACGTTCGGATATACTTAATATAGAAACTTGCGTAAGCACATACATACATAATATCTGACTCAGATAATCCTGAGTCAGATCCTGTGTGTATTTTAACTGCAATATCGTTTGTCGTTGATTCGACAAACGATCAATTAGGTTAAATAGTTAGGTTAGAAAGAAAAGTTCTGAATTTTCACCTCACCTTTAAGCAACTTTAAGTAAGGCCAGTAACAATATGGTAAACTTTAGCAGTAATGCCTATCTCAGTTAATATCTTGCGCAATAAAAACGAACTTCACGTTTTAAATGATTAATGCTGATTTTACGGAAGCTATGCCTCGGTAGCTCGATCGAATGAAAACTCTTGGCGAATTTTACTTTTGAAAATTATTCTAATGTATAAGAGATCAATTTCTTACTTTTAGGTCTACTTTCCGCAATTGTTAACCACTCGTATGCCGTAATTATAGAAACAATTAAAAAAAACAATTGTATCTCGCGTAGATCTACGTTCATAACGGGTTAGTAATCACTTTATATAAACACCGACCAAGAGCGTATCGGGCCACGCTCAGTGTAAGGTTCCGTAGTTTCCCGCCGTCACAATAAGTGTTCCCACTTATGAGTTTAAAGGTGGGTATCCAATATGTTCGCGCTCCAGCAGCGCTCCGCGCTCCTGCAACTAACCCACTGACTAAAACTGTTGTTTCCATCCAAGTTCAAAATGATTTTCCTAGACAGACCTTATAAAGTTCTACTTTTCAGATTTTTTTCACATTTTCTAAACTTATGGTTCAAAAGTTAGACGGGGGGACACATTGTTTTTTACTTTTGGTGCGATTATTTCCGAAATTATTGACATTATCAAAAAATGATTTTAGTAGGAGGAATGTTTAAACAGACAGATTTTTACAGAAATCAATTTTGATATTTAATAGTGACGACAGAGACGAACTTCAATATTTCTTTGCGTGTAGGTATATATACCGTCAGGACTTTAAAGTAATCCGGGAAAACTAAGTAAATTGTATGTATGTAACACAGAGACACGCAGCGCAGTACTTCAGTTTAAAATGATGTATTTTGTATCTTTCAAAATCAATTCATTTCAGTAAGGTAGTTGGGTTAGGTAGATAGGTTCGCTATAGGATAGGTATAGTAAGTTAGGTTAGGTTATACGAGTATATATATGTGGTCTTTCTAATTATATCTAACACAAAATGTTTAAATAAGAACTCATTAGAGACTCTCTAAATAAAAATCAGTGAAGTAGTTAATATTGCTTTGGATCTATTTGTTGTCATCTTGTTAAAAGTATGTAATTATGTATATTTTCTAATAGTTATGTACAATTCTGTGAAAGTGTTTGTAACAAAACTTCTCCAAAACGGCTTGACTGATTCTTATTAAATGTTGTGTATATTCAGTAGGTTTCAGAATAGAATGTAGACTAATAAAAACGAAATAAAACTAATACATTGATTCTAAGGCTAAACAATAATTCCGGGGCAGCTAAATATCAATAATAGTATTTACCGTCACATTTATACATTTTGTTAATCTCTTGTCTGTTGTTCCAGGTATCGTGGATAAGAAGAAAAGACTACCATCTCCTAACAGTTGGTCTGACAACATACAGTTCAGACCAGAGGTTTCAAGCCATTCACTTGCAGCATTCAGAGGTAAGAATCTTTATTATTCTTCTTTATTAGGTTTATCACTAACTCGTCTATACTCCATGCGATTAGGTAGTTAACTAAAGGTAAACAATCTTGACAAGTCTTTTTACATATAAACGCTTATTAATTAAATACAACTACTGTTTAAACAAATTGTTTAATTGATCATTTAATCGTTTTCGTTGTATCTAAATTTGTTTTCAGCTGCATTTTATTTTTAAACTGTGTTATCAACTAAAAAAACATGTCAAAATTGTTTACCTTTTGTTAACTACCTAATCGGATAGAGTATAGGAGCATATTGTCAAAAGAGCAGAATTCTAAGTGGGTTGAAAATTGTCCAAAGAGCAGATCGTCAAAAGCTCAGAATGACAAATAGCACTTTGTCGCAAATTCCAACAACTTTGCACCACCTAACTAAAAGGCCGGTTTTGTAGTTTCTACCTACCCCTATAGGAAAAAACGCAAGTTCGTCTATGTATAGGATTTTGTTTCCAAGAAGTTGTATGACTACTTTAAAAAAAATCCTATTCTTAATTTCAAATGCATTACTAAAACCGATCGTACGCAATTCGAAGATATACAGGGTGTCTCATTCAAATCGGTCAGTATGGGAAAGTCTGCAACTATAAGACATACGAAGATCTGTTCTGAGGAACCATGTCATCGATTTTAATAACAAGAAAAACTGCATTCATACATTTTAAAAAAACATCTGTACTCCGTTCGGGAATCGAACCCGGTTTTTTTGATAAAAAAAACCTACACTAATTTCTATTTAGATATCGATTGTGTAGGTCTTAAGCAGTAAATGTCTGTATGAAACATTATGTCTAAAATGAATAAATGCATTGTTTCCACATACTTTAATTTATTTTTGTAGGTGCGCGAAGTGACCACGTTTACAATATTACTACAATAGTACAGATGTTTTTTTTAAATGTATGAATGCAGTTTTTCTTGTTATTAAAATCGATGACATGGTTCCTCAGAACAGATCTTCGTATGTCTTATAGTTTCAGACTTTCCCATACTGACCGATTTGAATGAGACACCCTGTATACATAGCTAGCAAATCTTGGGTTCGCGAAGTTTGATCCCCGTGACCCTTTAGGAAAACCAATAATCCGGTATGACCCGTATTAATTCCGCACACTTTAAGGGTCACACACACATAGACAATTAAATAGAATTGGTTAGGTAGGATTACTCAGGTACTAGAATTGTATTTTGGTGTTTGGTAATGAAATTAAAACATAATATAAACATTACTTTTCACGCAACCAGAAGGCTGGCCTTGCGGCCAGTCTTTTGGGCTCATTTCCCGTTGACAGCGACGTGGATGAATTTTTTGATGCTTTATAATACTTTTTTTTGTTTTTATTATGTATGTAGGTATTAGAAAAAATTCTTACTTGTAAATAAAGGTAAAATAATGAAAATCAAACAATTTCTAGATATCATTAGCAGTTACAACTCTTGTGAGTTCTCTTGAGTAAATTTGTTTTATGATTCCGCAGAAAAACTTCTTTTACATATAGTATTTTGTTTTACAGAAAAAAAACAACAACCCCTTTTTATTGTTTTGATTTTTAATGATATATAAGTTCATAATCGTAACACAAATGATCCAAACTTTTTATCTGAAATTTTTGCTTATACTTTAAATATTTTTCAACTTCAACTTCAACTTCATATCTTTATTGTGGATCATAGGTTTGTACATAAAACAAGTCTTAAATAATTAAATTGATCAGCTACGTCCCGCCCTTGGGGCATACAATAGTCATATAGAAATACATTATGTTTATAGATTAGGTAATAATATTTCACAACACACATATTTGGTACGCTATTTTTACAATTATAAATATTTCATATAGACAAATCGCAATAAAGTGAAATAAGGTTGGTGGGAACACATTAGTGGGCTACTGAACACATCACGACTGAGGAGAACTATATTAAAGCAGTAAGTTGTCAAATAAGTAGTCTTTTATAGAGTAGTAGCACTTGTCTACTAACAGATCATGAAGACTCTTTTTAAATTTTTTCATTTCTGCAATTACTCTGATAGGCCCCGGAATATTATTATAGATGCGTGTAGCCATACAAAAGATACTTTCATGCATAAGATGAGTCTTACTAGCTACTGTGCGCAATTTGTCCTTACGCCGTATACGCGTGTAGTAATTATACATGCCAATGTTACTTCTTACAAATACTGCAGCCTCAAATATGTAGACACATGGCAGAGTAAGTACGTTATTTTTTTTTAAAAATGGTTTACAGGAGTCAGTTTCACGTAAGTTAAATATGGCCCTGATGCAACGTTTTTGAGCAATGAAAGCGCGCTCTTTGTCTGTACCGTATCTTAAGATAGAGCTAACGTA
Source organism: Euplexia lucipara (assembly GCA_921972225.1). Lineage (NCBI taxonomy): Eukaryota > Metazoa > Arthropoda > Insecta > Lepidoptera > Noctuidae > Euplexia > Euplexia lucipara. The sequence goes on along the minus strand of OV179166.1, from coordinate 2,129,312 downwards.
ACCGTGGTAGGCTGTTAGTAAAGTACTCTGATTTGCTATTTTTCCCAATCTGTGCAGTGCATATGAAAACTGTCCTACATTTTTTACTCTTACCTCTTCAAATCAGCAAATGATCAAATTATACTCTCGAAGCATCTGCGTTCTTTTTTAGCCATACGCATAAATTAGTGTTTAATTTTATTTAGTTAGTGAAATACAAAGTACTCGTATGTATGTGTAATTGTGTAGAAGTGTGTGTGTTTGTATACGAAGAAGACTGACCTGCCGTGATACAGTTTCTACTAGTTCAGAGGTCAGTGTTAAATCACAATTAAACTACCGTAAAACGGGGTGAATAGAAACTTAAGGGTGAATAGAAACAAAACTTTGAGGAGGATTTTCACGCTAGTTTAATATTGCTTGATATTATCAAGGTGTCGAAACTATTTATCTCAATTATTTAAAAGCATTACAGTCCTCAATTATAACAAACAACTTTTAACTTACGTGAATAACTTCCAGAAAATGTTGTTTCTATTCACCCTTAAGTATCTATTCACCCCATTTTACCCGGTACCTCATAACGAACTCAGGTATCTATAACCACGGCATTTTTTTATATGTTTAATTAGACACAAATGATATGATTGTTGAGTTTTGTATCATGTGTACCTAAGGTTTGTTCTTTAACTATGTCAGTAAACTTTGTTTAAATTTTACTTTACTTTTAGGATGACCTTTATGGTTTCATAGGATAGCTGTAATTATGAAAAACTGTATCATAATGACCGGCCGATTGGTTTAGTAGCTAACGGCTCTGACTGCTATGCCAGAGGCCGTAACTTCGATTCCAACCCAGGATAATTTTATTATTCGTGTGATGAAATATATAAGTATGTTTATCAGCTGTTTAGTACCCATAACACAAGCTCTCAAGCTTAACTTGGGACTAAATGGCGTTGTGTGAAAAGTTGTGGAATATTTATTTATTTATTTTATTTATTTATGAGCACGATCATTGGCTCTGGGTCTGGGTGTAATTTATCTAATTTATGTACGAACTTAGAAATAAATTAATATGTTTATCAGTTGTTTAGTACCCATAACACAAGCTCTGCTCAGCTTGAGACTAGATGGCGCTTTGTGAAAGTTATGAAGTCTATATATATATATATAAATGTTATGTTGGTTTGTGTACGCTTCAAAAACTCAAAAAGTTCTGCACCGATTGAGCTAAAATTATAGCATGATAATATATAATCCGCATCAACGATTGTTTTTTTTTTTTCTTTTTTTTAACCATCGAATCACAATGTGGCACAGCGAAGCGTGGCAGGGTACAGCTAGATTATTATAAATTAATAAATGAAATAATACCCTTTCTGTTAATATTCCACTACAGGGCAAAGGAATCGTGCCTTCTCATACAGAGAAGGCACGATTCCAAACTTATATTAACTATAAGTCCAGATTTACTCACGACTTTTCCTTCACCGACGTCATTAATGTCTAAGACGGTATTTGCCCGGATTTAAACAATAACCTCGTGCATGAGAGTAGGCGACTTAACTTGTGGGCATCATGGAATTATATTACTGTTATTTTGTTGACTAGTAAATCCACCTGAGACATAATGCAATAAACTGTTTAATTCCATCTTCCTTTGTCTTCTGCGCTATAGAGAAGTGGCGCTAAGATAAGTGAATAAGCGCACTAATTAATTTGGCGTCGTTTTGGGTCCCTTAACAACGTTTGCGGTCACCGCCAGACTAAGATATTAAAGCCAGGCCACATAATAGATAGGAGCAGAAGGCTAAACAGCTCTTCAAATAACGATTGAAATGGAGCAACCAAAGAGATTCAATACCTATAGACCGGACATTAAAAACAAAATTTTCATCCGAAACTTGTGTTCTGCTGGACACAAGTCTAGAAGTTTTTAGTACGTTCCGCTGCCGCTCCAATATTCATATATTATTCTAGATGGCGTTACTGAGACATGGGATCAAAGTTTTTCAATGACATTTCCTTGACATGCCCGCTCTATAGTATTTTAAATCTCTTTGAAAGCAACGCATATCGGATACAGCCATCTCAAACAAATGACAGTCGTGAGGACACTTGCACTCGCTGTTAGTACTTGATGAGTGTATTTTTGCTCGTTGTTTCAAAGTCAAAGTCAAATGAATTATTTCACTAAAATTAGGCCATTATAAAGCACTTGTGAGCGTCAAAATTAAAAGTTAAATAAAATATAATGATCCTAGTTGCCCCTTCAATGGAAAAGGCAGTGTTGTGAGGAGAAAGAAGAATGGGCAAGAAACTCCAGACTAACACTTTTAAAATATTTTGTAAACAATATAAAATACATTACCTATATGTATACGATAAACAGACGCCAGGAGATCAAGTTAACCCAATGTTTTACCTTTTCCCAACTGAATATGAACCTTCATTGGGGACACATTGGGGTAACTTGATATGCTGGCGTCTGTACCTAGAATAAAAAAAAAGACAACAAACTATACTAAGATAGATAATTTCAAATGGCTTATGTTTAACTTACCACCAGATATAGTAACAAATAGCAGACAAAAATAGTAAATTATCACCAAAATGAAACTCGCATTTTAATGTTAAATTCTAACCAAAGTTTTAACCCTTTGCTATCCTATTTAAGTACAATGACTCCAAGTAAATCATGAGAAACCCAAAAATAGTAAATGATCACCAAAATTAAACCAGCATATTAATGTAAAATTATAACCAAAGTTTTTACATCTTGCTATCCTTATTTAACAACGCAGAAATTTAAAAAGCGTAGACGACGGAGCATATTTCTGTCTGCAGGGTTTAAAGGAACCTAATTAACCTAACGTCGGGATGCCCCAAGTCCTGATTATGGGAGCAAACTCTTTGGGGTTTAAGCAATCCCGTACAAAAGAATTATTCATTTTGATCCAGTAGTTCCAGATATTACCTCCTACATACATTTCATTTGTTTTACACGATCATCCTATCCCCGTGATCCAACCAGTTGGACATAATTCCACCGTTGTACCACGGAAATAATGCATTAATTTGCTCGCTAAGATTTGGTGATCATTTACTACATTTGGTGTTCGAATACAATTTAAAGTGTAGTCGTGACTAAAATAGCTAGTACTATTGTTATTTTAGACTTTATTTTCTTGGTGTCAAGTTTATATTTTTGGTAAAAGAACTCAGGGCATCAAAGCATTTTATGGTGGTCATTATATTATTTAATCCCATTTCAAATTAATCATTGTATTAGATACGTATATAATTAGGTGAATAGATACCTACATGGGTACTCTCACATTTGCAAATATTGAAATATTATTGGACGTTGACTTCTGTTTGGTTGGCTTCCAGTTTAACAGGGTACATCTAAATACCAGTGTTGTAGGAGATTGTGGTGAGTGTGGAAGTGAGAGTTGTATACGAAATATCCGTGGGGATTTTTTTTTTCTATGTCTTAGGTTCTCCAATTCTTCTTGCTCAATCGATATAGTAGCGGCGACTACAACGTTTTTAAATCCTCCTTTAATCTATTTACTTGTAGTATCTCCATTTTCTTCGCTTGAGTGATTTTAGTGTCCAATAAATTCCAAAGTGTTAGATTTTATTCTTTGGCTCTTAAAATCTTTTAGTACTTTATGAGTACCTACTTACTCGTATATTAAAATGAAAATTCTTCGAGGATTTCGGCCCGCCAACGCCAGTTGTAGTTTGATTAATGTTTTTTTTTAATAATACCTACGTCAGACATAAAAATCTAAATGGAGCAGTTTCTTTAAATATTATTTAAAGTTTATAGTCCGGCCTATTTAGACATTCGAAGTTACATAAAGTCCCAACAAGCTGAATTTCTGTGAAGTTGTTCAAAACATAATTATAAACAATGTCTAGAAGTTCCCCATCATTCCCCTGTCAGGAAAAAAAATAATTCAAGGTCAAAGGTCAAAAAAATGAGTTTTTCGCGATTTTCAGCAAAACGGTAAGTTTTATCATAAAAGTACTTCAGACAAAAATTGTAGATCATAAAATTATCTATAAAAAATGTATCAATACTTTTTTTCTTACGAGCCACCGTTTCTGAGATATAACGATTCAAAAAGTTATAAAAGTCGTTATCGTCATAATGCACGTTTCCACGCCACCTATGAGGTAGTGTACTTAGCGCGTTTTTTTTAACGTGGTTTCCCCAGTAGGCCTACTCCACGGGTCAGTTGTGATCCTGTTTAATGTAAAACTATTGCAAAATAACGGAAATTTTCAAAGATTGGGAAAGATAAAAGCGATGTAAATGAAAAAAAAGTGTTGAAGTTTATTCGTCTTATTCGTAAGTTTCAAATTCTTGTTCTTCTTCTTGATCTTCTTCTTGTTCTTCTTCTCCTGCTTCTTCTTCATCTTCATTTTGGATGCAAGTAAATTGCGTCAATAGCGATGTATCGCATGATACTACGTCGGAGTCAAACGAATCCTCCATTGTTTGTGATTCAATATTAGAGCACGACCGGCCTTGACAATTTTTGCATGCCAAAGAACAAGACAGTCCGACTTTTTTGCAACCACATTTAGCACTGCATCCCTTTTTGCAGTTGCAAAAAATAGTGTTCAGCAGTTTTTCCAGCGCAGGTGGAAGTAAAGTTTGAACTGGCTCTAATATATTGTTGACCAACTTCCAACCCTAGTCTGTAGGGTCTAGCTGATAACCAAGCCACACTTGAACTTGGTAAAATATACTCGAAAAAGATGTTGGTGAGCAGCAACTGAGGTTGGAGGAAGACAAGCTAATTGAACTTGTTTTTTATTTTTAGTATTTTTAACGAAACATTCATATCGATGCTTATCTAAACAGGTAGTTTTTTTAGGAGCTCCGTACATAGAAAGAAGAAAGCGGATGCCGTTGGTAATAACTTCTTGTTGAGTTGAATTACTCTTTTTAAAAACTTCAGCACATTGAATTAAATCTTGTTTTTCAAACATTTTGAAAACTGCTGTTTTACCCCTCCTGTAAAATGCAGATGTCGTATCACAGCCAGTTATGGCGTGTAAAAATAGTACATGATCTTTACACTTTACTAAAGTAAATAAACTTTTTGATGAATATATATCTGAGGGATGCTGAGCTTTTCCTGGTTTTAAGAAAAAAATAGTTTTTTCAGTTGGCGTTGGAGCAGTGAGTAATACAAGTAAGTCAACATACATATATATATTATATAAAATATTACAACTCTAGATGTATATACGTGGCGTACTCATGCATATTATGACGATAACAACTTTTATAACTTTTTGAATCGTTATATCTCAGAAACGGTGGCTCGTAAGCAAAAAAGTATTGATACATTTTTTATAGATAATTTTATGATCTACAATTTTTGTCTGAGGTACTTTTCTGATAAAACTTACCGTTTTGCTGAAAATCGCGAAAAACTCATTTTTTTGACCTTTGACCTTGAATAATTTTTTTTCCTTACAGGGGAATGATGGGGAACTTCTAGACATTGTTTATAATTATATTTTGAACAATTTCACTGAAATTCAGCTTGTTGGGACTTTATGTAACATCACTCTCATTTTTTGGTCTAAATTGACCGGACTATTATGCATAATTTACTTAAATACTTTTGAAAGCTTATGCTAAAGTAATGGTATTAAGTAGATCATTTAAATTTCTGAACACGACACTGTCAGAATATACTTTACACCCCGTAGTTCATACCCCTAAACCTAAGGGTTTAGGGGTATGACCAACGGGGTAAAAGAATCTTCTTCAAAAAAATCTTTAGCTTTAAAAAATTGTGAGAAAATAATCATCACAAAATTATATATTATTTATTATTACTTAGGTACTGAGATTTTAATTACAAGACGGAAACTACTTACTTTTGTTGACTTGCAAAAGATATTATAGATAAGACAAATATTCTTGTACAGACAAGACCTAAACTTGGGACTTAAATATAATAACAGCCGCACGGATCTTTCCAAGGTTAAGCTACCCTAGACGAGGTCGGTCCGTGGATGGGTGACCATTCATAACATACCGAGACGCCTTCATGCCTCGGAAAGCTGCTCCCATTTGTAAATCATTGATAGTCGATACGGGTAGCCAGAAACCCGAAAGTCTGACAACCAGTTTAAACAAGGGTTATAGTGTACCCAGTAACTGAATCGTGTAGGTTAGACTGGCAGTGGCTCCATAAAAAACACTGTTAATCAGCTGCATCTTGCTGTGTTTCTTCTTAGACTGGCCTGTTGATATAGTAGTTAGTAACCCTGACTGCTACGCCGGTGGTCGATTCCCACCCAGGACAAATGTTTGTGTGATGAGCACGATTATTTGTTCTGTGTTTGGGTGTAATTTAACTATTATATGTATGTATTTAGAAATATATAAGTATGTTTATCAGCTGTTTAGTACCCATAACACAAGCTCTCAAGCTTAACTTGGGACTAGATGGCGTTGTGTGAAAAGTTGTGGGATATTTATTTATTATTATTTATTCTCAGAGTAGTCAAAAGTAGTCTTTTTTTGGGTAAGCTCGTTCCATCGTCGACCTCATCTCTGACCGCAGGACAAGATTGTGGTCAAGAGTAGACACATTACATAAATAAAAAGAATATTCAAATAGTGAAACACCGATTTTGTCAACTACATAGTTAAATAGTGTTTGTGAAAACCTATTTACAGATTTAAATCGTCACATATTAATTCATACATAATCGAGGAAATCATACAATTTTAAGATACCGTACGTCCTTCCCATAGATTTAGAAATATGTTTGGTGAAAAGGAAGATAATAAAGCACAAACGAAGGGAAAAAGGTTTATTATAAAAAAAAACAAACGTTTTTTAATTCGTTTTTCCGTTAAACTATATAATAACTAAAACTCATTCGAAGGAGCAGTCTGTCGATTAAAAAATATTCGATGAATCGTTCAGTCGAAGTAGCGTTTGGCGATAAAAGGTAGTTTCGCAATAAATTCCATATGAACAATCGTTCAGTCGACTTTTCATTAATCGAACAAATGATTCTCGAAGTTAAATTACGGACCCTTTATGAACATAGTTGGGAATAGGTTAGGCAGATCATGAGATAAGGCCTACAATGATGGCTCTCTGGCCAGAAATAACAATATTATCTAACGTTGTACACAGTACATTGTTCGACCACAGAATAGCCAGATCGTAGGACATCACTCGCCCAATTGTGTATATTTGTGTTCGCTATTTGTGGTACACAAGCAACAATATAGTCAGGAGCCAATCAAATATCGCACTGAGCTATACAAATACAAATTTCCATTGTACAGACGCCAGAACTGATCACAAACATATGGCAGCTGTACTGGTAGTAAATGTTTGGTATAATTTACAATCACACACTTTTGAATCACTTCGACGCCACACAGTTCTGGCGCGAACTCCGTTCATTAGTATTGAATTTCTGATTTTGATCATCTACTTTTGCTGTTGACTGTACTACAATATTTTTTGGTTCATAAAATTGCAATATGTAAAATTTCTTCGATAGGTTTTCAACTTTATTCTAAACACAATCACTCTGATACACTGACTAAAGCCATTATATTTTTTATTTTAAAACGCACGAATACTGAGTTATTGATTGTAAGATATTATTTAATATTAATGTGAATTGTTATATTATATTTTGTTTCATCAACTTAACTTTTTATCTTTTCTTATTTTGTTTTTGAAATCTGATTTTCTTATGACCTAATTTGTACACCAGCCATGGTCAAACATGTTGTGCTAAACAATATACTGTGATACCTATAATAAGCATCACACTATGACTATTATCTACACATGCTTTTGCAAATAAATGTTTTTTTTTTATTTGTTTTACAATACTGGCCTGTTGGTCTAGTAGTTAGTGACCCTGACTGCTATGCTGGAGGTCGTGGGTTCGATTCCCACCCAGGACAAATGTTTGTGTGATGAGCACGATCATTTGTTCTGTGTCTGGGTGTAATTTGTCTATAATATGTATGTATTTAGAAATATATAAGTATGTTTATCAGCTGTTTAGTACCCATAACACAAGCTCTTAGCTTAGCTTTGGACTAGATGGCGTTGTGTGAAAAAGTTGTGGAATATTTATTATTATTATTTATTATAAGGTTCATGCTCAATTGGGGAAATTTGACAGTTTAGGGTAGGTTGATGTGCAGTGTTTCCATTGTACACAAAACATCAAATCAAACACTAAACAGCTCATAGGTGTGTGAGCAAACAGTTTGTGTTTAGAACCAGAGTTATCGGCAATTGTTGCGTTATTTCCAGTTATTTCATTAGTTATACATAGAATGCATTCGCAGCCAGATATTTCCACAGTTTGTTCGAAACGAGTACCGATAGAAACAGCTTTACGTATGTAGCGAATATCATTTTGACCTTTTCATTTTATTTATTTCACTGTTGCGTTTAAACATAGACTGTATTGGTAGCCAGCTATTTCCACAATTTAATTGAAAAGGGTACTAATAGAAACATATTTACCTACAAAGCCAATTTCATTTGATCTTTTATTTTTGTTTATTTCACTGCTGAGTTATAGTTACGCATAGAATGTATTGGTAGCTCTTCTCACTGTTTGTTTAAAGCTGGTAACAGTAGAAAAAGAATAAATTTAACCTACGAAGCCAATATTATTTGACCTTTCAAAAAATAAAAAAAAATTTCACTGTTGCTTTATTTCATAAGCTATACATAGAATGTATCAGTAGCCAGCTATTTCCACATTTTGATGGAAGCTGCCCCGCTAGCCAAGTTACAAACGATTCGTATCTATTCTCTTTCTACAATCGAGAACGCCTCAAATCCCTTTGTTTTGATCACGTGACTTAGCGAAAGGTGATAAGTCACGTGGTCAAAACAAAGGGATTTGTTTGAGCCGTTCTCGATTGTAGAAAGAGAATAGATACGAATCGTTTGTAACTTGGCTAGGGGGGCTGGTAACAATAGAAACATTTACCTACGAAGCTGATATTATTTGACATTTTACATTTTTTTTTATTTCACTGTTGCGTTGCGTTATCTTATTAGCTATTCATAGACTGCATAAGTAGCTTGCTATTTCCACCGTTTGTTCAAAGCTGGTAACAAAAGAAACAGATTTACCTACAAAGCTTATTTGACCTTTTAAACAAAAATATTTCACTGCTGCGTAATTTCATTAGTGCTGCATAGACTGCATTAGTAGCTAGATATACATATTTCCACAGTTTTGCGGACCCCAATAAAAAAAGATGGTTAACCTACGAATCTAACATCATCACACATTTTCATTATTTTTTTATTGTTACGTTATTCCATTAGTTCTTTATAGACTGCGTTAGTAAGCTAGCATCAATTAGCCACAGTTTGTTCGTAGTGGGTCACAAAAGAAACAGATTTACAAAGCAGATATCACTTGCAAATAGTTATAGCGTGTATTTTCTGATAATTCATTGGTCGATTCAATTTAAAAATAGTTCGGATAAGATATAAAGATATTTGCATGCCGACTGGATCAATTCGTAAATCAGAACCACTCATTCTCAGACCAATTTTATGAACCAAAAAATATTGTAGTACCTACGATTTTTTTCCACCTTAAGTCATAAATACGTAGGCTTTTTAATACCCAACATTTCTCTCGTTTTTTGAACAAATATTAAGGGTAACTCAGAATGAGGTTCGTCGTCAAATAAAACACATACCAAAAGAAATGTATGTTATAACCAGAGAGACCGGGAATATTCCAAATATTTTTTTACTGACGCAAGCAATTTCTTCTTTGTTTTGGTTTGACAGGACAAAATGTGTCTGCAAACGAGGTTTTTGAATTATTTTCCTTTGTGTCCTTTTATGAAAGGGCTAAAAATACTAGATGTGTAGGTGCCTACTTGTATTTTGGCTCGTACGCAGTCATACAATCGCAATAATGTTTTATGTCAAATTAGATCTTTGTGAACTTGTTTAGAAGTAAACATAAAAAAATAATACTAGCCTTTTATTGTTCCACTGGAGATTGAAAGCGTCTACTTTTACAGAGAAGGCACGAACATTATTCACTACGCTTGCTTAGTGTAGATGAGCAATTTCAGATTTAGATTAATTAATAATACCATGCAGCCTGTTACTGTCCCACTGCAGGGCAAAGGCCTCTTCTCATACAGAGAAGGCTAGAACATTTATCACCACGCTTGCTCAAGGTGCATTGGCGATTTCAAACTTATATTAACTATAAGTCCAGGTTTCCACACGATGTTTTCCTTCACCAATGTCAATGATGTCTAAGATAAACATAGAAAGTACATTATGAATTGAAAAAGTCACATTGGTACTTGCCCGGATTTGAACCACAACCTCGTGCATGAGAGGTAGGCGCCTTTACCTCTGGGCCATCACGACTTAGATTAATTATAAGTCCAGATTACCTCACCAAGTTTTCCTTTACCGATGACAATGATGTTTAATAAAAACTTGAAGAGCACATCTCATCTGCCTTTTCCGAACTTCATAAATATTTTGAGGTCAGCTTGCAGTTTAACCGGATTTAGTAGCTGAATACCAGTGTTTTACATGGAACGAATGCCTAGATACATAGAGATTTAAAATACTATAGAGCGGGCATGGCAAGGAAATGTCATAGAAAAACTTTGATCTCATGTCTCAGTAACGCTATCTATTCATATTCATATTCATATTCATATTCATTTATTTGCGTTCCACAAGGTAAACAAGATGGTAACAGAGGGCTTAGAGCTAAGAACCGTTTGTAGACCCTGTAAGGGCACAGCAAAATATTGTTAAATACTTAGCAACTAAATAAAATCTAAGTCTAACTAAAATTTGAACAAATTTATACATGAAAACTAAATAATCAAACAATCTACATCTAGAATAATATATGAATATTGGAGCGGCAGCGGAGCGTACTACAAAAAACTCATAGACTTGTATCCAGCAGGACACACTTTTTCGAACGACGAAAATTTTGTTCGTGATGTCCGGTCTATAGGTATTGAATGTCTTTGCCTAGATATCTGACCTTCGCTACTCAGTTAATGTATTTATTTATACACTGGCTGTTGCCAGCGGCTTCGCCCGTCTACAAGCCGAAAATATACCACGGGAAGATTTAATCGGGATAAAAACTATCCTATGTGTTAATCTAGTTTATGAACTATTTGTGTCCTAAATTTTATCCAAATACGTTTAGTAGTTTTTGCGTGAATGAGTAACAAACATCCATCCATCGAAACAAACTTTCACAAATTTTCAAAAAGTGCTGATTCACAGCCAAGTTTGAAAACAGACTTTTGATTTTGATTTTGAATCAAATCATATCAAAAATCTAAAGTGTTTATTTGTTAGAGCATGGTACAATATAGAGATGGTTACAGAGGTAGTTCAGCAAGTCCTGCCATACTATGGCGTACAAATTTATCATTTAACAAATGACAGCCGATACCAACTACTTAACGTTCTTCTTGAGGCACGGAGAAGACTCGATATGCGAACCATCGATCGATCCGCGCGCCTATTTAGCCGCAAGCTAGTATTTGAAAATGTCACATAAAAAAAACATGTAACTATTCTAAAAAAGTTTCTTCATTTACAGGACTGGACGCTGAAAGTAAGATTCGTTCAGAAACGGGACGCCGGCATCTATGAGTGTCAAGTGTCTTCTCACCCCCCTACGAGCATCTTCTTAAGACTTGACGTCGTCGGTGAGTGGTTCCGCAATATATTTTATTTTATTTCAACTGAAATAACTACGCTGGTTTTAGTTTTTAACTTTTAAAATGTTGGGTGAGGAAAATGGATGTGATTTGTGATAGTGTAAAAGAAAATGTTGAATTGGATTCTATCTATAGAATGGCACATAAAATGAAAACCAATTTCCGTAACTAAAAACGTTTAAAGCCTTAGTGGCTACCTCATCTTGAATCAGCGTAACACGTATGTGTTTAAAAAACTCTTTTTTTTTTTTTTTAATAATGGGTCTGCTCTTGACCTCAATCTTGTCCTGCGGTCAGAGATGAGGTCGAACAAGGATCGAGCTTACCCAAAAAAAGCCTATTAACTCGCGACTTAAACAGATTGGGGTCATATGAACTCGGAAACACTGATGCAGGCAGGGAATTCCACTCCTTGGCTGTGTGCATAATGAAGGAACAGGCAAAGCGCTTCGTGCGAATGTGTGGAACATCTACAAGGAATGGGTGGGTGGGTTGGGTGGAATGGGTGGAATGGGTGGTAATGGGTGATGGGTAGGTGGTTCTTTATTCTTTCACAACTTTTTCACACAACGCCATCTAGTCCCAAAATTAGCTAATAGCTTGTGTAATGGGTACTAAACAGCTGATAAGCATACTTATATATTTGTAAATACATACAATCATATTATAGAAGTCGTGTCGTGATAGCCCAGAGGTTAAGCACCTCTCATGCACGAGGTTGTTGTTCAAATCCTGGCAAGTACCAATGTGACATTTTCAATTCATATGTACTTTCTAAGTTTATCATCAAAAAGATGAAAAACATCGTGAGGAAACCTGGACTTATAGTTAATATAAGTTTGAAATCGCCAATCCGCCTTGAGCTAGCGTGGTGATCAATGCTCGAGCCTTCTCTATATGAGAAGAGGCCTTTGTCCTGCAGTGGGATAGTAACAGGCTGGTATTACTGTTATTATATTATAGATAAATTACGCCCAGACACAGAACAAATGATCGTGCTTATCACACAAATATTTGTCCTGGGTGGAAATCGAAACCACGACCTCCGGCACAGCAGTCAGGGTCACTAACTGCTAGACCAACAGGGCAGTCAGTTAGTTCTGTAAATAGGTTTTCACAAACACTTCACGACATTTTTTAACTAGTGTACACAGTCAGTGTTTCACTATTTGACTACTCTGAGAAGAAACACCGAAAGAAACTCAGAGATCTCTTTTAAAGTCCGGAAATTATCTTGGTCAAATTATGTATGTTGGGGTCGACTTCCAGTTAAACCGGTTGCAGCTGATTATCAATGTTTTTTATGGAGCCACTGCCAGTCTAACCTACACGATCCAGTTACTGGGTACACTATAAAGCCCGGTTTCCACCGCGAGCGGAACGTACCCATTAATGACTTCGTTAAACTCGCAAGCGCAAACTGCATACGATGTATCAATTAAAGAATACCGAAACATAGATTTAAAAGAAGCGGCATGGAAATCTATAGCTGATGATGTAAATTTGACTGAAATAAAATAATACAAGTGTGCATTTTCGCTTGCGAGTTACAACAAAGTCATTAATAGGTCCGTTCCGCTCGCGGTGGAAACCGGGCTTTACCCTTGGTTAAACTGGTTGTCAGACTTTCAGGTCTGTGTTTCTGGTTAGGAGGCAACCGGTCACACTATTAGATCATCACTCTTGGTAATAACATTGCAAGCTTAGGTTAAAGTACCTCCAATAATGAACAGTCTTCTCTATGTCTCAAAGCAATTTAATATAAGCACAGGCAACTTAAACTCAGTTAGGCACAAACTGGGGCTATTATATTCATGTAAAGAACATTATGTTACGAGATTCATAATGTGTCTCAAAGGTAACGTTATAAGAAGGATCAGGTGTGTTAACTAGGTACTTCGAGTAATAAAGATGAAAGCCTATTATGGCTCGTAAAAACCTAGAACGAGCTAGTCTGAGTTCACCTTTCGGTTACTGAATACGTAAACAAATGCGAGGTTTTGGATAATGTACCAGTACCTACTTTAAAACCTGTGTTTAAGGCCATATCCAGATACACGCGCGAGTCTGAAGCGCTTTGTAATACATTGCTTTTTAGCAAGAACCTCAGTAAGCGTTACATACATGCAACTTTCATATCATTGAACATAAAGTCACAAGTCGATTCGTAGCGAATGCGTTTCTTCTGGACAAGGTGTAAGGTCCTGTTCTGTATTTCGGTGAGTTTGCTCTAGAGCTCCACGAGCTCACTTCACCATCTTCTTGCTTCTGTCGGGAAGCCAGACGTACTGCAAGTTATCACCTATTCCTTGTAGTAGGTAGATGTTCCACACAATCGCACGAAGCGTTTTGCCTGTTCCTTCATTATGCGCACAGCCAAGGAGTGGAATTCCCTGTCTGAATCAGTGTTCCCGAGTTCATATGACCTCAATCTTTTTAAGACACGAGTTAAGAGGCTTCTTTTGGGTTAGCTCGTTCCATGATCTACCTCAACTCTGACCGCAGGACAAGATTGATGTCAAGAGTAGACCTTGACCTATAAAAAAAGACGTTTAGTTTGGGCTGCACATATTTTTTATTAAGAAATACGTAGGCAACGATAAATATTAAATAACATAAATTAAACTAGAGCAAATTCAAACTTCAAATAATATATTCTCCTTCTCTCTTATTCTTCTTTTTTTTTTTGAGTAATAGACGAAGTATCGGATAAAAATATTAGTACTGTTCGTGACGTCACGTCTAAAGGAAGCATTGAATCTCTTTGCAAAGCCACTCATCACTACACCAACAGGCCAGACAATAAACATAATATTTCATCAGTAGCTAAGGAAATTACCTTTTTTAACATCCAATACTAAATAAAGGACGTATGTGAGGTCATACCTTACCACCCTATGTCACTTGATACATTTTTACCCAACAAAAATCTCATATTAATATGTAAATAGCCCGACCTTATCCCCAATGGCCATCCACCCGGGATAGCAGGGATAGGGAATTGCCATAAAAATAATTAAAATCTTTTAATTTTTACCGCGGCAACCCCGTAACGGCTTTATTTTCTCACCGAACCTGTTCTACGTTTAAAAAATATGGGTTGTTTTTTTTTCTCATGTCACGGAAAAGGTTTTTAATGGGTGATTTTTACTTGTTAACATAGAAGGGGTGATGGCGTAAATTAATATAAAGGTAAGTTAGAACGTTCGTTTTAATTTATAATGAAATAATGTTGTAATTTGTTAGGCTAGCTTGTAAGAAGAATTTTCTTTATGAACATAGCGTTGGTAAACTGCGGAATATAAACATTATACCAGAATAAAGTAAAGAAAACTATTTATTTAGTTAAATAAGTCACATAATTCTGTAGAAACGTAAGACCTTCACGTCATGCATGCCTGTAATAATGGCAATTTTAGCGAAGGTTTAGGCAATGAGGGTTTTCGATATTTTTGCTGCCACCAGACGGCGCTTCGTATGCGTCAGGTCCAAACAGCTGTCAGATAGCACAGATTCCTGCCGAAACTATATTTTTTTAGAGAAATTCTACGTATTTGGAAGTGTTATTTATTTTATTAAGGATTACGGCCACAAAAAGGTTTTCGAACTGAAGATTGAGCGCAAAAACAGAGGCCCGAAAGGTGTCTATGTTACTTATCGCCCTCCTGTTTTATTATCACACATATGTACTGCACAACACTGTGGCATTTTAGAAAACAATATTCCTTTTTTAACGTTTTTAAGAACAAATAAACCAAAAAATGTCGATAAATACAAATCGTGTGTTCATTTTGACAGGTGGTTGGACTCTGATCTGATCTTGACTGGCCTGTTAGTCTAGTAGTTAGTGACCCTGACTGCTATGCCGGAGGTCGTGGGTTCGATTCCCACCCAGGACAAATGTTTGTGTGATGAGCATGATCATTTGTTCTGTGTCTGGGTGTAATTTATCTATAATATGTTTGTATTTAGAAGTATATAAGTATGTTTATCAGCTGTTTAGTACCCATAACACAAGCTCTTAGCTTAGCTTGGGACTAGATGGCGTTGTGTGAAAAGTTGTGGAATATTTATTTATTTATTTATCTCACGTAGAACATTTCAGAAAACCCACATTGGTTTCTGCGCTGTGTGTCCCGGATTGTTTCCTGCAAGTAATAAATATTTGGATGGTACAGTAGTTATTCCGGATTTGGTTTAACTAAACGTGCACTTCAAAGCATGGAAGGTTTTCAGTAGATATGTAATCCCCCTCACCCTGGATATGTAATCACCCTTCCGCAGCCCGACCTTAGCAAGCGTAGCTAAACCCAAAAAACAACAAAAACAGTGTAAATAAATCAAATGAAAACATCCAAGTTTCTTTTAAGTAAAACCGACATTTTCCGCACAATATTCATTGCTTTTGTTTTCCTCTAACAATAGGCTTGAAAGCCATATTATAAGTAGCATTGAGATCTTAAGGGTCTGTGTGCGAAATAAATATATTTTGGTCAATTTTGTTTCTTGATTCAAAAGTTTGGTCGCAAGTCTAGTAGTGTTGTCACCAGCGTCAAGCACTCTGGTGTATTCTCCTCTACTATTTGGAGCACCGTGGAGGTCACACAATTTTTATTCGATAAATTCTAAAATCATTAATCAATCAAATAATATATTTAAATTGTTATATGTTGTTTGCCTTTATTTAACTAATACTGTGAAAACTTCCACCTGCTATAAAACAAACTCTTCTTTTGACGTCATTGTCGATTTGAATAGTAGGTATTTAAAAATGAAGCTGAAAATGATAACTTTACGTTATTAAGGTAATGATCCCAAAAGACTGGCGGTATTTCTACGTGGTATGCTAATGCTTAATATTTGGCCAAATTAGACCCTTGGTATCAATGTTGACTACAGCCTCCTTTACTTTTTCACGAACAATTTTATTAAACAAAAATTTTCAGACAGACTACATTGTATAGCAATGCTAAGAGCCTTTGGCCAAACTAGGAGCCAAACATTGGCCACAATGTTGGTTAAATTATTATCATTTCCTTTCAAGTAAGAAAAATATTCAAAGTTAGTAAAGGTCCTGTACAGACCCTTAACGGACGCGGCATAATTTAGAAAACAACATTGTTCATGAATTAAATAGACGTGGGCGATATTGTTTTGTTATCATAATGTTATTTTGATTTGATTGATCTAATTATGTAAATAAATAAATGATTTTGTTCCCACCCCGAATAAGAATTTCTTTATTGAACCTTTTAACTTTATGGTCTCAACACATTATTTACATGAAATAATCAAGCTTGTAACCCCCGAAGGGTAAGGCAGTGGTGTTTCTGTAACAAGCCTAAATTTTGTCATTTAATAACCGACTTCAGAAAAAGGAGGAGGTTCTCAATTCGGTTGTAATTTTTTTTTGGGTTTGTTATCTCAGTACTCCGTCATTTTTTTTTTTCAATAGGGTATACTAACAGATTGGTCCCATTTGTATCAAAACTCATATCCGATGAGGGATCTTAGAGGAATTGAGGAAACTCCTCAAAAATATAGGCACACACTCACCGATTTTAACATTTTTAGTAACAAATCAAGCATTTTCATTTAGAAAGTATCATTTGATGAAGAACAACTGATGAAGAAGACAGGCAACGGAACTCTTCGACACATTTAACAGCAAATCATTCGCGATTGCTATAGTCAAATGTCTATGCTGAGCATTTGTATTTCCACAACATAACATTGCGCCATACTATTTTAAAAGGGGCCGGCAGAGATGTACAGATTAATGTTTAGATAGAACTTCTTTAGCAATTGTTATCCAATTTCAATGATTCTTTCAAGTTTTGAAAGACTTTTTTTACATACAAAGAAACTTAAAATTACAAAATAAAAACTTTTTTACAAAAAAAAAATAACCGACTTCTTAAAAAAAAACTAACAGGTGAAAAATAACTCCAGTTTCGAAAGTCGGTGGCCAATAATGAACATTAGAGTCACACCATCTACCGCATGTCAGACGATCAGTGGGCCAAACGCACGACTAAATGACCTAAAAGCTTGGCTTAATCGGTTAAATTCCGAGTGCAAGAAACGTCGGTCATCATAAAGTAAACACTAAAGATCCACACACGGCTGGACATCATTTCTAGTTTGCACTGACCTCGCATTGTACGGAAATCCTAAACAATAGGAGACCAGCCTATACTGGAAATGTATAGCCAACTACCATGTCATCTATATCTTTACTAATATTTTTTTGTGTAAAGATTTGTATTATTAAATGTTACGAATAAACTTAAAAACTACTGGCCCAATACAAAAAATTCATTCACCACTCAAGTAACATAAGCTACTTTTGATCTCGATATTCCCACGGGAACGGGAACTACGAAGGGAGAAACCGCGTGACTTCCACAAGTTTTAATAAAACATAATAAGTGCCACTTCCTTTTTTTTGTTCAAGAGAACACCATCTCCATCATGACTTCATCTTCTTTGAGAACGAAAGCACCCACTATTTCTACTTAACTTTTTATAACTCACTCAGATCGTTCCCACCTAGTTTCAAATAATATTAAAATGAATTCTAAAAAACCTAGATGAGCACAGTCATGACGCTCTCATAAAAATATTTTTTGCAATATTCCCAGCACGAAGTTAATTTCATAATTATAACGTATTCATGGAGCATCATAATAAAGTAAAATGTATGAAAAAAAATTTGCTAGTCCGCCACCTACTCCACTCGGCTACACATCAAACTAATACATTTCCAGTTTATTATCACCTTGTATTGTACGGAAATCCTACACAATTCGAGATCAGTTTATACTGGAAATGTATAGCTTGATGAGCCTTGTGTATCTATACTAATATTATAAAGAGAAAATGTTGATTGTTTGTTTGCATTGAATAGGCTCCAAAACTACTGGACCGATTTGAAAAATTCTTTCACCGTTGGGAAGCTACACTATCCCCGGGTGACATAGGCTACTTTATTTTATTTTATTTTTTTCCCACGGGAACGGAACCTACGCGGGTGAAACCGCGGGATGTCTGCTAGTGATTTATATGGCACATATGCAGTGTCAATACGAAGCAAAATCAAGTTCAGTGTTAAGTTTAAAGCAAACGGAAATTTATTAAAAAAAAAATTGTGTCATGCCGTGCGGGTCAGATGCGTCTTCAGCTCCCTACGGAACGGTTGTGTTCAAAGACGTCTCAACCTATGATAATCACACTAATATTATAAATGTGAAAGTTTGTAAGGATGTTTTTTACTCTTTCAGGCAAAAACTACAGTATGGATTTAAGTGAAACTTCACAATAATATATTGTAGCTTATACATCAAGATCACGTATAGGGTATATGTAAAGATGAATGAATGATGATGTTAATGTTTTGGAATGAATTGTCCAAAATATAAAAAAGAATGTAAATTAAGTAGTAAAAAATAAACTATAATAATTATGTATATTGCACATAGAAATATACACCACTAATTTTTATTTAGTACCTACATAATACTTAAAGGGCTTATTCTTATATGTCATTCGTCATTATATTTGTAAAGTATTATAATCATAAACAGCAAAGTTATAAGCGTTTGTTTATATCCCAAAAAGTCACCAAATTTATGGAAATATTGTACAGGCTATTCATGACCTAATTAAAAAAGGCCTGTTAGTCTAATTGTTAGTGGCCCTGACTGCTATGCCGTGGTCGTGGGTTCGATTCCCACCCAGGACAAATGATTGTGTGATGAGCACGATCATTTTTTCTATTTCTGGGTCTAACTTATCTTTAAAAATGTATGTAGGTATTTAGAAATATACGAATAAGTTTGTCAGTTATCTAGTACCCATAGCACAAGCTCTGCTTAGCCTCCCTGGTATTATTATTAAAATAACTGGTAAAGTATACATACATAATCAAATAATTGCCATACCAGGTTCACCTGAACTGGAAGCTAGTGAAAACGTGTACAAACCTGGATAGGCTAATATTTGCATAGTCGTAATTAGAAGGTCTGGTGGTAAAGTAATATTTGGCTATAATTTAAACCGCCACAGCCGTTTGTATATTTCAGTTGTCAGTAGAATTAATTATATGGCTATTAGAATTAAGCGGTTTCTAAATAATATACTCCATCCAAGTAGGTAGTTAACTAAAGGTAAACAATCTTCACAAGTCTTTTTACATAAACGCTTATTAATTAAATACAACTACTGTTCAAACAAATTGTTTAATTGATCATGTAATCGTTTTTGTTGTATCTAAATTTGTTTTCAGCTGCATTTTATTTTTAAACTGTGTCATTAACTAAAAATACATATCAAAATTGTTTACCTTTTGTTATCTACCTAATCGGATGGAGTATAGGTAGTTAGCTAGGAATGTTTTCGTAAATATTATGTTTCAGTATTATTATCTTTGTGTGTCTAATGGAAGCTACCGCTGAGCATTAAAGAAAGAAAGAAGAAAAATATATTTATTTGGGACACACACAGGAATTTAACAGCGAAAACTAAATCGAACATATCAATTAACAAAAAACCTGTGCTAGGCCAAAAAGGCCCCTATCTCAACATGATGCCACGATATTATTCGGATAGGGCCGCCGTAATGCCATGAATACACTTGGTATATATTATTATAATACAACAGCCAACAAGGAGGCAAAACTATAATAAGAATATAAAATGGTAAGTACAATAGGGAATTAAGTAACAAACAAATGATGTATAAAATTAAAAACAAAACATCTCTCCAACCCAATTAAACCATTAGGTTAATTCCCAGGGTCGGAGTATTCCCGTTTGAGCACCTATTTATTGAGCACCTATGCATTAAACTATGGGAAATGGGAATACCTTTGGTGCTAAATGCGAAGGTGCTCAAAAAATAGGTGCTCAAACGGGAATACTCCCCAGGGTCAGGCATGGTGTCATTCGTTGCAAAAACTCTCAAAAGTATAGTCGGTCCTCTTAAAAGACTTAGAAAAAAGGTGGAGGTTGCCAATTCAACTATATTTTTTTATGTGTGTTTTATTTCGTCATTTATTGACCGAAGTTTTGGAAAGACCTTTTTTGTTTGAAAGGGATGTTTTCATTGTGGTTCTATTTAAATTTGGGTAAGAAACTTTGTTGAATAAAGGGAAAAATAATAAATCATCAACAAGAAACTTAAAATTTTCAAATTTAAGACATTTTCATCATCATCATCATCATCATCATCATCATTTATTTTGCAAACATGGGTAATGGGTAGGTACATAGATGTTACACTATAAATTAGGTTCGCCACAACAACAAAACACACAAAAATAATGACAAAAAAAAAAACTCAAATACAAAAACAAATTGGTTGACAAAAATAATTACAAATTCATGGGACTTGCACATAACACTGATGAAAAGTTTGTGTACTGTAGACCCTTAGGTTAAAAGTAAACAAAAGACCATTTCAGATACTAATCTGAATGGTTCATAAATGATCTGACCAAGTTGATGTCTGGACGAAGAAACTGACCTCTGAGTTTCTGTCGGTGTTTCTTCTCAGAGTAATCAGATAGTAAGACACCGACCTAGCCTAGCTAAAAAATAGTAAAAGTGTTTGTATGAACCTATATACAGAAATAAATATCATTGTATCAAAATTTTTATCATCAACATTTTGTTAATTTGTGTTCTCGACATTCGCTTTTACCGAAAACACGTAGTTTATTGTGCATTCTGTGCAAAAGCTGCAAATTCACTTGAATGAGCCAATCACTTATTTTATCAGCCGAGAATGCACAAACTACGTACAAATTCACGAGCCAATCACTTATTTACTTACCACTCCATCAACATGTTTATTTCAAGTGACGATTTATTGATTTCTGTTCCGATTCACTCTTACTAGTCGATTAATTCTTATGAAAATCGCTTAAAAAATTATAAATTCATATTTTATTAGTAGCTATCGTTATCGTCATGTATGTGGAATGTTAATTTAGAATGCATGATTATTTGATGGAATGTAGTAAATATGAACGTAGTGATGGATGAATGAAAGAGTATGAATGTGGGAAGGGAAAGAGGTAGGATTTGAATATTTTGAAAAAGGAAGAAGGAAAAAAGCATGACGAGCGAGTGTCAAGGTCAAAAGACGTTTTTTTTACATACAAGAAGCTTTATAATAGTATTTAAAGAAGTAAACAAGATATTTTTTGTTTATTACGGTGGTCCATACCCCTACATGTGAAGTTAAAAAAATGGTGAAGTCTTTCAGAACAGTCAGTTGTATAGTACTCGCAACCGGTACGCGTGTATGACTCTAATGGGTCCCCTATGTTGTTTCGAACGCCGCTGTTTCGAAACACGCTGTTGCGAATTATTTTCCCACTGCCTCACTGGTTCGAAAGCTCGTGGACTCGAATGAAGTAGTCGCGAAAGTCGCTGTTTCGAAAAACCGTTTCACTGCCTCGTACGCTCGAATTCTTGTGATTTCGATTTATTTAGTCATAAAGTGTACAGAAAAATATTTAAGCAGTACCTAATTAAATAAAATCAACAAATTCCGTGTCAACATCAACATTTAATATTATTATTAACAAAGTAACAATAAAACATATTAAATACCTCAACTGTAATTTTGTATCTATGAGTACCTACTGAACACAAAATCGAAGACTATTCTTTATAAAAAATTGTCTGGGTACATAAGTGGTATTAATTGTGTGCGTTACCCCAGCAAGAAAGTATCTCCTAGAGTTATATCAGTAGAACGTATAGTAGGTGCCCTATTCTGCTGTAAATGTGCCCCCAAATAAAAAATGTGGTCAAAAGGTCATCGATATCTATGAATCAGTCGCTTTTTAGTAGTCATTGGAATTCGGTCGGATAACCAGCCGTTGTTTAGATATTTTGGTTTTTTGTTTATATTTACTTAGCGCGAAACATTACAAGCTGAATATTTTCACGATAAATTTTTGACTAAAGGCACAACATTATGGTTTACACCTACACATCTGGGATTGAGCCGTCCTTGTATTTTGCCGTCAAAATTATGACATCATCGTTTTGACTTTTAGCAAGATTATTCAAAAACGCATGCATGCACAGTTTTGAAACTTTGTATGGTTATTATTAGCGTCAAGAAGGACCGATTACAGTTTATACCTTGTCTCATTTAAGCGCTGCGATGTTTTTTAGGGTTTTCATAAAACTGCGATAACTTGAAAACTATAAATATTTTCTGAAACCTAATTGGGGCACTAAGGGGCACACATTAATAAGAGCTACTCGTGTATGTTTATTCTACAGGGGCACATGCAATGGTTTTAGAGATATACGATTCATCAAAACGTTACTCAAGCAGGAAATGCAATATCTCCAAAATCTGAAGGGGCACAGATTTTATTTTTGGGGGCACATTTTGGCACACATATAAGCTCTCTGGCCATGCATAATTCTTCTCTCTACGATCATTCGTTTAGAATTTTCCTGCTAGAAAAACGTTACCCCAACAGGAATCGTTTTTTCCGGTTTTTTCCAAAACGACAGGGGGCACACATTTTTTATTTGGGGGCACATTTACAGCAGATAGGGCACCTACTACTATACGTTCTACTGATATAACTCTAGGAGATACTTTCTTGCTGGGGCAACGCACACAAAATTTAATACCACTTAGGTACGCAGACAATTTTTTATAAAGAATAGTCTTAGATTTTGTGTTCAGTAGGTACTCATAGATACAAAATTACAGTTGAGGTACCTACTTAATATGTTTTATTGTTACTTTGTTAATAATAATATTAAATGTTGATGTTGACACGGAATTTGTTGATTTTATTTAATTAGGTACTGCTTAAATATTTTTCTGTACACTTTATGACTAAATAAATCGAAATCACAAAAATTCAAGCGTACGAGGCAGTGAAAATGTTTTTCGAAACAGCGTCTTTCGCGACTACTTCATTCGAGTCCACGAGCTTTCGAACCTGTGAGGCAGTGGGAAAATAATTCGCAACAGCGTGTTTCGAAACAGCGGCGTTCGAAACAACATAGGGGACCCGACTCTAATATAATAAACGAAGCAAAAGAAGTAAGTAAAAACCGTAGCAGATAGCATACTGCAGTTTCTGCCTACTCCCATGGTAATAAAGTGCGAGTTAATGTATGTATGTAATACATAATTATGTATGTGTATGTATAATCATTTATTTTTTATCAATTATTTTAGCATTCTAGCATACATCAAGGAATACTACTAGGTCCAACTTTAGAACCATTGTATAACGATTGTGCCTAGCTTGTCAGTTTACAAGTACAAAATAATACAGTTGCAATTTAGCTGGCCCTAGTAATTACTTTGATGACTCATTCTATACGGAAACCACTGCAAACATTAAAATAATTCCTAGAAAGTAACTAATTACTCTAGATTTATGTTAAGCTTTCGACACGGTAGGGGAATTTATCTGCCCGCTCTGATTAATCCATGCAAGCCCGCAGCGCTTACCATCTCAATTTAAATCAAGCTAAAATTCCGGCCTGTTAATTTGGAAATATGTATGTAAAATATTTTTTAAATATTTCGCCGTCAGAAATTTCGTTCAAATTTCAACTCTTATGAGCAAAAATGTCAGTAAACACGAAACCGGCCGACTAATATTGCTATCCACAGTCGCGTAAAGGAATGAATTCTGTGTCCCTCGCAGTGACGTCATGCGAGAGTAATGTCGGTACCAACGCAAACGAATTACGCTAGAATTTCGTAGCCCAACATTTTGTGAAACATATTTTGTATAAATCTCCTTATTGACCTACTTCTACGCGGCACTCTTTGGGATTGTCAACGGAGAATGTACTTGCCACAGGGATATAAAAACTTTGGCAATGCTCGAACATAAAGACAATGAAAACTTTGGACGCAGACTTGAACATTGCGGTTGTAGAATTTAGAGGTTAGCTAAAAACTTTGATGGAGGTGTGTTAAAATAATTATGTGATCTTGAGGAAAGAAAGCGTAGTTGACTTTTATTCGCGTTCGGCCTAACGAGTTGACGCCTGTTAATTTTCTATACTTACAGATATCAGCAATTTTTTTTCTAAGTCATATACCATCCTATTTTTATACAAGCCTGGTGAAGACCTCCCAGGGCATGGCAAAAGTCTCTTCTCATACAGATAAGGTCTGAGCATTGATCACCACAATTGCTAATTTTATTTTTTTATAAAAAAGCTTTCAAGTAATGTGGATTGCCTCTTACTAGTAGTCTTGGTAGACCCTATAGTAATAATAATAATTTGTATTTTTCGTTAAAATACATTCAGTAGGTTAGATCCTGAATCTCACACTAGGATTCCCTGTGTCGTGAGTTCCAAGCTCCTTCGTTCCGTTAACATTTGAACAAAAAAATATAAAAATAATCCAATTCTAAATATACATACTCGGATTAAGTACAAAAGTTAATATAAGGAAAACATGAGAAGAAAATAGTAAATGATCTATGACAAGTGTGTGTGTGTGTGTGTGTAAGTGTGCGCGCTTGTGTGTGTGTTGTTTATGGAGATATGTGATTTATACAATAAAAATATATAAACATTATTATTGTCTATGTACCTACCTATCAAAGTGAGATAGCCCTCCTCCAACTAAGCTAAATATGGTTTACTGCTGTGGGTTTTTTGTTATGATGAACACTAACTACTCTTGGACAGGCAAGTCTGTCAGATTTTCGGGTTTATGATTACCCGTAACGACTGCCAAAGATTTATTAATGACAGCCGTGACGTTTTTGAGTCACGGCAAGATCTTCTCCATCATCTGGCCTTTACTTAGCTTTGTTTGGGTAGGCTTCCAGTTTAACCGGAGACAGCCGATTACTATTGATGTAATAAACTAGCGTGAGAATCCTGATACCCATAACACAAGTTAAATCTTTCCTTGGGTACCAGAATTCAATACAAATGTAGCGACATCTATCGCCACATACGAACTATCCTACATCGCGGTATCAAAGTTATCCGCGCAGTTTGAACGTATACAAGTTCCCGACAACAACCGTCGGGCAGTAGTAAGCCCACCAGACACAACACCCGTCTGGTCGGAGGATCCTCCCTTTTCAATGGTGGATGAGGAGCTTTACACCCTGTTCCTCATGCCTCCAAACAAATACTACTGACACTATTGTTACTCTCTAATATGTTTTTGTTCTTGTTGCATAATAGTTGTTCGTAAGTGTTTGATTGTACAAAATTTGTTAGTCCATTAAACAATTTAAACAATTTTTAATCAACAGTTTTACATAGAGCGACTGCCTGTCTGACCTCCACAGCCCAGTTACTGGGTACCACGATACCCCTTGGTAAAACTGGCTGTCAGACTTTAGGGGCTCCTACTTTTCATAACGACTGTCATGAATCTACAAATGTCAGCCGGAACCGACAGCTTTCTGAGGCACAAAGGAGTCTTGAAATGTGTTGAATGGTCACCCACTCACGGATCTACTTTGGCAAACGTAGCTTAACCTTTGATCGAACCCTGCCGCTGTTACTAAATTTTCACAAGCCCTTTCTCCTGTGCTAACAGCTCCTAATAAAAACACAATAATATCTGATTCAGCTCCTATCGCAACTAGGTCGTGTTGTTTTAGGATAGACAGTTTCTTTGAGCTACAGTGATTACTTTGTCTTTGTAAAGTATAAGGGTAATATCATAAATGGCTAGAGAATATCATGTTTCTTTCTCTCCCCATTTCGGTATGTAAAGATGGCTTTTATGAGTATTTTTATGATGTGCGCTCGTTGCCTTGGCTTGTTATTGAGGCGTTTATCCTTTGTGTTTTTTGTTTTCAATGACACGGCTTGTTTAGTTTTAGGTGATCGCTTGTTGATATGACTTCATCAGCAAGATTTATCATTAGGATAATGGTTGCTTACTCTTCATTATTTAAAGCAGTCTCGAGATGACAATGTTACAAGACTTTAAAAAATTAGAAGAATTTAAAATGATTCATATTATGTTCGCTACTGAAATTATTAATGTAAAATCCTTTTAATTGAAAACATAATTAAAACGTTAACTCTTGCGATGCCTGGAAAATTCCTTGAAGTTGTAAGTTTCTACTTTATAAGATCGCTCTAAAATGTGCACTTAGTTTGCAAATAAATATTTGTCTTTGAGTTTGTCTTAGGTACTCTCTTCGACAATATAGTGTTTAAGAAATATATTTATCAAACATACATACAATGGTGTGCTGGTGCCTACACTATACATGGAAGTGAATGTTAGGCGAGGCGAAAGAGACGTGAAAGTAGAATAAATTATGTAGAAATGCCTTTCTTACGATTTAGGTATAGTAAGGTGTAACAATGAAAGATAAATTGTCCAATAGTGTATTAGAACAAAGTTGTGGTTTAAAAGAAAACGTTGTGACAAAAATTAAAAGAGCATGCTTAACCCTTAGCCACCTGACGTGTTTTTCAGTTACACTACCACCTGACGTCGGTCATAGAGACCGCTTGCGTATTTACTATGTTTAATTATTTTTTATTTATATATTATTTTAAATGAAAGTCAAATTGTTATTAAATTTTTCATTAGTTTTAAGTTTTTAAACAATGAGAAGTCTTTATTTACTTATACTAAATCGACACATAAAATAAATATATGAAATTTTAGAAAAAAATAGGAACTTTGGATATATGAGATCTGAATAGGAGTTTTAATTAGGTACTACATATTATAATAAACCTATTTACTATCAGTCGAACATATTATCTTAAGTTTCACATATTTATTATTGTTACTAAATTATTAGATTATATTTTGTGTGCGGTCACTGAGACCGCACACAAAATATAATTATCTATAATTCACAAATGCGCGCACGTCTGGAGCTGCCGAGCGCGTGGCGCGTACTGACGGGGGAGGGGAAAAAGTACAAGGACGCACGGTTGCACCGTGCGCATAGCAACAGATTTATTTTGATAATAAAATCGCATGAGCCTCTGAGACCGACGTCAGGTGGTTAAGGGTTAAATAATTTGGTTACGTTTAGAGGATGAATTAAGGCGACTAACAAAAGGAATTTATAAGGCAGAAATAAGTGTAAACGCCGGGAGATGACGCTTTAGAAGGACATACACAGATGATAATAGTGATGTTCCTCAGAAAGGTAAGGTTCGTAGTACTCGCAACCGTCGTGCGTGTATGACTCCATGTATGAACAAAATCGAAGCAAGAGAAGTATATAAGAATCGTAGCAAATGGCGCTCTATAGTTTATGCTAACCCCCATGGGAAAAAGCGTGAGCTTATGTTTGTAATTATGTAAACAAATAAGGACAGCCGAACGATTCAGTAAAAGACACCCAAGTTATCAAATAACTTGAGTGAAGTCAACTGTCAACGCCTAGTATTCGTATGGAATGACAGCTCATTTGGCCATCACTTCACCAACATTAACGCGGGATATTTTTCAAAAGCTGGTGGGTACCAAGCTTCATACCCTGGCCCAAGTTGCATGTCTGTCGGTCTTTTACAGACTGTATTTCGGTGAGTGTGCTCTAGAGCTCCACGAACTCTTTCCACCATCTCCTTTCTGCCATCGGGTACCAGACGCACTGCAGGATATCACCCATTCCTTATAGATATGCCACACATTCGCACGAAGCGCTGTGCCTGTTTCTTCATTATGCGCACAGCCAAGGAGTGGAATTCCCTGCCTGCATCGGTGTTTCCGAGTTCATATGACCCCAATCTGTTTAAGTCGCGAGTTAATGGGCTTCTTTTGGGTTTATAAACTCGTTCCATCGTCGACCTCATCGACCTCATCAAAGAATCACACTAAAGGAGCCAAATTAATGTCTGAATTGCTGTAATTCTTTTATTGCTACGAAAATGTTTTGGTATGTAATGGGCGGTAACCAATCTACGGGACGATCTTTAAAAATAGCTTAACCTTAGATCGACGTGCGGCTGGTTCTATTTACCCACGAGCCCGAGCGACCGATCAACAGATCGACCATGCAACTGACTAGTCTATTTGTCGACCAGTCCACCAACTAGTTGTCAATAAACCCGTGGAAATTAGTCCATTCAATTAACAATTAGGTCAGACTAACAAAACTAATTAGTGTGTAATTTTAATACTTTATTATGTTTATACAATTCCAGTCTGTTACTGACCTACTGCAGGGCAAAGCCCTCTTTTAATTTGAACAAAACACGATTATATACAAGTATCACCAACCCCATGCTTACAATCACGAATTGAGCCTTATTTCAATTACAAGTGCAGGTTTCCTCACGATGTTTTCTTTTACCGATGACATTAATTATATCAAAGCCAAAGTAATTAATTTATCAAACAGTTTTTAATCTGATAGATGTATTTTATAAAAATTATGTTGTAATAATGATCTAAGACTAACTAAGAAGTGACATTGGTAGTACCCATTCATTTTTACCTTTTAGAAGGGGTCACTAAAATTAATTAGTTTTGTTTATTTAATATAGCAGACGTCCCGCTGTTTCACTTGCGTAGGTTCTGTACCCGTGGAAAGAAAAGCAATAAAAAGTAGCCTATGTGTTAATCCTAGGTGTCAGCTAAATCCATACTAAATTTTATTAAAATCCATTCAGTAGTTTTTACGTGAAAGAGTAACAAACATCCTTCCTTCCATCCATCCATACTCACAAACTTTCGCGTTTATAATATTAGTAGGAAATAGGATAACCTAAGTTTGACGTTCAAAATTTAATCACCACTGCTCTCAAAAAACGGTGAAGGAAAACATCGTGAGGAAACCGGCATTTCCTTGAACCAAAAATTCGAAGACATGTGACATCTAGCAATTCGCACTGGGCCCGCGTGGTAGATTATGGCCCATTCGCAAAATACGCGCTTTGACGAGGAGTTGCGGACACCAGCCCGTTATCTTTATCATCATCTACATAGCTTTTCCTATCTATGTTAGGGTTGGTTTCCAGTCGAACTGAATGACCGCCACAACGAGACAGGATACCCTTTGGTTAAATTGGTTATCAGACTTTTGAGGTTACAAGTATGACTAATCTTAACGACTGTCAAGGATCTGGAGACTGTGACAAGAATTATAATGAATGTACAAAATATGAATCATCTTGCTAACCCTACTTTTTCTTCCACAGAGGCAAGAGCACAAATCTCCGGGCCAACAGAGAAATATCTGAAGCCTGGATCCACCTTACGGCTACAGTGTTCCGTGGTCCAGACTACGGAAGCACCTGCTTTTGTGTTCTGGTGAGTATTCTTTTCTTTTTAACTCTGATGATAAGCCAACACTGATGGTGACCCTTTGGTGGTTAGCTTTTGGACTTCTGCTACACTAGAAGTTTTTTATATAGGTATATAATAGGTCTACTCTTGACCACAATCTTGTCCTGCGGTCAGAGTAGAGGTAGACGATATAACGAGCTTACCCAAAAGAAGCCTATTAACTCTCGACTTAAAAAGATTGGTATCATATAAACTCGGGAACACCGCTGCTGGCAGGACATTCCACTCCTTGACTTGAATTTTGAAAACAAATTATAGATCACCTATCTGCTAAAACACATATTAAACGCATGGAAAAACTCTCAAAATGCTACGGGAGTTTTTTGTGATCTTTCAAAAGCCTTTGATTGCGTAATCACGAAGCGC
Organism: Euplexia lucipara; assembly: GCA_921972225.1. Classification (NCBI taxonomy): domain Eukaryota; kingdom Metazoa; phylum Arthropoda; class Insecta; order Lepidoptera; family Noctuidae; genus Euplexia; species Euplexia lucipara. The sequence continues at coordinate 2,098,869 of OV179166.1, read as the reverse complement.
AGTAGTTTAGTTTAAAATTATGTATTTTGTATCTTTCAAAATCAATGCACTTCAGTAAGGTACTTAAGGTTAGGTAGTTAGATTAGCTATAAGATAGGCATGGTAAGTTAGGTTAGGTTATATATATATCGACGGTTGCAAGGCTAATTGGTCTAAGCGACATTTTGTAAAACTTGCAGGAGGATGGTTTAAAGTTTTTATTTTGGAAAAAAAAATCTAAAAAAATCAACTACTTGATAGACTTTTATTTATTTAATACAGTATATCCCTAATTAAATAAGGAAGTTTTTCCAATTATTACTGATGATAAACGTGTATTATTTTAGAAATTTTGTGTCGGTTAGCCCAAAATGCGTCAAATTTGGTTATTTTTTGAGAAAAGCAAAATGATTCAAATGCCTGCCGTAAATAAAGAGCTGAAGGTATACTGGCTCAAGCATCAACTTAGAATCAAATGATATGAGACCAAATGAATTAAGCACCAAATCAACTGACAGTTAAATACGCACAATGAACCTAAGCAACATGATGGTGTGGCACCACAGTGAAGTAGTTTGATGCAGGTGCCCATTTTTGGTAGTTAAGTAGTAAATATTGATGCTTAGGCCATCACTATTCAGCAACGTCCATAAGATATTTTTAAGGTGGGTATGCCACTTAATACAGTTTTAGACAGTGTCTTGTAATATTTTTTACATTTTTGTGTAATGAAATCGTTCAAAATATTGATCTAATGTGTCTTGGAACAAGGTATTATAAAGAAAAAAGAAGAAGCTGAATGGTTCAACAGACATATTTAAATATTAACTGATATCGTTTAATGCAAATTGTTTATTAACAAGAGCAACATGAACACTCCAAAGACCTATATCGCGCATTTGTTGTAGAAAAGAAAACAATAAAAAAAAATGGCATAGCTCACAATTTTATTCAGTGTGTCATTAACTAAGTCAAACCAATCACATACATTAATAACAGAATAACAGTAATCCATAATTTATAACCATCATGTGCACTAAACAATTCAATATTTATAAGCACTGCTATTTTTATTTTTGAGGGATTTTATAACTCTGTGGATATCAAAGGCGTAACAGGACGTACTACTTTTTTTATCATAGCGATTTACAACTTTCTTGAAAAAGTAACCAAAAGTGTTGGGAAAAGGTAATAGTTTGAGCACTATACATGGATTAACCCGTTTGACTATGTGGACCACAAAACAATAAAAAAACCAGATGTGCAAAATATACAAATAAAATTTAGGGTACACCCAGAACCGGTTTGATGGGTACCAGTGTATGTTCCATGACTTCCAAGATTTTATAATAAATTGCCCTGTTGTATTACAGACATTGACCACTTGCACATATTTAAGGTGTACTATAGTGCAGTGTGAAAGAATATCTAAATGGGAATCCTTATGGCCAATAACATCTGTGCGTTTCCTTCGGATTCCTTCACATAGATTATTACTAGTATTTTGTATTTGGAGTGCGCTATCTAACTAGAAGTAAAAAAATATTAATTTATAATGATTGATTTATAGTGTTATCTAATTGAAGGAACTGTATAAATTCAAGTTCTTCTAACTTATCAGGCAGACGTGTTGCTGGGTAGTTTGTTCTGCCACTTCTTACCAGCAAAAACACTAGGAAGTGGCAAAAGGCGGGCTTTTTGGATGACTGTATCATGGTGATGTTGTTAAAAAAGTGCTAATCCACAGCCTGATTTTATCAATGACTTTTGATTTGATCGATTTTGAAACTCATACTTAATCATTATCTAGGATTTTTATTTATTTTATTTGTATCTAACTATTTACTCTGACATTTAAAATATTGACTACTGGATACTCCTTGACATTGAGAAATAAAATGGTTACAAGATTTAGTAATTTTGTAATATTTATTGTTAATCAGCATGGTACTAGGTTGCAATATATTATTAAGTGTAAATGTTTGCATGTGACTGCACTGCAAGTAGGATTTTGTCGGTATTAACATCTATAACCCTACTCTTGTTGGCAAAGAAATAAATAATTAAAAAGATCTTATTTGATTTGTAAAGGGTTCAAACGACGAGGTTTATTCAATGTAGTTGACTGCAAAAAAGGCCAAACGACATAGCTTATTATTTTGGTTCAGTGTAAAATAGGCCAAACGACAACACCATAACTTAGGCGAAAAAGCCAAATGCCTTAATCGACGCACGTTATAAGTTCGAAAATTCAAAAGAGCTTAAGTCATCGTGTCCTCAAATTTGCCTTATTTTGCGTCGTATAGATCAATGAGCTTAAAAATGAGGCCTATTTTGCTGGGGGTGCTAAGCGCCAAAAAAGTGGTTAAAAAAATTGAAACCTGGCTCAAACGATGGAGAAAAATCTGCTGATTCCAAATATGTATATAACTCAATATCGCAAAAAATGTCGCTTAGACCAATTAGCCTTACAACCGTCGATATTGTGTTGTCATTCTTATTCTATCTAACACGGTTTAAAGAGCACATTAGAGATTCGCTAAATAAAAAGTAGTAGTAGGTAGTTATTATTGTTTACAATCTATTGTTGCCATCTTATTCAAAGTATGTATATCTAATAATAATAATTATGGTGTCACAGTTTTTGTAACCAAACTCCTTCAAAACGGCTTGACCGATTATTATGTGTTTATGTTCAGTAGTTGACGTTCAAACATGCTAATTATCAATTTAATAAGAAATAAATTTCAATTTCGATTATAATACAAAAGCGTCAGCTCACCAAACTATAAAAAATATTTTCCCAATTGGACATGGACCTTAAACTTTCGTAGTAAAGTTGAAAAAATATTGGGATAGTTTGATGTTACAGCTGATATAGATTGCAATAAGACTTGTTATGATGACAGTTCATATCTTGGATTAAGACATAGTCCACTTTTGGTCACGAAAGATACGTAAGTTTCTTTCCCACAAGAATACCCGTTGGTATTCTTGTGGGAATTTAGAAAGTTATGTTATCCGCGTACACCCTAAGTTTCTCAGATTTTTCACACTATACAGGGTGTAACGGAAAGGGTATATACATACAAACAGGGTGAATAGAGTATTTAATAACGAGTCTTTCCTCAAAATTTCAGCTCCCAACTAATAACTTTGAAACTTCACGATATAATTTAATATCGACAGTTTATTAAATGCAAAATCAAAACAAACGTGTCACCGCACTATGGGGGTCATAATCCTGTCCGGCAAGGTTCAAGTATATCTATCTCGGGTTCTGCGCCTAGTACAGACCTATCGGGCTCTGCCTAACCGACGAAGGCGCGACGGCGCGGGCGGGCTCAACTTTACAATTATGTATGTATATGTATAAAAACGTTGCCATGTCGTTTCTTATCACCAAGAGAATCCGTGCCCTTCGGATGTATATACCCTTTCCGTTACACCCTGTATAGAACTAGTAACACAAATAATTTTATCAACATCAATATCTTCTGAGACATAACGGTTTAGGATTACCTTCGATGTACCACAGGACTTAGGGTTTCTCGCCTACGAGAATTTAGGTCAAACCACAGTCTGATCGATGCTGTAATTATTTTGTGTTAGTTTGTAAACTACATACACAGAATTCCTTCGCAACCATAATGAAACTTGTGATCAAAATTATAGATCCTTTTGTCACTTGAAACTTGTAAACAGCTACTTAACTGAGGCTTATTTTGGCTGTGGAATAAAATTTACAGACAATACGCCTGTATTTTTAACTGACTTCAAAGAAAGGAGGAGGTTCTCAATTCGACGGTATGTTTTTTTTTTTTTTGTGTGTTTGTTACGCGATTTCTCCCTCATTTGTGGACCGATTCTCAAAATTCTTTTTTTATTTGAAAGAGTATACTCCCGAGGTGGTCCCATTTTAATCTGGTGAAGATCTGGTGCTGATTTGCGGAGATATACAATGGAACTCTTCAAAAATAGACGGCAAACCTGTCGTGATTGCTGGAATCGCTTGGATATTTATTGTTTATACAACATCATGACGTATCATCACCCCTGTATGCTCTGAGGGGTACGCAGATGTGTACAACATATCTAGATTTCGACAGTTAGGTATGTTAAGTTTCATTTATTAGGGATAAGTGGATAACCCTATTACTATGACATATGTATTGTTAACAAATAACAATATAAAAATAAATTCATGGCAAATATTTGTATGGGAACAACTAAAAATGGAAAAATAAAAATCTTTTTTGCAAAAAATAAAACCGACTTAAAAAAAACACTAACCAGTGTAAAATAACTCTAAATTCGGAAGTCGGTGGCCCATCATGAATAAGACAAAACCACCAAAGCCACAGACTTCCTAATTTAGAGTTATTTTACACTGGTTAGTGTTTTTTTTAAGTCGGTTTTATTTTTTGAAGTGTCGAGCAGTATTTTAACTACAAAATAATATTATACTCAGTAAATTGGTTTTTACAAACACTTTTAAAGTAATAATAATGGCAGCTTGTTACTACCTCACTGCAAGACAAAGACTCCTTCTCATACATAAAAGGCAAGAACGAACATAATTGATCACCAAGCTTTCTTTTTCACTTTATGTAATTCTAAACTTATATTAACTACAAGTCCAAGAAATAGTATATTTAATAAAAACCGAAACGAAATATAGGCATTCAGACTATGTCAAATAGATTTATTCATTGATTTGGCGAGAATTGGGTGCAAATTCAATTTGGACTCTCATCGAAGAATGTCAGTGCTGACGCGTTATGTCTGCCATTTTAGATTTGTACACCATTTTGGATTTATGATTTTTATTCTCTTTTTTGTTGTTATTGTATGATTTTATTGTCCTGGTGAATGGTATTTGGAGTAGATAGGTGCTAAGGTCAATTGTATTGTCAGTAAGAGAAATAGGAAACAAAATGTGTTTCTTTATTGAATCTTATGGGGCAATCTTGTCGTCAAATGAAGTATAAATAATTTACACAGTGTCGGAAAACATAATAATGTGATAATGGTCAGAATTTATAGTTGTGCTGAGCTAATACTCAATGATTATTTGCTTCTATTTTTTTTTAATGTTCCGTCCCATTTCAATGACTAGATTTTTTTTATATTTTTTCATTATATTATAATATGTATATGCAAGTGGCTGATCATGGAGTGAACATTATGAAGTACTTAATTATCTAAAGAACACCTTATTTAAAACCCATGTATCACAAATAAATAATTTGATTTTAATTACCAACAATGACACACAAATAGTATAAATTGTTAATGCTGCAATTATTTTTCAAATATTAGAAATTCACCTTTCAAACAAAATCGGTTGATCCGTTCGGGAGCTACGATGCGACAGACACACACACCGTTGTTTTTGCGTCAAGGGTTAAAAAATGCAGAAATGTTTTTCCCACCGAGAAACGAAGCAGTTATATTACCTTTCCTTCGAATTACAAAGTTAAACGCAACAAACATACAGACAAACTTTTACCATAGGTACTTCTAATACAACTTACTCCATTTAAACGAACACTCGTACGAACAATACCTAATGCTTACCTCTCAGTAGAGATTTATTACGGTTCATCTGGATGAGTTAAGTGCTTTCCCAGATGTGCATTTTATGTACACACCAGCGCGCCACATTCGTGGTAGAAGGGTAGAAAGATTTTTGTTTTCATTCCACGATTCGTTGATTTTTCCGGCGCTAAAACCGCTTATATTCTTGTTTTCGGCTAAATATGGCAATAAGACATAACTTCACGCTTGTAATCCCTGAAGAGTAAGGCACACGGTGAAAATTTGAGTGAAGCGAACTGTCAATGCCTTGCATTAGTATGGAATGACAGCTCAATTCGCCCTCATTACGCCTACATTTACACGCAGTGATTTGACCAGAATCGCACTGCTAGCCCCCTCATATCTGTGAGGTTCTTTCCTTAAAAGACCACCTCGGACACAAATCTGCATGGTTCTTGCGTGGTTTGACCAAGATAATGTCTGGACTTTAAGAAAGACTATGACCTCTGCGTTTCTTTCGGTGTTTCTTCTCAGAGTAGTCAGATAGTGAATGACGTGTAATAGTGTATGTGAAAACCTATTTACAGAAATAAAAATCATTTTACATCATTTAGAGGTGAACGGGTAGTTCACTCACATTTCGCCAGTTATGTTTAAGTTCCATGCAACAGGGGGCGAGTCTAATTGCCGTCAATTGGGCACAAATCCTGACTCCGAGCCGCTCCTGAGAAATTTTCGATAGCAAAATTAAATAATGCTTTGCCCGTCCTGAGGATCGAACCCGAGACCGTCTGCTCAGCAGTAGCGCTTATGACTACTGGACCAAGAAGGCAGTCGTTTGGAGTGGCCAATATTTTGGCTCGTTCATAAATCCGAAAGTAACTCTGTCTTTAAGATTCGCGTATTAACGGCTGAACGAATATGGATAAAATTAAGCACAACGTATAGACCATGTCCTGAAATAGGACTTAAGATACGTTTCCGTGGGATAATTAACAAACTCAATGTCGGCGATGCCACGAGCATAGCCAAACTATGTAGGTATTAACTTTAAATTTTAGGTCATCTAATAAATAGTACGGAAGAATCTTGATCGTTTCATATTTCTGTATGAATAATAAACTTAATCTCTGCCTGATCTCACACTCGACTTTGCGCGCAATATATTCTTAAAAAAAGATCCAATACTTTTGCGTATTAATAATTATCATAAATGAACATTACCACTACAGTTAAAAAAAGGCTAGGCCAGTTATGTAAGCGTTTACATAAAAAAGTAAAAGTCATCTATCAACTGTCACTTTACCTGACAGCTGTCAACTGTCACTTGTCACCTGTCACTTAAGTACCAAATAGGCCCGAAATGTGTACAAACAAAACCTATACAGCCACTACCTCCTTTCATTTAAATAAGAAATGAAGATCTGAAAGCCAGCTCACTAAGGTTTGCAAGCTTGACACAGTTTTTTAAACTGGACCAGTCGAAAGAGCAAGTTGGAAAAGCAATTGAACAAAGTACGTACGAACTGGTTGGCTGGCGATTGGCCAGAATTCAGTCTATTTGATTTAGCATTGTTGATTTGAAACTGAATACTTAATTCTACGTGTTGACGCGTTTGACGAGAACGCTTAATTGGGTAAATATAATTGGTTTTGTCTGTGCCTATGTATAGTTTGATGTTTTGGTGTATGTAAAACTGCGTATTCTATGCTATTGTTTTTAAATTTAAGTTCGTTTTCAACGAGTTTGTTCCGTAAATTGTACATATCGTTACTTTTTTTGCATCAACAAAATGTATACCATGTATTCATTTCAGATGGTGTAAATAGTAGATTGTTACACGAGGGTCGAAAGGAATCAATTCCCATACGAGGTATTTAGGCTATAGTCCGAGTTGGAATTGACGTCTTTCACCTGTGTTAAGCACTCTACTTTTCACTTCGAATATAAGGAAAGTAAATAATAGTTGTTTTTCGAAAATATTTATCCTTATCTGCTCGCCACTTCTAAAAGTCGTTGTATGTTATTAGGTATCTTTCCTTTGAAATTTCTGGCAAAAGATTTTCGATGACAATATTTGCCTCGTCTTTAACAGAATCTGGGGTCAACATTTCAGAATCACTTGAACTCAATTTTAATATCATATTAGTTTAAAAAACCGATACAACTTACAGGGTTAGTATCCCGCCAAATTATAAATAGTCTATTTAAAATTTTAAATAATGGAACACCGCGTCACTGCCGCGGGCGGACCCGCTTTGTTTTTTTTTACTCACTAGACCGTAGTATTTTTTTCTTAATTATGTTAAATTTAGTTCTATTTTTATTTATTCCCACCTATACATATTGTATGAACTCATGTTAAAAGGTTGTGCATCAACATCCCTCAAGGACAAACAAATTAGGAAGATAATTACAACACAATATCGAGAAAATATTACACTGTCTTACAGCCAATTTCCACGGCATATCCCCACCCACGTCATGAAAGCAATTTCAAAATTACTGACGTCGTCGTAAGCGAAAAAATATTCAAAGGTCATTTCTGATTAACCTTAACGCGATCGAAAGCTAAAAAGACGGCTGCGACAATTTAATTTGGATGGCAAAGTGGATTTGGCAGCAACACTTGGCTACGCCTATAGACCGACGTCGTCGCCAGCAGTTCTTTAGGCTAGAGACATACAGGTAAATTTCCTGAGTGATTGTATTTCTATAAAACTCACATTGGAGATAGGCATGAACTGAGAGACAATTCTTTTAAATAAATAAATATTCCACAACTTTTTCACACAACGCCATTTAGTCCCAAGCTAAGCTTGAAAGCTTGTGTTATGGGTACTAAACACATGAACATACTTATACATTTCTAAATAATAATAATAATAAAAGTTTATTGACCATAAGTTTAGGTACACCGGTAATACATATTTACATAGTATAGGGCACATTTACTTACGTTCAACTACACTAGGTTAGAATTTATCTATAACAAGTAGGTATAAAGTCGAGTAGAAGAAGAGTTAAATTATAGTAGTGCTAACACAAGTAAAGCAAAGGTTCACATACTTGATACAATTTATAAATGCCCAATGACGGTATACAGAGAAAAGTTCTTTACCTCCCGTGCTAGTCAAGGACTGTGTTACGGCAAGGTAAATACATACATATTATAGATAAATTACACCCAGACACAGAACAAATGATCGTGCACAACACACAAACATTTGTCCTGGGTGGGAATCGAACCCACGACCTCCGGCATAGCAGTCAGGGTCACTAACTGCTAGGCCAACAGGCCAGTTTTTTGTTTCGTTTACCTTTATAAACCTGCAGTGCTAAAATCTGTTTGCGCAACTGCCAGCCAAAACCGTATCCAGAGCCGAATTCCCAACTTGTCGTAGTCTAAAGATGCTGAATGCCCTTCTTGCTGCTTACCCTGATTGTGATGTGTTTGCGGATGAATGGATTAAACTTATGCATGTATGCCTGGTTTTCTGTGAGAGTAAGTATGCCAGGGAGTCTACTGTCCCATGTTAGTTTTTAGATTTTTACTTTTACTTTAGTTTTTTATCGTAATAAATTGTAATTCTCTATGTTACTTAGTGTAATTGGTGTTGTACAAATAAATAAATAAATGCTAGTCGAGGTTTTCGGAAGAAGTTTTCCGTCACCGATGTATTTTTTTTAACTTAATTGGTTTATACATTACTAGTCGGCTTGTTAACCCTCCAACTAAGTTAAATTTGTTTGTGTCTGGAGTGGGTTCATGTCAATTAAGTGCTTGTGTAGAGATCGATCTCACAGCCTCTCGATCGCCAGTCCAACGCCTTAGCCATTGGGCTATTGTCAGTGTCAATAATGACAAAACCATTCAGTCTGTGCGCATGGAGCCATCATAACATAACGTCACGCCTGTAATCCCCGAAGGGCTAGGCAGAGGTGTACCTGGTAGTACACTCACATTTCGCCAGTTATGTTTAAGTCCCATGTAATAGGGGGCGAGCCTATTGCCATCAATCGGGCACAAATCCAGACTCCGGGCTGCTACTGAGAAATCCCAGATGGAAAAACTCAATAACACTTTGCCCGACCCATCAGTCTTATGATATTTTCTAAAATATCATCGTCAACAAAATTGAACGAATTAATATAAAAACAAAATGACATCGCCTTAAAGCAGAGTGGGACTCTTAAACAATAAGTATTTTAAACCCCCATGGGAAAAAAAAGTATGACATGTTTTTTTTTATTATTATTGAAAGGCACGCGTTTGACCACTATCTCACCTGATGGTAAGCGAAGATGTGGTCGACGATGAAGCACGCTTGCCTAGAAGCAACCTGTTCACTCTTGACTTGAAGACCCCTAGGTTGTAGCTATCAGGAAACACCGACTCCGGCAGGGAATTCCACTCTATAGCTGTTCGCACAATGAATGTGTTCCCAAAGCGTTTAGTACGTATGGTTGGGATATCTACTATGTACCGGTGTATGTTATCTAAATGAAAATAAATTCGACAATATGACTTATGTTCGTGAATGTCAGTTTGAATGTTTGTCAACGCACCAACGATAAATGAGAATCTCCTATTGCCAATACAAAAGAAAGGATTGAAATATGGCATGGCCAGTGTGCCTTCAGCCTTACACATCGGCCACGCAAATTGGCAGATTTGCGACTTTCTGTCTTGACAGCCTTCCATTCCCTTTACTTCAATACTGTGAATGCTGATTCGTTTCTTTTCATACAATTCAACAAACTGAGATGAATTGGCATTTGTTTCTAGTTCTTCTATTGTTTTGGACTAAATGTGAAGGTTTTTTTTTATGTCGTCAGCTCAAATTATTGATTTAACTATTAGTCATAGTCATTTATTGAGTAACAAGTATTGTATCTCAATCACAAAATGAGGTTTCTTATATTACCATGCAATCAAAAATACCAAACCAATATTATTTGACCAAGATAATGTCTGGATTTCAGAAAAGACTCTGCAACCTAAGTGTTTGGTTCGTGTTTCTTCTCATTGTAGTGTAGTGTGTGTAAGCTAGTAACATTAGTATTATTATGAATGTGTGTGTAACCACACCTTATTTAGATATAGTCAAGTAAGCAATATGTTAAGATCATGTACACTCAATCTATGTGAAGACAGAATAAATCAAGACGTTATCCAGTGCAAATGTCTTTCATTTACCACGACACTTCATGGCGACCCTGCCATTTAAAGTCACTTCGCGAGTGAAATTTGGACAGTAATTAAATTCAGTTATAATTTGAAAAGATCGGACTATGTTTCAAAATTAGTGGTTTTACGTTGCAAATCATGTGCCAATCAAGTCAAACGAGAGAAGAGACGATCATCGCGCAGACGGCTGCTGGTAATGGACAAAATAGTGCGACATCCGAGCAGAGCTACTCCAGCATCAGCACAACAAATATCCTCCTGACCTTGATCACAATCGTCCTACTAGCGGCGGCATGCTATGCTATTTGTACCTGTTACAAGAAGATGCATGTCAAGTGGATGGACAGGCAGATGAACCGCAGGTCCTTACGTCGCAGGCAGACCTCTAAAGTAGTTCTAGAATCAAAGTGTCACAAATAAACCCGTGTAAGTGAAAAGTGAAATCATAAATAATTGACCTTTTAATCGCAAAAAACAATACTTCGGAACCATCGAGTGATGCGTAACGGCTAGTGATGGCTTTGTAGTCATATCTTTTTAATAACTTTACGTCTCAGATATAAAAATAGCGTTTAAAATACATAATTGACTTGTTACAAGTAAGTGATTAATATAAGGCTTTATTGTAATAATATGTAGCAGTTCATAAATCGTGCACGGCGACTCACCGAACCCGATACCCTACGCCGTATATGGAATGTTTTCGCATTGTTTTCCCAGTTTGGAAGACAGTTAGAAGAAATATAATATTAAGATATTTTGATTCTAGGGTGATGTCATTACATTCCTTATGTTTTATTTTTAGATTATGGCCGATGATTTTGTTAGAATATATGAAGATTTAGTGGACATTAGAAAGTATTTAATAAAGAAAGGTCAGGCCAGATTTACGGGTTCTATTGCGATAAATAAGTTGAAAGAGGCTAAGAATTTATTTAGTGAAGCACAATAATTTTACTCAAAATTATCGCATAATTTAAAACCCGAATTAGTCACGCAACTGTCTACCACCTTTGATAATATTAAGAGCGTATTTTCAGATAAGTGAATTGTGTACTTCCCCACCTAGTGAAATAGAAATTGTAAAAATGGAATTTGACATTCGAACGGCGTGTAACTTAATTCCCCTTATGGATGGTAGGGAGGACACCACGAAACGGTTGATTGATGCAGTGGCGATGTATGCGGATATGTTAGATGATCCGGGAAACAAACTTTTAATAAAATTTGTAATTAAAGGTCGACTATCAGAGAATGCTAAGCTACGTTTATCAAATAACTATGACACCGTTCCTAGTTTAATACAGGATTTAAGGAGACACTTATTAACTGCAAAATCTTTTACTGCTATTCAGTCTCGCCTCCAAAATATGAACCAAGGTTTTAGGTCAATTGACGAGTACGGTTCTGAAATAGAACAACTTTTTACCGATTTAACTATCTCGCAGGCAGACGGTGATTCGTCAAAATTCGCGATTTTAAAGCCATTAAATGAGAAAATGGCCATTAAGAGATTTTCAGATGGGTTGAAAAGTTCAAGGCTTAGCACCATCGTAACCGCTCGCAACTATGGTAACCTCAAGGATGCTATACAAGGAGCTAAGGACGAGGATGTATCAACGCCTTCTAGTTCCTCTAAGCCAGACGTTATGCAGTATTCGAGAAGGGGTCGAGGTAAGTTTACACCTTATCAAGGACCGAGCGGTCAAGGTCAACGTGGCCGCAACTATGGATACTTTAATAACTATAACCGCCGTGGCTATGGAAGATCATTCCAAAATTCAAACCGCGGTAGAAATTACTCACAGGCGAATAGTGGCCGATATTTCCATCGTGGTAACAGGCGAGGAAATAATTATAGCCGTAATAATGTTTTTTCAACGCAACCCATACAAACCGCGCAACCATCGGTGCAAGGGGGCATTTCCCAAAATTCGAATGAAAATGAAAATTCCCAAAACAGCACCAAAAAGCAGTTTTTTCGATTTTAATAACTATATTATGGCGTGTAAAGGGCGATGTCAATTTGTAACATTTTATTGTCATGACAGAAAATATTCATTTTTAGTAGATACGGGTGCGTCAATATCAATTATTAGGAAAAACGAATTACCCGATTCGATGCGTATATGCTATAATAGCACTACGATAAACGGCATAGGAGGGCACATCGACTCTTTGGAATATGTAACCTTGAAACTTGTTACAGAACATAACGACACGTTTATTCACAAGTTCTACGTTTTTCAAAACTTACCGTTCAAGGCAACTGGTATTTTAGGCTTAGATTTTCTATCTACTTATGGTTGTAATATCGATTTAGCTAATAACGTGTTAGTTGTTAATAATGAGGGTAAACAACTTTATTTACCTATCTCGCCTAGACTTGATTTAACGTTTACTAATAATAATTGTCTTGTACTACCGGCCCGAAGTGAATCGACTCATTTCGTAGATTTAGATATTGATGTGGAAGCAGATTTTGTTGTTAACTCGAGAGAGATAGAGAAAGATATTTTTTTAGCAGGAGCTATAGTTAGACCCAAAAATCGTAGGATACCGATCAGAATACTTAATATTAGAGATGAAGAAGTAAGATTAAACAATTTCAATCCGGAAGTAATGTTTTTAAGCGAGTATGATATTTTTTCTTTCGATAAGACTAATGCCAATGCTAATAGAGCCGAAAATTTACTTACGTTGTTAAAATTAAATCATCTTAATTCAGAAGAAAAAAGTTCTCTCGAAACAATTTGTACTAAATATGCAGATGTGTTTTTCTTACCAGGAGATAAGCTAGCTACCACTAACGTTTACGAACAGTCCATAACTCTTAAACCTAACGTAAGCCCCACATATGTCAAACCTTATAGATTGCCTCAATCAATGAAGCCAGAGATTGATAAGCAAATTAAACAAATGTTGAAGGACGATATAATAGAGGAGTCCTCAAGCGAGTGGAACAGTCCAGTATTACTCGTTCCCAAAAAGTCAGAAGGGTGTAAAAAGTGGCGTTTGGTAGTGGACTACAGAAAACTTAATGATGTAATAGTCGATGATAAGTTCCCACTACCCAATATCACTGACATCTTAGACTCACTTTCAGGCTCAATGTATTTCACTCATTTAGACTTACAACAAGGTTATTATCAGGTCAGTTTATGCCCTGAAAGTCGTAAATATACTGCTTTCTCCACTAGCTCGGGTCAGTATCAGTTAAAACGTCTTCCTATGGGACTAAAAACTTCCTGTAGTAATTTCAGTAGAGTCATGTCTATAGCTATGTCTGGACTGACGTATGACAAATGTTTTGTTTATCTAGACGACTTAATTATTTACTTAATTAATGACAGATTGAGGAATGATGATATAAAGCAACGTTGTGGTTTAAAAGAAGATGTAGTAACAAAAATTGAAAAGAGTATGCTTAGATGGTTTGGTCACGTTGAAAGGATGAATGAAAGGCGACTAACGAAAGGTATTTACAAGGCAGATGTAAGTGGGAACGCCGGGAGGGGACGCCCAAGAAGGACATACATAGACCTTATTGGTGATGTTCTTCAGAAAGGTCAGGTGCGTAGTACTCGCAACCGGCGTGTGTGTATGACAACATGTATGAATGTAAACGAAGCAAAAGAAGTATGTAAGAATCGTAGCATATGGCGCTCTGTAGTTTCTGCCTACCCCCATGGGAAAAAGGCGTGAGTTTATGTATGTATGTATGTATGTACTTAATTATTTTTGGACGAAATCTTAATTTTCATAATAAAAATTTAATAGATGTATTTGAAAGGTTAAGAAAAGTAAATTACACCGACCGTTACCGTTAATTACAGTAAGTTAATTACCGTACACTCTGAAACGAAGTACACGCCCTTCGAACTAATTTTCGGAAGAACATGTAACATACCTAATAACATTAAGAATTGTAATAGAATAGAACCATTGTATAATCCCAATGACTACTCTTTAGATATAAGATATAGGCTACAGGTAGCATTAAAAGAAGCTAAACATAATTTAGAAACTAGTAAAGAAACTAGAAAATTAGCATATGATAAGAAATGTAATCCAGTTACTTATAATAAAGACGATTTAGTTTTAATCAAAAGTGAAGGAACTAAGAAATTGGATATTATTTTTGAAGGCCCTTATATTGTATTACAGGATATGGGCCCTAACGTCAAAATTCTAAAACAAAATAAAATTGAATTAATACATAAGGATAGAACAAAACAGTTTCATACTTAATAATAGTTATAACCATTTATTATATTATTTTTGATATTAATGTTGTTGTGTTGTTGTGGTTGTGTTGTCAGATGACTGATGATAAACACCGACCACATTTAGTTTATAACAAGCTCTAAAGTCTGACGACTTTGAGTTACACAGTAACTGGGGGAGATCAGATTGGCAGTCGGAAGGCTGCATCAATAGCTTTACAGCATAAAATTAGAAGGCATGTGAGGCCAAATCCTTCGCCTAAGGGCGGCATTAAAACTCTGACAATAGAACGGCAATTCCCGTATTTTTAAGAACATTCAAATTCTTATCTCACAACCTATATACAAGGTGTTTTTATTGATATCCCATAACTCTAGGGTTATATTCTCTAGGTAAAAATAATACTAAAACTCCTAGAATAGGTGGTACAAAAATGCATAGTTTCGGAGATATCATCAATCATAATTAAATTATCAGTTGTTTAGTACCCGTAACACAAGCTTTGCTTAGCTTGGGACTAGATGGCGTTGTGTGAATTGTCGTGGAATATTATTATTAAGTATTATTAATATTATTTTTATTACCCAACTAGCTTCTGCCCGCGACTTCGTACGCGGATCCTGTTGCTAATGCCAGCGACAACGGGGTCGTCAAAATCGAAGATCTGAAACATCTGATGTCGAATTCTATAAGCCCGGGGACGGGAAATCAATGGGATGCGCGAGACGATTCAAGATGTTCCAGATTTTTTATTTTTGTTGGTCAACAGGAAATGCCATCAGACTTAACAACTTTTGCTAAGACGCCATTTCTATTATGTATATGTTATATTGTTTCTGGGCTTTGGAGTTCCCCTACAGGTGCTCCAGATCTTCAAATTTAGTCTCACAGCAGAAAACACTCTTCACGTGGAATAGTTTTAGCAACGGCACCATTTTTATATCTCTTTCACTTTAGGTGTTCCATTTTCCAAAATAAATTATAGCCTATAATATGTTGCGTGACGTTCACGATCAGCGGTCAGTCGCGCATCTCCTTCCCCCACTTATCTCTTGAGTCGATGCGTAAATACGCTGAAAACTCAAGCGTCATGCTTTTCCCGTGAACGTCTCCAACTCGCGAGACAGTGCATGATGTTCACGATCAGCGATCAGTCGCGCACATATTCTTCACTGGTCTCTAGAGACCTGGATGTAGATGCGTAAATACGCTGAGAATGCAGGCGTGCTTCGCGATCCCAAGAAGTTTCCACGGAGCGAGTTGCAGCCTCATGTTCTCGAACAGCATCAAGTCTCTCCTAACGCTCTTCGGTAGATTGTTGGGATCTTATGGTCTTTAATCATTTAGCACCTTTGGAACATTGGGAAAAATTTGACCTCTTTCTAGTCATGGTTATAGTTTTATTGTGATGATAC
The DNA here is from genome assembly GCA_921972225.1 of Euplexia lucipara. Taxonomy (NCBI): domain Eukaryota; kingdom Metazoa; phylum Arthropoda; class Insecta; order Lepidoptera; family Noctuidae; genus Euplexia; species Euplexia lucipara. The sequence continues at coordinate 2,082,515 of OV179166.1, read as the reverse complement.
CTGATCAATTAAAATCTAAGTGGCTGCTCCCCTGCGTTACCGGGTAAGTTACCGTGTAACGAAGATAAATGGAAAAGGAAATTAAACACTCAAATAACATAAGCCCGAAGGCATACGATAAAAAAATGGGAGTTTTAGCCAGTAGAGTCAAATTTTCAACGATATACCATCGTCATCGAAAATCAGTCCTGAACTGTTCCCGCCTTCACCACGTAGTACTTATGTTATTTAATAATTATAATTATGCAATGAAATTAGTGATAGTTTTAATTTCTATATCAAATGTTTCTGATCTTCGATTTTTATAAGTCAACAGGAAATGCCTATCAGACCGAACAACTTTTGCTAAGACGTCATTCCTATTTAAGTTATGGTGTAGCTGGGCTCTTGGAGTTCCACAACAGGTGTTCCAGATCTTCGATTTTTATGCGTCAACAGCGAGTGCTCGTAAGGCTGAACAACTCTTGCTAAGACGTCATTTCAATATAATTATGTTATAGTGTAGCTGGGCTCTTGAAGTTCCACATCAGGTGTTCCGGATCTTCAAATTTATTCTCTCAGCAGAAAATGCTCATAACGTGGAACAATTTTTGCTATGGTACCATTTTTGTATCTCCTATAGTTTAGATGGTCTGTTGCGGTTCTGCATCAGGTGTTCCGGATCTTCAAATTTATTCTCTTAGCAGAAAATGCTCATCACGTGGAACAATTTTTGCTATGGAACCATTTTTGTATCTCCTATAGTTTAGCTGGTCTGTTGCGGTTCTGCATCAGGTGTTCCGGATCTTCAAATTTAATCTCTCAGCAAAAAATGCTCATCACGTGGAACAATTTTTGCTATGGGACCATTTTTGTATCGCCTATAGTTTAGCTGGTCTGTTGCGGTTCTGCATCAGGTGTTCCGGATCTTCAAATTTATTCTCTCAGCAGAAAATGCTCATCACGTGGAACAATTTTTGCTATGGGACCATTTTTGTATCGCCTATAGTTTAGCTGGTCTGTTGCGGTTCTGCATCAGGTGTTCCAGTTTCCAAGATAAATTATAGCCTATGTGTTGCCCAGACTTAATATCTATACAACAAAAAAAAATCATTCAAATCCGTGTAGTAGTTCCGAAGATTAGCGTGTGCAAACAAACAGACAAACAGACAAACAGACAGACTTTTTTTTTTGGATTCGTGCTCTATTACTGTTTCTATACCCCCCTCAATTATTATTTTTTAAATATATTCAATGTACAGACACAGTTTTTTTACAGTCTTATTATATGTATAGATTATTATATGTATAGATTAGTTCAAAAATTGTCACCAGTACGACGAATCTTCTTTCTAACGTCACTTTTCATTCACGTAAGGGTGTTTTACATTAATCATCGTGACTTTGTCGAATTATTTTGTACATTAATAAAAAAAAAAGGATGATTGAAACATAATTCATATGCCAGTTGATTCTTTGATATGGTCTCAATCATACCCTAGAGTTATGGGATATCAAAAAAAACACCTTGTAAATAAAAATACGTCCCATTGCTCTACTTTTATGATACTAGATTGTCGCTCAGGTGAGATTGCAACTATGTTTGAAGGTTTTCTATTACGGTAATTAGCCTTTAGGTTAGTCATTAATAAATTAAAAAGAGAGAAGGATAAAACTAAACCACAATTTTGTCCCCAGGTACCATAACAGCAGAATGATAAACTATGACGTGGAGCGAGGCATCAACGTCACAACCGATCCGGTGCAGCGTCTATCAGACTTGCTCATACCGGCTGCCAGCGTGGCCCATGCTGGGAACTACACGTGTGTCCCGAACAACGCTGTACCTGCTAGTATATACGTCCATATTTTTAATGGTAAGCATAAAGCAATTAATGATACAGGGTTATTTTTAAAAGACCAACAACCTCGCAGGAACATCTGTTGAACAAAAGTTGTTGCTTAATTATGATGTTAGCTATCTAGCTAACATCATAATTAAGCAACAACTTTTGTTCAACGAGTTCTGACATATCACAAATACGTGGAACAAAAATGATATTATTAATTCAAGTTTTTATAGTACTGTCATTACATTTGTAAGTCACGCGCCCCGCTCCACTACTTCCCCGAGCATCGTAGGGGTTTGCTTACACCTAATCTTTGCGATGCGCGTAGAGTTATTAACATTCAAGCGGGCAATTGTATTATTAGTAATTTTTGTATGAAAATAAAATAAACCAAATTAGGTATTAAAAGTCGTAGAACAAAAGTTGTTGCTAACGATGTTACCCATCCGGTCCTGCGAGGTTGTTGGTGTTTTACAAATAATCCTGTATAAGAGATACATTTTTAGGGGTATGAAGAACAAGCAGCAAAGTGCCTTCTAAAAATGGAGTATCTTCCGACCACGTGTGATGTGCCTGGTGGGTTACTACTGCCTGCCGAGTGTTGTTGGGATCTTGTATACATATACGTTCATATCACATAAATAAATTTAATATTGCTAAGTAGGATATCACTTTTAGTCTGCATGGTCCTGTGTGTACCTACACATCTTTCTCTCTACGAAAGTACCTTTGGATATGCAACAGTGTAACTTTGTACAGTAAGTACACTGTTTATAATTATAAAACAAGTAAATTTTAACTAATTACGATTATATTCAAGTCATTGTAATATAGCTCCAACCCGTACACATCACCTACTGCGCCTGTACTTTTGTCTCACTCGCTCGCGTGATTAGGAACCTGTTTGTCTCCCACTCCATACGTCTTATGCGCGGCCGCAGCACCGGATTGCGGCCAGCGTTGAGCCGGATTCAACAGAATCGTCACTGGAGACGCACGTTCACCAACACTTACTTTTGACTTACTCGTGACGACACACGTGCAGTCTCCAAAGAAATTTTATTCGCTGGTTCTTTCTTTTCATTTAACTTGAATTAAATTAACTTAGTGAACAGTGTTCTCCCGGGTTAATTTGCCCGTAGAACACAGTCAACTACCAGAGACCAACACCAAGGACCTTCCACCTCAGCCCTCGGGTCATCGACCCAGGAACTACTCCTGATCTTCTATCGATCGTCACCGTCTACGCGCTAAGCCAAGTCAGGGCAGTACTTAAATGCACCTACCTCCTTGGAACGGGAATAAAAGAATTGACGGGCCTTAGTACCTACGACCTACAATAAAAATTATTGAAAGTGTTCAGTGGGTTTTTTATTAACTTCTTTGTTCTGCTCAAATGTCCTTATGAGCCCCCGGGGGATCGTAAGCCATACAAACAATGTTCGCGGAAAAACGACGACATGCGACGGGTTAATAACTCTGTGGACTCACACGCTTCAACAGGAACAATTTTATTTAACTTGTTTATATCTTTGGCTTTAGCCTTGTAGTTGGACAACATTGCAGCCGCGTTAACCATTCATTTTACAGTCTATGCTCAGAACTCAAAAAGAGCAAAAGTGACTGAAACCTTAGTCAGAAGCAAACTTGGCACTGAGCCAACGAAAAAAGACGAAATTACGTTGTACTGTCCGCCTCTAGGTGATCAAGAATCGAAATATTCTCTTAAAGTACAACCTTATATTTTTAATCAAGCAATCGAAGTTTTGCAAATAGTAAAATTTATAATTTCAAGGGAATATTGAATTCAAAGTTGATAGCTATCCATTAAAATGTTAAAACTTACATATATGAAAATATCATAAGCCATTTAACTGGATTGATGAATTTTAACAAACGAGTTTCGATGAATTCGCTTTAATGCTCTCTGAATTTCATAGATATGTATTAATGAATAGGGAATAATATGCATGTAATTTAAATATGGTTCGAATATTTTTTTCCGAATCTTTAATGGCAGAAAATATGAACTAAATCATTATTTTACTTTTTAATAGCGTCATAATTATTTAAAATTAAAAATAAAAGTGCGAATTAAGCGTGGGAAATTCAAATTCGTGAAACGCATCATTGGTTATAACGAAAAGTGACGTCAAATACTACGACAATAACTCAACATCTACAAAACATACAATGTGTAAGTATGACATTAAGTTTAGGAATGGACTTTTTATTGGAAAACATAATTATTGCCGTGTGTGTTGTGAACTATTATAATGTTCAAGTGTAATTTTACCTTCATAGTGAGGTTATTTATTATTTAAGAAAAATTACTGAAAGTGGTTTTGTCAAAGCACAATCTAATGTTTATTGCATTCGAGTACAAACAATACCGGCAAACTGGTTTTTGAGCTTTTTTCATGGTGAAATGGTTAGAAGAACGAAAACACCCTAAGTAATAGTAATAGGATCATAGTAAATGACGTAATTGAAATGGCGCGCGAAAATGGCGGCGTTTAAACAGCTCAAATTTATTCTGTTTTTTAAATATTTTTTTAAGCTTCATTACTGCATTTTTAAATATGTTTATATTTCTTTACTATGTAAAACGTTGTAAACAGTGAATTAAAATTATAAAAAAATACATGCATAAACCCTATTCCCAAAAACAAAATAGTCATCCGAGATGAAATTTCATGTCAAGTGTATTTAGTTTTCAGTCATATTACAAATTCTACTCGTTAACACTTGACAGTTGACAAACAGCTGATTCCATTTACTTACGCCATTTTTTTTCTATTGTCGTATTATCGATTACGACAACAGAAATAGAATTTGTAATATGGCCAGGCCTTCTGACATTTATTTAGGCCAGAGAATTAGTATTGCTACCCAGCGTGGCAATGTCGCCAGTCTTTTGCCATCGAGACCAATATTGTTTCAAAGTGATTTTGTATTACAAGTTCTTAGCTGTCTTTATAATCAAAGCCAGGAGTAAAACCAACATCATTATATCTGTATTAAAAACGCGAAGTAGCTAAATCGGAGTATATGTTATTCTCTTCTAGATTTGAGAGTGTAAGGTCTATTCTGTATAATCTCCCCCTGCCAATTTTATTAAGACGAAGTAAAGGCTAAGTAAGCTGTTTTGTGATACTAATTTTAGAATTCACCGTTCAGTTATTCACATTGACTTTACCAACACTTATTATCTGGATATAATTTAACAGAATCGACTGGCCAAGAACAGCAAATGTTGAACTTATAATTCTAATTTTCTAAAGTAAAATCAATTAAAATGATACCCCTGAAAGCGTAAATGAAAGTATAAAGAACAAAAAACAAAGTAAAATACCCGTCTCATTGTCGTCGACGGCAAAAATAACCTCCCGCGAACAAATTGTAATACTTTGGCCACGGTTAATTTGAGGAGGGTCGTTGTAATATATAATATTAAAAAGGTCGAATATTATTATCTGCTATACTTAGGTTTAGAAAAACTTGCCAAGTGCGAGTTGGACTAGTATGTCAGGGGTGCCGTACCATCATCATTATTATCCTGCCTTTATGTATATGAGTTAAAGCAAAAAAATATCCCAGAACAAATCGCGTTTTAAACCGACTTACAAAAATGGAGGAGGTTCCCAACTAAGTTGTATTTTTTACCTATTATCATGTGTTAGGTCAGAAACGGATCGAGGTCAAAAATTATTTCCTGTTTCCCGTGTAAATTTTATCGATCTCGGTTTGGTTATTTGGTTTTGACATCAAAATGACTGAAAAAAAAAGGGACACAAAAAAACTATAATTATTTTAGTTTTTTTTTTATCTCTAGGGATGATTTCGATGTTTAATATTATTTGTCAACAACATCAGTATTAATAATAAAGATTATACTCTTTTCTATGCTGATTAATATTATGCGTGTGTGTATGACAGCATGTATGAATGTAAGCGAAGTGACAGAAGTATGTAAGAACCAAAGCAGATGGTGCTCTGCAGTGTCTGCCTACACCCATGAGAAAAAGGCGTGAGTTGTTATAATTATGTGTTTAATTACTAATAAATACATCCTTTGTGAACATTTTAACAATCTACGTATTAGAGTTCATAAAATACAGCCCGCTGACAAAAATTTAGACGTAGATACGTCGTGGGTATGGTTACAGGCTTAGTAATAGCACCTTTTATGTATGGATTCCTAAAAATGACAAAACCAATAGGTATACGAGTGTTTTAAGCCTGTTTAAAGGTCCGATTTAATGTGAAACATTATCCGTTCCGGAGGTCAGATACCTATAATCATTTTCACTTATTAAGTACATAATATATTTTCCCTCATAGGATTAAAAAAGATTAGGCTCAAGGAGCGGATTACTCCCGTGACATTTAAAATGTTTAAGTATAGTGTCGTTTAATTTTAGTCGCAACACGGGTGTGTGTATGTCCGAATGTACAAACCTTATCGAACTAAAAGAAGACTGCAAGAATCATAGTTAGTTTTGTAATCAAACTTGCGACACGCAACTAAGCAGCCTATCGCTTAGCCACTACGCGAGCTTGGCGTTAAAATTATCTGCCTACCTTCATAGTAACAAGGCGTGAGTTTATGCATATAAAAATTCCAGCAGTCTTCCACGCTTCAGTACCACCATTTACTCGTGAACAATAGAACCTTTTAGCACCCTTCCACATTCGTAAGAATTATTCATAAGAAAATATCGTTTGAGGAAATATTTCGTCGATCAAACCATTCATCAAATAAGTATATTTACCATACTAATAACACAAAATCTTCAGGCAAACCCAGCTTATGAACAAACTCCGGGCATACCTCCATCAAAGGTCTAACTATTCAATTTGAATCGCGGGAAATGGTTGAGTGAGTCAAAAAGAGGCTATCTGGGTCTTTGGCCACAATACAGATAGAGACAGAAGGTCTACGCCATATAACAAGCTGATGTTATTTTACTAATGATTTCAATATCGTTGCCTAAATTAGGTATCGCTTGTGTCGTGGATTAGATTACAAATATCTAATGTGACATGAACAAACAGCCAGACCAAACAGCTACCCTGAAGTTATGGTAACTTACGATTGATTTTATTACTTTGAGATTTATTACATTACTTATGATATGAACTCGAATTCTTAATTAACCATTATTGTTTTATTGACTTTTGTAAATGTATTAAGTAAATGAATTTCAATATTGTTTTTTTTTTTTTCAACACAATGTACAGACGCCAGCACTTACACAACCACACAACCTACCCCAAACTGTCATTTTTTCCCAATTGATAATGAACCTTATTCTTTTGGAGATAAAGTTGAAAAACTATTAAAGTTTGGCACATTGTAGCTTGATGTGCTGGCCTCTGTACCTATATTGTTTTGAAATAAATTACTTAGTTACTTACTAAAACTAGTTAAAATAAATGAAATATGTACACTTAAACTAACTAATTGAGTCGTTAACAATTAAAATAGCAATAAAAAATACCTACTTCCTATATGCAGAACTGGTTATTTAAGTTATGTAAAAGTATTAGTAATTTACGGTAAATTGAGTTACAAAGGTAAAGGAAGACCAAAACTACGATGTATGGATTGCGTGAATGTCGATGTGGCTAATAAAGCGGTGACTTTTGAATTGACGAACGAACTCCAGGAAAAGGGCAGCAAGGAATAGGGCAGGAGAATGATAAGCTTAAACTGAGATGTGAAAAGATTTTTTCTTTATGTTTTAAAAACTCAACGCCTGGCGATTAAAAAAACAATGGCCGTGACTCACTCACTAATATGCTTAAGTCATGATTAATTAATAAAAACTAATCTAATGACTTGAGCATAATAAACTCAGCTCAGCACATAACATCAGCTATTTTGATGGCATAAAAAATAATTTTACGCCTTTTATTAAAGAAAGCTAGACTAGGCTAGATTAGGTTTCTTTTTTACTTGAAAGCTTAAGCGCTTATGTAGACAGCATGTACATCCACGTATAAAGATCTCAAAGAAATGACAGTCGCGAGTACGCTTGTACAAGTTGTACAATTAATAATATGTGTGCGTGCGTTTTCACTCGTTTTATGGAGTTGACCTTCTGTTTTGACTGATAATGTGCATCAGCGGAGGAGAGTCAATCAGGCGTTCACTGATGCGTGAATATTTCATACATCTCACTGGGCTTACGCCCTGCGCTTCGTTAACGCCGCGAAAGAGACGTTTGGTTTTTTGTAATGTCGATATATTTTGATTTAATAAGGTTCATGATGTGCTTTTTTTTGTAAAATTGAGTGATTTTCGTCATAAAGATACAACAAAAAATAATTTTATTGCACAAAATATAACAAAAAAGTGAAAAGACAAAGTCGATTTCTTTCTTTTTCAAATTGGTGTTTCCGAAAGGGGTCCTAATTGATACCTATACTTATACGCTGCACCTATGTATTGAGTGTTAGTTTTAACAAAAAAATATAGAGCGTGAAGAGATAGTGTGTCTTAAACACAAGACCAACACAAAAAAAATAAGTCTGTAGACTAGTCTCCATTTCAGAAAGCCTTCCTACCTTGTACTTGATACCTTTTATATTAGAAACAATGCAAATAAGGCGTCAATCATAATAACAGAGCATTTTACTGTGAGAAGGATGCACAAAAGAGTTGGTCAGATTTTTTACATCATTCTATCATAATAATGTATATAAATGGTGTCTTTAGTATAAATAATGAGTTAAATATTGTTATTCGAGTAAGTGATTTTATTACATGACAATCTTTTATTTCGGATAAAATATTGACTGAATTTACAGTATAGGTACAGACGCCAGCACATAAAGTTACCCCAATGTGTCACATTTTCCCAATTGAATATGAACTTTATTCTGTTTGACATAAAGTTGAAAAACGATCAAAGAAATTTGACACATTGGGGTAACTTGACGTGCTGGCGTCTGTACACAATATTTTTATCAACATACATTGATTCCCTAAAAGTTCCTTTTCTTAAAATATCGAACGTACGCGTTTAAGAAGCTCAGTGCGTAAACCATTCCAATAACTTAGTATTCCGATATGCTATCAAGATATTTTTCTTCACGAATGAATTTTATGACATCAATCCACTTAAGGCAGTGCATAATTTATTACGAAAAAAGATAACTGAATTATAGATATATTTTTGACTTTGAACTGTAACTGGCTTCGAAATTTAAAATTTCTTTAGCATTGTTCAGTTATAGTTCGTTCGCGTTAAGAATGCAGTAAAAATGCAGTGCAACTGCAAGATAAAGGTGTATTCCACGGTGGTGTTAAATTCAAACAAATTATATTTTAAAAGATTAAGATTAATGAATTTATAAAAATGAATTTGAAAACATTTGATTGGTTAGGGGGCGGGGCTAGGCCAACGGATAATGATAACTTTACTGCATTCTTAACGCGAACGTACTATAGTAAAAAACGGACTGCGTAGAGAGGCGGACTGAATAATGCCTTAGGCATTTATTTTGGAGTATTCCCGTTTGAGCACCAAAGGTATTCCCATTTCCCATAGGTTAATGCATAGGTGCTCAATAAATAGGTGCTCAAACGGGAATACTCCTTTATTTTCTACCAGCGGACGTCACGCGGTTTTATCATGCTCCTAGTTCCCGTTTCCGTAAGAAAACAGGGATAATAAAGTAGTCTATGTCATCCGGGATAGCGTATCTTCCAACGGTGAAAGAGTTTTTCAAATCGGTCCAGTACTTTTTAAGAATAGAATAGAATAGAATACTCTTTATTGTACACCATTAAAACTTACAAATTATAATTTCAAGGGCTACAAGCGGTGAAACAATGGGCGGCCTTATCGCTAAAAGCGATCTCTTACAGACAACCTTTGGATGGACTTGATAGTGGAGGAGAAAAAATTAGTAGGCAGTGTGTGGTGTACTATTTACATAAATATATACCATACAAGACTATTTGAATAGACATGTATTAAGTATAATTAACAAGAGAAAAAATAAATAAAATAAATACAAACCATTTACAGAGTGACGAACAGTTATATTAAGACGTGTTAGGAGAGAGGTAATAATTTTGGAGTATTCCCGTTTGAGCACCTATTTTTTGAGCACCTATGCATTTAGCACCAAAGGTATTCCCATTTCCCATAGGTTAATGCATAGGTGCTCAATAAATAGGTGCTCAAACGGGAATACTCCATAATTTTTAAGCAAATTTTTGAATGATTTGTAATGTTTGAGCTTGCCTCACTGACACAGGCAAAGCATTCCATAGCAACAGCTTCCACTGTGAACGATTTTCCGTACAAATTTGTGTTTTTTTTAAGTTTATTCGTTACACACAAAAATACAAAGAACAAATCTTTCCTCTATGTAAAATTAGTATAGACTAGTCTACCTTATGGTGATAAAGAGATACTTAAGACTATCAAAGAAAAATATGACCAGAAAATTTTGGCAACCATACTTAGAGTTTCTATACATACATGCGGCTCTTATAGTTTAGTCACCAGCTCTTGCATGTGTTTTGCTTCAGAAATTTCCTATGATGGATTGATTTAACGTTGAACCCAATAGAGATATCATTTATTATTTGTAAAATATAGGTAACAGAAGATACAGATCTTAAAAGTAAATACAGTGCGCTTTGTTTTGTCTATAGTACGACATACAAATATGGGTAGTTTTAAAATATACAGTAAAAAAAAAAACTAAAAATGTCAAAAGATTCATAAATATTAAAGAAAGAGAAAACAAAAAAAAAATATCACCACCGAAATTTACTTAATTTTGAAATTACAAACTTAATCATTCAAAAACTCGTCCATCGTGTAATAACATTTTTCAATTAAATTTTTTTGCAAAGTTTTCTTGAACATTAACACACACAACAACCTACATACAACCTACGAACATAGAGTCCTGAAATACCTATCGAAAGTCAATTTACATTAAGATTAGAGCTCCCGGTATAACTCACGTTCACGTCCGAGGAATTGACGACTAAAGACACAGACAGATACACAGACACAGATACAGATACTACAGATATACACAGATATACAGACACAGTACAGATACTTACGTATTAAAGAAAAGTATGATCAGAAAATAAATTAACACTGTTAGGAAAAATTGTTGAAACTACGTAACTGAATACAAATCACAAATTAAAAGAAAAAAATAAATAACACATAGCATTGCTATCGATGAAAACATTCACAGTGGAAATCGCTCCAGTAGCAATAAAATTTAAATTTACTTTCCCAACAATTGGAGCGGAACCCATCAAGACCCGACGATACGGACACCAGTTATTGACTCTTTAATATTTTGCTCGCAATTACTTTGAGAATTTCATATCTTTTGTATTATAGTTCTATAAATGCAGCGGTTGTAAACATTTATTGACTTGATCAAACCGAGACCGGTTGGTTATATCCCAACATTAACACTCGACGAAAAATGAGAGGTGTTATTAATTTTTACTTGTGTATCTGTGTTTGTTTCGGTGTGTATATCTGTTTTTGTTTATGTGTGTGTATTTGAGTGTATATGTGCGTGTTTCTATGTATGGGTATCTGCGTGTGTTTCTTCGTGTTCATCTGTCGTGTATCTGTGTTTATACTGGTGTCTGTATTTCAAAGCTTTCAAATGGAGGAACCGATTTCGATGCGTTTTTTTAAATATATTATGTATTCTATTGAAATGACGTCAATAAAGTCATCCGCGTCGAAATAAAAACAGAAGGATATTAATGCGCTAAAGTTTGTTTCCATCCAAAAAGTTGTCTGTCAGAGATTGTTCTTAATGACAGGACTATATGTGACTATATTAACATCGTACACGTTACTAAGTCTCCAATAGTATTATGTACAGTGCGCTTAAGAGGCTTCAAGCTGTAGAGATATTTAATAAGTTGCCTTCTGAGCTAAAGGTTCTAATTTATAACACCCACTCGTTTAAAACAAAATTAAAAGCCTTTTACTCGAAAAATGTCTATACAATATATCGGATTTAATGTCACACAATTAATGATTTAAATAATTATATACCTATATTTTTGCTTTTTGACATTATTATTTTGAATTTGTTGACTTTTTAAACCAGTTTCTGACATTTCTATTTAGACGTGTTTGACATTAAATTCCCAAAACGATTTGACATTATGTTTGTGAAGTTTTAGCACCTTATTTTAATTGCTCTAGAATGTCGAATAATATTATATTATAATTATTAGGTACTTATTTTTGTATTTTTGCATGTGTAAATATTCAACACAATGTTAATTGTTCATGAATAAATTGAATTGAATTGAATTGAATTCAGGGTTAGTTTCCACTCTAACCTAATGCAGTTGAATACTAACTTTTACATGGAACGGCTGCCTATGGCCTCCACAGCCCAGTTTTTCGGGGAACACGATTCTCTTTAGTTAGATTGATCGTCAAACCTTCGGGGTTCTGACTAAAGGCTGTCAGAATTCCAGAAATATAGCCATGACTAACATTTGAACGTGATTTTCGAGCCACCCATCCAGATACTGACCCCGGAAAGCATACCCAAAGTCTCGATCGACCCATTATGCGGCTCTTATTGTTCAGACTTCATCTCTTTCATGTGTTTTGCTTCCCAAATTTCCTATGATGGATTGATTTAACGTTGAACCCAATAGAAATAACTGTACCCACGAACATAGAGTCCTGAAATACCTATTACTTTGCGAAAGCCATTTACATTAAGATTAGAGTTCCCGGTATTACTCACGTTCACGTTCCAGGAATTCACGACTAATTTCGGATTCAAACGGTGCACCTCACCACGACTACCACGAGTTGATTATACAGTAAAAGCGTGAATCGAACCTAGACAGGCTTTGAATTAAAATCTTAGAGGATCATATACATTATTTACTTACTAACAGTTTATTCACGAGAAAAACTGTACAAAGGTGGACTCGTTGCTTTAGGCAAAATTTGTGTACTGGTTGGAAAGTTAATAAAATTAAATTCTAGCATTTTTGGTTTCTTGTTCATAATATAAATTAAGAATACACGACTGAACACAAACATTACCATAACTTTTTTATAATACTTATCGTTTCCCTTTAATTGAATTTTACTTTGAACTTTAAAGAGTTATTAAAAAATAATTATTTCTATACGATGTAAATTTTGGTTTTCAAATGTTTTTTTTACAGTTTTTATAATAGGAGCTTGTAATAACAGGCTTCATCATATTTGAAATAAAATTATTAGAATACATGACTCTCATTTAGTTGGTCATGACAGTCACAAAATTGCTATTAACAGTCAAGACAAAATTACTATTGTTAAACAGAATAGTGTCATTTAAAAAAAAATGTGAGCCGCCACGGGACGCCTGGCAGTTGTAAAACAACGGAATTATTTTGTATAAGTTATAAGCATAAAAGAACAGTTTACGAGAGGAACCAGATAAGGCATAAAACTGCTACTGTTTAGTACTTAGTATTGTTTATAATTTATAAACAATACTATTTTTGTATCTTTTATTCAACAATACAATTTAATAGAATTTCAGGTGTACCCAATGACATTTGTTATCAACGATTAATTTAAAATGCTATGCTTTGTATTTGCACGCCGAAATTAAAGGCAGAATAAGAGATCCATTTTATTTATATTGTGAACCTTCTGTACCTTATTTACGCAAATAAATGATTTACTATTTACTATTACTATTTACTATTACATAAACATTCATTTTAATTTAAAAACAAAAATTTAAAATTAATTCAAATCGAACAACTCAATTTATAGCGTCGGAATGAGTCGCGTCGCCACGGCCTGTATTGCCACGCCAACAATCAGGGTAACCCTCGACTATTATAGATGTTTCACATCAAAACAGATAGTATAAAATTAAAACTTTCGTAGAACTTCCAACAATTTATTCTATGTTCTCTTTCGCAGGTGAAAACCCCGCAGCCATGCAGTCCTCATCGCCAACTTTCAGCCGTCTCCCCAGCATCTTATTACCGACCCTCATCAGTCTGAACCTGATACGGTGACAATTTCACTAGCTCATCAACTGAAAATGTACCCTATGTGTAATAGTAAATGGTTTATTTTTGCGTGGAGTGAAATTTGACGGCGGGTCGTGTGTCAAATAAATTTGAAAGGTTATTACGGGTAATGCGAGGCGTTGAGTGTACACGTGTTTTTACTTCGCCTAGTCTGTTTTCATTAAAGGTCTCATTTCTAAATATGTTCGTTACTTTTATATTAGTACATGGAGTAATAAAAATATCGAGTTTTTTAACAACCAATTAATCTTCGTTATTTTTACGAGTAGCTTCAAACAGGAATCCTATCTTCAACTGTCTTTACTTGACTTTAAGTATATCTTATTACACTGCTTCGCAATTTGAGTTGAGTTCCAAGCTCTCATTAGATTTCGACAATTTCGTCTCTTCTCTGTAATTCACCAATCCCTTGGCTTTCTCAACAGCAGGATGGTGAATTATTAGTCATTTGGAAATGGAAATTTTATCCTCCTTTCCCTCATTACTGAGGATCGTGAATGCAATCAATGAGCTCCATCGATGTGGGTCAAGAGGAGCGCCGTACTTATAAATACATCTGTATATATATAATTCCGCAAACGCAATTCTTCATTCAGACGTCGAAGGTATCTATAGTACTTTATCTTGTTGACGGGTTTCAGTTAGTTAAGTAATAGTTTTGATTTCTTGGGAATCATCGTGAGGCATGGAATGAACAGCTTCTATCGTTAATGTGCTTAATTGCTTTTAATTAAAAACTCTCATCTAAATATTTCAAAATGAGTTCTGTAATAAGGTATTACAGAACTAAAGCACCAAGGAGATAAAGTGGTGTTTTTGGAACTTTATTAGATTTTGAGTGGAACAAAGGATTTTAGAGTTAAATAGCTAACTTAAGAACGAAGAGAGGGGAATTAAGTTTAGATTTCTGAGTACAGCGGGAGATATAAGCTAGCCCACCACTAAGTCACGATGGCTAAGAAGATCCTTTACTTTTTACACCGTCCGTAACATATAAAAACAATTCCATTTATAAATGTAACCTTATCGGTACATCACTTTTACCTAAATTCTTAGTTCAAGTTCAAAGACTATCGGGTGATATAATTTAATATTAATACCAGGCTAGATCAAAGGTAGCAATGACTAATTTTAAGACAGGTTTGTATGGCGTTATCTGACAGTATCGAACCGGTGGTATAAAAAATTAAGAAATAATGCTAATATTGTCGAGTATTTACCTTTATTCTTGATTGCTTCACAAGTTAAACTTAATTTAGACAATTCCCAACTTTTTCTGTCTCCAGAATCAAAAAGTAAAAAATATTATTAATTCGCCTTTCTATAGCAGTCCGCCTGCAATAGATGTCAATTCTCTCATTTAACTTTAGCTTTTGAACAAAGGAATCGGCGCTATTGTTGACCGTTCCAAAACTCACAATCAGTAGGTACGGTACAGCAAAACAATAACCAATGCGTTGATTTTGAGACGTGGACTATATAAGCTAGAATTGTAAACACGAACAAGCGACCCAGATCTCTTTACAGACATACTAGGACAAGACAATGTATAGAATATATTGGACAGTGATCGTTATATGAATAAAATACAAATCAAAAGTCGTGAATTCAAATTCAAACTCGGTATTCGAAAATTGGTGATGTTTTTTTAGAAAAATCTGGGATCTATAAAAGTAGGTACTCGTCACCGGTGTGCATGTTTAACTAGAAGTATAGACGTAACTGAAGCAAAAGAAGGATAAAAGAAACGTAGCCTGTGGCGTCCTGTAGTTTCTGCGTTCAACGGAAGGAAAAGGACATGAGTTAATTGCTTACAACAACAATATTAACAACGTATATCACGACCAAAAAAACTAACTGTCAAACAAGAGATTACGAACTGTTATTGCCGTACTATTAACTACTAGAAAAGACTTGAAAAACGTAACAATGGTTTACCTCTTGACTGAACGGTTACAAAAGACTGCACAATTATACATAGAAATACACGATTGAAGATACACAGAGTTCTAGCATTACTCACAGACACATTAGAATGGATAAAAGCACTTAATTAAGAAAAATCTCATCGAGGTAAATAATTACGAAATCAGATAATTGTAACAGACAAAGCTATGACTACAACATAATGTAATGCGGAAATATACAGAAAAAAGTGACTAATGTAATCATTTTCACCCCGAAGGTAATTTATACACAACGCACAATATACGTCAACTGCTTTGCATATAAATTTGTTGAATGGTAGAAGGGTCTTTGTAGGCTAGTGATTAGTATGTAGTAATAACGTAGACACCAGTCTATGAAGACATTTAAGAACTTGATTTACTTGATAAACGAAAAACTGCTGTCTTGAAAGTACAATATCCAAACGCAAACGTTAATTTCAATGCTTTAGGGCAGCGCATTGTGTCTGACGTTTTAAAATTAGAATCAATTTTCAAACTCGTTTACCGTTATGATACTAGGGGCTTTCAAATGCCAAATAGAGGAATAAATATACGGCGTTGCTACTTTAGGTAAATAACAAATTACTTATAGATATTTAAATATTATGCGACTTAAGGTCATGGCACATTATAACGGCACCGCAACTGCACAGCTGCCACATGGCGTCGGCTCGAATTTAGGCTACGGCTAGCTGCCAGTGCGCTTACTACGCATCGTCCGCACGCCGCCCACGAAGTTCAAGCTCGTCGCCTGCGGGGTGCAAGCTCGCAGCCCGGGCGCTGGCCGCGAGGTGCAAGCTAGCTGTCACCGCGAACACAATGTTATACGGCGTTTATAATTGAACACGCCTAGGACTTGCACGTTTTCTTAATGTCTCGGTTTACGACGGAGCAATGTAGTTGTTTTGCTGGCGACTAGGAGTCGGCGAGTAAGCATGCGATCGGCGTACAGTAAGCGTGTGGTCGACGCGCTGTAAGCACATGGTCCGCTTCGTTATCGGCACGTGGACTGCGAGTCGAGTTGTGTGGCAGTGGCAAGCGCGCTGACTGCTCGCCGTTGGCATTTTCATATTGACATTGTGAAATATATTATACTTCTCACGATTTAATGCTCCGAATTGAATGACAAGTTAATTGCTGGTTTGGAGCGGTGCTGGTGCCGTGCCGGTATAATGTGCCATGACCTTTATTCGTATTACAGTTATTACGAACCAAAGAAAAAATGACCCAGTAGTTACGGCATCGCCTATTATACGTTTGTAGGTTAAAATACGAGAAGCTACCAATATAAATTCACTTGTATGTCTATAAGTTCATAATTATATTAGACAAAGCTGACATCAGTGAAGAAAAAAAACCGCCTGGAAACTTGAACTCTGAATTAAGAAAACATGATTTAATGAAGTATGTAATTGGCATTTGGTTAGATTAAAGTCATGAATCTTTACAGTATCAATTATAACTTATCAGGTATCCACCAGACACCACTTACTGCACCTCTGCCTAGCCCTCCGGGGATAACGGGCGTGATGATATGTTATGATATTATGTTGTTATCAGGTAAAATGCCAACAAAAAAAACACGCAAGGGGATCTAGAATCATGTACCTACTGAACTTGTGTGTTTAGGTTGAACATAGATGTTCTTTGCATCCTGTATACATATACGCACAGCGAGTGCAAGCACTTTTGCGTCTTGCATTGGCTTAAGGTTGTGTCTAGTATGAATATGGCTTTTCTCTTGACGTCGCATGACATACCTACTATAAGAAAATCAATAGCCAGACGACATCGCAGATGGCAGGAAAGAACTAAATAATGCTAGAACGAATAAACTAGAAATCTTTAATGAAACCAGCCTGCTTCCACAAAGTGTTAATAGAAAACTAATTCAAGTACATCCCGTTCATAATCGTTTACGACATTGTCTATTATAAGCTCCGTAAGTAATTTTAATTGAGCCCTGGTCTGTAATTCCCTTCCAAAATTGTAACAATTACGGCGCCAATTATTTGGAAATAGGCAACCTTTTGCACACCAAAGAGACTTTAGAACAGAGATCTGTCCCGTTTTAATGTTCCTCACTTGCTATAAAGTTTTATGTATCGAAACTTTCGTTAAGTACAGAAAAGGAGACTACTTTAGAAATGTGAAAGGTTTCAAAATTGACGAACCCAATTGAATTTGTCGCCGTCGTCGTCTCAACGTATCTATGGAAGCGTGTCCTACTTTATTTACTATCAGGTTCTGTCAAACGCAAGCCCAACCTGAATTCAAATTTTCAAATTCAAATTCAAATTCATTTATTTGTCCGAACATGGTACAATACAAGGTCTCAAATAGCATAAAGGTCTCATCACATTCTGCCACATGTGGCGTGCAAATTACAGGTAGGTACACAATAAATTATTACAATATAAAAATATAAATACTATGCTAGAATTGATACAACTACACGAAAATATTCAACTCAACTTCAACTCTTCTCTATGGCATTAGTGGAAGAGAGACACCACAATTTTGCTAATGAAAATATTAATGTTACAATAAGAGGCATGTCAGAGTAGTAAATATGTCAAAAAAAAAAAAAAAAAATGTCAATTTCAAAATGTAATGTCAAGCCATCTGTTATAAAAAGAGATTACAATTGGATTATGATGTCAAATTATCATTTAAAAAGTCATTTAAATTATAATAACACTTTATATAGAATATATGAAGATATACGATTCTAACGTTGTTTATTTTTCTGTGGGTTTTATTTATCAATTTTGCATGTTAAACAGAGATGTGAATCCAATTTTACTAATGTGTTTTCCATTAGTGTACAATATAATTTTCCATGACCGAATTTTATTACATTTTGAGGCAGTCATGCAAATGCCTGTTAGCCGGCCTCATGTTACAAATGCTAATATTCGTTCGCTTTGTGAAATGTCTAGTTTGTCTGTAGGATAACCATTTGAAATTTTGCTGTAATGTGCATAAAACTTAAAAGAACTTCCTTTACGTATATAAAACTATGCGGAGTCAATTACTTTTAATTATACTCACACTAAAAGCTCCAAAATATATTCACATCGATAAAATGTTTAAAAATACATCATCATCATCATCATCATTTCAGCCATAGGAAGTCCACTGCTGGCCATAAGCCTCCCCTATAGATCCCCAATAAGACCGGTTGGAAGCGGCTCGCATGCAGCGCGTAAAGAAACATAATAAAACGTAAATCGAAAAATTCGGATTCCTATTCATAAATATTGTGGGCATAGAGGAGTGTAAGATTTGGCAAAGTTAAATTTTAAATCGAGAAGAAGTGTGCTAAAGTAAAACAAAAAACGAAATTCAACCTCTGAGCAAGAACTATTCTAATAATGTTTTTAAAAGATAAATTAATGAAAAAGTTTATTCTTAAACTGTTTGTTTTAAATACTGAAATACAAGAGAAATTCAACAGAGAGATAAACAATTGGATAGTCTGATCACATTGCTGGAAAACAAACAGTAAAACAATCTATTGATTTATTGTACACTGAATTGAACAAGGCATAACGAGTTAAACCGACGCAAACGTAGTACTTACAAAATTGTATTTAATTTAAACAAGTTACTATCCTTCGGGTTCCTTATTTTCATTCATTTTTCTGTTTAACAGCTCGTAGCATTAATGACTAGAGACGACGTTTTAAATTATCCTACTAAAATCCTATTCAATTTAAATATGTCCTTATAACCGTCGTGTTTAGAATAGGTATTAATGAAAATGTTATTTCATTCCACTCAACAAAAAAATACTCGCCAAAACATCGCCAGTTCACCACCAATTCTAAAACACTCAGCCACATAGCCAAAGTTTCTATCAAAAGCACGTATGCTGCGGAAATTCGGCTCAAAAACTTTCCCTTAGGAAAGATTCATGCCATTATCACCACACTGCGGCGAAACGCTTGTCGCAGTTTGTTATTAGCACGCAGGTGACGCCCATCCCCTTCATATAATCCCTTAGTGGCAACTTATGACACACTTGTGAAAGGATAGGGAAGGTTTGCATTTACCGAAACCCTGATACGATAAACTTACGTAACGATAAGACAAGCGCTTTGTTTAACCTTCCAAAGAATTTCACTTCACGCAAATCGTCTACATAGGTATGTAAAAACTGATTTTAACATTGTATTTTAATGTATGAGGTTGATGAATGTAGGTTTTGTAAATTTGAATCGTTTGTCAATTATGCTTTATTTTGTTGAATTGGTTTTGAACTTGAGTAAATTTTTTATGCGATGATAATTTAAAACAGTTTCATGCTTATTATAAGACACATCAGAGTTTGGTTGTATCCTTTATCTAAGTCTAACTATTTATAGTTCTTAAAGAAAGTAAAAGGATCTAATTTTAAAATAACAAGTCTTATTATATGTTTCATTAGTTTGGTGCAGCCATCAAGTTTTAATGAAATAATTGTGGCCGCCACCACTTGCTGAACGATGTAAAGTTAATTGTATATCTCACATCGGCAAAAACATAAAACGACCAAATATTCAAAACTGTTTCAACAAAACACTGCACGATTCACGTTCGACTGAAATACCAAAACATACAAACGGAAAATATTATTTTATAGCCAGTTTAATTGCAGTTGTAAACTAAAACTTGCTAAGCCATTGGCGCAGAATTTACGCTCAGAGAGCAAAATTATCGTTAAAGAAAACCTTTTTTTTGTTATACTCTAGACTCGGATACAGTCAACATTTTGTAGCAAAAAGCTTGTATTACCGTTGTTTTGCAAAAACAACCGGTAAATGAAACTTGTGACTTTGAAAAATAGCAGTGACATTTTTGCTAAAGTAATTACTTAATAAATTAGGTGTCTTATTTCTTTTTAATCACATTTTATCTTTTGGTCGAGATGTATTTAATGTTGGGACTGTAAAAGGAACGCTAGAATTTGATTAGTGTTTTGTTTTTTTAAAATAAAGGTCTAGACAGTATTGTGTTTGTCCGCTTACATATTCATGTCACTGTAATGTTATTCGGCAATCACGGTACAATTCGTTTTGATGAAAACAAACTGTTTGTTTATTTCGACAAAGAACTAAACGATCATTGAAATGCATTCAAATCCAACCATGTGTTTTGTTTTTGTGTATGATTTCACACTGGTATTCATGGAATGAGAACAATCACTGTTATAGATGATAAAGTAGTGCTTTTTATGTGAATCATGATTATGCGAAATGAGGATTTGTTTTTGTATAAAAATTTTGTTCAAATACTCTCTATAAAAATTGTAAATAAATTTAGTGTATTATGTGATAAACAAGCTCATAAAATGTCTGTTAATAATTGTAAATATTATTATGTATTAGTGTTAAGTCGAGCCGCGTATAATATAAAAAATAACTGTTCATTTTTATGTGTGTTTCATTACCTGTTATTTCTGTTATGGAGGCGTTTGCGAGATAAATTAAATGCCGAAATGGACTGTTAAAACTTGGAGGAAAAAGATAACATTTTTTATTTGAATTGTCTGAGTGATTTATAAGCCAACTCCAATTAAATAGTGAAAAGTAGAAGAAGAAATTTTACATTTCTCAAGATGCAAAACGTTCGTAAATAGTAAAATCTGATTGACGGAACGTTGAATGAGAAAAAATAGAAACCATTATTTCTATCGTAGGCAAAGAGAAATGTAATTACGACTTGTCAGAGCAAGCTATGTGAAATAAATCAAATAGGTAAATAGATTTCGATTTTCACTTACAATTGCTATGAACAGTTTTCAGTGAAAGTATGTCTGGTTTTCAAGGTTCAATGACGTTTTTAATGTCAAAAAAGAATTGGAATGCACTAAAGTTTAATTATGAATAGAAGAGCTATTCACTTCGAACTAAACATGTTTACTTTTTTACAAATGCAGATATTTTATTTATTATTTATAATGTTGCAGTCAAAACTCTTAACCAGTCAAAAGTACTATTGACTAGTAAAATCAGTCAAAACTACTTTTGACTGAACAGATTGGTCAAAAGTGGTTTTGACTGAAAATTATTGGTTATTGGTTATTGGTACTTTTGACTGCAAATTTGCGGTTAAAAGTACTTTTGTTTGACGCTCGTCGTCACAAGTAGTTTTAACTGCATTAAAGCATTAGTCAAAAGCACTAAGGGTTCTGGCGCTCGGCGGCCGCTGCTGCGGCACCAGTATTTTTTTCACATCACGTTACACAATCATCGAGACCCAGAACAACTACCTGCAAACCATACAAAAGTTTAATAAAAAATTACTGGTAAGTATTAGTCATTATTCTCCAATCTGTTGTTAAAGTATACATCATTTTTTAATACATAGCGGATTGGTAAGGTATTTAATATATTGGCCTGTTGGTCTAGTAGTTAGTGATCCTGACTGCTATGCCGGAGATCGCGAAAATGTTTTTGTGATTAGCACGATCATTTGTTCTGTGTCTGGGTGTAATTTATCTATACTTATAATTATGTATTTGTATTTAGAAAATAATATATAAGTATGTTTATCGTTTTTCGTTTTTTGTTGTTTTGTGTATGTTTAGTACCCATAACATAAGCTCTTAGCTTAGCTTGGTTCTAGATGGCGTTGTGTGAAAAGTTTTAGAATATTAATTATTTATTTAATGTATACTTATTATCACTTTTCACGCATTGCATGGTTTAGTAGGCGACTCGGCCGCTGAGTCTCGTCCGATCCGGCCGAGACAGGAATTTCTTTATTATTAATACATCCATCCATTCCATGGTAAGTTAAGTATTTGCATTGGGTTTCTATTTAGTATTTTAGAAGAAACCAAAATATTATTTTAGGTTACGGTATTGGTTGCGGAGGCCGAAATATTCATACATTGCGTGGCTGCAAACTGTCGCAGGCTACCTAGTAGGTACATGTGAGTGGCCTGAGAATCATCTGAAGGAAATCCAATCATAAGTTTTTAATAAAACAACGAAGCTAATTTCAGTCTCATTTTGAACTGCGGACGCTGTTTTTTGCATTCGTAACTTATGCATTAATGTCTACTTTTTGTAGAAGAGATACCAACTACAATTTTCCAGTTACACGTGCTAAATATTATAATAATAATAATAATGCTTTATTTCAGACCAAGATAGTCCATAGAGTGTTAGTAATACAGGCACTTAAGAACTAAGTTAGTAATACACAAGAACACTAAAATACTAAACTAAACTAAACCAAATTAAACTATAGAAAATTATCCTGTATGTAGGTGGATCCAATGCCTCCATATAGGACTCTCCAGGTGCTCTGCAACCACGTTCAGGTAGCTGTTGGGACTGTCCCTCACTCTTCGATCAGCGATGCTGCTCTTTTCCTTATTATTGCATAATAACCATCTACATGTGCTTCTGCAAACATTACATTATAGCTCTACTAGCAATAAAAATCGAATTGGCGTCTAATAAAGATAAGTCAATATTAAATCCAAAAGGAATCAAAGCACAGAATAGTACAGAAGGCTGGCTCCATATACGCCGGACACCGCGGGTCAAGTCGCTTAGTAAATGGCAGATTGTGAGATAATTATGTAAGTACTATAAATTATTATTATTATTTATTTAAAACAAACTACAACGTTCTTAAAATTAGCAAGGCACACAATTAGGCCTCTGGCGGCTGTCTTAGTATGCCATGGCCTTTGATTTGATCAACGCGCTATTAGCAGTTAAATTGACTGACCGGCCTGTTGTGTCCCTGACTGCCGGAGGTCGCGGGTTCGATTCCCACCCAGGACAAATGTTTGTGTGATGAGCACGATAAATTGTTGTGTCTGGGTGTAATTCATCTATAATATGTATGTATTTAGAAATATATAAGGGTGTTTATCAACTTTTTAGTACCCATAACACAAGCTCTCAAGCTTTACTTGGGACTAAATGGCGTTCTGTGAAAAGTTGTGGAATATTTATTTTTTATTATTATTTATTTATTTAAATTAAAGTCGAGTTAATGTAAGTAGTATTCTTTAAGCTTACACCTAAAAAAAAATAAACAAGTACATTTCGCTTACCTACATAAAATTGCATGCTTAACTGAACTCAAGCTTAAATCTTTAAGCCTCATGTGTACAAGCATTTCTATGCGTGCGAAAGTTTTTGATTGTCGTATGGTGTTGACTCTCTGTACTATTCTGTTGCCTGGCTTAACCCTTATGAACTTGGGTAACTCAGTGGACTTTGACAGAGTTTATAGAGCTAAAAAAAAATGTATACGAGCAATTTGTGGAGCTCACTTTTTAGACAGCTGTAAGCCACTGTTTCAAAAACTTACAATTCTACCTTTGCCGTGTCTGTATATTTTTGAGATATGTTTATTTGTTAAAAACCATTATAGTTTATTTGAAACAAGCACAGTAAGGGCAAATAGCCGAACCCATAAAGATAGACTTCGGTTGCCACCAATAAAACTAAAATTATTTAAGAAAAATGTATACTGCATGTCGATTATTATTTACAATCATTTACCAAATAGTTGTCAAGACTTACCCCTGACAATGTTTAAAAAAATATTATTCAAATTATTACTGCATAAAAGATACTATACTGTTAAGGAGTATCTAGAAGACAAATCAATAGATTCTGTAATTTGTAAGCTCTTTGTTTAAATGACATCGCTAATTGTGAAGACATTTGCACGCCATGTTATGGCAGGATATGCCGAAACAAAACCATTGTAAAACCTTTTTATACCATATTCTGGCAAATAAATATTTCTGATTTGATTTGATTTGATTTGAACTGGTAAATCCGCGAGAAATAGTTTGTACCAATAAATGTAAGTAGTTTTAACCAGATAGTTTTACTGCCCTAAATATCGTATCTTAATCGACGAAAAGAAAGAGAAGGTTTGCAATTAGAACGTATTTGTTTTATATGTTTGACCACACATCATTTTTAAGGTGTAGTTCCGTATACATTAGAATGCCGCTAAAACAAATACGCATCTACACACTGCATCCTGCCTCAAACACTATCTCATTATGAGTACCTCACTTCAACATAATAACTTTATTATAAAATAAAGTCGAAAATAAAAGATACAAAACCATATAACCTACAAGCATACTTGTCGGAGCGCCTACTGCTTTCATCAATGCAATTTTACTACCCATGGACTAATGATGCTACGCGCGAACATTAAGTTAATTAGCGGTTAAGTTTAACTGTACCTATGTAACCTCTCACTCTGATTTTGTCATTGTACGGAATAAACCAGATTAATTCTACTCGACTGTTTTAAATTATTTCTACACCTTTGGAGACTTCTACATGGTCCTACGAACCGGATTAATAATAATTACATGAAGATCAGCGATAATTTCAAGAGATAACATAAATTATTGAAAAATTACGACGGGTTATAACAACGTGGACGAGTTCGAGAGGTGCTTGAAAAAGTGGCTTGGACATTAAATTCGTGTGTTTTAAGTTGTAATCAACCCAGTACTCTAAAGGTAGTATTTATAGTAATAATTTGAATTATTAAAAGGTTAGTACTGCACAATTATTATTTTACTTAGCCAAAATCTCCTGTGTCATTGAGCGAATAAAGGTTAACTTTAACGTGTTAATCATTTTATGATCTTATAATTTAGAACTGAGTTCATTACTATTAATCGTTTACTGATTTGTTTTAAAGTAACGTTTAAAATTAATTGTTTTAAAGTTTTTCCGTAATTGCTCATTTTATATTTCGACAAGTAGATTGAAGTAAGTAGGTAAATAACATTGTGTTAAGTCATTATTATATAGACCTTGTTATTGCAGTTAGGAGTAGAATAAAATTCATTGTAATTTAGTTTATTTTCCAAACTGACACGCTCAATTTATAGGTAAATTATTAACTTAGACAGTATTTGATCCTATTGTTATAAATTCCAGGATTTATCAATCGTCTCCCACGATGTCCACAAAAAGTGACAAGGCCGATATGGAAGTAGCACGGGAAATTGCAGAACTTACTAAGAAACGCAGTAGCTACAAAGGTCGTATCACAATATTTTCTGGATTTTTAAAGTCACTAGATAGTTCATCGATTACATCAAAGGACATTAGCGAAATTGAAATGCGTATAGGTAAGCTCGAATTATTGTATGTTAGTTATGACGAGACGCAAACGAGGCTCGAATGTATCTCAGACTGTGAAACTCAATTGTTAGAGAGGGATGAATTTGAGTCTAGATACTATAAAATCCTCTGTCAGGCACAGGAAATAATAGCTAGTCATAAAAGACCTCCAGTGCCTAGTGAATGCTGTTCTCATAGTGGTACCAATAGTAACAACAAGCCCGTCAAATTACCTACCATACAGCTGCCTAAGTTCGATGGCTCGTATGAAAATTGGCTCGAGTTTCGTGACACGTTTGATAGTCTAATACACTCAAATCAAAGTATAGATATTATCAATAAATATCATTACCTGAGAGCGTCTTTGGAAGGTTCCGCTGCTGTGGTAATAAATTCCATTCAGTTCTGTGCGACAAACTATGACATAGCTTGGCAATTGTTGTGTGACCGCTACGATAATAAACGGTTATTAGTCCATAATCACGTTTCGGCGTTGTTTAACATCGAGCCAGTAACACGAGAATCGTCAAGTCACTTGAAACGCTTAATGGATCAGTTTAACAAGAATTTCCGTGCATTGGAGTCCTTAGGAGAGCCTGTGAAGCACTGGGATACGCTTCTCATTCACATCATGTCACACAAGTTAGACACCAGGACACTACGTGAATGGGAAGAGTACAAAGGTCGGATCACCAAGGATCATACCATTTCACTTCAACATTTCATTGAATTCATGAAGATTCGCACTGACCTTATTGAATCCATAGAATATCATACATCACAGAACACCACACAACGTAACACAAATACTAAATCGTCCAAACATAAAACTATGGTTTCATTAGACAACAGTTCTAATAACAATGTAGCCAGCTCGAATTCAGGGAAGTGTCCTAAATGCAGCGAAGATCACAAACTGAATAACTGTCCGCAGTTTTTAGGTTTAAGCAATGAAGCACGACTTCAGTTATTACCTAGTTTTAAAGTTTGTTTTAATTGTTTTTGCAGTGGACACTACGCTAATCATTGTAAGAAGCCCGGTTGCAAATTATGCAAACGACGTCATAACACTTTAATTCATGTAGCAGATACTACTAAGACAAAACCGGTTGTGCCTAGCGGGCGAACTGATAACATTGTTTGCAGCACGCCCCCCGCCACTTCTACCGATGTGAATCCTAGCTTGACACTGTCGGCGAGCGTCGCGACTTCCAGTCATCAAGGACACGGTCATCGCGTTGACGTTCTGTTATCGACGGTACTAATTAAGCTTTATGATTCAAATAATCGCGAGCACTTAGCTCGCGCAATTCTCGATAGTGGTAGTACTTCCTGTCTTATGACGAATAAAATGTATCGTCAATTAAATCTGCCCTTTACACCCATAAATAAATCAATTATGGGTATTAACAGTGTTGCGTCGCAAATAAATAAAATGTGTTTGGTGCCTTTAAAATCATTAGATGAAACCTTTGTGGCTAATTTAAGATGTTTCGTTTTACCGTCGATAACAAACAACGTCCCGTGCCATTCGCTCGACATAAGTACACTTAATATACCTAGTGACGTATGTTTAGCCGATCCTAACTTTCACACACCTGCGTCAGTTGATTTGATAATAGGCGCTGACATTTTCTGGGATGTTCTAGGATCACAAAGGATAGATTTAGGCACAGGCAAACCTACACTTTACGAAACTAGGTTAGGGTGGATAGTTTCTGGCCCTTTAGTAAATAGTAATACCACTAGTTTACCTAACCCTGTTTGTAATTTTGTGCAGCTTGATGCGGCTGCTAGTAATAGTGTTCATGCGCAAATTCAGCATCAGCTCGAGCGTTTTTGGATTTTGGAGGATGTAGCTGAATGTTCCGCTACCTCACCCGAACACAAATTGTGTGAGGATCATTTTGTGACCAACACTACGCGTTTGCCTGATGGACGCTTTTGTGTAAGAATTCCGTTAAAGAATAATCCGTCCGTGTTAGGCAATTCATTACAACGTGCGAAGCAATGTTTTTATTCTTTAGAGCGTAGGTTGTCAAACCAGGCGAACGTTTATAAAATGTACTCTGAATTTATGTCAGAATACATTTCGTTGGGTCATATGACAGAATGTAAACTAACTACTGATCCGCACTACATTCCTCATCACGGCGTTATTCGGGACAGCAGCACGACCACCAAACTGAGGGCCGTGTTTAATGCGAGTAGCCCAACCTCTAATGGTGTTACCCTAAACAGCATCCAAATGGTTGGACCCACGGTTCAGGATGACCTTTTATCTATTCTTCTGCGATTTCGACAGCATAAATATATTTTAATGGCTGATGTTGAAAAGATGTATCGGCAGATAGCGGTACATCCTGATGATAGGGATTTACAGAGGATAGTTTGGCGTTGCAACCCTAAAGATGCACTAAAAGCATATCAGCTCAACACGGTAACCTATGGGACCGCAAGTGCCCCCTTTCTCGCTACCAGGTGCCTTAAGCAACTCGGTCTTGAGTGTGACGACGAAAGAATCGCAGAAGTCATCACTCATGATTTTTATGTCGATGATCTTTTAAGTGGAGGGGATGATCTTAATGACGTTAAAGACATGCGTAGTAAACTTACGTCAGTCCTCGCCTCAGCTTGCTTTCCACTTAGAAAGTGGCAGTCTAATGAACCTCAATTAGTGTCTGAACTGGCTCAGTCTTCCCTAAATTTAAACATCGGTAGCAATGAGCCCAGCAAGACCTTAGGTTTAGGGTGGCAAGCTGTTTCTGATGAACTATGTTTTCCCATAGGTCACTCGATCGCCAAGACAGAGCTGTGTACGAAACGTAGTATGCTTTCCATAATTTCACAAATATTTGACCCTTTAGGTCTCGTTTCTCCTGTTGTCATTAGTCTGAAAATGCTCTTACAGAAATTATGGTTGCATAAACTGTCCTGGGATGAGCCGTTAACGCCGGAAATTGAAAATGTATGGTCTGACATAATTAAAAAGCTGCATCACCTTAATAACATTCGCGTTCCACGACGTGTAATAATCGATTCATTCAAACGTCTCGAGTTTCACATTTTTTCTGATGCGTCTGAAAGAGCATACGGCGCATGTCTGTATGTTCGTAGCACTAACGAATCTGGTAAAATTCTTGTCAGATTATTAGCTTCTAAGAGTCGAGTAGCTCCGATTAAGGCTACTACGATTCCCAGACTTGAGCTCTGTGGAGCTTTAGTCGGTGCTCGTCTTTATAATAAGGTAGTGAAGTCATTACGAGTTAAGGCGGCATGTACTACGTTCTGGACTGATTCAACTATATTACTGGGTTGGTTAAAAACGTTGCCGTGTAAATTGCACACATTTGTCCGTAATCGCATTGGTGAGATTTTAGATTTGACCGGCGATTGTGTATGGCGACACGTTCCTACTGAACATAACCCAGCGGATTATATTTCGCGTGGTGTTAGCGTTGAGTCAATTCAGTCACTAGATGTTTGGTGGTCAGGGCCTATTTTTTTAATGGAGCCTGAAGTAAGCTGGCCTTTAAATTCAGTTTATACGAACACGAAATCACTACCAGAAACGCGCACCGAATTATCATGTGTTGCACAAATGGATGAAGTCAATAACGTTAATAATTTCATTCAATTTAATCGTTTTTCTAAATTTAATCGTCTTAGGCGTGCGGTAGCATACATGCTACGATTTATTGATGCATGTAGACGACGGCCACTTGTAGGCAATTATCTTTCCGAAGTTGAGTTATGTAACGCACTGAACGTCATTATTAGAGTGTCTCAGATGGAGTCGTTCAGTGAATATAGTATTTTAGTTAAAAATAAAAGTCTTTCAAAAAAGAGTAATTTGCTTAAATTTAATGTATTTTTTGATGAATTTAAAATTATGCGAGTTGGCGGTCGTCTTGAAAATTCTACATTTACATATTCAAAAAAGCATCCAATTCTCTTACAGTCCACTCATCCTTTTACAATTTTGCTTTTTGAATTTGAACATGAGAAGCTCATGCACGCTGGACCACAATTATTATTAGCATCAATTAGAGAGGTATATTGGCCAATAGGGGGACGTAATTTGGCTAAGGCATGTTATCGTCGCTGCATTAGGTGTTCTCGTATGAAGGGAAAGGTTATAGCACCAATAATGGGTAATTTACCACAGCAGCGCCTATCACCGGGAGGCTTTCCCTTTCAAACTGTTGGCGTAGACTACGCGGGTCCTATTTCTTCCGCTAGTCGTCAAGGACGAGGTTGTCGCATAATGAAGGTTTACATTGTTTTATTCATCTGTTTCACTACCAAGGCAATACATTTAGAACTGGTAGGTGATATGACGAGCTCCAGTTATTTATCAGCCTTACGTAGGTTTATTGCACGTAGAGGTAAACCGGCACAGATGTTCTCTGATAATGGGACAACATTTGTCGGAGCATACAATGATTTGGCAAAGTTTTTAAAGAATAACTCGGATGGATTATCTAGTGACTTAGCAAATGAAGGAATACAATTTCATTTTATTCCTGCCTATTCACCACATTTTGGTGGCATCTGGGAGGCGGGGGTTAAATCAACCAAATTTCATTTGCTGAGAGTGCTGGGAAATTGTAACCTCACTTACGAGGAGTTAAATTCAACTTTGGTTCAAATTGAAGCCATTTTAAACTCACGGCCACTCACGCCTTTGTCTTCGCACCCCGACGATATGACGCCGTTAACCCCGGGACATTTTTTGATTGGACGCCCTCTTACTTCGCTGCCAACAAAGGATCTTCAAGATCATAATGCTGCCCATCTCTCCCGCTTCCATCGTATCGAGCAATTGCGACAGCATTTTTGGACAAGGTGGAGCAAAGAGTATGTGTCGGAACTCCAACAACGGACAAAGTGGCAGGCTTCCAACCATCCTTTGAACATCGATTCCCTTGTTTTGTTGAAGGAAGATCATTTGCCTCCCCTCAAGTGGAAGCTAGGCAGAATTATGAGGTTGTACCCTGGTACTGACCAAGTTGCGCGCGTGGCGGAGATCAAAACCTCGACTGGAGTGGTCAGAAGATCTTTCAGCAAGATTTGTCCCCTTCCGATCACTAATACTTAAGTGGTTGAAAGGAAGGCTTTCAACGCCCGGGGGCATGTCGGAGCGCCTACTGCTTTCATCAATGCAATTTTACTACCCATGGACTAATGATGCTACGCGCGAACATTAAGTTAATTAGCGGTTAAGTTTAACTGTACCTATGTAACCTCTCACTCTGATTTTGTCATTGTACGGAATAAACCAGATTAATTCTACTCGACTGTTTTAAATTATTTCTACACCTTTGGAGACTTCTACAATACTCCTTCATAAATAGAATAGAATTGGATATAAATTTTTAAACTATGAAACTCAAAGCAGGTGCACGTCAACAATAAATAATATCTGCACTGAATTTGTAATAATTTCGACGCATGCAAAGACGTCTGTCTCGCAGACTTTGATTACTAATTGGGTGGTTAAGAAATGGTGCATTTCATGTAAACTTATGTCTTATTAAGTTGAATCAAGATTCTTTTCTTTTTATCATTTATTTACAAGCTGAAAATAACGTATTTGAGAATTGGGAGTTTAATTATAGGTACTGGTCTAGTGGTCGCAAGCTACTGCTGAGCATAAGGTCCCGGGTTCTCTTTGTACCACCTCTTTGTATTAGGAGTTACAGACAGCCCACTGTGCAGAGCTTGTGTTGAGGTAGACGAGACGGCATTGCACGTGCTTCTCAACTGCCCAGTGGTTGCCGCATACAGGGTTAAGTTCTTCGGAAACCCAAGTACCCTCCGAGAGATCGCCAGTAGCGTTAAACCGCTGCTGGCGTTCCTCGAGGAGCTAGGATGGATGGAATAGGGCATATTCTCACCCGTACGCAAAATACGCGCTTGGTCGTAGAGTTGCGGACACCTGCCCGTTAAACCTAACCCTAACCTAAGGTCCCGGGTTCTATCCCCGGGTTGGACAAAGTGTTATTGAGTTTTCCGTCTGGAATTTCTCAGTAGCAGCCCGGGGTCTGGGGATTTGTGCCCGATTGATGGCAATAGGCTCATTCTATATTACATGGGACTTTAACATAACTGGCGAAATGTGGCTGCTCACCAGGTAAACCTCCGCCTTACCCTTGAGGATTACAGGTGTGATTTTATGTTTATGAGTTTAATTATTATTCTGGTTTCTGTTGGGTATCCACGCTTATGCGTAAAATAGGTCGTAGCTTTTTAATCTATATAGATATCGGAGCCCCATTCTATAATAGCCTTTTTCCAATTATGTTGGGGGTCGGCATCAGATTTCTCAGATGCAAGTGAACACCAACTATTTTATAAGGAGGCTTGCTAATCTTAAATCAGATTTGAAGAACTTATCAGCAGATCTTATAAATTTGATCAGGTTTTCCACATCTTACGAGTAGTAGAGTAGCAAATAGCGAAGGGTGGGGCGTTTTTGGGAAACTGACTCATGTATTTTTTTGACGTTCAAAAAGTACTGATTCTCAGCCTAGTTTGAATGAAGACTTTTGATTTTGAAATAATTGTCCGAAAGACTTTCAAACACTATGTCCGGAAAACTTGCTGATAATAATATAATTTGATGAGATTTATTTTTTATTTGATCGGTGGTGTGTTAGGAGAATATATTTTTCTGTGTAAATATGAAATATTTTATATTTAAGTCTGTTTGAATGAATAATCGAAAGCGAGAAGATTTTGTAAACCATGTTTTTATTCTGACTTTGGGGCTTTTATGATTTATTTATTTTTGAATTCAATTCACATGTAAGGATAGGTTAGGTAGGTAACTCGAATTCCTTTTCAATTCTTTCTATTAAAAAAAAATACCGACTTTAAGTTCAAAATCATGTAGGTACAGTCGGTCGACAAAATTAGAGTCCCTCTGTGAAAATTTACGTGAAGTGAACTGGCAATCTTGTTAGTATAGAATGACAGCTCAATTTGCCTTCACTTCACCTTCATTTTCACGAGGTGATTTTTGTAATACAGCACTGCTGAACTCACGGTGTTAGGTTGTGTGTTAATATCCCTTACACTCTGCATATTAAAAGAAAAAAGAATTGCTTGTCATCGCCCGGTAATTCTTTATTCGGTTTTCTATCGGTTATATTTCGGAGAGTGTGCATCGGAATTGCACGATTTAATTCCACCAAGACCTTTTCATCATCGGACCACCAGACGTACGGCACTGCGCCACCGGTACCTGGTAGATATCCCAACCATACGTACTAAACGCTTTGGAATTAAATTCATTGTGCGAACAGCTAAAGAGTGGAATTCCCTGCCGGTGTCGGTGTTTCCTGATAGCTACAACCTAGGGGTCTTCAAGTCAAGAGTGAACAGGTTGCTTCTAGGCAAGCGTGCTTCATCGTCGACCACATCATCGCTTACCATCAGGTGAGATAGTGGTCAAACGCGTGCCTATCAATAATTATAAAATAGGCAATTAGCAAGGCAGCGAGACCCGTCTACCACCTGATCACACTATCTATACCTAACGTCGAGCACAATGAAATTTGCTCTCACTATTTCTTTAAGTTCACGGTGTTGATAGTCGACTTGACCTTATTTATCAACATGAAAAACACATTCGAACTGCACGACACTTTTATGATCACTTTTAACTTATTGTTTTATTAGTTCATTGTCTAGTTTTATGGTTTTAACTTACTCTGTATCAGAGCTCAGTCACAGTCTATTATATTCACGACACGGGTTGTATTTTGGATTAGAAGAAGTCACTTACACAAACAATTCTTCTTTATATTATTTTAGTATAGATAATAAAATAATAAATAAATATTCCACAACTTTTCACACAACGCCATTTAGTCCCAAATTAAGCTTGAGAGCTTGTGTTATGGGTACTAAACAGCTGATAAACATACTTATATATTTCTAAATACATACTTATTATAGATAAATTACACCCGGACACAGAACAAATGATCGTGCTCATCACACACACATTTGTCCTGGGTGGGAATCGAACCACGACCTCTGCTGGCATAGCAGTCAGGGGCACTACTAGACCAACAGGCCAGTCATAATACATTTAAAGATTGTGTACAACATGTGGCCTTTAGCTTTTTGTGAACCTTTTGGCGCAGCCGTGAGACAGGCCATTTTTGTGTCTCTTTTTTTTGTTATTATGTTTTTTTACTGTGCGTGTGTCGAGGCTGTTGCCAATAAATGTATTTTCTTTCTTTCTTTCTTTCTTGTCTTTCGTTTCTACAAAGCTCTTCAGCTTAAGCTGCCAGACTTTATTACATTTTATGCTACTTCTAGCTCAGCGTTAGCCATTAGGGGTGCATGAAAGAAACCTCTCCGAGCAACGTACTCTTCGACTTCTGATACGTCCGGCGCAACATGGGACATCGATTTCTGTCGATTGGATAATTCTTCCACCACGGCGAATTCAAGTTCTATTTTCAGTACATTTATATTTATTTATTTATTTGCTGACATGTAAAACACTGGATATTAGGCATGCATTAAAATTTCATGACACAGTATTAAAACATGAACCCTGTAAGGGCACTGCAAATTTTGTATACATAATTATTAAATAACATTACATTAGGTACTTATATCTATTCTATTTAACATTATTATTACAATTTATTAAAGTACCTATGCTAAACAATAGTCAATTATTATACTATACCGATACTTACATCTTGCTTAAAATTAAATTAAATAATTGCCAATTCATTCCATTTAAATAATCGGGAAAATAGTTGTATTAGTCATTAAAATTTATTTGATTCATATTTACGTTAGGTACTATAATAATACAAGCTCGATCGATTTACAATTTGTCAATTTTAAATTCCTCAATGGAATAGTACGCTTTTTTTACTAGCAGAGATTTTAACTGTTTTGAGAACGTTAAGTCATTCGGTATACATTTTAAACTTTCAGGTAGTTTGTTAAATGTTAGCTAGCCTTGAATGTGGCCTTTTCCTGACAACTTTTAAGTTTGTGAAGGGTAATATTAGTCTTGTTTTGTTGCGTCGGTTATAGTTGACATTGAGTTCGATATTAGATTTAAAGAGATGCCTATTTTTCCTAACGAATAGACAACTTTGCAGTATATAAATGGCTGGAAGTGTAAGAATTTGTTTCTTAACAATATACATATAAGAAGATATATGTATCTATGAGATTTCTCGCTGACTGGTCGACACTTCGCGTGACAAGAGGGCTGGCTTATTCTTTGGCCAAAGAATTAGTATTGCCATCCAACGTGGCAATGCTGCCTGTCTTCTGGACACGTTTCCAGAAAACAGCGATGGGGTCCTCCCCAGTGTTCTGATTTTATTTTCCTTGGTGTTTTTTTTTTGTTACTATTTTATTTGTTGTAAGTTTAGGTGTGCATATTCAATTTATTTTAATTAGTCTTATTGTATAGTTGTTATATTGTAAAAAAGTGAAACATTTTTTATTAGAAGAAACATGAGCTTGTGTTATAACAAAAAAAAGTTATATACCTAGTTTTATTTATTTTTTTATTGATATTATGATGATTTGTGTTTCAGTAAATACATATTATTAATACATAACACATAATTGAACACTCCTTTTTATAAATTTTAGTATTATGTTAGTTTGAATTCAATGTGATGTGAATGGAAAAAAAGTTTATTATATTATTTATTTTTAAATACATATTTATTGAAAACGATCGTAAATTATACAATAGAACACAGCGCACCGTTGCAACTCAATTTCAAAAATACTTCATTTTTGCAAGTTGTAACGTAGATTTTGGAAGCATCCTTATTAAAAGTCATTAAACATTCGTATTCTATTCGAATACCACATTTTTGTATTCAACTTGGTATATAATAACAGAATTGCTTGTGACAGTGGACAATGCGAGCAATAAAGTAGAAAATTGATCCAGTTATAAGTTCCTCTTTACGATCAAATTAAAAATTCTAAGAGAACATTTTATTAAAAGCAATGGTATAAATTCCATGTCTACTAAAACATTTAGTCTAAAAGCAAACATTTATCCTTACAAAAGGCAGATACACCATTTTGTTTTATTTCACCAGCTACAAACGTAGTGATTCTGGTCGAATCTTCAAAAGATATGCTAACTAACGTGCTATTTCAGGCTACATCAGCGCAAAATAAGTACAAAAAAAAATCATCTACATAGAAGAACCGTCCCGTACTTTAGACAGAAATTTTAATTTATACCAAGAGAACGATAAAATGTTCCAATTCAATTCAGTTTTCATTATTCTGAAAGGTCTTTGATGAAGTTTCATCTATATTAATTCAGTTGCTGCTGACTTTGTTCTTACGCAAGTATTTGGTTGAAAGCCGGAGGTGAGTCCAAGATTTTTATTACAAAACCGACTTCCAAAAAATATTCAATTCAACTGTTTGACTTTCTTATAATTATGTTCGTTACGCGGTCATTCCACCAATTATAAATCTATGTGGATGATTCGTTTTGTTTGGTAGTTTAAATACTTCAAAACTGGTCCCATTCAATTTATAAAAATCGTTTCAGTGGTTTGCTTTTAATATCAATGTTACTTGAAAAATATCCTTACTAATACTACAAAGGGGAATTACACGAACGTACATACAAATGTATGGATGTTTGTTACTTTTGCACGCAAAAAGTACTGAATGGCTTTTAATGAAACTTTACAATAATAAAACTTATACCTACATCAGAATAGCCAATAGGTACGCTATAATTCATAAAGATAGTGTGTTAAATTGTCCAAAATATAAAGATAGTTGTCAAGATAGCAGGTAAATTTGTCCCTACTAACTTGACACTTATCCCTATATTTTAGACAATTAACACAATCACACTAATATTATAAAGGCTAAAGTTTGTGTGTGAGTGTGTGTATGTTCGTTACTTCTTGACGTCTAAACGGCTAGAGCGATTTTAGCAAAATTTAATATGGAGTTAGCTGACACCCTGAAATAACACATAGGCTACTTTTTATCCCTGTATTTCACGGGAACGGG
The DNA here is from genome assembly GCA_921972225.1 of Euplexia lucipara. Classification (NCBI taxonomy): domain Eukaryota; kingdom Metazoa; phylum Arthropoda; class Insecta; order Lepidoptera; family Noctuidae; genus Euplexia; species Euplexia lucipara. The sequence goes on along the minus strand of OV179166.1, from coordinate 2,045,485 downwards.
ACCTACGCGGGTGAAACCGCGAGATGTCTGCTAGTATCTTTATAAATTGCCTGGCATTTGCGAGCTAATCTAGCGTGCGTTGCTAAAACCGTTTAAGTTATTTATTTATTTAATACTTCAAGCACACTAATGTACAAAGGGGGACTTAATGCTATAGGCATTTTCTACCAGTCAACCTTCAGGTGATGCAAAGAAAAGCCAGTGGTAGGTGCAATTTAATGTGAAATAAAAAGAAAATAAAGCAAGCAATACTAATATGTAAGTTACATGTTTAAAACGTATTACGGATATGTTTATCTTAAGTAGTCCTACAAAAAATCCTGCAGCAGCGTTTCTAATGATGATTTATCTTTTATGTGTAAGCCAATATCGCTAAAATAGTGAACTACTTATTCGAAGTACTTATCCTGCGCAGGCGAGGTCGCGGGAACCAGTTAGTATTATCATAATTATGTAGTAGATTAAACCCCTCTCTATACTTATCGAAGTATATACAATAGGCTATACTTCGATAACTGTAGAGGGGTTTGTGGCTTAATAATAATAGCCGCACGGGGTGATTGAAGGTAAGGTTACCCTTATCAAGGTCGGCCTGTGGTTACATAACCATTTGTTACATATTAAGATTCCTCCTTGACTCAGAAAGCAAGTTAACCCTTTGACCCCAGCTCTTGTTTGTGAATCTTTGTATCAGAAAGCAAGTTAACCCTGTAGCGGAATGCCATTTAATATTTCAAATAGAGAAAAAATAAAATATATTATGTCAGTTAGATTTTTCCTGTTGTCACGTTTTCTGTTTTATATGATAATTCTATTTTTATCTTGCGCTCGCTTAAATAAGCTGAATATAATGTTACTTGTACCTATGTAAATAAAAGTGTATATGTATACCCCTATTTATTAATTAGTACAAAAAAATTGGGCTGTATATCTGTGACTGATCAAATTTGCGTAATCAAAAGTAAAAAAAAACGAAGTTAAACTTTTAAATATGCCACTATTTAGTTAAACTTCAATAACAAAAACAGCTGTTGGAGGCGGGGCATGCTTGAGCGAGATCAAGCGAACGTGAGCGAGAGATAACGGTTAATAAATACTACCACAGTCTAAAAACATACAGTCGTCCGACGAAGCTGTCTAGACAGGGCAATCGTGCGGGGTGTGAGGGGCGAGACGCGGGAAAGCCGCTCCCGCACTGCGAACAAAACGATGTTCGTAGTGCGGTATTATTCAAGTCTTACGCGTGTAGAAGTTGTCGGCATTTTTCCAGAGATCAAAGGCCGTCCTACTGTATTAATATTTATACTCACGGTATAAATATTAATACAGTAGGACGACGCCTTTCGACTACTATATCATGAATAGCCTGTCCAATATTTCCCTAAATTGGGTAACTTTTTGGGATATAAACAAACGCTAATAACTTTGCTGTTTATGAATATTATTAATTGATACTTTACAAATATACCGTCACACAGACCGTCTAAAATAAGCCCTTTAAGTATTTGTACTAATTAAAAAATAGTGGTGTATATCTCAACTGTTCTTCTGTCCGCTGATTTCTCCTTATATTTTATAAAAGTATATTCCAAGAGTGTGGATACACACTCGACCCAATAACTTCTTCAACCCTTTGATCTCAATCTGCAACTCGAAAGTCACTTGGTTGCGGTGGTCAGACGGGCAGTCGCTCCATGTAAATCTCTGGAATTCTGCTGCATCCGAACTGGAATATTACTTATTTATTTATTTAAGGTAAACCAACAGCTTCTGTATACAGCATTACATTAGAATAATAATAAAAAGTATCAGACTTATACAGTCGCCAATAATAGGTCGACCAACATTCAAGTGAGTGAAAAAACATTTAATTATTATTCGCTCACTAATTATTTATTAAAATTACAAATAATCAAATTAAAGTTAAATAGAAATTATAATGAAATTAGAAGTACATACACAATGATAGCTAATGAGATCAAAATGACAACAAATTTAAAATTAAATAAAAATTAAAATAAAAACAAAACAAAATAAAGTATTCACACCTAACATGATAATGACGTAAAAATTCAAGAATGTATAATTGTATAATCAAATTATAATATAAGTATTGAGTATTATGAATTAAAAATTAATTATTCAGATGCGTTCTTCGGTACTGTTGTATTTTGGCCTTAATGACTTTCAAGGAATCATGATGAATATCAACTTCTGGTATAGATTTTACAAAAGAATTTATCTCTCTACAGAGTCTGTTAATAGGGGAGTTTACACCTATATTAGTCTTAGATGGCTGAACGTGAAATATATTAGTGATAGGAAATCTGGGTATATTATAAGGAACATTAAGTGCAGTACTCTCGACTAGCTTACTGCAGTCTAGTCTATTATTAACTAACTTGTGCAGAAATAGAAGAGATAACAAAAAATAAAACCGACTTAAAAAAAACACTAGCCGGTGTAAAATAACTCTAAATTAGGAAGTCTGTGGCTTTGGTGGTTTTGTCTTATTCATGATGGGCCACCGACTTCCGAATTTAGAGTTATTTTACACCGGCTAGTGTTTTTTTTAAGTCGGTTTTATTTTTTGCAAAAAAGTTTTTTATTTTTTCATTTTTAGTTGTTCCCATACAAATATTTGCCATGAATTTATGTTTATATTGTTATTTGTTAACAATACATGTCATGGTAATAGGGTTATCCACTTATCCCTAATAAATGAAACTTAACATACCTAACTGTCGAAATCTAGGTATATTGTACACATCTGCATACCCCTCAGAGCATACAGGCGTGATGATACGTCATGATGTTGTATAAACAATAAATATCCAAGCGATTCCAGCAATCACGACAGATTTGCCGTCTATTTTTGAAGAGTTCCATTGTATATCTCCGAAGATCAGCACCAGATCTTCACTAAATTAAAATGGGACCACTTCGGGAGTACACTCTTTCAAATAAAAAAAGAATTTTGAGAATCGGTCCACAAATGGGGGAGAAATCGCGTAACAAACACACAAAAAAAAAAAAAAAAAACTTACCGTCGAATTGAGAACCTCCTCCTTTTTTTGAAGTCGGTTAAAAATAAATTACTGCAGCATAGTTGGAAAAGACAGAATCTGATGATGATAGACGGCAGTAACAAGTGAATGATGTTTACAATGAGGACTGTTTAATGCAGTAGCTTTCGTTTCAAACATGTCTAGGTTGAAAAAGGGTTTACAACAAAATGTTTTAAATAAAGAAACCGCTGCGATAAACTCATTTAATACCCACGTCGGTTTTATTAAATTTATCGCAAATGCAATCAAGATTCTTTAATTTTGTAAATGTTTATTTCAAAACAGTCCAATGCAGCACTTCAAAAACATTCAGTCCTCTAATTTACTATGTCGTGTTTCAAAAGGTTTAATCCTAGAGTTCATATTGAATCAAGACAAATTAAAAGTGCTAAGCTTCTATTTATTTAAGCTTTAGATTCAAAGGGAGAACATTGAAATAAGATAATCGAATAAAGGTTGATTCACGAGACGAGTGTTGATTTTAATATAGAATTGAATTTAGAGATTTTGATTTTAAACACAAAAGTAAAGGTTATAACTTTGATAAATACCATTAATTTACTTTACACTAGAAGCAAGTGAAGTCTGTCTATTTGACTGGCCTGTTAGACTAGTAGTTAGTGCCACTGACTGCAATGCCGGAGGTCGTGGGTTCGATTCCCACCCGGGACAAATGTTTGCGTGATGAGCACGATCATTTGTTCTGTGTCTGGGTGTAATTTATCTGTAATATGTATGTATTTAGAAATATATAAGTATGTATATCAGCTGTTCAGTACCCATAACACAAGCTTTGCTTAGCTTGGGACTAGATGGCGTTGTGTGAAAGTTGTGGAATAATTATTTATTTATATTTATTTAAAAATTACGTGATGCCATGACAAAGAAGTCACTCATCTAATGATAAATTGTTACCAAAACCCCCAGTATAAATATTAATACAGTAGGACGACGGCTTTGATCTCTGGAAAAATGCCGGCAACGTCTACACGCGTTAGCCCTGAATAATACCTCCCGCACTACGAACATCGTTTTGTTCGCAGTGCGGGAGCGGCTTTCCTGCGTCTCGCCCCTCACATTCCGCACGATTGCCCTAGTCTAGACAGCTTCGTCGGACGACTGTATGTTTTAGACTGTGCCAATAGCATCAGTGATTTAGTGATATTCTGTATGTGTCTATAGTAGTAGTATTAAACATAAATAAATAAGTAGTGAGTAGTAGTAACAGTAGTGTAGTGGTAGTAGTTAGTATGTTTATCAGTTGTTTAGTACCTCGTTGGTCTAGTGGTCTCAACCGTTACTGCTGAGTATGAGGTCCCGGGTTCTATCCCCAGGTCGGGCAAAGTGTTATTGAGTATTTCTATCTGGAATTTCTTAGTAGCAGCCCGGAGTCTGGATTTGTGTCCGATTGATGGCAATAGGCTCGCCCCTCGTATGTAATAACATGGGACTTAAAAATAACTGGCAAAATAGAAAAGAAAGATAGAAAGTAAGATAGAAAAATCATTTATTTGGCACGACACAGGCACACGTTAAAAATAAAATAGGTACAAAAAAAGAATTAAACTAAAAAATAGCAATAAAATAAACAAAATAAAGAATTATGTGCCTTGCGGCTGCGCCGAATAGGTCCATTTTAGCAAAAAAGCCAGACAACTAGTGCCTGACGCTGGTATTCAACTGGACCTGAGGTTGTGAGGTGTCACTGACGTAAAAGCAGACCGATAAGTATGCATTTGTGTCAGTGTATGTGCGTGTGTTGTGTGTGTGTGTGTAAAATAAATAAATAATGTATTTGTAGTGAACAGTTTGAGGTAGATAAATATTTAATACAAGGAGAAAAAAAAACAGGAAAGAACTATGTAACTATATAAAGTACAGACGTATTCTATACCGAATAGCGGTTTGATAATATGCAGGTACACCTTTGCTTAGCCCTTCGAAGATTACAGGCGTGACGTTATGTTGTTTAGTACCCATAGCACAAGCCCTGCTTAGCTTGGGACTAGATGACGTCGTGTGAAAGTTGTAGATTTGATTTATACATTTATTTATTTAATTAAAATAGAACGGCCGAAGCTAATTACACTATTTAACATAATTATAATTTATTAAATAATTCACTTCACACTTCTCAATCATGTATTCTTTTCACAAAAATTCAAGCATTCTGACATTATCATCTTCCATTCATCCGCAAACATATCAAGACCTGTGCCTGAGTCCAGGAGAGCGTTAATAGACGCTACAGTCCGAGGAATAGGTGACTTGGAGTGCGCAATAGTACGGCTAGTTGGAACAGCCAGTAAGCGGTGCTTTCTGCTACATATAAAGTAGTAGTAGTCTTGAGGTCAAAATCGAGGCACCCTATAACAGTAAAGGAAGACATTGTGCGGAAACCGGTATTCCTGTGAGGTGTTTGTGAAGCCAAGTCAGAGCCATGAGCGGCATAAAGAATCTGACACCAGGATAGTCATTAATAGCACAAAAAGATGGGTTACCACCACACAAGGATACTGAAAACGTTACCAAACTTAGATACAACGAAACAACTTTCAAACTAGTACTTCCTTCTTTTTACCTTCACTCATTAATAAATATTTTGTTTTTTTTTTCATTCAAAAAGAGGCGATATTCAGTTGATATATAATTCGAAAAAATGATATCTGTTCTTGTTTTTGATAGTCAGCATCTTATCTATGTTAGAGAGCAGCAGAAGGCCTAGTCATAATACAAATTCTATTTCTATTATTGTCATCGATAAGGCGACAATGTATATGGAATCAGCTGTTTGTCAACTGTCAAGTGTTAACGAGTAGAATTTGTAATATGGCTGAAAATGAAATACACTTGACAGTTGGCAAGCAACTGATTGCATATACGTCATTATTTTTTATATTGTCCCCTTTTCAAATACGATAATAGAAATAGAATTTGTAGTTTTTTTTAATCATTACTGCAAGGTTTCGGCTGGGCCTGTCACCTTGCGGCAATTGATGTCACATTCTGTTTATGTTTTTCATCTTTGTTTGTTACTAACTTAGTTTGTAAATAATTATTATTATAGACAAAGGACAGAGTTCAAATATCTAATTTTCCAGTAATTTCAATGAACCTTCAAATAGCAACACTACAACACCACTTAGCGGTAGGAATCATTAAAGCAATAACAATTTTCTTAGGAACAATTTCCAATTCCACAAAATGGGTAGGTAGTCTCTCATTAAACAGTATCAATTTCGAATTTCCACGTATTTTAATAATGTAAAATGTTTCTTAAGTAAGAAGCGGAAACTGTTACTAAATTTGTGAAATGAGAAGAACATACATAATGTATTGACGAACAAGGCCGGGTCCGTTAATTTATTATTATACGAGATGGGAGGTAAATCGCAAATAGAACTGATACCACGAGTTAAGTTTAAAGAATTTATGCCTCTCTAGAAAATAGTTTACTTAAAAAAAGATTTACAAATAAACTTAATACTAGTTCAAACTTAGCTGTAACAATGGATGAGTAGAGGTCTGTAGGCCTACCATCAACTTTTAGTTAGCCATTCAATTTCGATGCAAACCAGTTTAGGTTCCTAAACTGATTCGCTAATATTCATACCATGAAGTGCCTATAACTGAGTGGCGTTTGATTCGCTCATGGAGGAATGAAAGAACGAAATTTGTCGGTGGTCCGCGGTGTGAGAAAGAGATGACGCTAGACAATTGCAATTGTTGCATAAGTTTGTCTCTTTTACTCCAACCTATGCGTTGCGTTCCGAAACCTAGTAGTTATGATATTAGCGGTTTTATTTGTGTATAAAATTTCAACAAATATATTTTAAAATTGCGCTTATGAGTCAAATTATATACCATTAAGCCCAATTTTACTACTCATTAATGTAATAGTAATTTAAATAATTCTTTAAAATAAAAATTAAAGGTTTGCTTAGTGTCGTCGTAAAAGTAAAATGATTATGACGAGTTTAGAACGCAACACACGCGTTTTGAAATATATACAAACTTTTTTGATTGAACCCAAGGAGTTCTAATTAGGTAGGTAGTACTCAAAAGAGTTTTTAGTTTTTAACGTTTAACTTGGATAAAGTAATTAGTAATACGAATAATAGCGTACATTTTACATTGTTACGTAAGAAACACATATTTAACTGAAATACCTTGAATTTGGTACGTATATTTCCACATTTTTTCAAAGTTTATAACAAAACGATTCAGTTTACGCTACGAAACTAGAAACTTTTTTTGGATCGCTATTTTTGACACTATGCGAACCAATTTAGGTTCAAATGTCACCTCATGGTACGAAAAATGAACGAACTAAAACAGCTTGCGATTCAAGTGCCGACTTGATTTGGCGTCAACCTAAACCGGATCGTTTTAATGACGTCTTAGTATGAAATTGCAAAGCAGTTCATTTTAGGTCGTCAATTGAATCGTAATAATAGTTCATAGTAAGCCTGCTGTGCATGATTCTGAACTTACCATGATTTCCTAATTTGAACGTTTTGTTAAGTTTGATTTCATTCCATTTAGTATTTTTTGTGTAAAAGAGTAGTAAATATCTATACTTCCAAACTATAATTATGTTGATACGAATAAATCTACATGTACACTAATATTATAAATAGGAAAAAAATTGTGTGTAGGTTTGTAATGAATAAACTCAAAAACTACTGCGCCAATTTCGAAAATTCTTTCTCCATTGCAAAGCTACATTCACCCTGAGTAACATAGGCTACTTTTTATCTCCGTATTCCCACGGGAACGGGAACTACGCGGGTGAAACCACGTGCCGTCTGCTAGTAAACAATATAGTAGGTAAGTATATACACACATACCAACTTATATCAGTTACAGAATTTCGACCATCAAAACTATTTAATTACATAGTTAGGTTAGTTTTAATTGCAACAAAGTGTCGTATAGTATGTAATAACTGTCAACTCGCTGGCATTGCGGTTTGAATCCAGCGTGGCGATGGTTTGTTGATGGCTATTATAATAATGTATTATTGGAAGGAAAAAGGGACTTACGGGAGGATGAAAAGATGCGTTCCTTCGATAGCAACCTCAAGGTCCGCCGCTGGTTCAGGCGATAATTCCTCCAAGTTTCACGAAAGGGAGAGTTTGAGATTTTCACCACACAACACCAATATTTTCACCTTTAGAGTTTTTAGCGGAAGCGCGGGCGCACTTGATACGTGTCACCAGTATGCGAGCGGTTTAGCGAGTGAATGAATGGAAGGTTGGGAGTTGTGGCAAACAAGGAATCGATTTTGATTGGAAAATCGTTCTCGAATGAGTTATTGAGTGAAGTGTAATATAATGTTACAAGTATGTGTTTATGGTTTTATAATGAGGTGTAGATAGAATAAATATAGATAAAATAATGCGAATGGCGCAGACAATTATCAAATGGGGTATTTGACAAAATTTTAGCTTTTAGTCCGTCATCTAGATTACAAGAAAATATTCGACACGTCAATTTTTCTTTTTGAAATTGATGGAAAACTGCTTAGATTAAGCGCATTAAAGTTGAGGAGAGGGGGCTTGTAACGTCATTATCTAGTATAAACTGTACTGGCTAGTGACGTTATGCGACATTTTGACTCGATGTATCGCCGTCATTTTTTGTTGTCGTGGAAAAAGAAAAAATATGTGTCGAATATTTTCTTGTTATCTAGATGCGGGACCAAAAACGAATATTTTGTCAAATAGCCCATTGTTGATGTAATAAAGGCAACGCTTGTGAGATTATATCATTAAAAAGTTTTTGTGGGATATCTGGCGAACTTTAATTGAGTGCATAGCCTTGTCCCAACTGTGTTGGGGTCGGTTTCCAGTGTAACCGGTGTTGGGGTCGGTTTCCAGTGTAACCGGTGTTGGGGTCAGTTTCCAGTGTAACCGGTGTTGGGGTCGGTTTCCAGTGTAACCGGTGTTGGGGTCGGTTTCCAGTGTAACCGGTGTTGGGGTCAGTTTCCAGTGTAACCGGTGTTGGGGTCGGTTTCCAGTGTAACCGGTGTTGGGGTCGGTTTCCAGTATAACCGAGTGCAGCTAATTACCAGGGTTTTACAAGGAGCAACTGTCTACATGACCTCTACAACCCAGTGACTGGGTAACACATTGTTTCCTAATTGAACATGAACCATAAACAGTACGTTATAAAGTTAAAAAGCTATCAAAGAAATTTTTACACTTTGGAATCTTTTGACATGCTGGCCAATAGAATAGAATAAAATATAAATAAAACATTCCATAACTTTCTCACACAACTTTCTGGAAAAAGTAGTAGTCTGTAGGCGCAAGGTCTGGTGAGTAGGGCGGATGCCGGAGAGCTTCCAACCCCAGTTCTTGCAACTTGGAGACCGTCTGCTATGCAGTATGAGGTCGCGCGTTGTCGTGCAGGAGCAGCGGAGACGAGCGATTGACCAATGCTGGTTGGAGATGTGCCAGCTTCTCCATCATTGTGTTCAGTTCTTCACAGTACACATCTGCAGTAATGCTCACCCCGTTTGGTAAGAAGCTGTGATGAATCACACCGGCGCTAGACCACCAAACAGTGACCATCACTTTTCTAGGGGTAAGTTTTCGTTTAGGGCATTGTTTAGGTGCTGAACCAGGATCCAACCAACTTGCTGAGCGCTTGCGGTTATCAAACAGCATCCATTTTTCATCGCAGGTAACAATGCAGTTCAAAATTCCTTAATTTGTGTGTCTGTTGAGCAGTGCAAGGCACATTTCGACGCGTACTTCGCTGCGCTGCGCTGGCGATCATTGAATTCGTGAGACACCCATTTGTCAAGCTTTTTACCTTGCCAATTTGACGCAAATGGACCAATATTGTTTTGACGCTAACGTCAAAAGCTGCTGCTAATTCAGCCGTAGATTGTGTATCATGAGCTTCCACAAACGCCTTTACTTCGTCATTGTCGACCAAAGTCTTCGGACGACCGCGAGGTTCATTTTTCAGGTCGAAATTTCCAGAACGGAAGCGAGCAAACCAATAACAGGTGGTGCGTTGGTTTGTAGTGTTAGCTCCGTAAACGTCGTTGATGTTGCGTGCCGCTTGTGCCGCGTTGCTGCCACGACGGTACTCATATTCCATAATTACTCGAATTGTTAACGTATCCATGATGACGAAAAAGATTGAAATGCGATGAAAATGTAACACTAATCAATAAACAAATGACTACTTTTGGAACAAAAAAACCATGTTTTTAAAATAAAATTAATTTGAAATTAGAATTCTTAGCCAAACAAAAATTATTTTGATTTAAAATGGCCAGTACTGCAGAACGGCAATTTCATAGGTACCTAAAGACCTAATATCTCCCAATATTTTTTGACAAATTTTGGACAAACGAATACGAGATTTACAAAAATGAGAATCGGCCTTGTAGGTACTAATCAAGGTTATGCAAACGTGTAAAAACCCCCATTCCTGTTTTACACTGTGTCTATAGAAACAATAAATTGTTCCCGAATGAAAAAAATACTTATTCGTAACTCATCGCTTTCCACAATGCACTTGAAGGATAAAAGGAAATCCACGCTACTTATATTTTATGGGGTTAATCTTTTTTTTTTGTTTCTTCCACCGTACTTTGATCCCCGTTGCTAGGTAACACGTCCTAATGGAAAATTACTTTTAGGGTTACATGTAAAAATGAGGAAATCGGAACATCTGCGATAAGCTGGTGCATACTTAGGTAGGACATATCATATCGACTGGCCTGTTGGTCTAGTGGTTAGTAACTCCGACTGCTATGCCGGAGCTCGTGGGTTCTATTCCCACCCAGGACAAATGTTTCTGTGATGAGCACGATCATTTGTTCTGTGTCTGGGTGTAATTTATCTATATTACGTATGTATTTAGAAAATATATAAGTATGTTTATCAGCTGTTTAGTACCCATAACACAAGCTCTTAGCTTAGCTTGGGACTAAATGGCGCTGTGTGAAAAAGTAGTGAAATATTTATTTTATTTTATATTTATATTCCCGAAGTTTTCTTAAGTCTTTTATTTTGTTGTAGTTAGTGACCAGTTTAAACAAGGGGTACCGTGTTACCCAGTAACTGGTTTGTGGAAGTTCGACAGGCAGTCGCTCCAATTAAAACAAAAATCATTCAGTCAAACTGGAATCCGACCCCAACTTAGTAGAGAGCAGCGGTGGCCCAGTGCGGCCCCGACTTACGAACAGTAAGTCGTGGGTTCGAAACCAGGCAGGTGCATTACTTTGTGTAATTTATTTCGTCACCACTGCTCTCAAAAACGGTAAAGGAAAACATCGTGAGGAAACCGGCATGTCCTAGAACCAAAAATTCGAAGACATGTGACATCTAAGTCTAGTTTTAATGTTCTCTTATTAGTTTATTTCACCAGTTCTAAATGTACTGTTAGAATACATTGGATTCCACAATATGTCAAGTTTAACAAAATAACGCGCGATCTATATACATTTGTTGCAATACAATCAGATAATGGATAGTACTGATAACTTGTTAATTTACTATCAGAACTGTAGGGGAATTAGAACTAAGCTACACTCGTTGCTCGTGAACATCTTGGCGTCATCATATGACATTATAATATTGACAGAGACTTGGCTGATACCCGAAATAACGAATAACGAGTTTATTGACCCGCGTTACGTTGTGTTCCGTTGTGATCGGGATCGTGGTGCTACGGGGAAACGGGATGGGGGCGGGGTGCTCATTGCAATACTGCGTGAACTTCAATCGGCTGCATTAGATATTCCCAGTAACCCGCATTACAAGCCCTCGGCGTGTATTGAGCACCTCATGGTTGCATTACCTTGCAGAAACGATAAGCATAAGATACATGTTATCAGCGCAGTGTACATTCCGCCGGGGACCAGCTCCGCTGACTATACATCTCACTTTGACTTTCTACAGGACACCTTAAATGCACCTAACGTCATGAACATTTACATCATTGGTGATTATAATCTACCTAGTATCACATGGAGCTCTGTGACGGCGGGGCATGAGGCCTCTGTGGCATGTGTTTGTACACACCCAATATGCTCTGAACTGACGCATCTTATGTCCTCGCTAGATGCCCACCAATATAACAGTGCTCCCAATGGAGGAGGAAAGACCTTGGATTTATTTATCTCGAACACTTGCTGTTCGGCTTGCCACCTTAAAGATCCCTTATTACCAGTTGACCCCCATCACCCCCCTTTTGTTATATCTGCACCTATTAGCCTATCTACCCAAATGATGAAGAGAAAACCGATTAACAAATTTAATTTCCGTAAAGCTAATTATGATCTCATTAACAAACACATGGTCGAGGTAAATTGGTCCGCGCTGTTTGATAAATTATCATCCGAGGACGCCGTGGAGGCTTTCTATAGCATGTTGAGTGACATTATTAGCCCACTAGTCCCCCCTGCAAGAACTAGATCATTTGACTTCCCAATCTGGTTTACGCCACAATTAATTAAAATATTTAAAAAGAAGCAACGTCTATGGGTAAAGTGGAAAAAGTTCAGTAACATTAAAGACCATAACAACTTCTCTGAATGCAGGACTATCTTCAAACACATGTGTAAAACCTGTTACTCCAATTATATTAGCTCGGTTGAGGATAGTCTCTCTAGTAACATAAAGCATTTTTGGTCCTATATTTCTAACCGTAAAAATAAGTCTGGTATTCCGTCCAAGATGAAGTACCAGAATGTCAAGTCAAGTGATCCTGATGTTGTCTGCAATATGTTTTCGGACTTTTTCCTATCCGTATTTGAACCCGTATCACCAACGCTCACTGCGCAGGGTCCTCAGCAGCAATGCGCAGTGAATGGTAGCCTAATTAATAGTTTGCATATTGATAAATCCAAAATACTTAGCGAGTTAAAGCGTTTGGACCCTTCCAAAGGCGCAGGGCCTGACGGTTTTCCGCCGGCCTTTTTTAAGGCTACGGCTGGTTGTATATGCGAGCCGCTCTATATTCTTTTTAATAGATGTCTGCTTGAAGGTGTTTTCCCGGTGATATGGAAGCAAGCTAATATTACCCCCGTGCATAAGGGTGGCTCTAGGCATGACGTCGAGCAATATAGACCCATCTCGATTCTGTCGGCCTTGTCAAAGCTTTTTGAAAGACTTGTTCACAACGAGATTTACCCTCTTCTGCATAATATTATAATTCCTGAACAGCATGGGTTTGTTAAGCGCCGATCGACTTCATCTAATTTGTTAATTTTTGCTAATTGTCTTTTTGAAAATATTGATAGGCGTTTGCAAATAGATGTCGTCTACACTGATTTCAAAAAAGCCTTTGACAAGGTCGACCATCAAATTCTCTTAAGTAAAATTGCTTATAATGGGATACGTGGAAATTTATTGCGTTGGTTTGTGTCTTACCTCGAAAACCGATCGCAGAGGGTTGTGGTTAACGGTCATCGGTCCGTCTCTGTCAATATTACTTCAGGCGTCCCACAGGGTTCTATTCTGGGGCCGCTATTATTTATACTTTACATCAATGATATAAGGAAATGTTTTAAAACGGCCAAATTCTTGATGTACGCTGATGACCTGAAGGCGTTTAAAGTGATCCGCACCATTGACGACTGCCTGTCATTTCAGGAGGACCTAGATAGACTTACTGACTACTGCATTGAAAATAAGCTGCATCTTAGTATCCCCAAGTGTAACTATATTCACTTTACTAAGAATAATCTAATCCTCAATTTAAATTACCACCTCAACTGTATCCCCTTAAATAATATTTCAATAGTGAAGGATCTGGGTGTTCTCTTTGATGCCAAACTATCCCTTAACCAACACGTAGAAGCCATAGTCAATAGTGCTTTTAAAATGTATGGCTTTGTGATGAGATCGGCCACCGAATTTAAGCGTACCTCTACCTTTCTTTATCTGTATAAGACACTCATTCGGTCTCAGTTGGAATATGCGGTCCCTATTTGGAACCCATTCTATCAAAAGTACGTAGTTGCAATAGAAAGGGTCCAGCGCAAGTACCTCCGTACTATGTTCTACAGATGTCATGGGACTAAAACTTATCTATCATACTCCCAACTTCTTGATAAGTACAAGCTACTTAGCTTGGAGAACCGGCGCAAATACCTGGAGGCCAACGTGCTTCATGATATTGTTAACTATAATTTTGACGCCATTGATCTAACGAGTATGCTGTGCTATTCTATCCCCCGTATGGTTCATGTACGTCAGGTTCGTCCACGTACTCTGTTCGCGCTGAATTCTTGTCGAACGAACTCTGGCTTACGGTGCCCTATTCATAGAATGTTGGAATCCTATAATTCTAATTTCATTGATATTGACATATTTGCATGCTCGAAAAATCAATTTAAATCTAATATTATAAAATTATTATCGTAATTATTATTCTACAAATAGTTTTATCTTTTTATTTATTGTATAACTTAAATGTAGGTAAATGAAATTTATTGTTTTAGATTATTATTCTTTTTTTTTTTACTGTATAATTTAATTTGTAAATTAATTTATTATTTTTGATTTAATCTGATCTGATTTTGTAGCTATAGCTCTATAGTAACTTGTCACTTATTTATTTATCCCTAATTTTTAATTGTGGTAGTGTTGTCTAGTGGCTACCACTGTTCCTTGAACATGAATATCTGCGGATAATGCAGTTGACTGCAACATCATTACTCAAAATTGTTAACCTCCTGCATTATATATATGTTGTAGTTGTTTGTTATCCCTCAATAAATAAAATAAAATAAAATCTACCAACTCGCTCTGGGCCCGCGTGGTAGATTATTGCTCATACGCAAAATACGCGATTTGACGTGGAGTTGCGGATACCTGGTATCTTTGCCTTTTCCCAACTAACAAAACACACACATCGTCATCTACCTACAGATGACGATGACGGGTATTACGACTTTCAACACGATGCGATGTACTGACGATGTACCTACTGTGTTGACTGCCTCGTTGGTCTAGTGGTTGCAAGCGCTACTACGGAGCATGAGGTCCCGAGTTCGATCCCCAGGTCGGGCAAAGTGTTATTGAATTTTTCTATCTGAAATTTCTCAGTAGCAGCCCGGAGTCTGAATTTGTGGCCGATTAATGGCAATAGGTTCTCCCCCTATTACATTGGACTTAAAATATAACTAGCGAAATGTGGGTGTACTACCAGGTACACCTCTGCCTAGCCCTTCGGGGTTTACAGGCGTGACGTTATGAGATGTACCTATGTTTGTAGTTTTGTGTTAGTACTTTATTGCAATTGTCACACAACAAGTGTCTTCATTTCTATGGAGGAGCTTGTAGCTAAATTATAACAGCCGCATTGGTCGATCGAAGGTTAAGCTACGCTTGATGAGGTCGGTCCGTGGATGGGTGACCATTTATTACATACCAAGACTCCTACGTGCCTCGGAAGGCACGTTAAGCCGTTGGTCCCGGCTGTCATTTGTATTCTATTCTATTCTATTTTTTATATATGGCAAACAAAGCCGATGTCGACTATTCTGCCAATGTCAAATGTGGATTGAACAGCAAGTGCGTAAAAAAAAAAACTTAAATTAATTAAATCTTCAATTGATATAGTTGAACTTAATGTAGGTCTTCTTGAATTAGTATGGGACTGAAACAAACAAAGAATTAAATTACATAAGTAATATAATTGTTAGTATTTTTAGTACGTTTAATAAAAAATATACCACATTCAGACAGAGATTTAGGGAGACAGCTCACAATTTTATATTATTGTGACGGATAAAAACTATCAGTGCCACAAGCAGTTCTGGGGAGGAATATGTTAGCAGGGAGGAAAAGTTAATTGGAAGAGGGATCTTAAATTGCTGTCATTTGTAGATCTTTGTCAGTCGTTACTTGAAGTCAGAAGCCCGAAAGTCTGACAACCAGTTTAACCAAGGGGTATCATGTTATTCATTTACAGGGTTGTGGAGATCTGACAGGCAGTCGCTCCATGTAAAACACTGGTATTCAGCTGCATTCGGTTAAACTGGAAGCAGACCTCAACATAGTTGGGAAAAGGCTAGGCAGATGATGAAGTGTCTTCATTTCTATACTTACTCCAACAATTAAATAGTTGTTTATCATTCTCGGGGGGCGTGGTGACCCGTAAAAAGATTAAAGATACCGGGCTGGTATCCGCAACTCCACGTCAACTCACAATCTACCACGCGGGCCCAGTGCGAATAGGTAGATGTCACATGTCTTCGAACTTTTTGGTTCTAGGACATGCCGGTTTCCTCACGATGTTTTCCTTCACCGTTTTGGAGAGCAGTGGTGATGAAATAAATTACAGCGGTGACCCGTAACACAGGTTTCATATTCCTATCTCGGGCACCAGTATCTCACAAATGTGTAAGTTTTCATTCTCATTTTATTTTTTTCATTTTTTTCGGCATCATTACAGACAGCCTGTTGTAAACAATAATTGCGTTTTTAATCAGTTAGTGTGGAAGACGCTGACGACTGTGACACAGTTCATTTTAAATTCATATTCTTTTAGAAAGAAAAAGAAAGAAAATACATTTATTGGCAACAGTTGGATACACGCACAGTAAAAAAAAACATATTATAATAACAAAAAAAAGACATATCTCACGGCTGCGCCAAAAGGCTCATTTCAGCGCTAAAGCATTTTATTTGCATACCTTAATGTTAGATAAAGGTGTTACATAGGCTTATAGCTATAGTACCTACAGTTATGGACCCTGTCAGGGCACAGCAACATTAAGTAACAAGCAAGATTACCTACAATTGAATTCAAATTAACACAAAAATAAATAGAATGACATCCCTAAACATAACAATACTTGCCTAATTAAATATTTACCTTATTTATAGTCATATTTTTTAACTAGTATAGTCGTCAACGTTATCTCTTACAAATGTTTATGTATTCTTTGTCATGATTTTGTATTTTAAGTAGTTAAAAAGAGAGAACTGTAATTTGAAGTGCTTATACAGGGTGTAACGGAAAGGGTATATACATCCGAAGGGCACGGATTCTCTTGGTGATAAGAAACGACATGGCAACGTTTTTATACATATACATACATAATTGTAAAGCTGAGCCCGCCCGCGCTGTCGCGCCTTCGTCGGTTAGGCAGAGCCCGTTAGGTCTGTACTAGGTGCGCAGAACCCGAGATAGATATACTTGAACCTTGCCGGACAGGATTATGACCTTCATAGTGCGGTGACACGTTTGTTATAATTTTGCATTTAATAAACTGTCGATATTAAATAATATCGTGAAGTTTTAAAGTTATTAGTTGGGAGCTGAAATTTTGAGGAAAGACTCGTTATTAAATACTCTATTCACCCTGTTTGTATGTATATACCCTTTCCGTTACACCCTGTATAAACTATTCTATTCTAGTTCTTAAATTAAGTTCTTCCAGTTTTATAAAATTTATGATGAGAATTTAAATACATATTATTATTCCGTTAATTCATTTGATACACATTGCCTTGGATCGAAAAAACTGGAAGTCCTTTGCCCAGCATTGGGACGATGCAGGCTAGCAGTATGTAGTATTATATAAAAAAAAACCAAACGATTGATACTGCCAATCTGTAAACATCTCTCGTAGGATATGAACACTACACTACAGCTCACTTCACACAGCGTCTTTCCCGACTACTATAAAAATATAAAACTCAACTCAATATTGAACAAGTTTTAGATGCTTGTTTTTCTCCAACAACAGCCTTCAAGACAATATACAGCCTTTAGTACTATATAGAAGCAATATTTAGCCCTTAGGTAGAAGGCGGCTTTTGTTATGAAAGTGTATTATAGTGACCATAAAGACTTAAACAGAAGGACCACTGAGGAACGATCTTCTTTTCGTATGGTGTGTGAAATATCTTCATTACCAGTGCCTAACTGGCGTCCAGTTGCACATTAAACTTTGATAACAACTGAGAATTTAAAAACCGGCCAAGAGCGTGTCGGGCTACGCTCAGTGTAGGGTTCCGTAGTTTCCCGCCCGTCGCAATAAGTGTTCAAAATTCTACATATTATACTACAAACTTAGTCCAGAAATTATTTTGTACAACTTTTTGTCTTTTTTGTACAAAAACTGTTGTTTACATCCAAGTTCAAAATAATTTTCCTAGAAAGTCCTATAAAGTTCTTCATTTCAGATTTTTTTCGTATTTTCTAAACTTATGGTTCAAAAAATAGAGGGGGGGAGGGGGCACATGCGACCTACCAAAAGTTACGAAACATCATATGACTTTATTTGCCGACGACAGCACAGTTACCATTAACTGTAAAGACCAACAACATTATAATACTGACATCACTAATACCATAGATTCGATTAAAACATGGTTTAATAACAATAATTTAAAGATAAATATTGACAAAACCAAATTGATGACTTTCAACCAACGCAAAAATCTACCTATGAACATTTATTACGAAAGCAAACAAATTGAACAAGTAATTACAACTAAATTCCTAGGGTTAACCATAGACCAACGACTAGACTGGAAAGCACACACATTAGACTTAGCGAAAAAACCTAGTAAATCGGCATACGCTTTATGTAAACTTGCACCAATCACAGGAGTGGATGCTATTGTAACAGCATACCATCATGTTGGTTCGTTATTAAGATATGGAGTTATCTTTTGGGGAAACTCAATAAATAAGCAGCTTATTTATAAAGCCCAAAAAAAATGCGTCAGGTCAATGTTTGGATTAAATCGCACAGACACTTGTAAACCTTTTTTTATTAAATATAAAATACTGACGTTACCCTGTATGTACATTTACGAAGCTGCTGTATTTGTAAAAGCCAACCAAAAATTATTTCCTAAGCTATGAGATAGAATTGACCGCAGTCGACGGCATGCCAATATGTTATGTTCAAGGCGATCCAAAACAGCACTGATGCGTAATAGTATTTTTTGTATGGCTCCAATAATTTTTGATCACATACCAGAATCAATCAAAATGTTAAATATTAATCTATTTAAAAGACATTTCAAAAATTTTCTTGTAACCAAAGCCTACTATACACTTTCTGAGTTCCTGGAAGAAAAAATACTTGATACGCTCTCTTGAAATGTTTTATTTGTGTTTGTTCTTTTTAATGAATCTGTATGAATACCCATTATTTTAATACTGACATCTGACATCCAATTATTAAATAATGTGACTTTGACATCATTATTATCATATTATTTGACTAATATTTTATGTAAATTCAAATTATTTTATTTTATAGTTGTCATTAATAAGACATTCGTATCATAAATTCCATGTTACTTAAATTAGAATTGTAATATTTGCACGCCTTGAAATGTGGCAAACATGTCTGGACTTTTTTCTTTTTTTGTTATCTTGCATGCACGTTTATTGTTATTCTTGTATGTGAACACATGTTTTAGTAAATAAATATCTTAACTTATCTTATCTTATCTTATTATTTCCGAAATTATTGACATTATCAAAAAATGATTTTAGTTAACCCCTATTCATTTTTAAATACCTTTCCAACAATATATCACACGTTAGGGTTGAAAATAAAAAAAAACACTTCCCACTTTACTTATAGGGGGGCTACCCTAATAAAACATTTTTTTCCAATTTTTATTTTACCACATTGTTGGCGTGATTGATACACATATTGGTACCAAATTTCAGCTTTCTAGTGCTAACGGTCACAGACATTAAACGAGGACGGACGGACGGACAGACAGTCATGGCGAAACTATAAGGGTTTCTAGTTGACTACGGAACCCTAAAAAATTGGTGGATGGATGACTTTTTGACGGGAACGGTGTGCTTCGTCACATCTTTGCAAGTGCGCATGTCGTCATCATAGATACACATTGATGAAAGCCAATACGAAACTAGTTGTTTGACAGTTAATTTATTATTTACGTAACGCCTAAGTGAGAGAGCAGCGGTGGCCCAGTGGTGGCGGCCCTGACTAACGAACAGTAAGTCGTGGGTTGGAACCCAGCCAGGCGCACTACTTTGTGTAATTTATTTCATCACTACTGCTCTCAAACACGGTGAAGGAAAACATCGTGAGGAAACTGGCATGTCCGAGAACCAAAAATTCGAAGACATGTGACATCTACCAATTCGCACTGGGCCCGCGTGGTAGATTATGGCCCATACGCAAAATACGCACTTTGACGTGGAGTTGCGGATACCAACTGTATTAAAGATATAGAAAAAGATACCGGGATCTTTTTCTTTATTTTTAACACTTAAGTGTTTACATAATTATAATCATTAAGACAACTATCTAAGTTCATATAATTCCATTAGGTAAATGATTATTTTTTCATTTAATGGGATTGAATTAACTTCTCAGATAAACCATATTATTATTTCTCCCGTAATATATCTTTTTTTTCTCTTGACATTGCTTGTATTTGGATGTTATATAATATGTATGTATCTATGTATTTATTCTTAATTATTGTTGATTTGACTTTATAGTTTTTGTAACCTTCTTGCGCCTACCATGTTCCGTCTATGCATCACCTTAAGGTAGACTGGTAGAAAATGCCTAAGGCATTAAGTCCGCCTTTGTACAGTGTTTTTTACTAATGCATAAAATTTTAACAAATAAATAAATAAATATTGATTATGGTCCCGAATCATATTTTGTTCACCATACAGCCTGACACTAAATGGAAATAAAAAAAATAATAATAATTGAATTTCGACCTTAACAAGTTTTAAAATGGTCCATGCACCGAGATTCGTACCAGCTGTAAACCAGCGCTGGGTGTCTGACGCCCAGCAAATGCTGAGATGGTTACCCTTTCGGCATGGGCACGCTCAGCGCAATTTGTGTACCTGCTATTAATTTATTACTTCTGTTTTCTTTGTTGCTGTGCGCTTGTTGTGTCTGTGCTGAATAAATATTTTTCTATTCTATTCTATTCTACAAACTAGACCTACTGTTGCACTTGTCTGTTGTATGTCCTAACCTAAATAGTATAGGTACTTGTTTGTCTTAAGAGCTAACAACAAGGCTACTGTGATTGAGTTAGTTCGGTTATCGCCAACGCCGTATCTAAATATTGTACGCAAACAACGTTAATTAAGGCGTTTTCTCAATTTCTTTGCAGACAGACACATTCAATACATATTATATTACCTACGGGACATCATGAACAAAAATTTTATCAGATACTTAGTGTCCTTGTGGACACTAGTCTAAGTTTAGTTCATATCATTTTGTTACATTGTCTTGCATCTATGGATGTAATCCAACTCTGCACATGTGAGCCGGCTCATCCTTTACACCTGGTGGCTTCTCATTAGTCAGTTGCTTTTGCTTGAGTTGAGTTAGTATTTAATGTCGGTAGCTATATGTACATATATTACGGATATTCTGTATATTGAGTGTGCTAGCTAACATGTAGTGTATAACTCCTTTTAATTATTTTATATGTGGTCAAAGGATAAGCATTGCCTTACAACGTGGCAATGCTGCCAGTCTTTTGGGTACACTTCCAGTGGACAGCGATGCGGATGAGTTTTTTGATGCCATATTTTAGATTTAGTTTTTAGTTTTTAGATTGTATTTTCATTTCTAGTGTATAAAGTTAAGTATTGCGAATAAATAAATAATATTTTTTAATTATTTTATAATTATAACTAATTGTACTGTGTAATCTCATATCCTTCTAACATACCAGACATACGTGTTGCTGGGGAGTTTGTTCCCCATCTTCTTCTTCCCAGCAAATAAACTAGGAAGTAGTGCAAGGCGGGTGTTTTGGGGGACTATCTTATGTAATTAACCGACTAAAAAAAACAATTAAAAACAGTTGTAAAAATCTATGTAAATAAATCATTAACAGATTTCAAAAAAAGGAGGAGGTTCACAATTCGGTTGTACTTTTTTGACGTTCAAAATGTGCGGCTTTTTGAACTCACTCAGCCTAATTTGAATAAATGACTTTTGGTTTTAATTGATTATTTATCAAATCAAATCAAATCAAATCAAATCAAATCATTTTTATTTGTATAACATAGGTAGTAAATACAGTTCTTAAATAGAGTTCATAGGTCGCTATATTATGCCAAGAGGCGTACAAAAATGGCTGCATGCAAAATAAAAATATTGCTCATGCGAGAGGTAAACATAAATTAGTACGTATGTCAAAATGTCAAAATTACTACAAAGATGATTAATCAATAAATACACATGTCACAATATCGCAAAATTCCCATAGTCAATGCAAAAATAAGTAATCATAATTCGGTCACAATAATAAATTAATTGAATCTCCAGTCACACAAATAGGTCTACATCAAATTATCATTTAGGAATTCATCAATCATGTAATAGCACTTTTCAGTCAATAACAGTTTTATTTCATTTTTAAATTGCGTTACATTCAATTTTTTTAAGACATCTGGTAATTTATTGTAAATGCGTGGTGCCAATGGTGCCATGCCTAAAACGCTCTTTCTCACTAATGCAGTCTTACAACGCTGATTGCTTAAACAGTTTGCGTATTGGCTACGAACCGCAACATCTCGTAACGTTGACACTTTTTCGAACAGTCTCATGTTTGTTTTGACGAAAACACTAATTTCAAAAATATACAAAGAGGGTAAAGTAAGTAATTTTAGCGATTTAAAGAATGGTACACAGCTTTCATCAACTTTTAGACCACACATTGATCTTATGCATCTTTTTTGGGCCTTAAAAACAATATGTTGATCAGTAGAATTGCCCCAAAAGATAATACCATATCGCAAAATGGACGCCACTAAGCCGTGATATGCAACTAGTAGCGCATCCAGATTTATTTTTCTTGCTATTTGGAAAAGTGCATATGCCGATCATTCATAATATTAGTACCAATAAGGAATATAAAAGGAAGTAGGTATAGTTGTAGATAAAAACAATTTTTTCAATCAAGTCACACTTTTCGCTAACAAACAAATGTATTTTTTCATCAATGTCCTTTTAAAATACCACCAACGCAATAAGGTTCATTTTCAACCAACCCGAGTAAACAGGAAGCGAACCCGGCAGTGTGGACTCAACTAATTAACGCTTAAAAGATAAAAGATAAGTGGCTAATGAGCAAAAGTTTCTGATTGGCCACGCAGCAGTATACTTACTAACTGGATCTTGTTAGTAGTAAAGTAAGAGGGTGCAATTCTGTTGTTTTGTTCTTGTTTATAATTGTTTGATTTTAGTGGTTCGTTATTGGTGAAGTTTTTGTTTTGTACTATATATTGGGTTATTGGCTTAATACTTTGGTTTCTGTGCCCAAAAGATGCCAAAAGAACCGGTTTGATTGATCCCTTATAATCTTTGGATCCTTTTTTATTAAAATTGCGCGCAAGCTAATATTGGTCCTTCGAGCCGGATTCGAAGAGTAGCAAGATGCTTGTCATGCATTCACCGAAGAAGAGGTATCACAGTAGAAGCCGAAACGGAGACAGCGACGGCAAATCAAATCAAATAATTTATTTGTGATACATGGGTTTAGTATACATGTTCTTAACATAATTAATTACCTACTTGACAATGGTCATTCCATGATCAGCTACTTGGCCATACAAATTATCCATAAAATCCTACTACTACTATGAACGCGAAAGTTTGTGAGTATGGATAGATGGATGGATGGATGTTTGTTACTCTTTCACGTAAAAACTACGGAATGATTTTTAATGAAATTTGGAGTTAGCTGACACCCTGGAATAACACATAGCCTACACTTTATCCCTGTATTACCACGGGAACCTACGCGGGCGATACCGCGGGACGTCTGCTAGTATGATTATAAAATTCTAATTATTATTTAATACAAGATGTCCAGCTGATAGTTAAATATAAATTATATTATTACTATCAGTGAGCATGACAAATCACAATTAACAACAACAACATAACATAAAGTGGATATAAAAGATTTAAAAAATTCTAGGCACACAAAAAGCATCTGAGTAATAATATACTGCAATATGTAATACCATGGTACGTCTACTTCCTAAACAATGACTTGTGTGTCGTCATATTTCCACCAGAGGGTGGAAATATGACGACACACAAGCAACAGTGCGTACCACTATCCCGTACATTGCGTGCAATTTTAATAAAAAGGGATCCAAATATTTCGTTTAGCGTATTAATAGAGGTAAAGATAGATTGTTTTGCAAGTTTATCCTTCTTCTTAATACCTAGTTGTAAACAAATGTATGTCGGCGTCAGCGATGGCTGAGCGGTATGGCGACATTTCGTAGTACCAGGTACATAACTTTGAATAATAATCTTCATTGCAGTAATAACCTCACTTTAATAAAAGTAATCACTTAGCTATCATTTATTCACTGAGAGGCCTTAATCTGTCCAAAGATCAACCTCAGCAAGCAAAGCTTAACTTTCTGTAGACTCGTGCGGCTATTATTATTTAGCCGCATGCTATATTATATTAATAATCAAAATCTAAGATACCGAAACTATATTTGACTCAAAATAGAATTCGTATTAGTACCTAGTACATTAAGGCCCTTGGTAATTGGTCCAAAAAGTTCTCAATGGTCTCTCCATTGACTAAGCTAATTACTTCCTACAGATAAGTAGTTAAGTTGGAAAACCGACTTTTTTCCTAAAAGGTGCGCTTACACGGGGAACTTTTTGCTGACTTCTCGGCAACATTTGTCAAATAACTACCACATGAGGTAAATGCCTATGGCATTAAGTCTGCCTTTGTACAGACTGCACAAAGTTTAAATACATAAAAAAAAGTAACGTTTTCCTCAGTTTGGATCACAGCAAAGATAACAAATACGTTTATAGTACAGACGCCAGCACATCAAGTTACCCCAATGTGTCAAATTTTCCCAATTGAATATGAAGCTTATCCTGTTTGACATAAAGTTAAAAAGCGATCAAAGAAATTTGACACATTGGGGTAGGTTGTTGTGCTGGCATCTGTACGTACATACCTACGTATAAACTAAAAGGGGTCTCTGTTGGTTGATTTTTAGTATTATAGTCACAATAGAAACACGCACTGTGAACATTTTAACTTTTACTTAATACGGTTCGTGAGTTACAGTCTGCTGATGGACCGACAGATAGACTCGGAGTGTGTAATAGGTTCCCTTTGGATACGTGACTCTGAAAAGCATTTAATTTGACTAAACAATACGTACTTATACAAAACAGAAGTTTGTTTGCGCATTTTCATTTATTGTGGTCAATAAGTTAGACCAACCAAAACGGACTGTTCTAATTAAGTGGAAGATAGACACTGTTTGGTACCCAGCAGGCCTAGCCATCAGGCCTAGCCATATTAAAAATTATATTTCTATTATAGAAAGATAATGGCGTATATAGAATCAATGTCAACACGAATGGTTGGAATATCGTGGACAGAATTTATATTCTGTCCAAGATATTCCAACCATTCGTGTTCGACCACATTTTAAGAGCTATCTCCTTTATCTATCAGCAACTATTTACTATAATTTATTTTTATCAACCCACGGTTATAGTCCACTGTTGCGCATAGACCTCCCCTAATGAGCGTCCCAACGCTCTGTCTTAGGTTTGCTGCTTCCAGTATCTGCTAGCAGTCTTTCACAGCAACTATTTTCGCGCAGTAATTGCAGAAAAAGTTGCCCGTGTAAGTAAATCTTCGATCGGATGCTCCACGCTTGTTTTCTAAGTTCAAGTTATGGCTGGTATCTGCCCGCGGCTTCTTCTGCGGATAGTTTGAAAGTTTGTCAGATACAGCGCGTTATTATACTTTTAACGTAATTTACCTCAATATTTTAATAGTTATTAGGATCATTTAGGCGTATGTACTACTGCAACAAAATATTAGAGATTGCATTGAGCATTTAGCATTGTCTTAGATAGAAAAATATTCATCTGTACACAAATTAGTATTGAGAAGCGGCAATGGCTCCAATGATTAAGGCCTGGCATTGGCTTGGCGATCATTGCAATATTTGACGTAGTTCGCTTAGTATGAGGGGTTAAAGAGTCCAAAAAAGCAAGCAAACTTAAAAAGAAAGTATTTAGTTTAATTATATAGGTCCACACTAGGTATTTCTCGTATATCATGACAGTGTTTATAAATATTTTAACTACGTGCATACAGTAATGTATGTACGTACATAGCTGCAAATAAAACGAAAACAATATTTTGGTGTTCCAATATTCCTGTATTCCCTTTTAATTTTGTATTAAGACTACCTTTTAGAATAATATATAGGAAACTGGCATGTCTGGGAGATATTTATCGATGGCATGTGATGCCTAGTCTGAGGATCATGGTTGACACCTTAGTTTCTTAACCAAGATTCTTTAAAGGGTTAGGTTGGTCATTCAGATTCAGGATAGACCCCGCTAACTAAAATACAATAAAATTAAAAAGTAATATCTCAAAGTTGTTTTTTAGCAAAATAAACACACAGCAAGTGTTACACAAATAATATTAAGTTCACTTTTTAACCGACTTCAAAAGAGGAGGAGCTTTTTTTAATGTATGTTACCTGATTTCTTCCCCATTTAAGGTCAGGTTTATTTGAAGGAGTATACTCCTGAGGTGGTCCCATTTTAATTTGGTGATGATCTAGTGCTGATCTTCGGAGATATACAACGGAACTCTTCAAAAATAGACGGCAAATCTGTCGTGATTGCTGGAATCGCTTGGATGTTTATTGTTTATACAACATCATGACGTATCATTACGCCTGTATGCTCTGAGGGGTAAGCAGATGTATACAATATACCTAGATTTCGACAGTTAGGTATGTTAATTTTCATTTATTAGGGATAAGTGGATAACCCGTATAGTGTTTTTTTAAGTCGGTTTTATTTTTTGCAAAAAAGTTTTTGAGTTTAAAATGAACAATAAACCAAGAGATTGTATTTTTCAAGGAATAACTCATTGCTATTAAGGGAGAGGAGGGAGGGAGGGGGGAGGTTCAGCCCTTACCCTACCCCCTCTAGATCCGCTACGGTACATAGTACATCGTTATCCATAACAGGGAACCTATCTCCCGGGTGTCATAGCCGTAACTAACTGGATTACAAATATCAATGGCACAGGCAGGCGCAAGTAATGCGAATTAGTTCCATGAATTAGATAGTCTTAGTATGATATCTAGTGAAGTATGCTACTTGTGTTAGAACAGCTTTAATGTAGCAAAAAACGTTTTACTAAAAAGACAACTGACTTAAAAAGGCAGTAAAAGGTGTA
Source organism: Euplexia lucipara (assembly GCA_921972225.1). Classification (NCBI taxonomy): domain Eukaryota; kingdom Metazoa; phylum Arthropoda; class Insecta; order Lepidoptera; family Noctuidae; genus Euplexia; species Euplexia lucipara. The sequence goes on along the minus strand of OV179166.1, from coordinate 2,018,172 downwards.
TACGTTGCAGTCAAAACTCTTAACCAATATGTCAAAACTACTTTTGACTGAACGGGTTGGTCAAAAGTAGTTTTGACTGAAAATTATTGGTTTTTAGTACTTTTGACTGTAATTTTGCTAGTCAATACTACTTTTGACTGGTTAAGAGTTTTGACTGCAACATAATTATACAACGTTTACTTTTAAACCATGCAAAAGCACGAGCGTTTTGCCATCAACAAAAAGTACGAATCCAGACTCCACGTTGCTTTTTTTATTATTGATAGGCACGCCCTTGATCACTATCTCACCTGATGGTAAGCGATGATGTGGTCGACGATGAAGCACGCTTGCCTAGAAGCAACCTGTTCACTCTTGACTTGAAGACCCCAAGGTGGTAGCTATCAGGAAACACCGACACCGGCAGGGAATTCTACTCCTTAGCTGTACACGCATAATGAATGTTTTCCCAAAACGTATAGTACGTAGGTGGAACGTTACTAAAAAAAGAACAAATGGAAAAACGCTAACACTTTTTTCCCAACCCAGGAATCGCTTCAACGATCAACAGCCCCCCTAGCCAAGTTACAAACGATTCGTATCTATTCTCTTTCTACAATCGAGAACGCCTCAAATCCCTTTATTTTGACCACGTGACCTTTCGCTAAGTCACGTGGTCAAAATATTTTTTTTTACCGAATAGGTAACGAATCGACTTATTTATCTCGTCCATACTTTATCTCCATATTAAATTTATTGTCACGTCACATAGCGTGGGTCAATTATACTCAAAGGGCATACAGCGCTCTGCGGGTTCAATACAATAACGTCTTCAGAATGTTGTTGCGGTTGCCTCGTTTCTGCAGTTTTTCCATAATTCAAAAAGCTGACGTTTAAAATTATTCAAATTATTTTTAGCGATATGTTCGGGTAATTTATTATATAATATAGCTTTGGAGCCATTGCATATATGCTTTTGTGTAGAAATTTGGTTCTTGTGTAGAGCAAGTGCAACTTATTCGAGCGTCGTTGACTTTCGACCGGTCTATAATAGTGCATATTATTTTTTACAAAAATACAGGCTTCATAGGTAAATGTAAAGTGATAGACTGATATCGGTAAGTGTGCCTTCAATCAACCCTTGCGGATGTTATTATTTAGATAGAAAACTCTCATAGCAATAGACATTATAACCTAAAGTGCCACCGTATCCAATAGATCAGCGGAATAAAATGTTTTTTTTTTCTTGATTGTATCCCGATCCATTTTACTAAACAAAGTACCTACAAAACAAAAGGACAACCATTTAATTACTTAGTAGGGAATTTATTCTAGCTCCCTATAGGAATTAAATGTCTCGTTCCGCCCTGTCAGTTTTCACAGCGGTACAGAAAAAATCTGCCTAACTGCACGTAGGTACTTCTGAATAATTTTCCCTTGACTTCGGAAATCTGTTAATGGTTCAAGCTATAAGCTGATTCAATACTGTTTTTTATTATTTTTAATCACCCGACGCAAAAACGACGAGGTGTTTGTTATAAGTTTGACGAGTGTGCGTGTCTATGTCACCGTAGCTCGCGAACGGATGTACCGATCTTGACTTTTTTGTTTGAAAAGGTGCATTAGTCGAGAGTGTTCCTAGTAATGTTTGATGAAAACTGGTCCAAGATAGTTTTTTTTTTAATAGAACTCGGAGGAACTTTTTTTATTTAAGAATTGCAATCCCTGTTTTAATAAAACTTACCACAGAACATATTTAAGTTAATTGAAGAATGCCAAAAATATTAAGTGTCATTAAAACCGGCTTATTATAGCGTTAATCGGTATTCATTACAAATTGGAAATAAGGTCTTAAATTAGTATATTATTAGTATATTATTAGTATTATTATTATGAAGATGGGAAAAACAAACCCAGAAATGAAACCTTTGGGAGAAGGAGGTGTTTTTTTTTAGTTTAACCGCTTCCCGCTCCAAACTTAACCCACCAATCAGCTTTGAACGATAGCCGGTTACTAGGTCCCGCGGGCGGGGTGTCGTTTACCTACAGATCCCTGGTCATTTAGACCCCATGTTACTTTTACCGGGTGAAATACGGTTAACCGTGGCGCCTTTGACATCAGAACGGTTGGAATGTTTTTCTCTCTGTTTACTCGCTTTGCTCGTAATTAGGGGTATTAGAATGTATCAAAGGAAAAGTTACCTGTGTGATTTAAGTTTTTTTCGTGAGAGCTAAAGTGCAATTTTGGGTTGAAGGGGTGGAAGTTTGATTTCAGGCTTTTGAAGATTGTGTAGGTACCTACATGTAGAATGGTAATAGTATTAGTTTGTGACGAGTATTTCTTGAAGTATTATTATTTTATTACCCTTTTGCTTCTGCTTCTGAAAAATTAGGCTCTAAAAAGTATGTGTTCATTACTTAATAATAATATCCTCTAGAGGGCACCCTATTTGGTTTTATGTGACATTACATAGCCCATAACCAGCGACGCTTTCGACGATGTATTATTTGTCAAATTATGGTAAGTAGTTTAGAAGTTATTAGGAAACCGATGAACATACAACATACAACACATCATAGCGGTGCATCGTGGTCAAAATTATAACCTGCTTTTTTTAAAGTCGTGGTTAGGCTCGAAATTACATTTTCTTACTACCCTTATTTTACTACTAGCTCCATCGAATCAAGTTTTGACTCGAAAAAATAATAGATTAGCAATTTACTTTCGAGGTTAATTGTTGAGGGGTGAGCACTTAACCAGTAACTGTAGTACACATTTTGGTTTTCAGTATTTGCATCCAGTTGCGACTTGCGACATCCGCCATCTTGAATCTGGAGGTTCGGTTTTTCATTTGATTGAATGGCACGTTAACTTACTTTTAAGCCTTCTAGGAGTTTGACAACATGAACCTTATTCAATTTGTATTAAAGTTCAGAAACTACTAAATAAATTTGACACATTGGGGTAGCTTTATGTGCTGGCCTCTGTACACCAAAGGGCCGGAACAACGTGCTTGCTGCAGTCTTCCTGTCCGAATATATGTAACTAGCTTTTGCCCGCGACTTCGTTTGCGTGAAGTTTTGGTATCGCATACCCTTTTCTGAGATGCTTAACTTAATTTGTGATAGCTCGGCTAATATACATACATAAACATACATAACGTCACGCCTGTAATCCCCAAAGGGCTAGGCAGAGGTGTACCTGGTTACCAGGTACACCCACATTTCGCCAGTTATGATTGAGTCCCATGTAATAGGGGGCGAGCCTATTGCCATCAATCGGGCACAAATCCAGACTCCGGACACTGAGAAATTCCAGATAGAAAAACTCAATAACACTTTGCCCAACCTGGGGATCGAACTCGGGACCTCATGCTCAGCAGTAGCGCTTGCGACCACTAGACCAACGAGGCAGTCAGTCACTAGACCAACGAGGCAGCTCGGCTAATATGCATGATATAAATATAATTTATGCTACAAGCAATGAGTGGAACTAAAACTGTATCGGAAACAGAAATAATAATGAAAAATACTCTGTAAAAGTACTGGGGTCTTAAACGTATTTATTTGGATTAGGATTAATACCACGGTAACAAAAACTTTCTCGCAAATAATGCATTATTTTAGAACAAATTTGATTTCCATAAAAAGGGTTATAGTGATTAAACCTTAAAGGATAGACATACGCTGTACAGGACTTTTTAGAACTTTTAAAGAGGAATGATTTCGAAATACTTGATTTTTGCATAATTTAAACCGGTTACGCAACGCACGCAACGGAAGCTTTTTCCCGCTTGCAACATTTCTTATTGCTGCTCCGCTTCTATTAGTCATAGAGTGATGTTATGTAGCCTATAGCCTTCCTCGATAAATGGACTATCCAACGCAGAAAGAATTTTTCAATTCAAGCAAACAAGCATACTAACAAACAAACTCTTCTGTTTTATAATATTAGTATAGATTTAGTTGTCCTCAAGGCTAGAGTGAATAGGCTCTTTATAAACTAGTCCGCTTCACCATCACTGATTGCATCACTACTTAACAAAGGTAAGATCGCAGTCTTCTTCTTAACGTGTCGTAGTGGCTAACCTGGTGTCAGAGTTTTAATGCCGCCCATGGGCCTCTGACTTGACATCACATGCCGTCGAGAAATATCTCTCAGGTATGCCGGTTTCCCTCAGTGGATTAGCAGGTTGAAGTGGCAGTGGGCAGGGCACATAGCACGGAGGACTGATGACCGATGGGGTCGAAAGGTTCTCGAGTGGAGGCCACGTATCGGCAAGCGCAGCGTAGGACGTCCACCCACAAGGTGGACAGACGACCTCATTAAGGACGCGGGAACACGCTGGATGCGAGCCGCTTCCAACCGGTCTTATTGGAGATCTATGGGGAGGCCTATGTCCAGCAGTGGACTTCCTATGGCTGAAATGATGATGATGATGATAATGATGCCGGATTCCCTCACGATGTTTTCCTTCACCGTTTTTGAAGCAAGTGATAATCATCCAATAAGCACATGGATCTGAAAGGTCACACCAATAGGCCTTCACTGAGAGAGATTTTTTTTGAGATTGCAGTCTAGCACTAGTTGATACAGGCTGTTGGTCTAGTCTAGTATTTATTGGTCCTGACTGCTATGCTGGAAATGTTTGTGTAATGTGTTGAGCACGATCATTTGTTCTGTGTCTGGGTGTAAGTAATTTATCTAAAATACATACATATTACACCCAACACACCTATAAACTTAATGTTAAATGTTAATAAAATAAATGTTATGTTCAAAAGGTATATAATACGAAATTGCACTAAAATGATGTAATAAGAAAATAATAGAAAATGTTACAAAAAGGTCACAAAAATGTTAGATGTTGCGCGAGCTCGATACTTTACCGAAAACTGACGTACTTGCGTAGACGTGACGATACTACATTTTCATAAATTAACAAAATTTGCAGTATTATAACTAGGCTAATTAAGTACAATGTGCGGTTGCTGACCGTACAATGTATGTATTTAAAAATGTATAAGTATGTCAGCTGATTAGTACCCATAACACAAGCTCTGATAGCTTGCAAGTAGATGGTGTTGTGTGAAAGTTGAGGAATATTACATTATATACTATACACTAATATTTTAAAGAGATAAAATTTGTTTTTTTGTTTGTATGTAGGGGGTAATCTTCGGAACTAATGATCCAATTTTAAAAATTATTGCACTGGTGGAAATCTGCACTATTCCCGGATGACATAGGCTACTTTTTATCCTCGTATTCCCACGGGGACGGGAACTACGCGGGTGAAACCGCGTGACGACTGCTAGTAAATTATATCTTCAAATGTAAATGTACTGTTTTCCATATAAAATACCTACCTACTATCTATTCTAGATCACGGACAGGTCTGAAATAGCTACTTGTAATTCAGAACATACTTAATTACCTTTAGGATACCCAAGAAAAAATCAGATCCTTCTTATTCAACCCACTGGCGAAACGGCCGACCGTGGAATATTTAATTCCAGCCTCTTGAATTCTGTACATTTCTTTTCAACGTTTCAGTTGAAAAACAACCTTAATTACGTCGACAATCAAAAGGTTAATTGACCCGCTTACAACAAGATGTTTGTCAAAAAATTATGCACAAATAAAAACGCTATTTTGTAAAAATACGGGACTATAATCATTTTGCACGCGCCATTTTTTTGCGAAAACTTTTGGTCGGTTTTTTGTTATTTAAAAAACCGTCTATGTTCATAAGGGTATATTGAGTCAAAAAACATATTTGAAAGAACTACTGGGTTATTGGAAAACTACATTCAGGATAGAAGGGATAGATCGACGCCATTGTGTTGAAAATTTTCCTTAGTTTGTCCCAATTATCGAATAAGTTTTTTTTATTTGGAACAAAAATAAATAAATAAATATTCCACAAGTTTTCACACAACGCAATTTAGGTCCAAATTAAGCTTGAGAGCTTGTGTTATGGGTACTAAACAGCTGATAAACATACTTATAATATTTCTAAATACATACATATTATAGACTAGCTTCTGCCCGCGACTTCGTACGCGGATCCTGTTGCTTATGCCAGCGACAACGGGGTCGTCAAAATCGAAGATCTGAAACATCTGATGTCGAATTCTATAAGCCCGGGGACGGGAAATCAATGGGATGCGCGAGACGATTCAAGATGTTCCAGATTTTTTATTTTTGTTGGTCAACAGGAAATGCCATCAGACTTAACAACTTTTGCTAAGACGCCATTTCTATTATGTATATGTTATATTGTCTCTGGGCTTTGGAGTTCCCCTACAGGTGCTCCAGATCTTCAAATTTAGTCTCACAGCAGAAAACACTCTTCACGTGGAATAGTTTTAGCAATGGCACCATTTTTATATCTCTTTTACTTTAGGTGTTCCATTTTCCAAAATAAATTATAGCCTATAATATGTTGCGTGACGTTCACGATCAGCGGTCAGTCGCGCATCTCCTTCCCCCACTTATCTCTAGAGTCGATGCGTATATACGCTGAAAACTCAAGCGTCATGCTTTTTCCGTGAACGTCTTCAACTCGCGAGACAGTGCATGATGTTCACGATCAGCGGTCAGTCGCGCACATATTCTTTACTGGTCTCTAGATACCTGGATGTAGATGCGTAAATACGCTGAGAATGCAGGCGTGCTTCGCGATCCCAAGAAGTTTCCACGGAGCAAGTTGCAGCCTCATGTTCTCGAACAGCATCAAGTCTCTCCTAACGCTCTTCGGTAGATTGTTGGGATCTTATGGTCTTTAATCATTTAGCACCTTTGGAACATTGGGAAAAATTTGACCTCTTTCCAGGCATGGTTATAGTTTTATTGTGATGATACCTGATCAATTAAAATCTAAGCGGCTGCTCCCCTGCGTTACCGGGTAAGCTACCGTGTAACGAAGATAAATGGAAAAGGAAATTAAACACTCAAATAGCAAAAGCCCGAAGGCATACGATAAAAAAAATGTGAGTTTTAGCCAATAGAGTCTAATTTTCAACGATATACCATCATCATCGAAAATCAGTCCCGAACTGTTCCCGCCTTCACCGCGTAGTACTACTTATGTTATTTTATAATTATGCAATGAAGTTAGTGATAGCTTTAATTTCTATACCAAATGTGTCTAATCATCGATTTTTATAAGTCAACAGGAAATGCCTATCAGACTGAACAACTTTTGCTAAGACGTCATTCCTATTTGAGTTATGGTGAAGCTGGGCTCTTGGAGTTCCACAACAGGTGTTCCAGATCTTCGATTTTTATACGTCAACAGCGAGTGCTCATAAGGCTTAACAACTTTTGCTAAGACGTCATTCCAATATATGTTATAGTGTAGCCGGGCTCTTGAAGTTCCACATCAGGTGTTCCGGATCTTCAAATTTATTCTCTCAGCAGAAAATGCTCATAACGTGGAACAATTTTTGCTATGTTACCATTTTTGTATCTCCTATAGTTTAGATGGTCTGTTGCGGTTCTGCATCAGGTGTTCCGGATCTTCAAATTTATTCTCTCAGCAGAAAATGCTCATCACGTGGAACAATTTTTGCTATGGGACCATTTTTGTATCTCCTATAGTTTAGCTGGTCTGTTGCGGTTCTGCATCAGGTGTTCCGGATCTTCAAATTTATTCTCTCAGCAGAAAATGCTCATCACGTGGAACAATTTTTGCTATGGGACCATTTTTGTATCGCCTATAGTTTAGCTGGTCTGTTGCGGTTCTGCATCAGGTGTTCTAGTTTCCAAGATAAATTATAGCCTATGTGTTGACCAGACTTAATATCTATACAACAAAAAAAAATCATTCAAATCCGTCCAGTAGTTCCGAAGATTGGCGTGTGCAAACAAACAGACAAACAGACAAACAGACAAACAGACAAACAGACAAACAGACAGATTTTTTACTGTTTCTAAACCCCCCTCAATTATTATTTTTTAAATATATTCAATGTACAGACACAGTTTTTTTACAGTCTTATTATATGTATAGATAAATTACACCCAAACACAGAACAAATGATCGTGCTCATCACACAAACATTTGTCCTGGGTGGGAATCGAACCCATGACCTCCAGCATAGCAGTCAGGGTCATTAACTACTAAACCAACAGGCCAGTCAGAAAGAAAGAGAAACATATTTTTAGGCAATAGATTGACACACGGCACGGACGGTAAAAACATGTACAAACAAAAACACGAAAACGGCATGTTTCACGGGCTTTGCCAAAAGGTTTACTAACTAAAAAATCCGATAAAGAATTGCTTAAGGGTTAACTGCAAATTATAATTAATGTTGAGAGACTGAAATGTCGAAGTCCGTGTCACTAGTGGAATCCTGTGTTACAATCACCCAATGAAAATTATAAATGATTTACTTAGATAGGTATTCTTTAAAAATCTCATTAAGTTGCATATAAACGATAATTTTCTCTGTTTTTTTTACTAATTTCCGTTCAAAAATTACAAAGTCCTGAGGTAACACATAAAAAATACTTATAACCGAATTAAGAACCTTCTCATTTTTATGTTGTAAATATCAGTTAAGAACAACAAAAACTATATCTTACATGATTATGAAACATAAAAACAAATAATTATAGACTGGCCTGTTGGTGTAGTAGTTAGTGACCCTGACTGCTATGCCGGAGGTCGTGGATTCGATTCCCACCCAGGACAAATGTTTGTTCGATGATTACGATCATTTGTTCTGTGTTTGGGTGTAATTTATCTATAATATGTATGTATTTAGAAAAATATAAGTATGTTTATTAGCTGTTAAGTACCCATAACACAAGCTCTCAAGCTTAACTTGGGACTAAATGGCGTTTTGTGAAAAGTTGTAGGAATATTTATTTATTATTTATTTATTTAAATTTAAATAACTTTTTGAAATCTCAGCGTTAGTCTCACTCACAGTGAAAGTTGTCTATAATCATAATTATTTTAACCCCCTCAAAAGTTTTGAGTGAACTACCAATTGCCCTTTAAGCGCAGCAACTTTCGAGCGAAAGTCAAAAGTAAGAAGGTTAAACTGTTTTGCGTAGGTAAACAATCACTTAAGTCACAGGTTTTGTAAGAAAAGTGTAGGCGTTTCATCTCTTGGGACGATTTACGAGTTGATCCTTAACTTGTTTGGGGATCGTATGGCAAAAAACATGGAATGAAGGAAAACTCTTCTTTATTATAATATTCTTCTTTATTATATATTTCACAGGATGTTCTACCCATGAATATGAGCAACTTTCCCTGATTTTTTTTCGTGATTTCAGAGTCGGTCCCATAGTGAAAGTTGTTCATATTCATGGGTAGAACACCCAGTGAAAATTTAGCCAGTTATTGAAAAATAACTCTGTATAGGTACACGTCTGGTCCTAAGAAAATCTACTATCTTTAAAAGGCTAACAATCAGTCCTTTTTAACTAATTTACAAAGGAGGCGGAGGTTCTTAATTCAACTGTTTTAATCGAAAATTCTTTATTCCTTTTGAGAGCGTACACTCCCCGTGTTATTTGACGTCACGAATTTCATCGTTCAATAAAGGGAAAAATAGGAAATCATCCATTTCTACAAAAAAAAAAACTAAAAATAGTAAAATAAAACAAGAAAATACAACGTACTCTATCAAAACACTAACGGTGGCCAATAATAAAATATGTATTTTTATATCAAGTCGCTTAAAGATATTTTACGTCAAAAAATACTAAAGACCTCTCCAACGTGCCCTTGAGGGTATAATTAGATCAAAACAACTAGCAGAATTTGAGTGTAGGTACAGAGGCCAGCACATCAAGTTACCCCAATATGTCCAATTTCTTTGAAAGAATTTCAACTTTATTACTTGCAGAATAAAGGTCATGTTAAATTGGGAAAATTTTACAATTTGGGGTAGCTTCATGTGCTGGCGTCAGTACTTTTGAGACACCTCTACTTAACCATTGGATAACGGGCCCGATCTTACGAGTGCGATTTAAATGCAGTTCTAGAATGTGGCAAGGAAAGTTATTCAATCAAAGTCAAAAAAGTCAAACCATTAATTTCAATTAGGCCATTATAAGGCACTTTTGAACGTCGAACAACATTAAAAATGATTCTAGATGCCCCTTCCAAAATGTAGGTTTGTATGAAGAAGAATGGGCAAGAAACTCCTTGCTTACTTTTTAAAAATAGTTTTTACAATACTTTGTAAACATTAATCTGATTATATGTGAGGACATTGCATCTATAATAAAAACTACTTTAGTAAGATAGGTTTAAGAAAATAAAAAAAATAAGCTATGGAGTTAATAATTTGCATGATTAAGTCGGTACAGCTAGATACATTTGTGCTCACATGTTTACAAATGTAATACGTAAAAAATATAGTGAAAAAATTAAATACATTAAATTAGCAACCAGTTTGATTTTGTCAAGACTCCAAGATTGTCCTATGGAGCAGGACCAGCATGTTTCTAAGCATTCCTATCTTGAATATAAAAGATCTATCAATTAATACTCTTTATTTGTGAACATAGGTTACAACAAAAAAAGAGGTTACAATATTATTGTCATACATAATTACAGTTAAATAGTTTCTCTATGTTTTGCTATACGGCGTACAAATATACATTTAGTTTGGCCGTTTAAAGAAGTTAATCTATAGCATGCAATGTAATAGATTATAAAAATAAAATAAATAATATATTTCAGTGGTCGATTGGTCAATATTTTAAAATGTATTGTAAGTACTTATTGAAATGGTTCAGGCAATGTCAGGTAATGTCTCTACATTTAATGAATACGTCTATGTCAATAATAAATATTATAATAAAATTACGATGAAAAAAAATAATAGACTGTTTAACAAAATTTTAGTTTTTATTCCCTCATCTAGATTACCTACAAGAAAATATTCGACACATATTTTTTCTTTTTTACGTAATCAAAAAATAACGGCGATACATCGAGTCAAAATGTTGCATGACGTCACTAGCCAGTATAGTTTGTACAAGATAATGACGATACAAACCCCCTCTCCTCACCTCTCTCCCTTTAATGCGCTTAATCTAAGCAGTTTGATTCCATCAATTTGAAAAAAAATTGTGTCGAATATTTTATTGTAATCTAGATGAGGAACTAAAAAACTAAAATTTTGTTAAATTGCCCACTGTGTTACTGAGAAAATAATATTTAAAATTGAAACGTTTACATTATACATTGGCATTTATATTTTCTTGAGCATGGTTGCAAGAACATCAATTTCATCGGAAACATTTAGCCATAGTAACTGTGTGTAAATACCCCTAATATAATGACACTTGACCCAAACAATTTAACTTAATAAGGGTAAGTTTACCACATCAGTTCAATGGGGTCAGATAACTTAAATTTCGACCCCGCGATCCTCCAATCTTCAACGAGCACGGGTTAATGCTTCTAAACAATAATATTATCATAATAATTATTACGGATAGTTTTGTTTTATAGGTCAAGAGCGGACTCTTGACCAATAAAACCAGTGGCTAGTTAAACCTCGCAAGCGTCGATCGGGCTGGGAAAAATTCCAAAAGATTCTGTATCCAGATATACCCTCAACGAGCGCTACAGTACCCCACACCACAGAGAACATTTTTCTGTGCCTTCTCGTTCAAATAAGAAGGAACAGCAGCTACTAACACAAGTTTCTGGTAGTAGCAAAGCGACTACAGAAAAAAAAAATTTTTAAAGGTTTTTTTCTGTTTCTTTTTATATAATTTTATTTAATTTAGTGACTAGCTAACGACCGTTGCATGATTCAATTGAAGGTTAAGCTTCGATTGCTGGCTTTAGATAGGAGGACAGACTCCTCTTTTTCTCGAAAAATACGTTAAGCAACCTTGAGACGCACACCACACTTTCTATATTCGTTTGTATAAAAAAAATATAGTGTGTCACAATGTTTTTTTATGTTATTTGTTGTCTTTTAAGTCTTATTTTGTGTGTTAAGCAATGCCTTTTGTGTGTATTGAATAAATGTCTAACCTATCTAACCGACTGTCACTCCTAGATCTTTAACGGTCTTTACGGGTAAGCTATTAATTCCCTCACACAGCGTCATTGTATTTTATTTCACATCGGGCTCGTGACCACTGCACAATACTGCAAATCCGAGCGTATTTTGGGTACGGATTCGTATCCACACTAACTCCTCAAGAAAGGGCAGCAGTGACATCGATAATGCGGGCTATGTCTCGAGAGTTAAATTTCCATCCAGTGTTAACAAAAAGATTTCCACAGCCGAGTTGTGGAGTCCAAATAGTTAGGCAGTCATTTCAATTAAACAAGACCATTATGGACCCTGTAAGGTACATAAAAGGAGAGTGAAACCCTGTTTGAAGATATATTTTTTACAAAAGTGTTTTTCAAAGAATTCATCCAAATTCAAAAAGTCTTAAACTAAAGGTAAGCTACATCATCAAAGAGAGAATCGAATAATTAAGTTAGAAAATCAAGTAGGAAATCCAATACATTGAATATTAGGTATTTTTTTAGCTTTAATAATGTAATAAGAACTAGTTACCTGGAGAATTATTAATAGTGAAACAAGGAGGTCCAATAGCAGAAATAATGACAACAGTCTAACTATCAATATTAATAACAACTTATATCTAGTAAACCTCGGGCAGAAGAAGGTTTATAAAATTCGTAACAATCCTAAAGAAAGCAAAGTAGAAGAAGTAAATTCAAATTCGTGGATTTAAAAACGATAAGCGTGTCCGAGTTTAAATTGTGCTCGGAAATTGAAGACAAAATGCTCCCATGGGATTACGTTATGCGGTTGGATAGCCAATTCTTTCTGTTTTAGTAAAAGAAGAATCTACGCATTTTTTTGTTTCTTTTAAGAGTCGGTAATATATCTTTCTTCTTATATACATAAAATTCTCGTGTGTTTGTAACAAAAGTCCTCCGAAGCAGCTTGACCGATTCTTACGAAAGTTTGTGTGTATATTCAGACTAATAAAAACTTTACTAATACATCGAAACATTTTTAATAAAACATACACATTTATGAGATAAAACTTTAAAACAAAATATTATAAAACTGGTGATTTTGGTTTTACCGTACTTATTTCAACAGAGTAATAAAATTACAAAAAAAGACACCAAAATAGACTCAAAGGTCACAGACAGAGGTCTTACAAAGTCTAGACATTATCTTGGTCAAATCATGTGAGCACCACGCAAATTAGGTATCTATGCAATGAATTTTTACAAACAAAAATGACTGAACAATCATAATATTACTGGAATATCAAGAAACATCGAAACAGACTCAGAGGTCACAGTCTCTTTGAAAGTCTAAAATAAATTATTTTGGTAACATCATTCGAGGACCATGCATGTTTATTTATTTATTTATTGCATTAATGTCGTTTAGAAGGTCTTGTTACAGATATGAGTTTCGTACATGAACCCTGCTAGGGCACTGCAACATTAGGTACCCATATCTATCTTAAATTTAATTCTATGCATTACATAAAGTTATATAAAGAGAGAAAATAATAATTATAATATTACATTATCAACTGTCATCTTATTCTATATACCATATATGTCTTATTGTCATTAATTAGTTATTGAATGTGTTTATTACCTACATTATTACATTGCGTCAATCTACAATATTGATATAACAGAATGTCAATTATTTGTCAAGAACTCATTTAGGCTATAATAACATTTCTGTACTAGGTGCAATTTAAGCGCGATTACAAATTTATTGTCAAATTCTATGTCTATAATATCGTTAGGTAATTTATTATACACATTACAAGAGGTGTTCATAGCGCAAATAAAATTTTGGTGCAAAATATTTAGTAAAACTGAAATATACCTTCATCAGAATCAATACAAATTCGGACGAATTGGAGGCTTAGAACCTAATGGGCTTCGGTTCGCACCCCTTGGATACATAGGTTATCATACTTTTTCCCATAGGGTTACGCAGAAACTACAGTTACAGAGCGCCATCTGCTACGATTCTTACATACTTCTTTTACTTCGTTTTAATTAATACAAACTTAATTAACCGACATCAGGAGGACTCCATTCGTTTTTCTTTATGGATGTATCAAGTCAGCGATTACGCTGAGATTTATAATCCGATTTACACAAAAGACACAGACTTCCGAAACTACATAAATAAACTATTTATTATAAAGTCGGTTGTATTTTTTTTTGTAAAAAAAGTTTTTATTTCATCAATATATTTTCGAGAAATACCCTTTAAAGTTGTTAACATAAGTAAACTGTGTGTCTATGGCCTAAACAGTAAGCGCCTCTGACCAAAGACATTTGACCTCATATCCTCGGGTCCTTTCACAACAAAATAATATAATTTACCTTATTTATCGGTCAATAGACAGTGTGTTCAGCCTAAGCAAATATAGCAATTGTGGTCAGTCGGATAAAAATCATTGTTAGAATGGTGGCGCCCGTATAGAAATGTTTCTTTTAAATCCTGTAGTGAACAACATCGTTACATGCAGAAACAATAAAGATAAAGAATAGAATAAAAAAGACATTTCTCGGAAATAGGTTAAAACGTCATCATCTGCTTGCTTAACCTTTCCTCGACTATGTTGGAGTTGCTCAGATGTAGCTGAATACACAAGTATTTTTTTGCTGTATCGACTTGATGGAAAACTACTTAGATTATGTGCATTAAAATAAAGAAGAGGGGGTTTGCGACTTCATTATTCAGTATTAACAGTAAGTACAGGATAGTGACCTTATGCGCCATTTTGACTCGAAGTATCGCCATTATTTTTAAATTACGTGTAAAAAGAAAGAAAAAAATGACGTGTGGCACTCGGAGACTGCCGCGGTAAAGCTATTGCATAGCATTTTTATCAACTCCTCTCCTCTCCCCCTCCCCATTCCTCCCTCTCCCCTACACCTCCCCCGCCCCTCCTCTCACCCCTCCCTCACTTTCCCCTCCCGTCCCCTGCTTCTTCCCTCCACCCCCTCCACATCCCTCCCCTGCCCCTCCGTCCCCTCTCACAATACCCTCTTCCCTCTCTCACAATCCTCCCTCCCCCTTCCACTCCCCCTCCCCTCCCCTTTCCCGTCCCCACTATCCAATACGTCTATACAATACGTCTAATCGCACACAACGCCGTGTCGAAGACTGCCGAACTGAAACGACGTTAGACGATGCACGGTCTTCAAGCCACACCTCCTTGCCCGTCGGAGTGGGGAGCGTGAGGTTTTTTCGTTACGGAATTTCTGGATTCGGTCCCCGCGCTCAAGGCCCGCGATAGAAGCTATGCAATAGCTTAAAAATGTGTGTCCTTTTTTTTCCAGTAATCTGATTAGGGAATAACAACTAACATTTTGTCAAATAGCCACAGTACTTAACTACACTCAACCGCATAGTAGAGGTAACAAGTTTGCAATTGACACCGTCTTCGTGTCGTAGTTACAAGTGATGTGCAATTCACTGTTTAAGCAAGAAATAGGTACCTACCTAGGTACGACGTGTGTTTGCTCATGTGCAACGACGGATACTCTGCGTTTAATATGCCAGAGAATTCAAATACGACCGACTTGGTAGAGAGAGGTACGAATGTGTACCTTAACTCAATTTAGTCTGTAACTGTGCAATGTGAGCGGGCATGCTGTTACACGGAAGGTTTAGAGTTGCTTGTCCTTAAGAAACCACCTATTGGAAAGGGGGAACTATGAACTATACAAATTTGAGACTCTGAGAGGTTACAAGGGACACCCGGGTGGAACGAAGTTCCTTTCGATAGAAAAAGAGAGAGACAGACAGAGAAACACGTGCACGCAGCACGTCTTACAACTAAGTATAGCAAAAAGTGTCGTTACAACTTTTGGTCTTTATTTTTTCCGTCTAGCCCCCTTTCGTAAGGCGTGATAAGGAACTTCGATCCAATATTTATGATAATAATAATTTATTGAAACAAGTAGGTAACAGGACTCACACTGTAAGTAAGAATACACTTACAAACTACGTGAGTAACAAACAAAGCTTAAAACCGAAGCAGAATGTGAGTTTATTGCCGCTAGATGACCGGCCCAGCCGAAACCTTGCAGCAATAGTTCTCAAATACGCAATCAGGCCTATTCGCTAACATAGACAGGATGCTGTTGGCGCTGCCCCGTACCCTACGAACCAAGGGATGCGCACCGCTTCCGCATCACCGTGTAAAAACCATCCTCGCGTGCCTCAGCAAACTTCCCTGAGGAACTGCAGTAACGGGGCAACCCCATCAGCACCCTGTATGCGTTATTGTGTTGGACGCGTGGATTTATGAAGCGGTAAAAGCCTAGTTGCCAAAGAGTCATATTTGCGAAAAAAAACCCGGCAAATTTCGTTCCGCCTTAAGGTCGTGGCACATTATAACGGCACCGCAACTGCACAGCTGCCGCACGCCGTCGCCTCGAATTTAGGCTACGGCTGGCTACCAGTGCGCTAACTACGCATCGTCACGGCGTCGGCAAGCTTGCAGTCTGCACGTCGCCTGCGGGGTGCAAGCTCGCAGCTCGCGCTCTTGCCGAGAGTTGCAAGCTAGTTGTCACTGCGAACACAATATTGTTCGCAGTTGGCTTTTTCATATTGACATTGTGAAATATACTGTACTACACACGATTTAATGCTCTAAATTGAATGACAAGCCAATTGCTGGTGTGCCGGTGCCGTGCCGTTATAATGTGCCATGACCTTTAGAATCAATTTATTCAATGTGTTTAGTTTTTACTGGCTGACGCCCGCGGCTTCGCCAGCATGGATGTTGGCTAACGCGCCCAACTCGATGTTTGGCCTGCCAGTGCATACAAAAACTTGACAAATTATAAATATCTACTAAGAGCTTCCTTGAAAACGGCATCGGCGTAGTCATTTTTGAGTTTATAGCGAACAGACAGATAGGCAGCCGCGACGCAAGCGCGGTTCCACGGTTGTGGGCATGCCCACAACCCTAATTGTGATCAGACAGATCAAATGATCGTGCTCACCATACAAACATTTGTCTTGAGTGCGGAAACGAACCTTAACCCAAAAGCATAGCAGTCAGGGCCACTAACCAGTACATCAACAGGCCAGTCAAAGAAATACTTTATGTATGAATGTTATACCAAAAAAAGATTAATGATACCGGGCTGGTATCCGCAACTCCACGTCAAAGCACACGGTATTTTGCATATGGGCTATAATCTACCACGCGAGCCCAGTGCGAATTGGTAGATGTCACATGTCTTCGAATTTTTGATTCTAGGACATGCCGGTTTCCTCACGATGTTTTCCTTCACCGTTTTTGAGAGCAGTGGTGATGAAATAAATTACACAAAGTAATGCGCCTGCCTGGGTTCGAACCCACGACTTACTGTTCGTAAGTAGTTCAGTTTAAAATTATGGCTTTTGTATCTTTTAATGATCAAGAAGTGCTGCTTGTCAGCTAATTTGATTATTATGACTTTTGATTATGATTTTTGAGTTGATAGCTGATATTATTATTTTCATATTATTGATGGTTTCTGTAGCTTTGCCATTATAAGGTAATTAAAAACAAACAAAAAAAGGCAATTATTAATATTTATTAAATATCTCTTGATGCAAAATACATTTTAAAATCAGATACAATTTCAAATACCAACCTAAGTACATAAAACTTGTAGAAACATGTTTGAAAATCATTTAAAATCATCATATTAAAAACTAATAAATTAAAATAATACATTTCGATTCAATACTGTTCGTTCAAAATAAAATAGTTTTGTTTCTAAAACACAACTTCAGTAAAAAAAAGTCAAATTAATATATTCGAGTTAATAAAATTGTACTGTTTGACATAGCGTGTTAGGCATATATTGTACCTAAAATAATGTATTAAAATAGTACTGTACATAAAAAACTCACATTGTTATCACATGGGCACAGAATCTGTGAAGGTGAGAGAGATTCAATGAATTAGAATTAGAAGTTATTTTAAGGAGGGGCTTGTGGCTAAATGATAACAGCCTCAAGGGTCGATCTAAATTAAGCTACACTTGCCGAGGTCTGTCCGGGGATGGTTGTCTATTTAACGTAAGTACTAAGACTTCTCCGTGCATCAATAAACACGTTGAGTCTTCGTTACTGCCTGTAGGATTTCGACATTTATACGAGACGCCAATATATTTGGGATAAGGCTAGTCAGATGATGTTAATTATAAGTCAATTCATATTACTTTAGTAGAATCCTCTGAGGTCCTATTCATAACCCGTACTATCTTTCCCTGTTTATCTCTTGGTATACCATGCTTCACGAGCATATGCCGTCTCACCGTCTCCGTCTTAGTATAAGTTATGCTGCAAATACTGCAAGCATACATATACATCCTTTCATGAACATTATTACAATGTGCGAGCATGTCACCGTGTCTATAAAACTTTCTAGGACAGTACGTACATTGATACTGTTTCTCCATATGACAGACTAAATGATTCCTCCATATAGCTCTCCGGCGGAATGTTAAACCGCATTTCTCGCATGTGAACGGTCTTTCACCTGTATGTAACCGCAAATGTTCTATTAAATCAAGCTTTCGAGGCGCTTTATACGGGCAATGGTCACATTGCAGATACGGACCTACACCGTGTCGGGCGATTTGATGCATATGCATTTCAGCGAGGACGGGAAAGCCTTTTCCACACTGGTCACAGATGAACTTGCAGTTGTTGTGTCGTTGCATATGGTGGTTATAGGTTAAGCGGTTAGCAAGCATTTTATGGCATATCTTGCATATTAGGTTGTGTTCCTTGATCGGTATTGGCCTATATTTCAGTTCCCTTTTTAATTTACTTTTAGCACATTTCACATAGTTAAACTTAGTATCAGAGTTGATAAAATATTGCATTGCATCCAAAACGTTGTTGATTTCTGTTGAATAATCATCTTCTTGTTCATTGACATTAGTTTTAAAGTCTGCTTTATCTATGAAATCATCAAAATCGTACATTCTTACAGCCAAATCCATGTCTGCATCAGTAGGACCATCCTCTGACCCAAATTTTTCATCAGATATAATGTTTTGGTCACTTTCATGCGTTTTAAGAGTCTTTTTTATGGACTTTTTGGGTTTTCTAATGCGTCTAGAAGGTTGTATATTACAGTCTGGTGGGAAATACTGGTTGAACATCACATATTCACACACAATTTCCTTCACATGTAAAGTATTGCTCTTATTTTTATTTACAAGTTTCTTCAGCTCTTCGTCTGCCGATTCACACTTTAATTTGAAGTAGATAGTTTGTTTTAGTAAATGAACACACTTTCGGCACATCATAGGCGGCAGTTCATCGTCTTTTTGCAACAGAACATTGGTTACAATTGTTATTGCTTTGCCGTAATAACTGAGGCCGTCGTCACTTGAATTATCAATTAAACTAAACATTTTTTCGTCACCGTTCCGAGATAAACACAGGCGGCATATAGTTTTGTACATATTCTCGTAACTATCCATTATTTTAGGACGTCCAAGACGATTTTCACACTGATTCTGTAGAATTTTGTTGTTTTGTTTGACAATTAGACATTGACAATGACAATGACGTAAAGTCAGATAAGATTTTGCGTTTCGTTTCACACATTTTATTATACTGCCAAACAGTTTTAATAGTTAAAAATAACGTAGAAAATGCATAAAAAATGTTTTAAAAATATCATATAAGTAGAGGTATTTTATAAGTAGTCATGTCACAGTTCAGATTTTCTCAAACTTTTCCAGAGATATTTATGACAGGGATACTCAAGACTAATAATGGCCGTTTCACAGGTAAGGGAAGTTGATTTGTTCAAACTTTTAAGAACAGACGCCAGCACATCAAGTTACCCCAATGTGTCAACTGTCTTTGATCGTTTTTCAACTTTATGGCAAGCAGTGTAAGGTTCATATTCAATTGGGAAAATTTGACACATTGGGGTAACTTGATGTGCTGGCGTCTGTACATAAATTACTCAAGTAAAACCGTGTAATATAAATGAAAATTTACACCAATGTCATACGATGTTAATGCATACACTGTACAGACACAGTGACAGTCGGAGGTAAAAAGAAAACTGCAGAGTTTGCGGAAAAGGCAACACACACAAAAGCCAACATACCTAATTATCTAAACAAATTTCACGTTCTACGCGATTTCTTAGACATGTATTTGTTTATAAAGTTAACAGTTTACCTACATTTTATACTATGAACGTGAACATTCGGCAGAAGATCTACATTTAAGAGGGCTTTGGCGTGGTTATCATTCTGCCCTGCTATCAATAACTATCATTATTATCTACAGCCACTATGCCATGGAAACTAAAATATAATTAGGTTAATCCTGCTTCACCACCTTCTTATAAAATTATTGAAAACTTGTCACTTCACAGCTATAAACAGGTCCCACACGAGGTATTTTTAAGGTAGGTATTTTTGGTATTTAGAGCCAGTTCAATCTCCGGTACCGAACTCCCGACACTCAGTGCAGCAACCAATCGCCCAGCCACTGCGCCAAGCGTGTCGTGCTTTTTATGGATCACTTACTTCGAATCAATCAGAATCATCAAACAAATCCAATCCTGAATTGACATCCACGAGCACCACTTTATCGCTACTAAAAAGTGTAATTGATCCATTAGGTAGGTAGCTACTTATCCACCCTAAAGAAAACAACCATAAAATCCCTTACAAATTAACACATAATAGATGTGCGTAACGCAGTCGTAAAATTCCTCCACCTCTCTCATCTTATTTGTGGCCTAAATAAGTCTTAATAGTGTTTACATTAAAGCGTTCCGCGGGTGGCAATAGAATGCTCCAGTCCGTGGCCTCGAAAGTGGCGAGGCCAAGAAATGGCCATTAATTTCATTTTCGACTTTGAAATGATTTTAGGAGATTTAAAATGTGATAAATTTATTTATGAGAAGAGTTTTTGGTGTAGCAGTATAATCAAATAAAAAAGAATCCCTATTTTCCTTGAGCATGACATCATGCACGAATGGCTGGATTCTTTTTTTAATGTGTTTGTTATTTGTCAGGAGAAGGATATAATGAAAGAAATAATAAGAAAGTTAAGCGGAACCTTAGAAAATTAAAGAAAACTTGACTACAGTAGTAAGTTAAACATATTAAAATGCAGCGCCACTTTTCATGACATGACTGGTGACAAATGTCTTTCCGGTTCATTTTTACACGACAGAAATTGATTCTAAGCTGGAACAAAGGTTGCCGGGGCAGCTAGGCTATAATAAATATCTTAGAAAACTTGGAATAATAATAATTGTTTAATGACCAATAATGTTCTTTTATATTTCCTAGTAGTCTTAAACATATTGATTTACTTAGTGAAAAGCCATTTTTTTAAACATGACTTCTTTTTTAATGGCCGCATTATGGTGCAGTTGCTGGTAGTCATGCTTAAACTGAAAGAACAGACTGAGAAGAGTTACGTCGTCTACTTATAATATTAGTTTTACGGTATTATACAAAAATATAATATTCCTTCATATTCTTAGACATTTTGTTATAATTTAGAATGCAACCCATTGCAACAGTCTACTTGTAAACTTAAAAATTAAACAACAAAACCAGGCAACATACTCGTACAAAATTATAATCAGGTAACTGTACATAACGGTAGCCTTGTCACCGGATCGTATTTTATTTAAAGCACAAATTACACTGACCATCAGTTACAATAATTTGTGGCCTCGTCACCGCCACTTTCGAGGCCACGTTCTGGCGCCTAATAGCGATGTACGATAAACGCTCACACCAGGATAAAATGCCGCAGCGCCATATCACTCCAGTGTGAATGAGTTTTACTTTTACTCCACTGAAGATATACCGCGATGTTGTGTGGTAGATACAGTTTTAAACATGATATGGAGCACTTGTGATATAAAATAGGTACCTATGTATCATAAGTTAGACTGTAGCCGATCTCATTAATTTATGTACAGACGCCAGCACACCCACCTACCCCAATGTGTCAAATTTCTTTGATAGGTTTTCAACTTTATTTTAAACACAATAAGGTTCATGTTCAATTAGGAAAAATATCAGTTTCGTTACCGGTTAAGTTACCTTATACCTGTACCACCATTCATAGAAAATAAAGTTTTAGTTCCGTTTTTTTAATTTTTATAATTATTATGTTAGGTATATTTGCTTTAAATATATTATACCTAATATCATAGTGTGTGTGTGTGCGTGTGTGCGTGCGTGTGTGTGTGTGTGTCTGTCTGCCTGTGGCACCCTAGAGCTTAAACGGGTGAACCGATTGAGATGCGGTTTTTATATGAAATAAGGTTTTTTGCGATGGTTTTTAGACATGATTCATCAAAATCGGTTCAGCTGTTTCAATGTTAGAAGATCTTTTGTGTTAGATGCCGTGTGATTTTAGTCGTCTATGGGTAGGTATTTACTTTACTTACAAACATAATGACGTGTACTTAAAATTTAAAAAAGCAAGTTTTTTCTTTTTTAATAAAAATCAAATGAAAAATTTAAAAAACCCCTAACGTAAAATCCCCCAACACAAAGTCGCCTTGTCCAAGGTCCAGTACACGACCTTTACGCAATGGCCGCAGACTTATGTTTCATAAAATAAAATATTCTTTTGAAACAAATAAAAAGATTACATATCAATTAAAACTTGTTGTAAAATGTTCAATCTTAAAGTGCGTTGAAGTTTTTTGTGAATATTTGATTTCGTATATTTTTTTAATGCCACGCCGTTCATATTTTTACTGCTGTAAGTATGACCGAAGGCATTTATAATTAACGATAAAATTTAATTTTTAAGTACTTTTGTTTTGCATAGGTTATTCATTACTTTTTACAATGTTTTCTTTTTTTTATTTCAAAAACACTTTGAAATAAAAGAGAAACAATGACCAGTGTAAACTAGAATGAAAAAATACACCTATGAAAATACGAATAAGGGCGAGCTTTCGCGTACTGCTGAGCTTGAGGTCCTGGGTTCGATCCCCAGGTCAGGCCAAGCGGTAATGGCTTTATCCAACTGGAATGTCTTACTATCAACCCGGAATATATTGTATTGTATGCCCAATAGGCTATTTGATAAAATTTTAGTTTTTAACCCCTCATTTAGTTAACAAGAAAATATTCGACACATATTTTTTTCTTTTTGAAATTGATGGAAAACTGCTTAGATTAAGCGCATTTAAGTTGAGGAGTTGGGGCTTGTAACGTCATGCGTTGTTTTAACTCGATGTATCGCCGTTATTTTTTGATTACGTGAAAAAGAAAAAATACTTTGTCGAATATTTTCATGTACTTAATCTAGATGATGTAATCTAAATAGCCCATTGATGGCAGTAAGCTCGCCCCCCAATAACATGGCACTTCAACATAACTGGTGTAATATGGGTTTACTACAGTTACATCTCGCCTATTTGACGGTGCACGGTACGAAGCTGCCAGCTGTGCTAGGAGTCGCTGATTCGATTCCCGCACGCGACAATTATTTGTATGGGCTACAGTTGTTCCTGGTATGGTATGTTTGTGCATATGAGTTTATCATCCGTCACTTGTCCCCGAAGGGTCATTTGAAAATCAGCGTCAGTCAGCATCTCAGCATTTGTCTGGCATTACCGCTAAAATTAACCTGTTGGCGCAGCCGTGAGGCATGCCATTTTTGTGTCTCTTTTTTGTGTTATTATGTTTTTACTGTGTGTGTATCAGGCTGTTGACAATAAATTTATTTTCTTTCTTTCTTTCTTTAAGTTCGTAGACGCACCCACGCCCACGATACAAGAGATTTTTATAGTGGGCCACGTGTTTAAACCCTTACCCTTAGGTAAGGCAGAGATTTTTTTTCTTTATAAATATCATCATCATATTATATATCATCTCTATTACCTTATCTGCTAAGGCAGATAAGGTAATAGAGATACACATTTCTATTTTCTTCGCCGCCATTACAAACAAAAGCTACAAATCTAGGAGCACACGAACACTTGATCTTTAACCTTGGGTTAGTCCAAAAATCCGGGTAAAACCTACCTTTATGCCACTCGACCACTAGACCGATAAGAATTCAATGAGGCTAAGATTTTATGGCAATAGAGGTCACACAGTCTAGCAGCTTTTATTTTTATATTTTGTATGTATTATGGGCAAAGTAGTAGTTGTAGTAGTTGTTAGTATTATTTTTTAACGATAATTATTTTTATTTTTTAATTAAAGTTAATTTATTATGTGATAATGAAAATGTATTTTAAAATTAACAATGTGTTACTGTCTTTAGATTAGTTAAAATTTTATTTAGTTTTAGTAAAAATACAACCAATTTTATGTATGCCTTTAAGTAATTGTTTCAAAGCACAATATGTTTTTTTTATTGAACATGGTATTATGAAAACAATTGTTGGCTGACCTTAAAATAAATAAAATAACATAATATTAGTTTCAAGTTACACGCGTTCATAAGTATATTTTCACAATATTTCAATCTATAATAATTAATGGGTGACTAAACATAACTTATAATAAGTAATTCCCAAAGGGTGTCCAGTAGTAGGCACACCAACTTTTCGCCAGTTATGTTTATCTGTTTAAGTTTCATGTACTAGGGGCCGAGCCAATTGCCATCAAGCGTGCACAAATCCAGACTCCGGACTGATACTGAGAAATTCCAGATAGAAAGACTTAATAATGCTAGCTTTTTCATATCTATGAAATTGAGTGCATAGACTTTAAAACATACATACAACATTATAATAACATACCCCTATGGCGCCGACGCTATGTGAGCAGAAACTACATAATCCAACTGCCGATCGATTCTCATAAAATCATCCCTTTAAGACTTTAGTGAAGTTAGCTGTTTATGCCTTGCATTAGTATGAAGTGACAGCGCAATTTGCCCTCACTTTACCCACATAAAAATGGGTGGCATATTAAGTCTGGCGCCAGGTTAATCACAAACAACCACATAAGAAGAGGATTATATTATTACAGTGGTCAGCTTAGCTTCTTTAGCTTGTGTGCTTAGTTATATGCATTCTCTAAATATTTAACATCCAAATGTTTACGTATCTATTAAAAATGTTTCTTTCAAATTGAACTTAGAACTAGATCACTATTTTATCGGCTGACAGCACAGCAATTTATTTCATTTCAACAACAATCCTTCCAACTAACGAACTTTTGCAAAATCCGGATAAACCATATTTTTATCCGGCCTCTCTAGTGTTCAACGACCTTACATGTTATGTTTGTTTGCTAGGCTTCCTCGTTATT
Organism: Euplexia lucipara; assembly: GCA_921972225.1. Classification (NCBI taxonomy): domain Eukaryota; kingdom Metazoa; phylum Arthropoda; class Insecta; order Lepidoptera; family Noctuidae; genus Euplexia; species Euplexia lucipara. Next base: position 1,992,889 of record OV179166.1, on the reverse strand, counting down.
TTGATTTACACTGACAATACAAAACATAGCTGTGTTCACGATTCTTTCTCGCCCACTTTCTGAGCCCCGGGGTTGGAATAATGATGAATTTCATTCCAGTTCGCCAAAAATATACGGATATTTTTTTGTAAGTTTAACGCGTGTATCATAAGTTTTTCTCGTGGTTTCTGGCTTCTCACAATATGTGTGAAGGAGTTTTTTCTTCTGAAGATAGTTTTAGGGCTTTATAAGGAGTAGAATTACTTGTCGAGAAGTTTGTTAGCGAAAGTACTGCCACAATACATTTGAGCTTTTTGGGTTTGCGGTGTTTTTTCGTAGGTTTTATTTTGTTTATTTATAACAAAGAAATTGTCAGTTGTAGGTGCCTAAAATCTGACCAATGGAAAGTCAGATTCGCACTAAGGATTTTATACGATGTTATGTAAAAAACGTAAATAGCAATTTCTTGTTAGTGTGCTTTAAATTTGTTTAAACTATTTATTGTTATAGCGTCAACGTGAAAGTCGAGGTTAAATAATTTATTTCAGTTTGGCCACCTTTGAATATCAAACTTACAAGGTAAGTAAAATATCAAAATAGTGCGCCTTCTTCTGCGATCGTTTTGTCTTGAGAAGAGTGGGCAAAAAACTTAATACCTTACTTTACAATATTAAAAGCCCAATGGATGTTCTGCTCATCCATTAAGTCCATTCAAAGGTTGCCTGTAAGGGAAAGAATTCAGCAATAAAGCCGCCAATAACAACCTATGTAGCGTATTATTTTGAAAGTTTTGTTGGTGTATTATAAAGAGTATTCTATTATATTCGTTTGAAATATATCAGCTGTATATATAAACCTTATACAAATATCAATAATAGTCTACATATTATTACGATTTACGATACATGAAACAAATCAAGTGCCCGTTGACAAACGTATGAATGGACAGCGGAGGGGTCTTGTTTGTATTTTATGGCACAACACAAACCCTAATCACAATGCAAGCTTACCGTTCAAACGTTTCATTTACGTCATTGAACGACAAAGTCAGCACAAATCAAAACAACCAAAATCCGCTGATTTCACAGCATAAAAGGCATACTAATTGAAACAACCAACAATGATCGAATCATTGCCATTAGATTGACTACTAACGATGCAGTCAGAGGAAATCTAGAGGTCGCCCGGGTTCGCGATTCTCTTTTTGGAAAGAGTTATTTAGTTCTTTCAGTCTTAGTTTTTAGTTTTAGTTAAGTTCGCGGTCTGGATTTGTTAACTGGCGCACCTTTTCCACAGAAATTAAGTTTTAACATTACTGATGAAATGTAGGTATGCATCACATCAAGCTACAACGTTGTGTCAAAGGGTAATGCCCATTTTGCGGCGGAAACTTTAGCTAAGTGTTAAAAAAACCACTGATTTCACAGCTTAAAGGGCAAACTAATTGTTACCTGTATACTGATGAGATACTACGTTCAAAATTGAAACTACCAACAATGATCGCGTCATTGCCATTACATTGACTGCCTCGTTCGTCTAGAGGTCGCCTGTGTTAGAGATTCTCTTGTTGGGCAGATTTATTTCGTTTTTTCAGTTAAAAGTTTTTAGTTAATAGCGTTTAGTTAATAGAGTTTACTTAATAACCCGGAGTATAAATATGTCTCCTGATGCTAATTTATAAATTTGTACAAGGCTTTAATTGAAAATTGTGCTAATCTGAGAATCTCTAAGTTAAGTTTATCATGTGGTATTTTTTATTTTATTTTAATTGGAACAACAAACAATTGGATAATATAAAATACAAAACAAACAAAGTAACTGTGTTGTTTTGTCCCTGGCAAAAAAATAGAATTTCATGGACACAACTGGTGGATGTCATAATGTAAAATGGTAGGTAGAATTATGCAAAAACATTAGTCTAAAGCTTTGATCTATACCAAAACGCTTAAATAGAAATAACTCGGAGAGAAAAGATGAAATATTACATATTTTATTAAAATCACATAAAGGTATCCGCTCACTACGCCGCCCGGTTAAACACATCCGGATTGCGGGTAATATCGAATATTATTATCCGGTACAAACGTATGTGAACCGGTTTTGGGTTTAAGTAATTGGAAATCCTGCTCGAGCAGGTATATCCGTGTATTATGTATCGGCGATGCGTGAACGGGTATATCCGGGTATTCCTAACATTTATCCGGCTACTTAAGCGTTTGGAGGGTTAGGTTGACATATTTTATTTATTTGCTGACGACTTTTGAGTCTGACAGAAATTGTTATATTTAGTAAGAAGATATTGAGTTTAGTATTTGATTAGATTGAATAATATTTTGTTATTCGCTAAAAGTACGAGTATTACCTAATTTCTATTGATTTTTTTTAATATTCAGTAGATGTACAGACAGTAGCACATCAAGCTAACACAAACTGTCGAATTTTCCCAATTAAACATTAACTAAGGTTCAGGTTTAAAAATTGTTTACTTACTTATAACAATAAGTTGTTATAAAGTTAATAAAACTATCAAATAAATTTAACACATTGGCAGCACTAATGTTTTTAACTATTATTACGTATTTAGTACATAAGTCAGTCATGTAATATATTACTGACTTTTAACCATGTCTTCATTCTAGTGGATGTGTGTGAATTACTACTAGTTAACAAATCATTAAAAAAATTACAAAAGCCAGCACAGTTTTTAAAGCGCAAAAACGATGTATTCGATCCATATGTGGCTTAAAAAGCACCGAAACTTGTGCACCCCATTTTAAATCTTTAAAATTACTGACTCTGCCATCTATGTACATCTACGAGACTCTTTTGTTTGTTAAAACTAATTTACATCTTTTTACGAAAATTTCTGACGTAAAAAAAAACCCAGTGCGTTCTCAATATATTCAATTTGTGCGACTTAAAATGCAGAAACACATTGATGAAAAAGAGTTTTTTTGGAATGGCTTCAAAGATTTATAATAAAATACCCGATAGTATAAGAACATTACCCCTATCAAAATTTAAGAAAGCTCTCTCCTCTCTATTAATAGAAAAATGTTATTATTCTGTTCAAGATTTAAAAAAAAAAAAATATTTTATTTTAGTTTATACTTTGTTATTGTGTTTGTTTTTACTTAGTTTTTTTATATTTTTTAAGTATTTTAGTTTTTTTTTAGTATTTTAGTTAAAGTTTTATTTTTATGCCTTAGCGGCAAAACATAGCGCTCAAATATGTTAAACTAACACCTATGTAAATACCTAAGTTTCACCAATAAAGATTCTGATTCTGATTCAGCCTGCACTTCAGATTACCCCAATGTTTCAAATTTCCTTACAAACAAAATAAGGTTCTTGTTCAATTGGGAAAATTTGACAGTTCCAGGGAAGCTTTATGTGCGTCTGTACCAAATATTGGGCTATTTGACAAAATTTGGTTTTAAATCACTCATCTAAATTACAAGAAAATATTCGAGACATATTTTTTTATTTTTCAAATTGATGGAAAACTGCTTAGATTAAGCGCATTAAAGTTGAGGAGAGGGGCTTGTAACGTCATAATCTAGTATAAACTGTACTGGCTAGTGACGTCATGCGACATTTTGACTCGATGTATTGCCGTAAAAAGAAAAATATGTGTCAAATATTTTCTTGTAATCTAGATGAGGGACTAAAAACTAAAATTTAGTCGAATACTTTTCATTTGTTTTACTCGAATTCGTACAGAACTGTTATGATGCGAGACCGACTCGCGCTTGGCTTATTTCGTATAATACCAACACCACCACCATGTAGATAGAGTGTGACCTTTTTCTTTACATAACTCAGATCCAACAAAATAATATTATTATGTTGGTATCTACATTTTTAGCAAAATCATGGATGTTCTATTTTCAAACCGAATCACGTTCGACTCGTCCTTTTGAAGACGTTTAGCCAAAATGGCGCCCGAATATGAAATGCGCATTTTTACTCAGATAAGATGTATTTTCTGTGTATTACATTTTTTATGTTAGTAACATGTTGGCATTAGAATAAAAGTTTCGAATATTTTTGGAAAAGGTATGAAACAGTGTTTATTTGCTGATAAACGTGACGTCAACAGATTCTGAGCATAGAAAAGTAACAAATATCTAAGACGGTGCAAATACATACCTTTTTGGATATTTGTAAGTTTCTGACTGCTATGCTGGAGGTCATGGATTCGATTTCCACCCCTGACAAACGTTTACTATCATTTGTTCAGTCTGTGTCCGCGAGTAATTTTATCTATAACATGATTATGTATGTTTTTAGAAATATAGAAGTATGTTTATCAATTATCTAGTACTCAAAACACAAGCTCTGCTTATTTTGGGACTAGATGGCGCTGTGTGATAGTTGTGGAACATTTATTTATTTAACTATCAAAGAAATTTGACACATTGAACTAGCTTAATGTAAAGACGCCAGCACATCAACCTACCCCAAACTGTTAAGTTTTCGCAAATGAACATGAACCTTATAGTGTTTAGAATAAAGTTGAAAACCTTTTAAAAAAAGACACATTGGGTTAGGTTGATGTGCTGGCGTCTGGTTGGCCTATGTACAGACGCCAGTACATCAAGTTACCCCAATGTGTCAAATTTCTTTGATCGTTTTCAACTTTATGTCAAACAGCATAAGGTTCATATTCAATTAGGAAAATATGACACATTGGGGTAACTTGATGTGCTGGTGTCCGTACTAAGTGGTTTTTGACATCTCCTGTTTCGGATCTATTTAAAAGTTAAAAAAAAACTTGTTTTCTTTTATGTACCTAAGTTAGTACATATATCTTTTCTTACTTTACAGTTTTTTTTTATTTTCAAGCAGACAAACTGACCTACAGATAAACATAAAAGTCCACGCCATTTTGATACGGAATCCTAAAAAGTAATATAAAAACCAAACTAAAATGGAAGTTACAATAAAGGAGGTCGTATTATTTTAATGGACTTCAGAGGTTTCTGTTAATTAATATACACTGAAATTATACCTGAACAGAGTAATGTTGAGACCTTTTGTCTTGAGACACACGGGCACAGAGAATCGGTAGCAAATTCTATTTTAAGCAAAACCTTTGTCAGCTGTAGGAATCCAAAAGTATAAAGTCAAAGTCAGAGTCAAAATCAAACCATTTATTTCTATTAGGTCATTAAAAGGCACTTTTGAAAATCTAACTTATAAGTTAAGTAAAATATGAAAGATTCTTGTTGCCCCTTCCAAAAGGAAAAAAGTAAAATTTTCAATGAAGTGAACTGTCTATGCCTATAGAATGAAGGCTCAATTTGCCTTCACTTCACCTACATTTCAATTGGTGATTTTTACAGAATGGCTCTGCTTATTAGTATGCTTTGACAACTTACTTCACCTACATTATTACGAGGACATATAGTATTAACTACATAATAAACTCTACAAGACTGAAATCAATTTTGTAAGCCCATAAATCAGTGGAGTAATGAGGATTGGAATTCCCCACCGTAATCGGTGTTTCCTGATAGTGACAACCTAAGTTAGGTCTTTAAGTTTTTTAGGTTCTTTTTTAAGTTTTTTGATGTTTTTCTTTTTAAGAAAGTGATAATATTGTGGTGTCGTAGAATGATGTTTTCTTTTCTTTTATTTTTGTTCAAAATCTTGCCAACTGTATCTAATTTAAACTAGTAACACGTGAACACGTAGTGGATTGTACAGACGGCAGCACATCAAGTTACCCCAATGTGTCAAATTTCTTTGATCGTTTCTCAACTTTATGTCAAACAGAATAAGGTTCATATTCAATTGGGGAAATTTGACACATTGGGGTAACTTGATGTGCTGGCGTCTGTACATTTGATCATTATAACAAACCTGACATAATAAACAATGTACCTACAGTTGTTTGTTTCTGAAATAAAATAATAATAATAATACCAGCCTGTTACTGTCCCACTGCAGGGCAAAGGCCTCTTCTCATACAGAGAAGGCTCGAGCATTGATCACCACGCTTGCTCAAGGCGGATTGGCGATTTCAAACTTATATTAACTGGTCCAGGTTTCCTCACGATGTTTTCCTTCACCGATGTCATTGATGTCTAAGATAAACTTAGAAAGTACATATGAATTGAAAAGGTCACATTGGTACTTAAAAAAAAAACAAATAAAATAAGTAAGCAAAATAAAGAATAAATAGGTTTATTCTAAGCAAGCGTGCTTTATCGACCACATTATCGCTTACCAACAGGTAAGATAGTGATCGAACGCGAGCTTTTCAATATTAAAAACCACAAATGCGCGCTAAACTAAACGGCAATGAGCCCACAAGAATGTCTCAAGGTGAATAAAGGGTTACAAAATCCCTTGACAGTATAATCCCATTTAATATACTAAGGGTTTCGCCTTAAATATAACGCGTAGGTATGAAGGATACTTAATAGTTTGAATAAGAAACGCTGCTCCACATTTCTGGAATGTTATCTTATGCAAAAAGGGGTAAGGTAAAGTTTTGGGGTTGATCAGTGTACGGGGTCAAGTCGTGTATGAGGGGTGAATATGTTTCTACATCAACTTACGTCATAGCTGTCTTTGCCGAAGGGTTTCGCTGAGGTGTTCTTCCTTCTTGTCTTCTTGCTTGTATAGGGTGTTTGACAGAATCTGAACATCAAAATATAGTTAGTTCATCAGTTAGATAGTAAAAAATATTCACAAGTAGGTATTTTTTGGAACGAAGTTCCTTATCGCGCGTTGTGAAAGGGGGCTAGACGGAAAAAAATCTTACGAAAAGTTGTCACGACACTTTTTGCTATAGTAAGCTATTGTAAGCTGTGCGGCGTTGCATGTTCGCAGGGAGAGGGAGAGGGAGAGGGAGAGGGATAGGGAGAGGGAGAGGGAGACGGAGAGTGAGACGGAGAGGGAGAGGCAGAGGGAGAGGGAGAGGGAGAGGAAGAGGGAGATAGCGGGAGAGAGGGAGGGGGTAAAGAGAGGGAGGGAGAGAAAGAGGGTGTGGGAGAGAGGAAGAGAGAGGGGGAGGAAGTGGAACGGGAGGAGGAAGATGGAGGGGGAGGGGGAGAGAGAGAAGATTTAATAGTTCACTAATCAATCGGTGTCCCTTGACACCTCTCAAGTTTATTTCTTTCTCAAATTGATGGAAAACTGCTTAGATTAAGCTCATTAAAGTTGAGGAGAGGGGGCTTATAACGTCATTAACTGTACTGGCTAGTAGTCATTTCATTTCATTTCATTTAGTAGTGACGTCATGCGAATGTATCGCCGTATTATTTTTTGATTACGGGAATAAAAGAAAAAATAAATAAATAATAATACCAGTCTGTTACTGTCCCACTGCAGGGCAAAGGCCTCTTCTCATACAGAGAAGGCTCGAGCATTGATCACCACGCTTGCTCAAGGCGGATTGGCGATGTCAAACTTAAACTAACTAAGTCCAGGTTTCCTCACGATGTTTTCCTTCACCGATGTCAATGATGTCTAAGATAAACTTAGAAAGTACATATGAATTGAAAAAGTCACATTGGTACTTGCCCGGATTTGAACCACAACGTTGTGCATGAGAGGTAGGCGCCTTGACCTCTGGGCCATCACGACAAAGAAAAATAATGAAAATAGCCCATTATAATGTGACCACGGGAAGAAATTCTACCCGTGGTACGCCCAGGTGAACTAACGCAAGCGTACTGCTGAGTATGAGGCCCTGAGTTCGATCCCCAGGTCAGGCCAAGCGGTAATGGCTTTATCCAACTGGAATTTCTTACTAACGACCCGGAATATTATATATTGTGTGCCCAATAGGCTATTAGACAAAGTTTTAGTTCTTAGCCCCTCATCTAGATAACAAGAAAATATTCGACACATATTTTTTTCTTTTTGAAATTGATGGAAAACTGCTTAGATTAAGCGCATTAAAGTTGAGGAGTGGGGGCTTGTAACGTCATTAGCTAGCATAAACTGTACTAGCTAGTGACGTCATGCGACATTTTAACTCGATGTAACGCCGTGATTTTTAAGAAGAAAAAATACGTGTCTTATATTTTTTTGTAATCTAGATGAGGGACTAAAAAATAAAATTTAGTCAAGTTGCCCATTATAATGTGACCACGGGAAGAAAAATTACCCGTGGTACGCCCAGCTGCCTTATTCTAAACCGTTCGATTGGTTTCCGTGTCGGTAAGGAACCGTTTTCGACAATCTCATTTCCGAGCCGAAGAACTGCCAAAACGCTATTCACAGATCCGAACGGATACGTTTTTTTTTCTATACGATTGATTGTTGTATTTATGGGGAACGCTACAAAATGGTAGTAAAAAAATCAGCGTGGTAGAAAATTTAAAGTAGTAAATAAAATTGGTTTATTTGAATGTTTCGATCCGTTTAATTATAGAATATACAGCTAGTAATTTAATAGACAGCAAACGGTACAAAATGATTTTATTATTAATCAAACAAACTTTATTTCGAATAAACATGCTTTGTAAACAGCCGTCTGTCAAACTGGCATTGCCAGTTTGACAGACTTTTTTACTTTTTAAACTTTTTCCGCATTGCCAGTGGCAATGTGGAAAAAGTTTTTATTGGAAATAAAACTATGGATTTCTTTTTAATATAACTTTGCTTAAAAAAAGCTAAATGACTGTAAGTATTTGATATCAATACATAAATCTTGGTATTTGCTCATTGTCAAACAATAACACGTACAAGTATACGAATAACTACAATAATTACACTTTGAATTTATGTAAATGCGAAAGTATCAATGAAAACGGTCAATACAATAATAAAACTTCATTAACTTAAAAGTGCAGTGTTTTAAAGGTTTACAGTGTTTATATTTCTCTGCAATAACCTGGATTTATGAAAAATAAATCGTTTAAATGTTGTTCGGTATGGCTCCCGATAGCAAACAGCTGTCGGAAAGATTTAAGTCTTCTTATCGAATTTGAGCTGTCAAAAAAAATCGTTTTCGGATTTGTGAATTGCGTTTGGATGACATCTTCGACATCTTAGACGTTCGATTCGGTACGGAATCTAGTCGAATGGTTGTGAATAAGCCAGCTGGTGAACTAACGTTAGTCGATCACGGGCAACTCCTTTCCATATTAATAAATAAACAATTATAGTACGTTCGCGTTAAGATATCAGTGAGTCATCATTATCCGTCGGCCTAGCCCCGCCCCCTAACTAATCAAATCTTTTCAAATTCATTGAACTTCATCTTTTGAAACATAAAATAATAATAATAATAATAATACCAGCCTGTTACTGTCCCACTGCAGGGCAAAGGCCGCTTCTCATACAGAGAAGGCTCGAGCATTGATCACCACGCTTGCTCAAGGCGGATTGGCGATTTCAAACTTAAACTAACTAAGTCCAGGTTTTCCCATGATGTTTTCCTTCACCGGTGTCAATGATGTCTAAGATAAACTTAGAAAGTACATATGAATTGAAAAAGTCACATTGGTACTTGCCCGGATTTGAACCACAACCTCGTGCATGAGAGGTAGGCTTAACCTCTGGGCCCTCACGACTTTAAAACGTAATTAAACATAATTTGTTTGAATTTAACACCACTGTGGAAAGCGATGCGGATGAATTTTTTGATGCCTTATAATTTTCTTTTCTTTTAGTTTTAATAAAGTATGTTATAAATGTATTATTAGTTAGATAAAAATAATAACTGTGGAATACACTTTTATCTTGCAGTTGCACTGATGTCTCACTGCATTCTTAACGCGAACGAACTATTATAGGCCAGTTGCTTTAAAACTGTCAAAATCAATATCTTTACTATAATTATGTATAATTGACGTCCTATTCTCACAACTACTGACTTACACTCAAAATGTCATAAGAATCGGTGTTTCGGAGGAGTTTTAAAAACAATTAACACTGTGACACGAGATTTTTATATTTTTCAGACAATAAAGAGGTAGAGTTTTTGACGCTGTAAGCGGTAATCTCTGGATTTACTGAAGCGATTTAGAAAATTTCTTTACCAATAAAAAGCCGAATTATTTGTGAGTGTCATATGGTATATTTTATTTTTAAAACTAAGAGGGGTTAAGGGGGTTTAGCATGGTTCCAGTTCAGCAAGCCATTGAGTCCGCCGGCGGGTGCCACCAACTGCAACGGCCTACAGTACTGCACCAACTGCTGCAGTACTGTAGGCCGTCTATCCCTTTGCACTCAAAAACTTGGGGCCCCACCAGCAGATCCCATGGCAGTGACGAAATGCACGCAGACGGAGTCACGAGTGAAGGTACTTCTGTATTAATATTTCATAACTTTCACACAACGCCATCTAGTCCCAATCTAAACAAAGCTTGTATTATAAGTTTATACATAGGTATCTGCATATTTTTTGTCTAACTAGTATTTGTCTGCGATCCCACCTGATGGTAAGCAGTAGTGCAACGTCGATGGAAAAGCGCACCAGTTTATTAAGAGCCTATTCACTCTAGCCTTGAATACACCTACATTATAATCGGTCGGGAAGACCGCAACAGGCAAGTTGTTCCAGTCTAATATAATTCTAAAAACATACATATTAAAGATAAAATACACCTAGACACAGAACAAAATGATCGTGCTGATCACAAAAAACATTTGTCTTGAGTGGGAATCGAACCCACGACCAACGGCATAGCAAAAACGGCATAGTGACAGAAAAGGCGCCGAATGGTGCTGATGATGAGGGTTTCGTGACGGTGAATAGGAGGAGTAAGCGCCGATCACGAGCGAATAAAAACCGCTGCAGCAAAGCTACAGCGGAGCTCGACTTGCGCGCCGCAGCGCCGAACACTCCGGTGTATATCTCCCGCCTACACTACACCACTAAGGCGGAGGGCATCGTGGAGTACGTGCGCCAGAAGATTGGATACATGCCGAGGGTGCAGTTACTGGAGTCGCGCCGCAACGTCAACTTCAAGGCGTTTGTGGTACGCGTTCCGAATTGTTATCTGCCCGTCGTCATGGATGAAAACTTCTGGCCTCAGGACGTGGTGTTCCGTCGCTTCCGCGGACAAGTTCCACAGAGCAGCGCTAGTGCGTGTTAGTGAAGTGTTAGTTTTTAAGTAATAATGTATAAATATATGTATTTTAGGTTAAGGTATTTATCTCTGGGCCTGCGTCGCCTGAAATAAAGTTTATTATTATTATTATTATTATAGCAGTCAGATAGCTGATGAAGTTGATAGCGGGGTGTAAGAGGCGAGACGCAGGAGAGCCGCTCCCGAACTGCGAACAAAGCGATGTTCGTAGTTAGGGAGGTATTATTCAGGGCTAACGCGTATAAACGTTGTCGCCATTGTTCCAGAGATCAAAGGCGTCGTCCTACTGTATTAAGACTTTGTACGCCACGCCCGCGCCGGTCACCGGTGAGCCGAGAACAATAAAATTTCTATGGTGTCTGGAAGTTTGGCAGTCAAAGTGATAAACAATCTCAAAAACTAAGCTCAATACCCAAGTAGCACTCCAGTATTTATTGTTTTTCTTTAAATATCGTGTTATCGTGCTGAAATAGCATTTATGGTCTCGCACATGTCTTTTTTTTTCAATATGTTAGTTTTAGTTACTGTTGAATTCCTGTGAGTGTCCCAAATTAATATATTTCCTCTTTCTTTCTTTCTTTCAAGTAGGTACACAAGTTCAAACACTAGAAGCCTTCCAAGTCCCCCAGGCTTCACAGTAAAGGTGACGTTGATATTTAGCGTTAATCAGCGTTTTGTGCGCCGTCAGCCGCAGTATGGACGCACCATTAGGTACAAAGTTTGAACTGGCCTCTTTGGTCGTAGGGATGGGAGGGACGAATTAAGTCCGGGATTTTTAGATACAAATGTAACAAAACACATATTTATTTATTTATTTGGACAGTCAGTAGTTGTTACCTACATTTAAGTGTTATTTTTACTTTAGTGCTATTCTAAAATGATAATTAAATGCTCAACATTTTAAGATGTCCAAGATGAACAGTGCAGAGGTTATTGGATCCCGTAATTGTTTTCCCGTCATACAACATTTTGAACTCCACGAACAAACATGTTAACTGACAAAACAGTCAAATAACGGCTTCCAATCAAAACTTTCATCCCGTTTTTCAAAACGAGTTATAACTACAACACTACCGCAGCCCCGCGACGTAACCGGAGCGGTTCAATTGCGCTCCGGGGACGATACAGTTACGGTCTGATTTAATATACCAACATGATCGCGTTAATAAACTTGTGATATTTTAAGTTAGTTTAAACTTAACTGCTTTGTTGGCTTGCCTGTGGTTTAAGTGCATAGTTTTGAAGCCGGTATTTTAGGTGAAAATTCGTTAATAAGGAATAACAATTTACTAATTTGTGACGAACTGTTGTAGTTTTCTAAACTTGTGAGTAATAAATAACAACCGAACGGGTTGACTGAAGGTTAAGTTAAGCTTGCTGAGGTCAGTGATGGGTGACCATTACACATCTAGACCGACCGCACGAGAAATTGTTGGGTTTGGCTGTTATTTTTAGATCTTTGAGAATTCGTAACAGTAGTTTCACCTGAAGCGACTGCTTATAATATGTCCTTCACAACTCTGTGTAAGGATAAACTGGATGACAGGCATTTGAATTGCATACTTGTTGTACGGCTATCGAAGGCCACTGTCAAAGGTCCACAAACTACTTTAATCTTGGACCAAAGTGTAGTACGCCCGTGGATTGTAACCTCTCCATGAACCTGATGAACGAACCTTGATTCAGCTGTTGTCATTTGCACTGTGCCCTCGTTTCTGGAGTAGGCAGTGACTTGTCGCTGCCGGCCGTGGTTGACAGGATGGTCGGCAGCGTCGAGTCCTTGGACGCGGTGGTGTCTTGCTGCGAAACAGTCATCTCGCAGAAGGAGGCTGCGGAGAGATCAACTCCACTCACCCAGCCCGCAGCAGACACACCGAGCGCAGGCGGAGGGCGGATCACGGATTCTTCCAGCCCACCTAAATGGGTTCAGGGGCGACGGACTCAGGGACGTCCGCCGCCCCCCACGTACATGGACCCGAGGCGTGTCGGTTTTACGCGCGCCTCACTTAGACGTGAGGAGAGTCTAACACCTCACTCCCCTCGCTGACTTGGCGAGGCACTCGGGGCCGGCACCTTCTGTTCCTGTGGTCCTAAAAACTACCCCGTGTTCCTAACACGGGGTGGTTTTTAGTCAGTAAGAGTCTGACAGACCCCTTCGCCTTCCCGGGGGACATACGTGCGGATTTTCCACCCCCCAAAAAAAAAAGCTGTTGTCATTTAGCCAAAAGTCCCCACTTAGTAAAAAAGTGACGTAACGAGAACTATAAAAGGAGAACTGCTGGTCTACATCAAGTCCAGTAGTTTAAACTGCGGGTCTAATATAGCTACGATGTAATGCTCGACCTAAAGTTTTGATTTGGTTCCGTAACGAACGCACGCCGAATGCCTTCGTAGAACAAGCTTATGCAGAAGAGACACTCGTGTCTTAGAACTCTTGGGCGACTACTTAGGTTAATGTTTTTTTTAGGAAGCTATTTATGTAAGAGTTTGTATTTAATTATTAAAGTGTATTCATTACTTGTTCATCTATGTATCTAACGCGAATATTGTTGACGTAAACGAGACAATAATACGATTTTAAAACTGTCAATACTCGCTTTGAATTAATTAAGTAATAAAAGGATTAATGAATGAACGATATGTATATTAGCAAGATTCAATGTCGTTGACATACCTAATTAAACTCTAAGATCTTTAAGTTTTTAGGTTCTTTGAATTTTTGATCCGGTCATGCCTGACCCTTTGGTGCCATTTTAAACCTGAATACTTAAATAGGGCCAGCACAATTAGTATCACCTTAGTTAAAGTAAAGTCTTAAAAGTAGGTTACTTAGTAATATAGCAATATATTCGAACCTAGTAGACATTTCGAATTTAAAATCCGTATGATTGGACGATGCGTAGGGTCGGCGCGGCGTGCTAACCGAAAACGAACTCGTTTAACTCCTAACAATACTACCCGGTTTTAGACCGGGGACAGCTCTTTATACTTTTTACTCATAGGAGCCTGTGCCTAAATAATAAAGCCAGTCTATCAAATGTTAAACTACGTTTGACGAGGTGGCCCATTCATTGCATATCAAGATACCCTCGTGCATCGAAAAGCACGTTAAGCTGTTGACCCTGGCTGTCATTTGTAGATCTTTAACAGTCGTCAGGAGTAGTTAGAAGCCCAAGTCTGACAACCAAGGAGTCAGTTTTGCCTGGCCTGTTGGTCTAGTAGTTAGTGGCTCTGACTGCTAAGCCAGAAGTAGTGGGTTCGATTCCCACTCAGGACAAATGTTTGTGTGATAAGCACGATGGTTTCTTCTGTGTCTGGGTGTAATATAACTATAATATGTATGTACATATTATAGTTCGTTATGGGTGGGAATCGAACCCACTACTTCTGGCTTAGCAGTCACAAAGTCAAGTATTTAGAAGTATATAAGTATGTTCATCAGCTGTTTAGTACCCATAGCACAAGCTCTGTTTAACTTGGGACTAGATGCCGTTGTGTGAAAAGTTGTGTAATATTGTGTAATATTAGTTTAACCAAGAAGTATTGTGTTACCCATTAACTGGGTTGTGGTGGTCAGATATACAGTCGCTCCATGTAAAACACTGGTATTCAGTTTCATCTAGTTAAACTGAAAGCCGACCCCAACGTAGTCGGGAAAAAGCTAGGTAGATGATGACATCTACCCGGTTTTGCTACTCTGTGGCTTCGCTCAGAATAGTTTCAATGCAGTTATTTGCATACATGACACGTCGTTTGGTTATATAGTACTAGATTACATTTGTGTGGACCAATGCCTTAATTGGATATAACTACATATTGTCGCTTGATAGGGACTGTGTCGGTTACATACATAGTCCTTTGAATCTGTCGGTTATAGACTAAATTGAACATAAACATAGCGTCTGTACTTCTCAAAGGTTTAGGCAGAAATGAAGCTATAGTGCCTCTGGTACACATTCTCTATTTCTGATTAAACTGTCCGTATAGCCATAATTCAAAAGGTTATCTATTGATATACCAGTCCCGTAGCTTTTTGCTATAGTTGTGGGCCGTGCGGCGTACGCGTGTTTCTCTGTTGTGTGTCTGCTAGTTGTTGGGAGAGGGAAAGGGAGGCAGAGGAGAAAAGCAGAGGGAGAAAGGGGACAGGGCAGGGAGAGGGAGGAGAAAGGGGGAGGAGAAAGAGGGAGGGAGAGGTGAGGGAGAGGGGGAGGGGAGGCAATTGTCATCGATTGGGCGAAAATAAAGACTCCAAAATGCTACTAAGAAATTCCAGATGAAAAAACCCAGGCGTGTGGGGTTTTTTCATCTGGAATTTCTAAGATCATTATCTATACATATAATAAGACTGTAAAAAAACTGTGTCTGTACATTGAATATATTTAAAAAATAATAATTGAGGGGGGTTAACAAACAGTAATAGAGCACGAATCCAAAAAAAAAGTCTGTCTGTTTGTCTGTTTGTCTGTTTGTCTGTTTGTCTGTTTGTCTGTTTGTCTGTTTGTTTGCACGCGCTAATCTTCGGAACTACTGGACGGATTTGAATGATTTTTTTTTTGTTGTATAGATATTAAGTCTGGTCAACACATAGGCTATAATTTATCCTGGAAACTGGAACACCCGATGCAGAACCGCAACAGACCAGCTAAACTATAGGAGATACAAAAATGGTACGATGGCAAAAATTGTTCCACGTGATGAGCATTTTTTGCTGAGAGAATAAATTTGAAGATCCGGAACACCTGATGCAGAACCGCAACAGACCAGCTAAACTACAGGAGATACAAAAATGGTACCATAGCAAAAATTGTTCCACGTGATGAGCATTTTTTGCTGAGAGAATAAATTTGAAGATCCGGAACACCTGATGCAGAACCGCAACAGACCAGCTAAACTATAGGAGATACAAAAATGGTACCATAGCAAAAATTGTTTCACGCGATGAGCATTTTCTGCTGAGACAATAAATTTGAAGATCCGGAACACCTGATGTGGAACTTCAAGTGCCGAGCTACACTATAACATATATAGGAATGACGTCTTAGCAAGAGTTGTTCAGCCTTATGAGCACTCGCTGTTGACGTATAAATATCGAAGATCTGGAACACCTGTTGTGGAACTCCAAGAGCCCAGCTACACCATAACTCACATAGGAATGACATCTTAGCAAAAGTTGTTTGGTCTGATAGGCATTTCCTGTTGACTTATAAAAATCGAAGATCAGATACATTTGATATAGAAATTAAAGCTATCACTAATTTCATTGCATATTTATCAAATAACATAAGTACCTCCACGCGGTGAAGGCGGGAACGAGATATTAAAATGGTGCCATTGCTAAAACTATTTCACGTGAAGAGTGTTTTCTGCTGTGAAACTAGATTCGAAGATCTGGAGCACCTATAGTGGAACTCTAAAGCCCAGCGACAATATAGCATATACATAATAAAAATGGCGTCTTAGCAAAAGTTGTTAAGTCTGATGGCATTTCCTGTTGACCAACAAAAATAAAAAATCTGGAACGTCTTGGATCGTCTCGCGTATTTCATTGTTTTGCCGTCCCCGGGCTTTTACAATTCGACGTCAGACGTTTCAGATCTTCGATTTTGACGACCCCGTTGTCGCTGGCATAAGCAACAGGATCCGCGTACGAAGTCGCGGGCAGAAGCTAGTTTATTATAATAAATAGCTAGATAACACTCATAACACCCATTGTAACACCCTATGTAGCCCTTAAAGTTATAATTTGTAATCTTTTATGGAGTACAATAAAAAGAGTAGGTATTACTATTCTATTATATTCTAGATAATTCGCCATTTTGTGGTGGTGGCCATCATGAACCGATTTTCATTAAAAATTAGCTAATTCACTTTTTTTTTTTATAAACACATAGGTGACCTTTACGGTATAAGCGGCAACAGTGTCTCGAGTTCAATGGTATATTACAATTTCAAAAATGCCCAACGTGTGAAGATGACGTCTTCGCTTCATAAAATTTATTTTTTGTCTGTCAAATGCTTAGATTGGAACAGAAACACACAAACACGATACAACGCCCAAAACCGTTGTACCTACAAGTACAAACTTCCCAAAAGTACAAAGCAATAAATATCATCCTCCATTCCCCATAATTAGTCCCCAAAACACAATGGTACTCATCAATAACCGAACAATAGTACAACGAGAGAGAGTAGTTGAAACAATCTATGTTACGCAGAACAGTTAGTTGCAGAAGTTCAACTCCATACAAAGAGCAAAAGCGTAAATAACGTTAGTTTCAACTAGATAGATAGATAAAACATTTATTCAGTGCACACAAAATACATAGATCAACACGCAATACAAATAAAAAAAAATACATTAAAATATGAGAAACAACGAAAAAAAACGAACAGTGTGCCGATATTTAAATAAAAGTAAGACAAAACTCTAACTCAACTTAATTTCTCGTCTAATGACTTCTGTAGAAGAGAGACCATGGTAATATCTTCTCTTTTCTAATAATATGAAATTTTGTGACACAGAGTTTGTACCAAAACTCCTCCAAAATGGCTTGACCGATACGTTTGAAATTTTGTGTGTATATTCTATTTAGTCGGTCTGAGAATGGGCAGTAAACTAATAAAAAATGAATAAAAATAATAAATTGATTCTTAGTCGGAAAGTTAGCCAGGGTAACTAGCAGTTTATAAATGTATTGTGTAAATTGGCCAGAATATAACAAAAATGCCAAAGAAAAAAATAAAACTGCGTTTTTTGCCAAATTAGTCGGATAATATTCTGGATTAGCGGGACATTTTGACGTGCGAAGCAAAAACCCTAAGAAAATACTTTTACCACGGCAAGCCATGGATCACAGCTACTATAAAAATAAATAAAGTTTGCAAGACCAAAACTGCCTACTGGCAGTTGCAAGTAGGCAGTTTTGGTTTTGGTCTTGCTTGGGCTTGCTAAAAGTTGGATATTGATACACAGCATTATGCTTAGGTAGTTACCTAAGCATAATGCTGTGTATCAATATTCAACTTTTAAGTTTCGCAAGTTAACTAGAATATACTATGTTGTTTTAAATAGGGTGTGCATCTTTTATTGAATAATCTTGCACAGAGTCCGCCTTCTGCGCCTTTTTGTTTCATGACAGTGCCATTAAAATGGTCGCCATCTTGCTTTCATCAAAAGTCTTGGCTAAAAGCTAAATGCATCGTCTTTAGGTTTTAAAAGAAGACATTATGATGAATTAGCTTTGATGGTTTTAGCTGGGAAGAGAAAAATGCTGGATTTACTGGCTAGAGTATGATGTTTTCGATTTAGCTTCACGACTAAAGTCAGAAAGAAAATTGAGTTGGTTGAACTGGTCACATTTGTAGGTACTGAATAATAAATAATTGTAGCAAATTGTATATAATATATTTGTAAACATTAGATTGATTTTATGTACTTGTATCATAAATAGTCATAGAAATCATATCATGGATAAGCCTTTTTCCGGGATTTCATTTTGATACTTTCGGGATAGAATCAAGTATTGTGAATGTAAAGATTTTTGCGATAGTTTAACATTTAAAATTGTTTTTTCTTATTTATCACGACGTAGTAAAGTGAATGTTACTTTTTGTGCGTCCTTTCGAAACTTACATATGACTAATTTAGTAGTTATTTTTTGCAAGTTTATTATCTACTGCTTGTAATTATTTATAGTGCGTACCACGAAACACGAGACTTGACCTGTGCTGCCCTTGCTCTTTACACCACCCGCTGTCGTTGACAACCGTGCTTCAGTAAGATAGCGGAGAGGCAAGTCCCATCTTAAGTCGCACGCAATCCCATTTTACGTTTGCTATGTTTTTACTCAAGTTTAGCCGTGCCAAGTTGTTTTTAATACAGAAGGCCGATCCCATATTCTATTAAAAAAGACACCAAAAGGGTTAAACATTTCTTATTCATATTGATATATTCCTCATCCTACACTTTACAATGTTTGAACTTCTTAAATAATCTATCCAAAGGTCGTCTGTAAGAGATCGCTCCTAGCGATAAGGCCGACCATTGTATCACCCTATGTAGCCCTATCAAAGTTATGATTTGTAAGTTTTTATGGTGAACAATTAAAAGTAATCTATTCTATTCTATTCTTAAAAATCTAAATTATTACAAAATCCCGGAATCCCGGAGGAATATCTATATTAATATATATGTGGTAGTTCATTGACCATAATCCGATCACTGGTTTTAATACAGTGTACCTTTTGAATATTTTGTGACATCCTCAGAACCTGTATTATGCAATGAATGATTATAGCCAATATTTGTATGGGCAATTTTTTGAAATGAGTGTAAACGCTGCAAATGCAACCACGACGCAGAAGATACTTTTAGTGTGGGGCAACGTTCTTTTGTTTTTTTTCTTAGACAGCTCGTTCAACCCGGAACACAAAAAATCTTCGCTCTTGACCCATATAACAAGGAACTACACACTCCCTAATAAACTGATATCCCCTGATCTCCAGCATAATATGACTAGAAGGGCCAAAAAGGTCCACTTTATGGAATTTCATTATGGGAACGCCTCATCCGTTGGATTTATAGCATCCAATGAATTTTGATTAAATTTTCGTGTTGAGCTTAGAAATTGGTCACGTGAGTGTTCAAAGGAATTTCATATTACAATTATTGTGGATTGCAAGAAGAGGTGGCAGTGTTGGGTCTGGTGGTCCCCGTTTAGTCAGTAAGAGAGTCTATCAGACCTTTCTTTCTCCTCAGGGTGACATTCATGAGAATTTTACACTCCAACCGTCGGGTCGTCGAGCTCTCTGAAATAGGTTTGAGCTACACGATGACTGAAACATGCATGCCGTCTGTCGGGACAGGTCAATTCAAAGCTAAATTGATTCTTTCTTCGAAAGGCCTTTTCAGACTTAGCCCTGCATCGTGAGATTCGCATAATACATGTATACAATCTTATGTATGGACTTTAAAAGAGACCATGACCCCCGAGTTTCTTTCGGCATTTCTTCTCAGGGATCAGTCACTTTGGAAATGCCATTTAGTGCCATTTAGTTTAAAAAAAATACATGTAAAAGTATCTGGGAAGATCTACTTACAGAAATAAATATCACTTCACCATTTCATTTCATTTCAACCTAAAAATAAATGATGTCTAACACTCAGCTCACTCAACTCGGGTTGCGAGACACCTTGTTACCTGCAAATAATTAAATAGTTTGAGTGGTTATATAAATAAACAAATAAAACATGCAAAAACATATTCCTATGTTCCCACTACCCCCGACAAACGTGTGATATGGAGCACCGGAGTGGTTTTTAGCCAGTAAGAATCTGACAGACGTCTACCCAGAGCAGAATACATCTATGTGGATTTTTCAACCCAAAATAAGTGTTTAAGTAAAGAAAAAATCATCGCATTATAGGCTTTGATGGATTTCTAATGCCCTGCCTTATCTAGAAACCCTATGAGGGGATGCCTTAGAAGGACATACACCCGACCTCTTGGTGATTGTCTGTAGAAAAATTGGGTGTGTAGTATTTCCAACCAGGCGGCGCTGCGTGCCTGTATGACTAGAAGTATGAACGCAAACGAAGCAAAATAAGTATGTTCGTAACGCAGCAGCTGGAGCACTGTAGTTTCAGCCTACCCCCATGTGAAAAAAACGCGAGTTTAAATAGGTAAATGTGTATCTAAAAAGCATAAGAAAAATACTTAAATAAAAAAAAGCCTTTGAAAAAATTTCAACAAGAACGAAATCCTATTTTAAACTCTTAATAACATTAAGTTGATAAATCCCAAGATAGATACATATTTAAGTACCTTTAAAATGTCTGTATACTTAATGGTATGACTACAATTCATCAACTTGCTCATCAACTGCGATGGAAGCAGTATCTGTTCAAGATAGATGTAGTTACAACCGTCTTTGATTGAATTTATGGCCAGCAAAGGATATTAATGGTCTGGCATGATAGATAGGCTTTTAGCCGATGCAGTTATGGACAAAATAGAATCCTACACGATGTACCTTGCTATTTATTGAGTACTAACAATTCGTGTAGAATTGAATACCAGCGTAAGGCAGCATCTTAGCATTTGTCTGACATATACCGCTGAAATGAACCTTTTGGCGCAGCCGTGAGACATGCCATTTTTGTGTCTCTTTTTTCTTTATTATTGTGTTTTTACTGTGCGTGTATCCAGCTGTTGGCAATAAGTGTATTTTCTTTCTTTCTTTCTTAGAATTGTGTTTAGTAGCATTTTATTCAATACTTGCAGACGTCACGCGGTTCCACCCTCGTAGTTCCCGTTCCCGTGGGAATACAGAGATTAAAGTAATCTATATCACCCGAGGATAGAGCAGTTCCCAACGGTGAATTTTTCAAATCGATCCAGTAGTTTGGGAGCCTGTTCAATGAAAACTTTACAAACAAACAAACAATCAAATCTTTTCTCTTGATAATATTAGTATAGACTTGCACTTCGCTCGCGACTTCGCCTGCATGTATTTCATACTTTAACATTCCCTCCAACCTCTCCAAGTTTAAAAATAAAATAAAATATAGAACTAATGACACTCAATAATAACGTGGCTTTCTATAGGTAAAAGAATTTTCAAAATCGGTTCAGTAGTTCTAGAGTTTTTACCCCTACAATGTCACAACCTCGCAAACTTTACCTATACTACCTATAATATAAAGTATTAGTAAGGACAGAAGTACGTAGTCTAGCTTTTGTTTAAGTCGTTCGCGTGAAAGAAACCTAACATGATTTATATCCAATGATATTTGACAATCATAGTGTAGCATTCTTTCGGTGGAAGATTCTTTTAAATTGGTGGTGAGTAGTTCCGAAGGTTAACCTCAACATACCTACTAACTAACAAACAATAAAATATTTCCTTTATTAATATTGTAACTATAATGTATACTTGTATAGTAAAATTTTGATAAGTTAATTTTGGACCTGCTGTCAAATGTGATAAATTGACCCTTGCATTCGTAATACATACGAAAGAATTAATCTTTTACACTACTCCTATTACTACTATGACTAGTGCCTTAACACTGCATACAAAAAAAATAAAAGCCAAAAAAAATGCAGATAAATAGTTTTTGCCTACATTGCAATTTCATTGTTCGACTGTGCAAAGGAGAAAGAACGGTAATGGAAGAAAGGGACAAGAGGCACAAAGATAATGGCAAAGAAAAGGATGGCGATAAAGCCGGAGACGAAATGATCAGCGTCGCCCGCTAACAACTTCGTCAGCGCGCAAACATGAATATGGAAAACTTTGGAGTAGAAAGAATTTTATTTCGATTTTTTTTTTGTTAGTTGGATATTTTTCGGGAAGATAATAAGCGTAGCTTGAATAAAATTATTGTGGACTTGCTAGCTGAAGAAGTACCTTAGATTTTGTTTTAGGGTTTCAAGTTTTAAATACAAGTTAGCGTTGGCTTGCAATGAAACTGACGATTATCTAACTCATATCTGTGTGGTTCTTTCCTCAAAACACCATTTCATAAACTAATCTGCATGGTTTGTACATGATCTGACCAAGATAATGTCTGGACTTTAAAAGAGACTGTGACCTCTGAGTTTCTTTCGGTGTTTCTTCTCAGAGTAGTCAGATAGTGAAACACCGATCTTAGTTACAAAATGACTTGTAAAACTGTTCTTATGTATAACCTATTAATAGAAATAAATATCACTTTATATTTTTTTTACTAAATAGGTACTCTTAGTCTTAACTAAAAACCACCCCGGTGCTATGCCGTCTCACACCAGCGCCGCGGGGCATGAGAACAGACGATACTACAGACTAATTCGATAATTTTATGTCGTTTTTTTAATACATTTACTTTTCTTTTTGGAGCATAAGTACAGTCGTCATCTTATGCTATGTTTTTAATATGACATACACTTGGGAGCAAAGATGTCGAGCCACTTATTTATTTAAGAATTGCGATTACCTATTATTTTTAATATAATAAAGCGCATCCATTTAAACCTGGATCAAATCAAAATTAAAAGTAGTTTTTTTTTTCAAATAAGGCTTCGAATTGCACTTTTTGAATATTTATGGCAGTGTTTCAAAATGCCCATCATTTGCCACTTCCTTCCTCGTGTTTCTGGGAATCAGAAGTGGCGGAACAAACTCCCCAGCAACACGTCTGTTTGATTCATTCGAAGAACTTAAATCTGTACAATGAGATGTTCCGTTAACAGCATAAGGGTTTATAAACTTTGTAAATCGTAACATTTGAAAATGATTGACACCATGTTAGCTAGCAAATTCCAATGTACCAAGAAAAAACTAATTTTTAATATAAATATTGAAAAGTAAAATGACTTGGAATAAGTCTTCTTATGGTTTAAATTGATACGTTTCATATTACCAAAAATATATTATGTTTTGACCATTATATAATACCTCCATGTAAAATGAAAGTGGCTCTATTTATTTGCTCCCAAGCGTATGTAGTTTTATTTTCCACTGCATTCAAAATTGTCCTGTTCGTCTTATCCCACATGGTGAATAAAAAGCTTTCAACTCCCAGTCTAGACAAGAATATATTCTGAACATTACTGGTGCCACACAAAATACGGATAAATATCTAGACAAAGATAAAGATCTGCATTTAGGGCGGGGCTAGACACAAAAGTATCTCGATGTATTCCACAACAACACTAAAACCCGTCTCCAAAATCATGTTGCATTCCTGTTGAAAAAAAAATTAGTATATTGATAATACTTAATTTTTGACTGGCCTGTTGCTCAAGTAGTTAGTAACCCTGACTGCTATGCCGAAGGTCATGGGTTCGATTCCCACCCAGGACAAATGTTTGTGTAATAAGTACGATTGTTCTGTGTCTGGGTGTAATTTATCTATGATATGTGTGTATGAGAATTTCGAAATATGTAAGTATGCTTGTCAGTTGTTTAATACCCATAACACAAGCTCTGCTTAGCTAGGGATGCAGTTTTTCTTGTTATTAAAATCGATGACATGGTTCCTCAGAACAGATCTTCGTATGTCTTATAGTTTCCGACTTTCCCATACTGACCGATTTGAATGAGACACCCTGTATAATGTTTATCAGCTGTTTGGTACCCATAACACAAGCTCTTAGCTTAGCTTGGGCCTAGATGGCGTTGTGTAAAAGTTGTGAAATTTTTACATGTTTATTTTGTGAAATGAAATTACTCTAGTACTTAAGTCTATGAAGATACTTGCTTTAATAATTAATCATTATAGTTTACAAATTAAAACATATACCTAAGTCAAGAAATTATGAGTTGAATCAGAGCAAATCATCCAAAATGACGAGCTGTTTAACGCGTGATTGAGTTACAAACACCCTAATATTTTCGCAAACTTTTACATTTATATTATTTGTAGGATCGCGGACATTGTGGCAAAACTTAACAAACTGAGAACAAGGATAGCACTGCAGTTTGCGGTACAAAGACAATCCAATTTATTACTCTTGGAATCAAATACATACAAAAGATTACAGTGTTGAAGAATCAGGTAAATATAAGACGATGTATTGTTGCAAGGAAGTTGTTTGTATTTATAATGTTTTTTTAAAGGAAATGGGTAAATATACATAAATAAATAATAAATAAATATAGTAATAAATAAATATTCCACAACTTGCACACGCCATCGAGGCCCAAGCTAAGCTAAGAGCATGTGTTATGGGTACTAAACAGCTGATAAACATTACATATTTCTAAATGCATACATATTATAGATAAATTTCACCCAGACACAGAACAAATGATCGTGCTCATCACACAAACATTTATTGTCTTGGGTGGGAATCGAACCCGCGACCTCCGACATAGCAGTCAGGTTCACTAATTACTAGACCAACAGGCCAGTCACAAATCAAGGAATATCTTAAATTATTTTTGGACATGGACCTTATTGCTGATGTTCTTCGTAAAGGTCAGTGGCTCTGTGTGTATGACAACTAGAATGAATGTAAATGAAGCAAAAGACTTATGTAAGAATCGTAGCAGATAGCTCTCTAAAGTTTCTGTCTGCCCCCATGTGAAAAAAGCGTGAGTTTATGTATGTATGTGAATATAAATTTTCTACATTCAAACTAGAATTGGTACCATAAAAAATAAATCAAAACTGAAGTGATACATAGATAAGTTGGTAGTTTATCATAAGTTAAATCGTTGTTATAGTTATAAAACTATAACAACGATTTAACTTATAAAGCAATTACAATACCATACATTTCATAATTTTAAGTTTTTTTTTTTTTTTTTTTGAGATTAGTTAATAGTTTTAGTAATTAAAATTAACCTTGATAATACTATAACTATGCAATAAAACTATTCTAAATTAACTGGTTACATACATACCTAAAAATAAACAAACAAAAGAACAGTAAACCAATTATAGGGCATCAAAAAACTCATCCGCATCGCTATCAACGGGAAAAGTGCCCAGAAGACTAGCCGCATTGCCACGTTGTATGGCAATGCTGATTCTCTGACCGAAATAAAGGCCAGCCCTCTGGTCACGCGAAGAGTCGACCAAACGCTTGGCGATGTCCCTGAAAAATGTCTCCATACATTTCGAGATATTGTCATTTTAATAGGACGCGTCGCGTTTTCTCGGGACT
Organism: Euplexia lucipara; assembly: GCA_921972225.1. Taxonomy (NCBI): domain Eukaryota; kingdom Metazoa; phylum Arthropoda; class Insecta; order Lepidoptera; family Noctuidae; genus Euplexia; species Euplexia lucipara. The sequence continues at coordinate 1,967,199 of OV179166.1, read as the reverse complement.
TAGTTAAAGTGGCCCTAATATTAGACCCCTGACATTAGACCATTTTTCTCCAAAATGGTGACAAACGGCTAGCGGCTATTTATCTTTTCTTTTATCTTTCCAGATTGTCGTAGCTGTGACCCTTCTTCCTACATTAGTCAATGCTATTACTATAACATAACATAACGTCACGCCTGTAATCCCCGAAGGGCTAGGCAGAGGTGTACCTGGTAGCACACCCACATTTCGCCAGTTATGTTTAAGTCCCATGTAATAGGGGGCGAGTCTATTGCCGTCAATCGGGCACAAATCCAGACTCCGGGCTGCTACTGAGAAATCCCAGATGGAAAAACTCAATAAGACTTTGCCCGACCCGGGGATCGAACCCGGGACCTCATGCTCAGCAGTAGCGCTTGCGGCCACTAGACCAACGAGGCAGTGCTATTACTAATAACCATTAAAATAAACTAATTACCAATTATTAAACAACAAGGCAATCTGATAAACTCTTAAAACAAAACAAAACAGTATTCTGCTTCCCCCGCAAAGACTTTCAGCCGTGCCGATGTCCTCAATACCGACAATAATGTTCAGTATTTAAGCGTCATCCCATAGCTCTGTCTAGTTTCTAGGTCTTAACGGCGGGTGGAGTCGGTGCTGTAATTATTGAAACGACAGACAAAAAAAAGAGGGATGGAGTCGTTTTGGAACTACATTTTTTTTATAAATTTACATAGCATGACGTATATTATTTCTGGAGAGTAATTAATGGTAGTGTTACTTACACTAATTTTAACAATTTCAGTAATTTCAATAGTGTAGCTTTCCACCAGTGTCAAAATTTTTAAAATTGAATCATTTGTTCCAAAGATTACCCCCTACATACAAACCTACAAACCTACAAACTTACAAGCAAATTTTACCTCTTTATAATATTAGTATAGATAATAATTTTGATAACACGCCAACGTCCATTGAACACTTAAAACTATTCACTATTTAATACAAAACCGCAATTTCCTTTGAAGATTCAGAAACAAAGACTGTTGAGATAAGGGAGGAGGTAAATCAATTGGAACTAATAAATTACGGCTACTGTCTGTCTCACTTAATGAATTGAAGACATTAATTATATGAAAACTCGGTTTCAGTTCTACCAATAAGAATTACTTTAAAATGATTGGTCTTTTGAAAGGATTTTTATTTTTGCAAGATAGAGACCACTTGGCAAGAAAAACAGGGTGATAAATTCCTCATCTCCCATAGAAAAGGGAGGATCTTCCAACCAGACGGGTGTTGTGTATGGTGGGCTACTACTGCCCTACTGCTTCGTTGGTCTTGTGGTCGCAAGTGCTACTGCTTAGCATGAGATCCAGGATTCGATCCCTGGGTCGGGAAGAGTGTTATTGAGTTTTTTCATCCGGAATTTATCAGTAGCCGCCCGGATTCTGGATTTGTGTCCGATTGAATGCAATAGGCGGTCACAAGTGCAACTGCTGAGCATAAGGTCCAGGGTTCGATCATCGGATCGGGAAGAGTGTTATTGAGTTTTTCCACCCGGAGTTTATCAGTAGCAGCCCGGATTCTGGATTTGTGTCCGATTGAATGCAATAGGCTCGCCCCCTATTACATGGGACTTTAACGTAACTGGCAAAATGTGGGTGTACTACAGGTATACCTGTGCCTAACTCTTCGGGGGTTGCAGGTCTTACAAGATAGGTAATACCTACTTATCACCGCATTTTTTTAAATTGTCTTCCTCAACTCTGCTCAAGATTTTGACGGTTTTGTTGGAACTTGAATTGGTCAAAACGAACTATACGATACAACTTTTATGAAAAAAATGCACATTACCATCTATGAATTTTAAGAATAACTAACTACTAACCTCGCCAACATTATCTTATTTAAATTATGTATTTCTAAAAAGTTTTAACATAATTATAACTTGATTTGATTGTTATGAAATCTCATAGATGGCGCTGCTTCAATATTGTCTTTATACGAGGTACTAACATTTATTAAAATTAAAGCTAGATAAAAGCATGGCTTACTCATGAACAACATTTAAAGATGCGTCGTTAGATTATAACGCTGTCACAGAATGCGTAAGAAAAATAACGATCCACAGCCTGCTCCTCTCCCGTAGGTGATAGCGTGAAAATATGTAGCCTATATGTTGACCCGACCTCTTAGTATTATTCAAGCAAAATTTTAAGTAAATCCATGCAGGACTTTTTGAGTTTAGCCCGGACATACATACAGACAAAAATTCTAAAACTATATTTTTGGCTTCGATATCGATTGTAGATCACGCCCCAAGTATTCTTTTAAAAAAATATTCAGTGTACAGTTTTGACTTTCCTACCATTTTATTAGATGTATAATATAGATTATTTTCCATTGTAATTATCTACCGCAAAACCTAACTAGACAGTCCCTTAAGTTTTAACAGTTGCCCTCAATTACAACTTAGCGTTAAATTCTAAGACAATTTGAATCAAATCAAGAATTCACGGTAAGTTAAGATCCTCTGAGGAATGAACCAATTGAAAGTGACGAGTTCAAACCGTAAACCAATGTTGGGCCACAAGTTTGTTTTGTTAATACTATTGAGATAAGTATCTGTTTGTTTGTTCATCAATGCCAATTGACAGCGTAGTCAAGACAATTAATAAATATACATTACACAACAAACCACACCCTTCACCATTCACACCACCACCACTTATTACCAGTACATATTGGTTATTGGCCCTGACTGGTTCGCTAGACGACACAAACATTTGTCCTGAGTGGGAATCGAACCCTGGCATAGCAGTTAGGGGCACTAACTACTAGACCAACAAGCCAGTTGCTATTAATCATAATACCTACTTGAAAAGGTGTAGTGGCTCGGTTTATTTGCTCCCAAGTAGGTATACATGAAAGTTAAAAGAAGTATAAAAAAATACAAATAATAGGCAAGCGAACCCAATAGCTTCACGTTGTCTCGTAGTAACTAATTATTCAAATCAACGCTAGCTTTAGCCGTCCGAAGTCTAAGTACTTAGTACTAATTCTTAGATGGCAATTAAGGAAGACAAAAGATTAAGCGTCCGAGCCACTAATCGCTTTATTAGACCAGTGATAAACGGCGGCAAACTGTGTTAGATTTATTTATTTCCTTTGGAAGACTTAGAACAGGTAAAACTAAATAGATTAAAGAATTTTACTAGATGACGAACGTTCAAAGTATTGTAAAAAACTATTTTTAACCGAGTTCAAAAAAGGTTCTCAATTCGGTTGTATTTTTTTTTTAAGGTTTGTTACCTCTGTACTCAGTCATTTATGGACCGATTTTCATAATTCTCTTTTTATTTGGTAGGGTATACGAACAAATCAAGCATAATCATTTAGAAAGTATCATTTGGTGAAGGAAAACTGATGAAGAAGACAGGCAACGGAACTCTTCAACGCATAACAGCAAATTATTCGCAATTGCTAATAGTCAGATGTCTTTGCTGTGCTTTTGTATTTCCATAACATAACATTACGCCTTTCTATTTTAAATGGGCATTTTCCTTTAATATGTTTATAAATGAAGTTTCAAAGGTCAAACAATATTAATAATCTCCAAACAAGTCGAGATCATTTACTAATAGTTTCAAAAACAAGTAGTTTGAATCAAAACGTGTCGTTTGAACCGGAGCTGGAGTATCAAATGAAATCGTAGAAGCCCCTGCGGCATTGTTTAGAACTTATCTCAAATCACAGGTTGTTGAAAGGGGATTGTGGCTAAATTGGAAGAGGTTAAGCTACACTCGTTTATAACAGTCCTTATATAGAGTGGCAAGGACACACACACAAACACACACGCATAGAGACACGTACACACATACATACATACAAACACGCACACACACATGGACACACAGAATGATGTTGTCATATGCTAGCCGGAACTATGTTGAACTAAGAACTATGTTGCCAAAACAGTTCGCAGATATATAAGAATCATATATAACTGGTAGAGTTTTTAGAGTAAGGCAAGAAAATGCCTATTCTGAACTAAAAGAAATAAAAGCTGGTGAACCACAAGGAAGTGTTCTAGTCCCGGTCCTGTACCTATTGTACACATGTGATATACCAGAACTAGAAAATGCAACTATCGCTACTTTTGCTGATGATACCGCAATAATGTCCACAGGATCTAGTCACAAGGAAGCTGTGGTAAAAGTACAAACAGCAATAAATCAATTCTACGAATGAACCAAAAAGTGGAAGATAAAGTTGAATGGAACAAAATCCATTCACATTGACTTCAATAACAAGAAATCGGAACACAACCCATTATACATAAACAACAAAAGTATACCGTACGAAAACACTGCCAAATATCTTGGTATGACCCTCGACGCAAAGCTTCGCTGGAAAGCCCATGTCAAAAAGAAACGAGAAGAATTAGAAATTCGTTACAGAAGCATGAACTGGTTACTAGGAATGCATTCCGCGTTGTCAGTTTCTAACAAAATCCTGATCTACAAATCAGTCCTTATGCCAGTATGGACCTATGATATACAACTATGGGGTTGTGCCAAAGAAAGCAATGTAGAAATTATACAAAAATTCCAGAACAAAGTACTCAAGAACATCGTGAACGCGCCTTGGTATATACGAATTGACGACATCCATCAGGACCTGAATATAGAGTTCGTAAACAGCATAATCCAAAAATATGCAGAAGCTCATGAACATCGGCTTCATCATCATGTTAATGTTGAGGCCATCCAGCTCCTCGATAACACGGACATAGTAAGAAGGCTCAAAAGGACTAAACCTTTTGAGTTAGTGTAGTGTAATGTAGTGTTACATATTTGTGACTTTACCGCGTGTGTAATATACGACTAGTACCTAGCTATTTATATGGACACAAGAACAAAGAAGTAAACGCAGTGGACGTGCTCTTAGATATACTTTTACTTTTAGCAAATTAAGTTACATTAAAATTGCTTATTAGCCTTATTAGGCTAGATTGTAATATAATAAACAAATTTAAAAAAAATAGGCTAGCCGGAAAAAACTCACATACATACACACGCCCATATACGCGCAAACACACACATGCAAGTTAAGCTACTCTTGCTTCCGTGGGTGGGTATTATACAGATTGGAAGAAACATTTACATCTGAACACACACAACTACACAGACCCACATTCACTCATACATACACCTATACGCACACACACACACACCTGCACATACACACACACATACATACACACACGTGCACCTACACACGAATGGACACAAATGAAAAGAAGAAAAAAAAAAGATCATCGTCGTTTACTAGCCTGGAAAAACTGTTTTACGTTCTTTCAAGACACGGAGAATTTACGGTAGATATATATACAAGATAAAACAGACATTGTCACATGAACAGAAACCATGACTATTCTTCATATTATAACACTCATGATTTTGTTTCCCCCGCGTTGAAATGTTTTGTGGACTTTTCTTAATTTACAAGTTATAATAATAATATATATTTATTTCAGATAACAGCATCCATTATGGTTAGTAACAATGGGAGCTTATACACTATGTTAGTAGACACAGAATTTAAATTACAATCATTAGGTACACATTTCATTCATAATATACATTAGCATTCATTGACATTTAAACAACTACAGTTACAGTTACATACAAATTATTATTACACATTACATTATACACATACATTTTATTTAGAAATAGTAGTTATGCATGATGATGTCCTTTTACTTTAACTGAAATAAATCGTCATTTATGTCAAACCAATGAGATTTAAAATAAAAGGCTAACCTTATTATTTTTTACTGGAGTACATCGCGCGGTTTCACTCGCTTTATATTTTTCGTTCCCGTAAAACTACTTGACCAATTTATAAAAATCATATACAGGGTGTAACGGAAAGGGTATATACATACAAACAGGCTGAATAGAGTATTTAATAACGAGTCTTTCCTCAAAATTTAAGCTCCCAACTAATAACTTTGAAACTTCACAATATTATTTAATATCGACAGTTTATTAAATGCAAAATCATAACAAACGTGTCACCGCACTATGAGGGTCATAATCCTGTCCGGCAAGGTTCAAGTATATCTATCTCGGGTTCTGCGCGCCTACTACAGACCTATCGGGCTCTGCCTAACCAACGAAGGCGCGACGGCGCGGGCGGGCTCAACTTTACAATTATGTATGTATATGTATAAAAATGTTGCCATGTCGTTTCTTATCACCAAGAGAATCCGTGCCCTTCGGATGTATATACCCTTTCCGTTACACCCTGTATACAAATATTTCCTTTTTAAATAATTTATTTTTTTATAAAAAACTCCTTAGACTTAGGCAGGATTAATGTATTTGTTGCTTTAAATTATAAAATTGAACACACATGAGATATTATGTAAAAAAAGTTGACACCAAAAAAAAGATACAAAGATATTATTACACAAACTATAAGGTAATATGTGAAGATGCTGTTGTTGCTTTTATTGACAATGCCGTCAAGACACTTGACTCAAAACTTAAATGCCTTAGTATATTCTTAGACCTCTCAAAGGCGTTTGACACTGTCTCTGTGCCTACCCTGCTTGCTAAATTGGAGCAGGTGGGAATTAGAGGAGAAACCTATGCGATCTTGGAAAGCTACCTCTCAGAGCGAACTCAATCAGTTAAGATAGGGCCAAATGTCAGTGCAGAACACACACTCACTTTTGGGGTTCCACAAGGCTCTATTCTGGGGCCTACCTTATTTCTGATATATGTCAATAGCTTATGTAACCTCTCTATCCCTAATTGTCACATTTACTCATACGCTGATGACACCGCTCTCCTCGTGCACGGACATGATTGGATGGAGGTCCGTGATAGAGCTCAAACGGCGCTTTCCATTGTCATGTCGTGGCTATCTGCCAATTTACTAACCCTAAATGTCCTAAAAACGAATTATATGCCCTTCTCATTAAAATCATCTACACAACCTGATAATACTTTCACTATTATAGCCCATTCCTGTGATGGACTACCAGAAAACTGCTCGTGCCAACCCTTGAGTAGATCCTCTAACGTGAAATATCTTGGTATTGAAATTGATAATCTTCTATCCTGGAAGAAACAAATAAATGGATTGACTGGTAGGGTGAGAAAACTCATGGCAATATTTAAAAAATTGCGAAATAGTGCGGATTTCAATATATTACGAATGGTTTATTTCTCGTTGTGCCAGTCAATACTATCTTTTGGCATAACCATATGGGGAGGAGCGCCAAAAACGGTAGTTTTGCAATTGGAGAGAGCGCAGAGAGCGGTTCTCAAGGTCATGACTCATAAACATTTCCGTTATAATACCACACAACTGTATAAAGACTGCCAAGTCATGACCGTGAGGCAGTTATTTGTGCTTAACTCCATTCTGCGTAAACATCAAACTTTGAAGTACGATGGCAGCCACCAGTCAAAACGTAGATCAACCGAAGTTTGCGTCTCTGAGCCTCACAAAACTAAACTGGCTAAACGTCACTACGGAATCCTCGGAAGTCGCTTATATAACGCCGTTAACAAAAAATGCAGCATATACAAGTTAAATAACATTGAATGCAAGAAGAAAATCACTTCATGGATCATGTCCCTAAGCTATGATGAGGTTGAAAACCTAATTTAAACACTCATTTCTTTAAATCCCATCCACAAAATGTGTACGCAGTACTGACACACACACACACACACACACACACAAGTACACGCACGCACACACACACACACACACAAGTACACGCACACACACACACTTTCTAAACACGCACACACACAGAGACACTCACATACGCACACACTCTCATACATACACACTCAAATACGGTTTTTTAATTAACCAGTTGGTATTTCATTTACTTTACTTTTTTCTCTTTATTTTTATTTTTATTTTAACCATTGATATTGTCACTCCGAGACTAATTTGTTTGTACCTGTAATCATAACTTAAGTGAGAGACCTGGCACCCATAACACAAGTTTACTCTTAGCTTGGGTGTCAGTGGTCTAAACTTAGTGCTTACTACAATTTTAATGAAAACCTGTATGTGTACTACAACTTAGCAAATAAGAACAAAAATTGTAAAATTGAAAAATAAATTTTATTATTATTATTATATAAAGAATAGAAATAAAAAGAGAAAAAACAAACCAAATTATGCAATAAAAAGAACAAAAAATTTACTTGACCTCATTTGACGATTATACTAGCTATCAAAACTAATCCCACATTCTTAATTAAATGTTTAGAACAATATAATATACACATTACCCATCCAATTTTACCCCGCCAATCGATACACCCGACCACATCTCCACAAATTGGACGACAGTAACTAATCTTTATGGATGTAAGTCTATTTTTGCCGCTGATTTATGTTCAACATTTAATCACTTCCTTGACTGGCAATGGTTTATTTTACGAGATTCGTATTTCGCGAATTAATGCCTTTAGGAATTTGGGTCAAATTTTTTGCTTAAACGAGGAATTTTGGGACGAGTAACAATGGGACTGGTTCAAGGGAAGTTTTTATTTGGTCTCTTGATATGAATGTTCAATTGAATTGACATTATTTTTCAAATACATGACAAAGGAAAGGATATAAAATTACTATCTGATATATTAAAAACCTTCACGGAGAACAAACACCTAAGAACTATCACTATCCTTGTTAGCAACTTGTCTTAATTAAAGTAAGAAAGAAAAATAGTACAACATAATAAACTACTAATTGCAGTTCATGAAAACAACACACCTTTCTTTTTGTTAACTGAACACAGAATAAATAGGTGACAGAAAGCCAAATCATTACAGTGAGCAGAATCAGCCGCACACATACTAAGACGAAAGATGGGATTGCACGTTGATATTGAACTCTCGGATTGTGTGGTATAAGGTCTAAAGTTAGTCATCCTTCCTTGAAAAGGGATAGGGTCCTCCGGTTTGTCGGATGTTGTGTCTGATGGGTTACTACTGCCAGACGGTTGATGTCGCAGTCTTGTATACCTACACAGGATAAACACATTGACGTACAATTTCATACTGTATGAGCTTGGTACAATTACAAAACATTACCGTCGCTTAAAGCTGTTTTAAAAACATGTGAAAGTAATAATTTACATTCTACATGTAATCTGGCATTGGTATTTTTAATAAAAAAAATAGATAGTTCATGTTTCTTGTCAAAGTCCTTACGGGTTTTTAATAAAAAGATAGGTAGTTCCTGTTTCTTTGTCGGGGTGAGATGACAATATTTTTTTTTTACAGTTTAAAGAACAAATACTAAAAATAAGAAAAGCATAATTATGAAAAAGGACGAAAGGGGAGACTAGAATCAAGGTAACAGGGTACAGTCGAAGGCACTTCTACCCTATATGTTCGGATAACTTTTGTTCTTCTATTCCAGATCTGTGATACGTCAAATTTAGTTCATATGTGACCATATTATATATGACGCTAAAAAACAATCGCCGGCTACGTTTAAAATATGGTAAAACACAGTGGCACTCAGTGCTGTTATTGAAACGTTTATGTGTGTGTTACAAATACACGAGTACGCTTGCACTTGCCGTACTGGGATACTTCAATTTAGTTTGTTTATCTAAGATGTCGCTACAAAACAATGGTCGGTTATGTTTAAAGTACAGTTGCAGTCAGTGCTGTAATTAAAGTTTTTATGTGTGTGTGACAAATGCCGGACACGAGTACGTACGCTTACACTCGGTGTGCGTTAAGTATCTATGTGTGCGTTTATTTTGCCGCGTTATAATATGCAGCTGACTTTCTGTATGTCTATTTATTCCGTTACCCGTAGCTTTGAGAGTTTTAAAACATTGCAACTCTGCTCTTGTTGCTTCATTTTCTTTTAAAGATTCCTTGAAAATATTTTTCTTGTTATATAGTTAAATAAATTTGCGGGAGAAGAAATGTCTAAATAAAAGATTGGAACTCTTTCTAATTTTACAGCAAAACAAATGCCTCGTTGGTAACTATACTCGCTACAGTTGAGCGTGTAATATTTCCATGTAAAAACATATTAGACTTAAACCCTAAAATTAATAAAACCCTTTCCGAAATTGTAGCGTGGCTCGAGGACCATAACCTTGAAGTAAACTTTACAAAAACCAAAATTATGCAGTTTAAACCTTACCAAAAACGTCCACTAGTAATCAACTATACCCAACATAACACAATAATAGAGTGCGTTGATTCATTTAAACTATTAGGCCTACACATAGACACTAACCTAAATTGGAAAAGCCACATCCATAACATAAGCGGGAGACTATCCAGGTTCACATATGCTTTATTACAATTAAAAAAAACTACAGACTTAAAATCAGCAACTATTGCTTACTATGCATATGCACACTCCTGGCTTGTGTATGGAATAATACTTTGGGGTAATAGCACAAACGCAGATGTTCTATTCAAATTGCAAAAGAAATGCATAAGAATCCTCGCAAACATCGACGGAATGGATAGCTGCAGGCCACACTTCATTGAACTAGGCATACTAACATTACCATCTATGTATATCTTTGAAATCTGTCTGTTTGTTAAAAAACATATTCATTTATTTACTATAAAGAAAGACCGTTACTCACAACCTCGTAACACAAGAAATAAAAACACACTCGTTCTACCGGTATCAAAGTTGTCTATATTTCATTCTGGGCCTTATGTAATGTGTATTAAAATATATAATAAAATACCACAACAACTAAAAGAAACCTCCAGCTACAATATATTCAAGAATAAATTAAAAAACTACTTGACAAAAAAAAGCTATTACAGTATAAAAGAGTTTTTCGAGGACAAAACTAAACTGTAAAACAGTGTGAAATATAAAAAAATATATTTATAATATGTTAAAGTAAATATTATATAAATATAATAATTTAATAATAATAATATAGGTATATATAAATATACTAATATAATATATAAATACCAAGAATATTATATAATAAAAGATTGATTAAATAGTGTGTAAGTATTTCTATATTGAAATTGTGTTGCTGCGCCCTAACAGGGTATCATGTATGTACTTTTACCTTTTATAACACCCTATGTATCTACTCATGATCGCAATAAATATTTGAAGTTTGAAGTTTGAAGTCCGGGTTTGATCTAACAAATCATTAATTTAATATTATAAACGTGCGAATATGTGTGTTTGAATGATTTTTTTTTATGAAAGTTGCGCATACCTTGGATTTACACATAAGTTTCTTTTTATCCCAAAAAATAAATTTATTCTCGTGTTAATTTCAATCCGTCTCATATCAGTAGACCATTGAACCGCAGCTAGCACCGCAAGGTGCAGATAGTGGTTACGTGTGTGTGTGTTTGTATTTGTGTGTAGTGTTTTTTCCCCTCTTTGTATAATGCTGAGCTAAAGCCCTTTTGGTATTACAATAAAATTGTAGTCTTGTCACTGTGTATTTTTTAATTGTGTTTTTTTTTTTTTTTAAATAGCGTTAAGGTGTATCTATTTTGCTGTTATCACAATAAACGCACTTTTCTTTCTCTCATTCTTTAAAATTTCAATTGAAATACCGCATTTCACGCTAACAAAACAAAACGCAAACCAATGTTAAGTAAGGATGCAATTTAACTTAAAAGATATCTAAAGGCGTTAAAATTCTTCGCAACAGGAGGTCTCATTAATAGAACCTCAACTGGACCACAGATAAAGCCTACCATGATTTATTTAGACCCGTCCGAAGCGGTTCGTTTTGGACGATTTAATTAAATTGACCTCCATTCTTTGGGGCTATGAAATTAGTGGGGCAACACTTGCTTTTGTTGTAGATATTTTTTTTATTCATATTCATTTATTTGCGTTCCACAAGGTAAACTAGATGTTAACAGAGGGCTTAGAGCTAAGAACCGTTGTAGACCCTGTAAGGGCACAGCAAAATATTGTTAAATACTTAGCAACTAAATAAAATCTAAGTCTAATTAATTAATTTTAACAATACCATGTTGATTCTAATAGTTGCAATGTGTTTTTGCTGAGCTAAAGTTCAGATGCCTTGTTCGGACATATTAATATTGTTTTTTTTACACCTGTCTTTTCAGAATTTTCAGGCAGAAATAAAGTGCAAGGTGCGAGTGGGCAGAAATAAGAATTAATTAAATGTGGGCGTAATTAGGTCGCTACGGTACCCATCCACATTTTGTCAGTGAGGTTCAAGTCCCGTATTATAGGGGGTAAGCCTTTGCCAATCGGGCAAAAATCGGGATTCCGAAATGCTAACTTATCAGATGGAAATATCATATACATTTTGCACGACCCGAGTATCGCGTCTAGGTCCTCATGCTAGGCAGTAGCGTTGTTATTAAAACTGCTGCGCGTTTTAAATATAAATGTATTTTATTTTCTTTTAGCGTTAATGAGGATGAATAAACAATAGGTATTGGTAGCAATTTTGCTATACTAATACGAAAAGCGGAATCTTCAGATTCTTTTTCAGAATATTGTGAGCTCGGAAAAATGTGAGATTTGGCATGTTTGAAGTTTTGTATAGAATAATTCAGAAAGTTAAAACAGTCGAATTTACACTAATAGTTGTATAATAGTGAAGGTTTAATTAAGCTCAGAATCAGAAATTTATTTGTGTAACATAAGTACAGACACCAGCACGTCAAGTCACTCCAATGTGTCAAATTTCTTTGATCGTTTTTCAACTTTATGGCAAACATAATAAGGGTTATATTCAATTGGGGAAATTTGACACATTGGGGTAATTTGATGTGCTAGCGTCTGTACCTTCAGTGGTTGGTCATAAATGATATAAAAGTGCGCTATGATCAGCCTATTATAGGCATACAAACATGAATAATAATAAAATATTGCAGTGCATTGAAAACATGCTCAAAATAACAATAAATTACATTAACAATAAAAAAAAGATTAAAGATACCGGGCTAGTATCCGCAACTCCACGTCAAAGCGCATATTTTGCGTATGGGCTACAATCTACCACGCGGGCCCAGTGCGAATTGGTAGATGTCACATGTCTTCGAACTTTTTGGTTCTAGGACATGCCGGTTTCCTCACGACATGTTTTCCTTCACCGTTTTTGAGAGCAGTGGTGATTTACACAAAGTAATGCGCCTGCCTGGGTTCGAACCCACGACTTACTGTTCGTAAGTCGGGGCCGTCACCACTGGGACACCGCTGCTCTCTATTACATTAACAATAAAATACATTAATACTCTCAAAACAATTTGGATTAAAATAATTAATCACAGTTTAATAATTACAATAAAGTCAAGAACTACTTCACTCGTTTGATGCCCACCACCGGAATTTATGATAACTTCAGAGCGTTAAGTCTTAGCACGTGTAAGCATAAGTTTGCATGAGGCTCTCCTTAATCACATCAAAGGTGGGTACAGAAGGCCAGCTTCTTCATATAACGACCGAAAACAGGTTTATTCATATTCATATTCTTTTATTTGCATACCATAATGTCAGATACCTAAAGGTGTTTCAAAGGCTTATAGCTATAGTAAAGTTATGGACCCTGTTAGGGCACAGCAACATTAAGTAACAAGGCTTATCACTTACTGTTGCCCTTACGCCGTTGTGTGTTGTTGTGCGCTTGTGCCCTTATGTTAAGTTAATTTGAATTCAATTGTAAGTAATCTTGCTTAGCAAGATACCTACAATTGAATTCAAATTTTCTTAATCAAAGAACTCTATTTAAGTTTATTGATGCTTAACACACTAATTTGTTGAGTAAATGGACGTGTTTAAACATTACTAGTGTTTCCGTGAGAAGCTTCCCAACAGTGAAATTTAGTTCAAATCGGTCCAGTAGTTTTTTAAGCTTATTCGTTACATACAAAAATAAAAATAGTTTTTCTTTATAATATGAATAAAGATATAGATAGAAATAAAGAACAAAAAACATTTTGTACATTACATACTAATAGGAGGGTAAAGCCTTGTAATGTGATAAGGAGAAATATTTTCAAACAACAACAATGTAAAATTTAAACATTACATTTACTAGAATTACTAATAACCACGAATCAGCAACACGTGGTCCGGAAAATTAATTGATATCTAAATGGTTTATTAGGTCACCAATTAAATAACAATAACAGAGGTCAGTATAGGTCAGCATGTCGCTTTGTTTGCTGAAATTACATTTATGTTGCGTTATAATATCGTTAATTGATATCAAATAATATAACTGCTATCCTAACACGTTAGGAATAAAATCTAATGAGACGTGTCTTGATTGAATGGTAAGATATCACCACGTAAATATGATCGAAGGAGTAACATAACTTGTTCTTCTATACATCTCTGATTGACTGGCCTGTTGGTCTAGTAGTTAGTGACAGTCAGGGTCACTATACCGGAGGTTGTGGGTTCGATTCCCACCCAGGACAAATGAGGTGATGAGCACGATCATTTGTTCCGTGTCTGGGTGTAACTTATCCATAATATGTATGTATTTAGAATTTTTTAAGTATTTTTATCAGCTTTAGTACCCATAACACAAGCTCTCAAGCTTAACTTGGGACTAAATGGCGTTGTGTGAAAAAGTTGTGGAATATTGGAATATTTATCTCTGTTTGCCGTCATCTCAATACCATAATATCGTCATTCACTCAATTTATTCATGGTTTTTGGGCTCCTTTTACTTTTTAACCGATTTAAAAAAAGGAGGAAGTTTTCAACTCAGTTGTTTTTTTTTGTAGGGTCTGTTACTACAGTAGCCCGTCATTTATGGACCAATTTTCAAAATTCTTTTTTTATTTGATAGGGTTTAGTATCAGATTGGTCCCATTTGTATCAAAATTCAGATCTGATGAGGGATCCTCGAGGAATTGAGGGAACTCCTCAGAAAATTGTTAACCAATTTCAATGATTCTTTGAAGTTTTGAAAGACTTTCTTTACATACGACGAACTAAAAATTGAAAAATAACAAAACATTTAAAAAGACACTATTAGGTGAAAAATAACTTCAGTTTTGGAAGTCGGTGGTCAATAGTAAAAGAAACAAAATCACCAAAGCCGCAGACGTGTGATAGTGTTTTTTTAAGAAGTCGGTTGTTATATTAAGGGCAAAAATTTTAAAAGTCAGTTAAATTTTATTTAAAGAATAAACATGGCGGGTTGACATGTAATCTATATCTACAAATGGTTTCATTTTTATTCCTTGGAGACAAAATAACTGACAATTAAAAACATGTTAAACTTTATAAGTATAAAGTTGACATTGCATAAGCCAGAAAATAACTTTGTTCTCTCCGCCATTTTCGCAGCCCCATCCAATCAGCATCGTGAAATTTTTTCTCCAAACACGAGCGTCTGATAAGCAACTATTAGTTAACAAATCGAGTCTACCAAAGTAAATATTAATCTTACATTGGTACAGGCGCACATCAATTATGTAGATTCATAGCAGCCATCAATTTTGGTATAGTTGCGATTGTTATGGTCACAGTGTAACAAATTGTGCGCAGTATTCCAACGACTGAGTTTGCGAAAGTTGACTTGTACTTTTGGTTTTGTTTATTAGTGTTAAAGTGGCGTATGTGTTGTTGGTGTGTGCGTGTGTGTGTGTGTGTGTGTGTGTGTGCGCGTGTGTGTGTGTGCGTTAATGGTTTAATCTAGAAAAAGATATTAATAAAGTGTAAGTGGAACCACCGCCTATTAATCAGAGAAGCTATTTATGTGTGTTAGTGGTGTGTAAGATTAGTGTGTATGTGATTGTTTAGTAAGGAGTGATTAATATCACCACTTACTAAACAATTAGCACGTGACTATTGATTGAAAACCAAATAAGAAACTTAAAAATTAGAGATTATTTTAAATCTTGTGCAGTGTTACATAAACCTTTCGTTTGCTAGAAAAAAAATCACACTGGGTCGGTTTTTATTTTTTTTGACATTGCTTATTTTTATTTATTTTTGGAATTGTCATTGCATCTAGTTTTAAGTATAATTGTAAATGTTATTATTATCAATATGTTCGACACAATACTGATTGTTTTGAATAAAGATAACTACTACTACTACTACTAATCATTGATTTCAATTAGACCTTTACAACCATTACTGACAAGTAAATTAAATAATATGAAAACTCTGGTTGCTTGCTCAAAAATGTAGTTTTTTTTTCTTGAAACAGAACAACCACCGCTAAGTGTATGAAATGGGGGATAACTTTTGTTTGGAGTATTCCCGTTTGAGCACCTATTTATTGAGCACCTATGCATTAACCTATGGGAAATAGGAATACCTTTGGTGCTAAATGCATAGGTTCTCAAAAAATAGGTGCTCAAACGGGAATACTCCTTTTGTTTTGTTTTCTGACGGAAAAATCATGAGGAAATCATCATTTCTATCTCACTGAAGGCGATTTTTCCATCAACCCTCCAGTACCAACCAACCAACCTTCTTTAATTTAAATTCTCCCTTGGTAAGAAAGAAATAATTATTTTAACATTTAACACTACAAAAAAAACCCTAATTATAATTATTCACGTTATAAAAGTGCTAATTCCCAGCTTTAAATAAATTAATTATAACTGCCTCGTTGGTCTAGTGGTCGCAAGCGCTACTGCTGATCATGAGGTCCCGGGTTCGATCCCCGGGTCGGGCAAAGTGTTATTGAGTTTTTCAATCTGGGATTTCTCAGTAGCAGCCCGGAGTCTGGATTTGTGCCCGATGGATGGCAATAGGCTCGCCCCCTATTACATGGGACTTAAATATAATGGCAAAATGTGGGTGACCTCTGCATAGCCCTTCGGGGGTTACAGGCGTGACGATATGTATGTATGTATGTAATTTTGATAACGAGTTCTATGCCTTTGTATACGAGAAGAGGCCTTGCCATGCGATGAGACAGTACTTAGTACCTAACGAGCTAGTATCTTTAACCCCCGACACAAAAAAGGACGTGGTGTTATAAGTTTAACATATTGTGTGTGTGTATGTGTGTGTGTCTATCTGGTATCGTAACTCCCGAATGAATTTGTCGGAAGTAAAATTAAGTGAACATGTAAGTGATGTTTGATGAAATACGGTTCAAGATGGCCGCCGCAACAAAATAGCGGATTACATATTATTTTTCACAACTATCACGATATGGGTATCATATTAAAGGGCTTGACTAGTAGAATATACCTATCCACTGAGATAAATTAAAATTCAAGATGGCCGCCACCACAATAATATATTAATAAATAATAAATGAATATGAATTCCATATTTTTATAAGACTATTAATCGATTATTACAAATTAAAACCAAGCTTGTCCAATATGGCAATTATTCTCTCCCAATGGATGCGGCCCTATTCAATCATTAGCTATTTTATTTCCATTGAAAAGTGTCGCGTCGAACGCGCTTGACAGATTTATTCCAACGCCCGATGAGCTTAATTACACTGCTGCCAAATTTAGAGGCCGCCCGGACGAAAATTAAAACGAATAAAATGGTGTTTTCTTTCCGCGCAGTGTAAATTTTAACTGCTTTTTGTAAAGGGAATACGGAAGGCTTTTTATTTGTTCTGTTATTAAAAGTCGTAATTAACAAATCTCAAAATGGCGTTTGATAGCGTAATGCTGTAGGGCTGTCAAAAATTAAATTAGTTGGTCGATTGTCTATGAATATCTTCGTAGAAAGTGAAATGACCGGTGAAGTGAACTGTCAGTGTAACATAGCTTTAGTAAAATGTCGATCGGCGTTTCCCGAAGTACTACTACTAAGTAATTTTTTGCTTTTCTTTTTTTTATCTTTTCTGTGTATAATATGATATATCTGAGAATTTTTTTTAGGTAATCTTATTAAGTTAGTTATGTAATAGTCATCTTAAAGAAGAGCGAATGCGCAGACGTTTGCGAAAAACAATCATTTTTTTTTATCTAGTTCAGATACAGATTCGCCTTCAATATTTCAATAAAGAAAATATTCTGTATATCCGTTTTAATGTAAAATATGTTATTTATTTATTTACCCTCGCACCAAAACGCCGTACAGTAATTACACTAATGAAACAATTAATAAAAAAATAAAATAATGTCATTTGTAATGTGTCAAATAAATTATCTTTATATACCAATACACTAAGCAAAGTTTTTGTATCCCTTTTTCAAAAAAAACGCGGAAGGAGGAGTGCGAGATTTAGCATACCAGTAAAAGTTTATGTGGAGTCCAGAAACCTAATATTTTTATACATTTATGTTAGAAATACAGAAAATAAAATAAAATATTCATTGTTAACGTACATTTTAGTATGTTTGCACACATCAAGTTTATAGCGTAGTGATGAACCTTTAAAAGACAACGAAAAATATGACATACTTGCTGTCATATTTTTCGTTGTCTTCTAAAGTTGACATTGACATGTCAAGGAAATCCAGCTGGCCTGGCCATATTACAAATTCTATTTCTATTATATTTCTAGAAAGAAAATGACGTATATGGAATCAGGTGTTTGTCAACTGTAAAGTGTGTTTCATTTTCAGCCATATTACAAATTCTACTCGTTAACACTTGACAGTTGACAAACAGCTGATTCCATATACGCCATTTTCTTTCTTTTGTCGCCTTATCGATTACGATAATAGAGCCTGCTGAGTTGTTATTTTCTACATAAAATATACAGGCGAATTTTGACTACTGGGCGATCATTAGTTATTATTATTATTTGAAAGGTAAGTGTGAGGTGAGTATGAGAATCAATCAAGACGAACAGTACCATATCCATATCTTGAACGGTCATTCAAAACCAGATTTCCAGTTACCATAGATGTAGTCATATTTGTATTTCACATTTACCTTAGCTACACAGAATTCGCTAACTTCTCAACCTATCAATATTGATGTACTCGTACAAACGTTGACTTGACTTGGAAGTTTGCCAATTGTGTAGTGTTGAATCTAAGCTGACTCCGTAGCGGTTGAGATTTGAGTCATGCCTTCATAGACCGCCATTTATTGAGCTACATTCAACATTGTTGCTGTATGTAAAGAAAAAACGTGTTTTTTTATTTGTGAGTATATAATTAGAATACTTCCAAGAAGGTACAACATACTTGTTGGCGACTGGCTGGAGCTTTGTTATAAACCTTTTTTAATTATTTGTTTTTCTATGGTTTGTTCTTTTATATTTTTAAAACTGTGACTTCTACTTTGTCTTGTGTCTGTCAACGGACTAGATTTGGTTTACATATTTTTACTTAAATTATTAAAGCTACTTAATAATCGCCATTGTCTTCGTTTAATACCTATCGTCAGTCATACAGTCCACACGCTCACCAACATACTAATAGGTCAAAGGTATTCACGCCTTTTTCCCATGGGGGTAGGCAGAAACTACAGAGCGCAATATGCTACGATTCTTACATACTTCTTTTGCTTCGTTTACATTCATACAATATGTTGTCATACACACACGCTGATTGCTACAAACCTGACCTTTCTGAAGAACCTTACTAATAAGGTCCATGTATGTCCTTTTAGGGCATAAAATACAAAGCTTTGTATATTTGTTTGTAACGAATAAACTTAAAAACACTGGACCGATTTGAAAAATTCTATCACCGTTGGGAAGCTATACCTACTATCACCGGGTACATAGGCTAAATTTTATTCCTGTATTCCCACGGGAACAGTAATTGCACGGATGGAAATGTGTGACGACGGCTAATCATGTATAATAGTAAAAATAAATAAGTAATTAGTAGTAAGTAAGTAAGTAATTAAATGCCTAAGGCATTAAGGCGGTTAACACACTGCCACGCATCACGCTGCGTGTTGCGTGTCTCTGAACTGAAATGAACGCGCGTGGATGCATTTTCTGTGTGTTGGACTGTGCGTGTTTTCCATACAAACGGAGATACTTACAAGCAACGGAAGAACACGCATCCACGCGCTACGCTGCATCATGCGGGGCAGTGTGAGAATCGCCTAAGTCCGCCTTTGTACAGTTTTTGTTTACTTATGCAGTTTTAATAAATAAATAAAGAAATAGTATTACATTTCTGGAATGAGCAAAAAAAAAAACCGCTATGGCCCAAGTACAATGGTTGGACCATTGTGCGTGGGCCATAGCGGTCTCCTTTTTAACCAACTTCAAAAAAGGAGAAGGTTCTCAATTCGACTGTATGGTTTTTTTTGTAAGTATGCTTGTTACTCATTTTCAAAATTCTTTTTTTATTTGATAGGGTATACTACCAACTTGGTCCCATTTCGTATCAAAACCCCAATATGATAATGCGATCCTGGAGGAATTGGGGGGAATCCTCAAATAGTTAGGTGCACACGTACCGATTTTTGCATTTTTAGTAACAAATCAAGCATGTTCATTTGGAAAGTATAATTTGATGAAGAAAAACTGATGAAGAAGACAGGCAACGGAACTTTTCAACGCATAACAGCATTGATTACTCGCGATTGCTTCAGTCAGTTGTTTATTCAGAGTTTTTGTATTTCCATGTAACATTACGCCTGTCTATTATAAAAGGGGTCCAGCAGAGATGTACAGATTAATGTTTACAAAGAACTTTTTTAGCAATTGTTAACCGATTTCAATGATTCTTTCAAGTTTGAAAGACTTGTTTATATACGATGAAACTAAAAATTGCAAGATGTAACCTTTTTTACAAAAAAAAACAACCGACTTCTTAAAAAGTTTTTTCAGGACTAAATATAAAAACCAAACCCTCGAAAAGTAGAATAAACAAACGAAGACTTGCTGCCGAAGAGAAGTGTCAGCGCTAGAGTCGGTCCAGTATCTTATAGTGAACACATAGGTTTCATGGTATACGTCAACGCGCCACGTCTCTTCTACTCAGTATAAAATAAAATAAAAAAAGATTTCCCCACAACCGCAAAGGTAGAAAGTCGTGAAAATATAGCCGTGTGAAATGGCGAAAAAAATCTTATCAGCATACTTTGTTCTTGACGTGTTACAGATGTGCCCGTATACTTAAGTACCAACGTAATGGGGGGGGAAGAGAAGTTGTCGATAGAACAAAAAAAAAAACAACCGACTTCATAAAAAAAACACTAACAGGTGAAAAATAACTTCAGTTTCGGAAGTCTGTGGCTTTGGTGGTTTTATTTCGTTCAATATTGGCCACCGACTTCCGATTTGGAGTTTTTTTAAGAAGTCGGTTATTTTTTTTTGTTTTATCGACAAAATGGGACCAATCTGTTAGTATACCCAATCAAATAAAAAAAGAATGTTGAAAATCGGTTCATAAGTGATGGAGTAATGATGTAACAAACCCTAAAAAAAATACAACCAAATTGAGAACCTCCTCCCTTTTTTAAAAGTCGGTTAAAAACACATTAAAAGGTGTAAAATAAGTGTAGTTTTGGAAGTCTGACGCTTTCCCTGCTTTTGTACTGCTTACTCATGTTTTGTCAAATAAACTATAGTTATCTTATTTTTACACCTTTTTTAGCATGCACCTATGTATGTCTTATATATACCAAAATAAACCAGAATGGCATTGGAGCAAAGGGATTTAAATTACTATAGAGCGGACATGCTCAATGCATGCGGAATGTCATAGAAAAACTTTGATCCCATGTCTCAGTAACGCCATCTAGAATAATAATAATATGAATATTGGAGCGGCAGCGGAGCGTACTAAAAAAAACTCATAGACTTGTATCCAACAGGACACAAGTTTCAGATGAAAATTTTGTTCGTGATGCCCGGTTTATACGTATTGAATGTCTTTGCATTGGAGCTTCTAGAATTGGGAAAATTTGACAGTTCGGAGTAGCTTGATATGCAGCTGGCGTCTGTCTGTACATTCACTAGTGCCCTCGGTTACTTTGTACCCAGCAGGACACAAGTTTCGGATGAAAATTTTGTTCGTCATGTCCGGTCTACGGGTATTGAATGTCTTTGCATTGGAGCTTCTAGAATTGGGAAAATTTGACAGTTTGGAGTTGTAGCTTGATACATGTGCTTGCGTCTGTAGATGTGCTGGCGTCTGGTTATTCAATCACTAGTACCCTCGTTTACGTTGTGTCCAGCAGGACACAAGTTTCGGGTGAAAATTTTGTTCGTCATGTCCGGTCTATAGGTATTGAATGTCTTTGCATTGGAGCTTCTAGAATTGGGAAAATTTGACAGTTTGGAGTTGTAGCTTGATACATGTGCTTGCGTCTGTACATTCAATCACCCTACTCCTACTCTTTTAGTGTTTACATTATCGACACTGCCCCACCTCTAATGTCGGTACCACACCTGTCACGCCCGTATCGTTTACATTACGCCGACTTTGTTTCCCGCAAAATGGGGATTAATCTTTCAAGATACTGATAATAACCAAGGGTTGGTATGGGGAAATTTCGCTTTTATTGTTATTTACATAAGAGTTTTTGTTTGTTAAACTCCTTTTGAAGCGAGCTTTATACGGAGCTCAAAATATTACAATAACATAATTATTATCTAATACTTTATGAGTACTTTGACGTCTAAGAGTTCCAGTTTTTGTTTTCTCCCAGTTGTCATTTTTTTATTATTTTTTTATTAATAATGATAATAATGTTTTATTTAACCCGTATGACATTTGCACTTAATCTAAGTTGTACAATAATATAAAAACAAACATAACGTTTCGCCTGTAATCTCCGAAGGTGGCGAAATGTGGTTGTACTACCAGTACTACCACATTTCGCCAGTTATGTAATCGGGGGCGAGCCGGGGGGCGAGTTGTACGAAGTGACTTAAATAAATAAATAATAAAATAAATATTCCACAACTTTTTTCACACAACGCCATTTAGTTCCAAGTTAAGCTTGAGAGCTCTTGTTATGGGTACTAAACAGCTGATAAACATACTTATATATTTCTAAATACGTCCAATATTATAGATAAGTTACACCCAGACACAGAACAACTGATCGTGCTCATCACACAAACATTTGCCCTGGGTGGGAATCGAACCCACAACCTTCGGCATAGCAGTCAGGGTCACTAACTACTAGACCAACAGGCCAGTCAAAGACTTAGAAATAGGATATTGGACATTGAATTGCAATATTGTCGTTAGATACCGTATCTCAAGCTATATATTAGGCAAATAAATTATGGGTATGCCTGAGTCCTTAACTAGGCATAGCCTGTATATTCAGAGTCAGCGGTTCCTTCTTAGAGTCTAGTCTGGTTAGGTAAAAAAAAAATGACGTGTGGCACTCGGAGACTGCCGCGGTAAAGGTATTGCATAGCATTTTTATCAACTTCTCTCCTCTCCCCCTCCCTCCCCCTCCCCCACACCTCCCCGCCCCTCCTCTCACCCCTCCCTCACTTTCCCCTCCCGTCCCCTGCCTCTTCCCTCCACCCCCCTCCACATCCCTCCCCTGCCCCTCCGTCCCCTCTCACAATACCCTCTTCCCTCTCTCAAAATCACCCCCTCCCCTCCCCCTCCCCTCCCCTTTCCCCTCCCCACTATCCAATTCGTAAAATCGCACACAACGCCGTGTCGAAGACTGCCGAACTGAAACGACTTTAGACGATGCACGGCCTTCAAGCCACACCTCCATGCCCGTCGGAGTGGGGAGCGTGAGATTTTTTCGTTACGGAATTTCTGGATTCGGTCCCCGCGCTCAAGGTCCGCGATAGAAGCTATGCAATAGCTTAAAATGTAATTTTTATTACCTTCAACAATTTGTACAAGTAAACACGAGGTAAACAAAAATGGCAAGGATGTAATAAAGTCAGTAAATGTAAGAGGGTTATCTACTAAGTAACTTAACGTATTTATTTCGAGAAGTGAAGGAAAAGATGTGTTGCCATGAGTGTGCGTGAGTGTTCGTGTATGTGTGTGTTTATGCGTTTGTGTGGGGGTGTATATTTGTGCTGGTGTATAAGGAGGTGTTATGTGGAGCTGCAATCGAAACTGTAGTTACTTTTAGTGTACAGACGCCAGCACATCAAGTTACCCCAATGTGTCAAATTTCTTTGATCGTTTTTCAACTTTATGTCAAACTGAATAAGGTTCATATTCAATTGGGAAAATTTGACACATTGGGGTAACTTGATGTGCTGGCGTCTGTACATAAATACTTGTAAATCCTCTCTTAATCAAGTACTTAAGGCATTAATAAGTTTTCTTTCAGAAAAAAGAGTTCTTTTAACCGAGGCTGGCTTTAGTATATTATGTTGGCGCTCTGGAAAAATCTAAAATATTCTTTTAAATATATACCTACCCCCAAAAAACAAGCCCTTCTCCTCTTCCTAGTGTTTTTACTGGGAAGAAGAAAAGGAACATACTCCTCAGTAACACAAGTTTATCTTAGACATCATTGACATCAGAAAAGGAAAACATTGTGAATTAACTTTTTAAGTCCAGGTTACCCTAAGTTTGAAATCTCCAATCAGCCTTATGCTGGGCATTGACGGTCAGTTTATCGCGTCAGTCTACACGGAAAACTGTGGCGTCACTCCAAATGGTATTAGACCAATAGTATGTCCACACTCACTGGCGTCACTCCGGCTCTTCAGTTTTCGATCAGCCGGGCTGTTAGGAGGACCTACTACTTTGGCGCGACGCGCTGGGTTAGATTATGGTAGTCACGGCAATTTTTCGAGCGCGTCGTCAATTAAAACTCGGGAGTGATGATTCGACTCTCACAATAAAATTTTTGATGGACGTCAGTTCAACTGACGCAAAATCTGACCGTCAATGCTCAGCCTTAAACAGGCACAACAAGCACAATGGCACAATGTACATTGTTTTGAAATAAATGACTTATGACTTATGGCGTTTCGATTAAAACTAGTGCCTTCTCTTTATATGAAGTTTTCCCTGCAATGGGACAGTAATAGGCTCATAATATTTTTATTCATGTAAAAGAGAAAATGATCTTTAATTACTTTGTAGAAAGCAATATTAATTATGTAAATAATATTGTAAAGAAGGTTCCTTTTAGGGATTTTTCGGGGATTAAAAGGTGGTGATCAATAATCCTTTAAACCTTCATGTATGCCTAATGAGTTACTTAGCATCCAATCCATCATATTAGTCTGAAGCGTCGGCTGCAAAATGAGAGTTTTGCTCACATTACTGTTAAGGGGAAGCGATTTGGGAACTTTTCATATTTCTGGTGAAATATTAACTGGGGTATGTTGTGATATGTTCGTGTATTTTGTTAAAATTATGCTCTTCAATGTGGATAATTTAGATTAAGTACAAGACTTTTATTATTAAAGAGTGTGTTAGAAAAAGTTTTTATATTATGATCTGAAGTGTTTGGCCGTTTAGTTAAAATGCAGGGATATTCTTTAGAAACCACCCTATGAAAATATAGGTGAAGTGAAGGTAAAGTGAACAGTCACACTATATAATACTAATGGTTAGGTTTGGCAAATTACTTCACGCTCACTTCACAAGATTTACTGGGAATATTTAGACAAAATCGACATATTTGTTGCAACCTCCACAACCTAGTGATTGGCTAGCACGATACGTCTGGTAATAACTGTCAAAGATATACAAATGACAGCAGAGACCAACGGCTTTACGTGCTTTCCTAGGCAAGGACGAGTCTTAATATTTATAACTAGCTTCTGCCCGCGACTTCGTCCGCATGAAAAACGGACGCTTTTTTTCCGTTTGCAACATTTTTTATTGCTGCTCCGCTCCTATTGGTCATAGCGTGATGTTATATAGCCTATACCCAACCTCGATAAATAGACTATCCAACGCAAAAAGAGTTTTTTTTTTTTTATTACTGATAGGCACGCGTTAGACCACTATCTCACCTGATGGTAGGCGATGATGTGGTCGACGATGAAGCACGCTTGCCTAGAAGCAACCTGTTCACTCTTGACTTGAAGACCCTAGAATGTAGCTATCAGGAAACACCGACACCGGCAGGGAATTCCACTCTTGTAATGTTTTACAATGTGTATAAACATTAGTGCTATTTATTGAGCATTTCATTGTATAGATTCTTTGTATACCTCGTTCTTCAAACGAATCAGACAGATTTGTTGCTGGGGAGTTTGTTCCGCCACTTCTTCTTCCCAGCAAAAACACTAGGAAGTGGCGAAGGGTGGGTCGTTTTTGGGGGACTGTCTTTATGTATTTATTTGACGTTCAAAAAGTGCTGATTCTCAGCCTAGTTTGAATAAAGACTTTTGATTTTTTTTTTTTTTGGCTGTTCGCACAATGAATGTGTTTCCATAGCGTTTAGTACGTATGGTTGAGTTTTTCAATTCGAGCTAATAGTTCTTGAGATTAGCGCGTTCAACCTCATATGCTTTAAAATATTAGTATAGATATAGATGAACCCATCCCATCAACCTTCGATCAAACCTTGAAGCTGTTTTTTCACAAAATTTTCGTGATTATTTTTAACTTGAAAAGAGGGTCTTCAAGTTAAAAATTAATTAATTAATTGGTTTAAGAGCTATTATCACGACAGTACCAAACCAGAAACCGTGATACTCGGCCCAGAAGACTGATCCGCCTTATTAAAATAAATCAACACAGTATCGCAGACAACTGATAACCCCGATGGGTATAGTCTAAAACCACAAAACAGGTTGGTACAGAAGGCCAGACTGGTTTTATACTACAAGCGGAAGACAGACATACGCACACATGGACGTGTATAAACAAATGCCAGTAGTAAGCACACTTGCTCTCGCTGTACGTAGACGTGTCTGTGTGAAAATTAAAAAAGAAAATTTAGTGGAAGTGCATTACAAGTCCAAAATAACAAAAAATAAGGTATTTCTATTAATACTAAGCTTAAAACTATGTTACTGAAGACAAAATACAAAGGTAATATATAAATAATAAGCACTTCGCTCGCGAAGTCGCGACTGCATCCTCGAGTATTTTGAACTTAAACATTCCCTCTTAAACTCACAAATAATGTAGCTTTCTATTAGTAAAAGAATTTTCAAAATCGGTTCAGTAGATCTAGTGATGACCTCCTTAATTAGTTTTATTGTATAAATAAATAATTTGCTGGCAAAAAGTATACCTAGATAAATACTTTTTTTTTCATGTGTAGTTAAAACTTCTGACACCTACCGTGGAATGTAAAAATTTGCTATGTTGAAGCTTGTATAGACAAGGAATAAAGAAAGCTTATACAGATAATTGTAATAAAATTGAATTACCACTGAGCATAATGCTATGACATGAGGGCAGCGTAGCGCTATCATTGATCACCTAAATACTGTGACAAACTTGTGTTTGCTCGTTGTATAGTGTTGGATTTCGTATTTGTTCATAATTTTCATTGTAGGGTAGAAGTAAAAATGACCTGCAAAATGCGTCACTATCCTACCGCATCCCATCCTTTTCCCACATGCACACCTGGACTATTGCTGTCCTTGTCACCGCCGACGGTGACTGTATGAAGACGCTCGTCCACTTGAACGAGAGTAGCGTTGCTAAGAACATGCTCCCTTATTAATTTATTCTTAACTTACGGTGGAGAATTGCCGCGAGTGCATAATTACGAACTATTGTGTAAAACACTACGGAAAGTGCGTGATTATGTGGTGAAAGGCATCTGTGCGCGCCCCCTCGTGTGCCGCCCTGAATCCAGCAAGGACTCGACATCCCTGCCGACCGACACGGAGGATAGATCCTGGAGACGGCGAATTTACAAAAAAAAACCAACCTTCTGTACACAAATTTTGTGCTAAAACTCAGTAATGGCTAAATGGCTAATTACTTTACTTTTTATCTGACACTCGTAAATTGTCCAAATAAATTAGTTTTACGTGCTGAAATTTTCATAGAATAGAATAAGGTATTGGATTTGAAAATGTTATCAGGTTAATTAGGTCTGTAGATATTTTACCCAGCACTGGCTGATTTTGTGCTTTTGTTTTGTCGAGGATTAACTATAATTTACTAGTAATTTTTGTTTGGTAGGTAAAGAAAAAGACAAAATATATCATCGTCATTTTATTGATTTATTTTTTGTGATCAACTTACTCTGTCTGTCAAAGATCTGCTGCTGATGTGTAGCTTAACCTTCGATCAAACCGAGTGTCTTTTAATTTTTAGCCACAAGCTTAACACTTCCACCCATATACATAGTTTTCAGGTTTATAGTTAAGCAGAACAAGATAAATATCACGGGGTTATTAAAAATTACTTTTTTTTTGTAGAAGTTTTAAACATATTTAAAAAACAATATAAAAGTTTTTATTCATTTGCAATGAATATTTTATCCAAAATAAAATCCAAAATGAAAGCATATTTTTCAGTCAATGCTTTTGATACATTTTATTTTACGTTTCCTTATCTTGTAATGAATATTTTATCCGAAATATTATGAACAAGTTCACTTTGTAGAGTACTCTATTTTTATTTTAATAATAAATTGTGAATGTAAAAACTTTTTCTCTGGACTGTGTATTTTAAATTTTACTTTGAATGCCAATTTTTTTTTGGTTTGGAAGTTTAAGTACCTACTTTTGCGGCCTACCCGAAAGTATGTATTTTCTTTAGTTTTGGTCGCCAAGCCCTTGAATTTCTGACTACTGACTCAAACTAGGTCTACAAATCCTTGCACCGTCTGGATGGGTCTTTTAAAATCTGTGTGGTTCTTTTCTCTAAAGACTATCTCAGACACTTATCATATTTTTCAGTCAATGTCAGTCCGAACACAATTAAAGGTGCTGTAAAAATAACATATAACCCACATTCTATTTTTATGGCCCCAGTTGTCCCTCAAGACGTCATAAGGGTGATCAAATCTTTAAAAAACAAGAAGAGTTTTGGATATGACGGTATTTCAACAAACGTTATAAAATTTGTATGCACTACTGTAGCTAACCCTCTAAATCACATTATTAACGCAAGCATATCCGCTGGAATATTTCCCGATAGCCTTAAAACCACAAAAGTTAAACCACTGTACAAGAAGAACAGTAAAGATGATATCGCAAACTATAGACCAATAGCTTTAACCCCTGTATTTTCTAAAATATTTGAAAAAGTAATTTATGAGATATTCTATTCATTTCTGTCAAAATACAATATACTATGTGAGGAACAAAAAGGTTTTCGTAAAAATAAAAATATCAATATGGCCATATACGACCTAATAAATAAAATAATGACTAATGTAGATCAAAAAACACCAATTTGTACCCTTTTTACCGATATGACAAAAGCTTTTGATTACGTGAACCATGAAAAGCTTTTAGACAAACTCAATGCTTACGGTATACGAGGAAATGCTTTAAGTCTAATAAAATCATATTTGAGCGGACGTCTTCAATATACAGAAATTTCTAAAATATGCGTTAAATCCAAACGTGAGGTTAAATATTTATCTGGTCCTAGAGAAATTAAAAATGGCGTTCCGCAAGGCAGCGTTCTAGGGCCATTATTATTTTTACTATATATAAATGATCTACCCCGCCACATTCCATACCCTTGTGTGTTATTTGCTGATGATAGTACGGTCCTAATAGACTGTCTCAACAATGAACTATATGAAGATGAAATAAATAATTCTCTTAACTTAATAATTAATTGGCTAAACAATAACAACCTGATCATAAATCTTACCAAAACAAACATAATGCATTTCTATCAAAAAATTCTTCCATTAAACTTAAACATTAGTTATAAGGGACAAAGTATTGACAGCGTTAACGTAGCAAAATTCTTGGGCATAATGGTAGACAGTAATTTAACTTGGAAACCACAAGCTGAAGAAATTTGCAAAAAATTAAGCACGTCTGCATATGCTCTTTACAATCTGTCCAAAAAAGTGAACACTGATACATTAATGGTTGCATATCATGGATTAGTGGTTTCCATTCTAAGGTTTGGTGTAGTATTTTGGGGTAATTGTTCCGAAAGGGAGACTATATTTAAAGCCCAAAAACGTTGCATAAGAGCCATTTTTAATCTTAAGGTTACAGATAGTTGCATTCCTATTTTCAAGACACACAACATTCTAACTTTTCCTAGTATTTACATTTTAGAAGTAGCCATATTCGTTAAATCTAACATGCATCTATTTCCTACATTCAATGATACGAGGATGCGAACCACTGCCTTGAGATCAAAATATCAAAATGTATTGTATACAGGTGGATATAACACGGCATTGCTTAAAAAAAACATTGTTGGTATGGCACCTATTATATATAACAAATTGCCAAATAGTATAAAGAATCAGCCCCTAAGGAAATTTAAGAAACTTCTGTCGTCTTTGTTGACCAACAGATGTTACTATTCTGTTACAGACTTTTTAAATGATGTATTGTAATATATGTATAATGTCATTAATTGTTTATGTAATAAGTTTTCAAACGTAACTGGTTTTTAATGTAAGTTTTCTAAAATTAGCTGTAAGTTTTACCCTAAAATTTTTGTATGCCAACAGGCAGAATGTACTGGGAACGTATTATAGAAATTATTATTATTATTATTATTATTATTAATCAGCATGGTTCAATATGGCAATAAATGTTTCCGAAGGGTTAATTTGCTGACCTCCTTGCAGGAAAATCTGTGGGCGTAAGGTAGTCTATTTTCTTTACATTTTTTTTTAATTTGTATTCAGTAAAACACTGTTATTTTGACACATCACATACTATTGACTTTATTTTCATGTAATAAATAAATTAAGTCAGGAGTGAGTGAATGTTAGAGGTAATCTCCGAAATGGCTGTACCAATTTTATACAGGACGACTTCAACTGACATTTAGCTGCTGTTATAAGAGTAACTTAAACATTGTTTATTTTAGACTTATTTGTTTAATAAAAATAAAATTCCGCGCAAAAATTTTGCGCGAACGAATTCCCGGGCAACAGTAAGTATCAAATAAACGAACTAACTTCTCTAGAAAACAAGTGGAATGAAACTCTTTTACTCCACAAGGTGCATTCTCGAGGATTCCTAAATAGAACGAACGTAATCCCGCAGAACCGTTAACGTTCAGAATGAACCGTTTAGACTTTTTTTTTTGTAGAATGGAATGAACTGAATTGTGCTGACGCCGTGTTTATTTTAACTCTTTTAAGTTCAAATTAAAACCTGCTGCATGGAGAAATTCTTAAGTCACTAATAAGAGGTAAAACGGTAGTATTGTGTGAGGAAAGCAATTGCTTTATTTACACCTTTTATTCATTGTATACAGGCTGGAGAAGGAAAGAAAAGAAAGATAATCATAGAAAATGTAATGTACGCTCATAACTTCCGAATACATAAATTTTGAAGAGCGTGCACGGGAATTCACCACCATCACCTTTCTACCATCGGACAACCCGACGGTGAGTGTCTTCGCCCTTCCGCGATTCGGACGAAGCGTTTCGCTTCGTCGTTTATACCGCTTACATCGAAGGACTGGAACAACTTGCCTGCTGCGGTCTTCCCGTCCGATTATAATTGAGGTGTCTTCAAGGCTAGAGTGAATAGGCTCTTAATAAACTAGTGCGCTTCACCTTCACTGATTGCATCACTGCTTACCATCAGGTGGGATTGCAGTCAAGCACTGGTTTATAATATAAAAAAAAATTGTTGTATTTGTGTTAGTCCCTGGATGGTTTAGATTTACAATGAAATCCGGTAGGTCGCGCATGTGGTGGCATTCGAAACCAACATTCGGGAAAGATAACGTCTGTCGGGTCCACTCAAAGAGATTTATAAGGTATTTAAGGTACCTACTATAAGAGAGGACATGCAACGAAAAATATAAAAAAAAAACTGTGCCATGTCTGAGTTTCTAACGTCATTTAGCATAATATAGCAAGATTGGGGCGGCAGCGGAGCGTACCAAACTAGACTAGAATTTTTTTATCTGTGATGTCCCGTTTGGTAAGTAATAAATTAATGTCTTTGGGACCACTACTAAAAAATGAACTTACCTATAAGTATTCATATTCATTTATTTGCATCCGCAAGGTAAACAAGATGTTAACAGAGGGCTTAGAGAGGACTAAGAACCGTTGTAGACCCTTTAAGGGCACAGCAAAATATTGTTAAATACTTAGCAATTAAATAAAATCTAAGTCGTAGAAAACTAAAATTTCAATAAAATTATACATGAGAACTAAATAATTATACATAGTTGCAAAACAGTTAATAACAGTGACATAAATAATTAAACTAATGATAGCTTAATAATTCAAACGAAAAAAAAAATACTTAAATTACTAATTTGGTTATACTAAATTTATGACTAGCAGACGTCCCGCGGTTTCACCCGAGTAGTTCCCGGTCCCGTGGGAATATAGGGAAAAAAATAGCCTATGTCACCTGGGGATAGTGAAGCTTCACAGCGGTGAAAGAATTTTTCAAATCGGTCCAGTAGTTTCGGAGCCTATTCAATGCAAACAAACAAATAATCAAACATTAATTCCTCTTTATATATTAATAATAAAATAATATAGATGAGGCTTAAACCTTTCGTAAGTCCGCTCCGTTTTAATTTAAGCACTCTTGCCATTTTTAAGCACCGAAAGTCTAACCCTTAATAGCTCACGTGCACGCTTCATTACCCGTATCCGTTCCCGTTCAAAACAACGGACATTATGTTATTAACTTTTTGAATTAACTTTTTGCTTAAATTAACTGTGTACAAAGCGTTTGGGGGTTTTTTGTGCCCGCATCTAAGTTTTACGGGTTAACTTTGTTCGTATTTATTGTTTGCTATCGCTGTTTATTTTATTTTTTTCGGGGTCAGGATTAAAGAGTTAAAATGTGGGAGGGTTTTCTGTTGAAAACAAGGATAAAAAGTTGATTGAGTTTGCGGGTATAACTTGGTTAACACGCCCGTTAAATTCCACCGCTGAATATCGTAAAAAAACTAGTTTAAAAGTGTAGGTAAGTATGGAGTTTCTTTTCCTTGTTTCTTCTTACAAAACTACCTTTTGGAAGGAGTAATAGGATATAATTATTTGTGTATTTTATATGCCAGTGTGTAACTTCCTCATACAGAGCATTAATCAACACGCTTTCTGGCGGATTGGTGCTTTCAGGCTCATACCAGCTATACCAGACAGACGTGTTGCTGGGGAGTTTGTTCCGCCACTAGGAAGACACTAGGAAATCATGGACGTTGGACGTTTTGGGAGACTGTCTAAGCAATTTTTGACGTTCAAAAGGTGCTGATCCTGAGCCTAATTTGACTTTTAATTTATTGATTTTGGAAAAGACTAAGTTTACCTACTGTATGTGTACGTATAATAAACTCTGAAAAATAATGCGGAAACTATACATTTCTTCCGTCAAATTACTAATGAGACTAAATAGTTGACGAGACACTTATCATACAGCTTAAGAGTTAAAAAACTGTAATAAAAACATACGCGAAGAGAATTTTGGCGGATAGACGCCGAAATTATTATAATCTATTTTTACTGCAGATGTCTCACTTAGTTGTAACCATTTCAACAATTTATTTTAAGAAATGATGTAGATTTCATTTAGTAATATTCTAAGTCATTTCAGTTAAAAATTGTAGTGTCAATGATAAAACCCTTAAAAAAGCAGGGAGGAACAAAACATGGACACGTTCTTCGTTTCACTTTTTTTTACTTCTAAATTTAAATAAAACAATTTAAATAAAAAACTGTTTTCACTTAGCTTTAAAATAAAATGCATTCCTGCTTCTACGAGACTTTTAAGCTATTGCATAGCTTCTATCGCGGGCCTTGAGCGCGGAGACCGAATCCAGAAATTCCGTAACGAAAAAACCTCACGCTCCCCACTCCGACGGGCAAGGAGGTGTGGCTTGAAGGCCGTGCATCGTCTAACGTCGTTTCAGTTCGGCAGTCTTCGACACGGCGTTGTGTGCGATTAGATGGGATGTTGTGTGGGAGGGGAGGGGTGGGGAGGGGGGAGGGGAGGGGAGGGGAGGGGCGGGGAGGGGAGTTAATAGAAAATGCTATGCCACTAGTGCCACACGTCATTTTTTTTTCTAATGCTATTGTAAATGGAGTATAGTTTCGTATCATCAGTGTTTATCGTCATGCGCACTCGCAGACATGTGAAGAAACGCACCGTACCTCGTCTGACGATAGTCACTGTAACTTGAAGTCCACTTAAAGTGCAATATTAATTCGTTGTAAATTCTCAGTTGTCATTAAAGTTTGGTGTGTGGACTCAGGTTAGTCACTGGCAATAAAAAGATGGCCAGCTCTAAAGGTCTGTATATGGCCTAATGGCTGATCTTTGCGTTATGCTCGTGAATGGGTGCTGCTTGTGGTGACTGGTCGTCTTGCTGACCTTGGTTTTTGTTATTGTTTAACTAGTAACAGATTTTTTATTTAGCTTCGATGGTCCTAGTGTATTATTTTTTATTTGTATTTTATTTAATGTTGTAGACCTATAAATTCAAGTAATCCAGTTTTGTACATGTAAGCAGGCATGCCCTTTTTACTTGAAGGCCTTTTTTTTTTTTTTTTTTTTCTTTACAACCTCTCACATTTATTATTATTTGACGATTAAGTATACTACATATTACATTATGACACTATTGTGGTAGCTAAACATATTACATTTACATCTTTCTACATTCACTTTGCCTTTATTTTGACAATCAATAGAAAAGGGTGAAAACATGACGTCATCCACTTCGTCGTCTATCAACCCCTGTCTGTTTGGGAGAGAGACGTTACCTATAGGAGTATTAAATTGCAAATGTTTTGTTTTTCTAGCAACAACTCTACTACCATTAGTGGTTTTACCGTCACATGGCATTTAAACAATGAGAGGCACGGCCATTTTAGCAGTAATGTAATGCTAATGGACTACAAGCAAATGTGAAATATACTTCCTGTAAGTTAGTTAATTTGATTTACTCATTAAAGTCAACGTTGTTTATCCGAGGTCGTGAGTAGAAACCTCAAAGCTCATTGTTTACAAACAAACATGTATAAAGTCTTCTTGAGCTGTGCTTCGATTAAGCCACAAATGTTGAGATAGATTTTATAGACCGTTTTGGTAAAGGTACAGTCGCTAGCACATTAAGCTACCCCAAACGGTCAAATTTTCCCAATTGTACAGACGCCAGCACATCAAGTCAGCTATCATGTAAGAAATTATTTAATTTAATTGAAATGATTATGTTAATTAATTACCAATGCGATTTAAACTGTTCTTCTAACATATCAGACAGACGTGTTGCTGGGGAGTTTGTTCCGCCACTTCTTCTTCCCAGAAAAAACACTAGAAAGTGGCGAAGGGCGGGCGTTTCGGGGGACTATCTTATGTAATTTTTGACGTTCAAAAAGTGCTGATCCTCAGCTTATGATTTTTACTTTTATCTCTGCAGATGCTTCGCTCACAATTCTTTGACGTATGTCCTCAACTAACTCCATCACTGGGCATTCATTTGAGCAGCAATTAAAACTTTCAGCTGCCATCCGATGGTTTTTAACGCCGAAATATGCTTCAACGTAAAGTGAAAACCTGAAGAGTTTCTGTGAGTACGCTGTTACAGAATTGTTACTAACATTCGAGTTACTAACAGCTTTTTTGGAATTGTTAAAATATGTGTGTTAGTGAGGTTTTTGGGACTTTACTTTTTAAACAGCTGTATGTTGATGATATATGGACTGGACACTTTTACACAATGTATAACATACATACATATCGTCACGCCTGTAATAAGTGTAAGTGCTAGGCAGAGGTGTACCTGGTAGTACACCCACATTTCGCCATTATGTTTAAGTCCCATGTAATAGGGGGCGAGCCTATTGCCATCCATCGGGCACAAATCCAGACTCCGGGCTGCTACTGAGAAATCCCAGATTGAAAAACTCAATAACACTTTGCCCGACCCGGGGATTGAACCCGGGACCTCATGATCAGCAGTAGCGCTTGCGACCACTAGACCAACGAGGCAGTCACAATGTAGGTATAACTTAACACAATAATTAATTCAGGTAATTAAAACCCGTTGTCTTTCGCCCCAATACACTCACGAACATTACCTATTTATTTATTAGCGACAAGTCCTTGTTTCTTGGGCAACCATACCATTGTTTGTTTCAATTTATTTTTATTTTTCTTCAATGAATAGGCTTAGCAACACTTTTTGAACGTCAAAACTGGTAAAAGTCCGCCATAAAACCCGCCCTTAACCACATCCTAGTGTTTTTTTTTTGGAAAGAAGTGGCGGAACAGTCCCTTCAGCCACACCTGTGTCTGATTTGCTTGAAGTTCTTTAATCTGAAATAGCCCAAAGGTTCAAACACTTTGTAAAGCTTACCTACAACAATGTCACGAGCTAGCACACTCTTATATACCAAATAAAACATACATATACATACATACATAAACGCACGCTTTTTTCCCATGGGGGTAGGCAGAAACTACAGAGCGCCATATGCTACGATTCTTACACACTTCTTTTGCTTCGCTTACATTCATACATGTTGTCATACACACACGCCGTTTGCCAGTACTACGCACCTGACCTTTCTGAAGAACCTCACCAATAAGGTGTATGTATGTCCTTCTAGGGCTCCCGGCGTTCCCACTTACATCTGCCAAACAAACAATGCGATATACCAAATAATACGATGTAATCTGTATCTATGTAACTGTAGTATTTATGTAATAAAAGCAACCCATTAATTTCGTCCCATGACGCCACATAGTTGAACAGATTACGTTAGGCCCTTGAACTCTGAGCCCAAATGATCCCCCAAACTCGTTAAAGAATGAAAATCGTTCTAACTCAAACATTGGGTACACATTAAGGTTTATAGGTTTAGTGTAATTATCTCAGTCGGGTTGAATACGTGGCAGTACACGATTGGCTACCACATTTACAGTTTAGTCAAAGTGTGACGAACAAAGGATGGTGAGTTTCGTTCCTGGCACGTAAAATAAAACGTTTTAAAAGTATGTCGGCGTCAGCGATGGCTGAGCGATGAGCTGACACCGATGAGAGTTTCGTGGTACCGAGTTCATAACATAGAATAAATATAAATAGTGTCAAAAGTGTTATTATACGGTATCAGATTTTTGATCAGATAAAATTTGACACTGTGTAGGTAATTGCAATTTTTTAACATTAAGTAATTTGCTTTTTTGACAATATTGTAATTACAAATCATACTTAATTATTGAAATCTGAATTATTCTGACAATAACAAATTGCTTTGACTTGATTGTTGTAACGTTGTATAATTTGCTTCTTTTGACATTAACTTATTATTATTATTATTTTTGGCATTTTGTCGTAATCGTACATAAAGAAATGAAATAATGTAGCTGCTGAGTGTAAACATATTAATTAATTCTGTATGCCTATAGTAGGCAGATCATAGCGAACTTTAATTTTAAATATGAACAACCTCTGTACCTATGTATCACAAATAAAATGTTTCTGATTTCTGATTTCTGAATAGCAATCTTCATTGCAGTAATAACCGCACTTAACAATCGTAATCACAAAACATAACTCAAATAGGTAACTGACAGTTTCGTACTGGATGTGTGTCTTCGTTGGTGCCTCTAATCAACCTGAGCTCTGCCCAGCCTCCACATACCAGTACGTCTCTCCACGTGACATTACTAAAAACACATTCGCGCCATTTCAAATGACAAGTAACGTCATGCAGGTCTCCTAAAAAAAAGTCCTGGCATGAAAAAGTCTAAAACCAACATTTTTCTTTACTCCCACGCACACGATTGTAATACTTGTGTTGACTTGTAATACTTACAAGTCAATTTGAATTTTAATACCATACTATAAAGTTAAATATGAAAAAAATGCATGGAATATAGTAAAAAACAACAATTTCACTTTCCCATAGAAACTATTCTTACATATCAAACATTTTATGTTCGTTCCGTGGACAGTACGGTACACTAAGCTCAAATGAAAGAACGTATTTAAATAAGAATTGAATTGACAACATTATATGCAAAATAATGGGATTATTGCGTATTTAGAATTAAAAAATACGAAAATTTTAAATATACTTATCAACATAATTTTTTTTGGTTGTCAATTTATGCGTAGTACGTTCTGAACTTTATTTTGTTACCAAACTTAGATAGAGGTTTTATGTAGCATACAAAAGTCATAAACTTCAGAAATCAATTTACGTAATAAAATTAATAATGACGACAGAGACAAACTGCAATTATTCTTTGCAAAACGAACTTTTTTTACTGTTTGAACTTTAATTAAAGTAGTCCGGGAAAACTTCATAAATTGTATGTAACATAGAGGCACGCAGCGTAGTAGTTCAGTGTCAAATTATAAATTTAGTATTTTTTTAAATCGATATATTTCAGTAAGGTAGTTAGGTTAGGTAGTTAGGTTAGGTTATACATATATACATGTTGTCATTTTAATTCTATCAAACACAAAATGTAACTAAATAAGATCACAATGGAGACTCGCTAAATAAAAAGTAGTAGTAGTTATTATTGGTTTGGATCTATTAGTTGTCATCCTATCAAACGTATGCATATCTAATATAATTATAAAATTGTGATGTCGGTATTTGTAACAAAACTCCTCCGAAACGGGTTGAGCGATTCTTATGAAATTTTGTGTGTATATTGAGTAGGTCTGAGAATAAGATGTAAACTAATAAAAACTAAATAAGACTAATAAATTGCTTCTAAGGCGGAACGAAGTTTGCCGGGGCAGCTAGTTATAGATAGATTTCACCCGGTACAAAACAAATGACCGTGCTCATCACACAAACATTTGTCTTGGGTGGGAATCAAACCTACGACCTCCGGTTTTACAGTCGGGGCCACTAACCACTAGACCAACAGGTTAATCAAGCAATAAAATTCTAGACGCACTCGTTACACGTTGACTGCCAGACTACCAGACACAATAGAAATTCAATTGTTCGTGGCTCACCGGTGACGCCCCGGGGCGTAGCGTACAATGTATCAATCCTGGATTGTTCATTTGAATAAAACCGGCCAATTTGACACATTGGGGTAATTTGATGTGCTGGCGTCTGTACATTTAAACTCATACCAAATAGTAAGATAAAAAGGAGGGCATTCAAAATAAAATCTGAGGTGTCAAAGACACTATTCCTCCTCAACACTGCCATCCGTAAACGTGCCCAAAAGACTGGCGTGTTGCCACGCCACACACCCTTTCACCCTGTGTTTCATTACCGATATTTTCACACTTCCATGTTACGCCACCGACCCCTTAGAGCATGATTTATAACTGCAAGCTTCTTATTTCGTGTAATTTACAGTAAACTAACGAAATAGCAATCAGTACCTTTAGCACGCATGCTTGAAGCCAACTTAAAGGCGAAACTTGTGATTTTACAAAAA
Source organism: Euplexia lucipara (assembly GCA_921972225.1). Taxonomy (NCBI): domain Eukaryota; kingdom Metazoa; phylum Arthropoda; class Insecta; order Lepidoptera; family Noctuidae; genus Euplexia; species Euplexia lucipara. The sequence goes on along the minus strand of OV179166.1, from coordinate 1,927,883 downwards.
AAAATCGAAAACAGTAGAAGTACACACATCAAAAGTGTCTAGGGATCAACATATATTTTTGCAATAACTTTTCTCCTGATTGATATTAATTAAAATTTTCTTTAAGGATTCATCAAATAAAGTGTTTTCGTTTGTCACAGTAACGATAAACCAAGTCACCTTTGTATTAATAAAGAAATTTACCATTTTCCTAATAAAGGGATTTTTGACATTTGAACCACTAACATTAAAGTTCGAAAAAAAGACTAAAATAACAGTTTTCTTTAAAATTTTATTGGGTAACTTAAACAATTAATAATCCGTGTTTCTACCGCGAACACTAACAACACAAGAACATCGGTTTGGCATACTCAAAATGAGTTCATCCAAATCACGCTGTGGAATGGCCGCCCATGTTCGTTGCAACAACAAAAAAAGGTCTTCTTGCGACTGGATACCCTCCATATTCGACAGAGCTCTTCTCTGTAGCATATCCCATGCATGCTCAATAGGGTTCAAGTCTGGCGACTGAGCAGGCCAGGGCAGGACATTGATGTTAGCTGCGGCGAGAGTCTGTCTTACAACTAGTGAGGCTTCATCACTCTTCAGGGAACTTAATTAGCGACCAAACAGTCAGAAACCGCTTGCATGAAGTGAACCTTCATTCCCGAAGACCGCTACGGGTACCACCTATAGCAATGCACAATCGTAGGATTCGATATCAATGGGCTCTTGAACACAGAAATTGGGCAGAAGAACAATGGCGTTTCGTGTGCTTTTCTGATGAGTCTCGTTTTGGTATGAGATCGGATACAAGACGTATACGACACTGGAGAACCCCTGGACGCCAACAGCGATTAAAATCCTGCCAGGAAGTCCATCCTTATAGTGGTGGAACCATCATGGTATGGGCGGGTATTTGGATCGGCGGAAGAACTGAGTTGATTTGGATCATAGGCAACCTCAACGCTCAAATTTATGCTGAGACGATTGTATCAGACGTCATCGTTCCTCTACAAGTGCAAATCGGTCCCTTATTTCAGTTAATGCATGATAATGCACGACCGCACACCGCAAGAGTTGTAAGACAGACTCTCGCCGCAGCTAACATCAATGTCCTGCCCCGGCCTGCTCAGTCGCCAGACTTGAACCCGATTGAGCATGCATGGGATATGCTACAGAGAAGAGCTCTGCCGAATATGGAGGGTATCCAGTCGCAAGAAGACCTTTTTTTGTTGTTGCAACGAACATGGGCGGCCATTCCACAGCGTGATTTGGATGAACTCATTTTGAGTATGCCAAACCGATGTTCTTGTGTTGTTAGTGTTCGCGGTAGAAACACGGATTATTAATTGTTTAAGTTACCCAATAAAATTTTAAAGAAAACTGTTATTTCAGTCTTTTTTTCGAACTTTAATGTTAGTGGTTCAAATGTCAAAAATCCCTGTATTAGGAAAATGGCAAATTTCTTTATTAATGCAAAGGTGACTTGGTTTATCGTTACTGTGACAAACGAAAACACTTTATTTGATGAATCCTTAAAGAAAATTTTAATTAATACCAATCAGGAGAAAAGTTATTGCAAAAATATATGTTGATCCCTAGACACTTTTGATGTGTGTATTTTATAACCTAAGATACAAGTATCTTCATACTTAGTTCAGGAGGTAGCTGTTGAAACTGTTTTTCGAATCCCGTTTATACAATCTTCTCATGTTTGGTGTATGATTAATTTCAAGTAGGTACAGACGCCAGCACGTCAAGTTACCCCAATGTGTCAAATTTCTTTGATCGTTTTTCAACTTTATACATACATACATAGAAATATCCTTACAGGCTAGACCCAATGCGATATTGTAGTTTTCTTAAAATATGTATATGTGTATATGTGTTTTATGTCAAACAGCATAAGGTTCATATTCAATTGGGAAAATTTGACACATTGGGGTAACTTGATGTGCTGGCGTCTGTACTTATGTGTTTATTGATGAACGATAAAAACTTTTCTCTTAACTTTCGTTTTAAGTTAGTTTCAAGACTTACAATATTATTAAATGTAAGACAATAAGTTAACAAACCAAACAACTAAGATTATAAAGTATTTAAAATAGTATACGCACGGAACAAAAATTTGAATAAACCTACTACAGGTAATCGTTTCGGGTTTGAATGTTTGTATTATGTGAGTTTCAATGTTTGTAAACTACCACCTGGGCACACACTGCAATGGCTGACTTGGAAATCTCTGAACAGACTCCGCACCCAAGTCGGCCGCAGTAAGGATAATCTCTTGAAGTGGGGTTTCGCAGCTAGCACCGACCTTCAGTGCCTGTGCGGTACCTCTCCACAGTCCATGGCCCACCTTTTGTCCTGCGCCGCGTGCCCTGTCACCTGCACACGTGAGGATCTTATGGTTTCGTTGGTGGATGGTGTTGCGGTGGCCGAATTCTGGGCTAAACATACAATTTAGAATTTAGTGACTTTGTTTGCCATCGACACGCTAAGAAGAAGAATGTTTGTAAAGTACACCCACGATACAGGAGAAATTCCTAACCTAAAACCAACAAAAAATGGACAAAATATAGGTACCTCTGCCGTACACCTATTAATTCAACCATGATCTTATGCAATAACATTCAAAACGGGGTCTAGAGTATAATTAAGCTACATTGTAACCGAAGTCAACAGGCTAATATTACATCTCGCTATCTTTTGACTAACAATGTAAACTCACTTTAACCGTACTTAGGTTTTATAACCTCATAAAAATTACCGTAAAACGGAACGACACTTTTTATTTATGACTCTTCTTAATCGCAAAACAAAATGGCCTCGTTAATAATTATCAGGAATTTTCATTGATGGCGATTTGCATACTTTGAACTCTGATTGTTTTGAGATGGGAGAGCGAGATGATTAAAAAGTATCGTGCTATCTCTGTTTACCCGATTGTGCGATGTTCTGATCAGTGCTCCTCAAAATACCATTAACAGACACAAGTCTGCATGGTTCTTAAATCAAAATCAAAATCAAAAGTCATTTATTCAAATAAGGCTGAGGATCAGCACTTTTTGAACGTCAAAAATTACAGACAGACGAAATATAAGACAGTCCCCCAAAACGCCCGCCCTTCGCCACTTCCTAGTGTTTTTGCTGGGAAGAAGAAGTGGCGGAACAAACTCCCCAGCAACACGTCTGTCTGATATGTTAGAAGAACAGTTTAAACAGCATTGGAAATTAATAAACTTAATCATTTAAATTAAATAATTTGCTACATGCTAGCTAGCACACACCAACATACAAGACAGTAGTAATTAGAATAGTACCTAAGTACCGACGTTGACAACTAAACTCATGCAAGAAACAAAATATAACTAACTGAATAAATATAAGCCTTCAAGTAAAAAGGGCGTGCCCGCTTACATAATCTGACCAAGATAATGTCTGGACTTTAAAAAGAGACTATGACCTCTGAGTTTCTTTCGGTGTTTTTTCTCAGAGTAGTAGTGAAAAAAAAAATACATGTAAAAATGTTTGTATGAACCCATTTACAGAAATAAATATAATTTATCATCATTATATTTATCATTTATCAGTGATCATAACTACAACATTTTGTCGGGAAGTTTGAGTACTTTATGGGACCAACCTAAATGTTCTTTCTTTGGTATTGTTCGTCAAAGCATGGAGCTCCTTATGTTCTGCATCATCAGCATTACCGCTGAAATGAGCCTTTTGGCGCAGCCGTGAGACATGCAATTATTGTGTCTTCTTTTTGTTATTATGTTATTTTTTTTTTACTGTGCGTGTATCTTACTGTTGCCAATAAATGTATTTTCTTTCTTTCTTTTTCTGATTAATTAAGCTTACGATTACTGACAAATGCTCATATCTGTGTAGTTTTTCTCTCAAAAGACCATCCCAGACGCTAATCTGCATGGTTTTTACATGGTCTGACCAAGATAATGTCTGGATTTTAAAACAGAATGTGAATTCTGAGTTTCTTCTCAGATTAGTTAGATATTGAAACACAAACCTTGTTTAAGTGTTTGTAAAAAGCTATTTATAGAAATAAGCGTTTAAGGTTCTGAGTTTCTTACAAATCAACAACAAACAAACAATAATAAACATTCCACAAATTTTCACACAGCGCCATTTAGTACCAAGCTAAGCTTGAGAGCTTGTGTTGTGGGTACTTAACAGCTGATAAACATACTTATATATTTCTAAATACGTACATATTATAGACTAGCTTCTGCCCGCGACTTCGTGCGCGGATCCTGTTGCTTATGCCAGCGACAACGGGGTGGTCAAAATCGAAGATCTGAAACGTCTGATGTCGAATTCTAAAAGCCCGGGGACGGAAAATCAATGGGATGCGCGAGACGATTCAAGACGTTCCAGATTTTTTATTTTTGTTGGTCAACAGGAAATGCCATCAGACTTAACAACTTTTGCTAAGACGCCATTTCTATTATGTATATGTTATATTGTCTCTGGACTTTGGAGTTCCCCTACAGGTGCTCCAGATCTTGAAATTTAGTCTCACAGCCGAAAACACCATTTTTATATCTCTTTTAATTTAGTTCCATTTTCCAAAATAAATTATAGCCAATATGTTGCGTGACGTTCACGACCAGCGGTCAGTCGCGCATCTCCTTCCCCCACTTATCTATAGAGTCGATGCGTATATACGCTGAAAACTCAAGCGTCATGCTTTTTCCGTGAACGCCTCCAACTCGCGAGACAGTGCATGATGTTCACGATCAGCGGTCAGTCGTGCACATATTCTTCACTGGTGTCTAGCGACCTGGATGTAGATGCGTAAATACGATGAGAATGCAGGCGTGCTTGCGATCCCAAGAAGTTTCCACGGAGCGAGTTGCAGCCTCATGATCTCGAACAGCATCAAGTCTCTCCTAACGCTCTTCGGTAGATTGTTGGGATCTTATGATATTCAATTATTTAGCACCTTTGGAACATTGGGAAAGATTTGACCTCTTTCTCTAACTAACTAACTATAACCATGCCTGTTATAGTTTTATTGTGATGATACCTGATCAATTAAAATCTAAGTGGCTGCTCCCCTGCGTTACCGGGTAGGCTACCGTGTAACAAAGATAAATGGAAAAGGAAATTAAACAGTCAAATAACATAAGCCCGAATGCATATTTATACGATAAAAAAAATGGGAATTTTAGCCAGTAGAGTCTAATTTTCAACGATATACCACCATAATCGAAAATCAGTCCTGAACTGTTCCCGCCTTCACCGCGTGGAGGTACTTATGTTATTTTATAATTATGCAATGAAATTAGTGATAGCTTTAATTTTTATATCAAATGTTTCTGATTTTCGATTTTTATAAGTCAACAGGAAATGCCTATCAGACCGAACAACTTTTGCTAAGACGTCATTCCTATGTGAGTTATAGTGTAGCTGGGCTCTTGGAGTTCCACACAGGTGTTCCAGATCTTCGGTTTTTATACGTCAACAGCGAGTGCTCATAAGGCTGAACAACTCTTGCTAAGACGTCATTCCAATATATGTTATAGTGTAGCTGGGCTCTTGAAGTTCCACATCAGGTGTACCGGATCTTCAAATTTATTCTCTCAGCAGAAAATGCTCATCACGTGGAACAATTTTTGCTATGGTACCATTTTTGTATCTCCTATAGTTTAGCTGGTCTGTTGCGGTTCTGCATCAGGTGTTCCGGATCTTCAAATTTATTCTCTCAGCAGAAAATGCTCATCACGTGGAACAATTTTTGCTATGGTACCATTTTTGTATCTCCTATAGTTTAGCTGGTCTGTTGCGGTTCTGCATCAGGTGTTCAAGTTTCCAAGATAAATTATAGCCTATATGTAGCCCAGACTTGATATCTATACAACAAAAAAAAGATCATTCAAATCCGTTCAGTAGTTCCGAAGATTAGCGTGTGCAAACAAACAGACAAACAGACAAACAGACAAACAGACAGACTTTTTTTTTTGGATTCGTGCTCTATTACTGTTTCTAAACCCCCCTCAATTATTATTTTTTAAATATATTCAATGTACAGACACAGTTTTTTTACAGTCTTATTATATGTATATAGATAAAATTACACCCAGACATAGAGAAAATGATCGTGCTCATCACACAAACATTTGTCCTTGGTGGAAATCAAACCCTACGGCATAGCAGTCAAGGCCACTAATTCTGGACCAACATGTCAGTCAAAGTTATGTTTCATCATGTATTTCAAGGCCCACATAAACGCTCGCACGCAAAGAGATTTAAAATACTATAGAGCGGGCATGTCAAGGAAATGTCATAGAAAAACTTTGATCCCATGTCTCAGTAACGCCATCTAGAATAATATATGAATATTGGAGCGGCAGCGGAGCGTACTACAAAAAACTCAAAGACTTGTGGCCAGCAGGACACACTTTTTCGGACGAAAATTTTGTTCGTGATGTCCGGTCTATAGGTATTGAAAGTCTTTGCTCGCACGTATATTGAGAGGCCAACCTACTTTCTTCCCGATAACTTTTGATACGAAGTAAATAAATGTTCCAGACATTTTTGACGGCTCCTAACAAAAGGTTGATCCCGTTCCTAACAACATGTCGAACTTCGAACATCATAAATCAAATGAAATAAAATCTTGATATATAGTTAGGATACTTAGTTATATTTTTGTATAATAAAAGTTTTTGCTCTGCTACTCATACTATATGCATAGTATTACCACAGTATAAATATTTGACTGACCTGTTGGTCTAGTAGTTAGTGACCCTGACTGCTATGCCGGAGGTCGTGGGTTCGATTCCCACCCAGGACAAATGTTTGTGTGATGAGCACGATCATTTGTTCTGTGTCTGGGTGTAATTTATCTATAATATGTATGTATTTAGAAGTATATAAGTATGTTTATCAGCTGTTTAGTACCCATAACACAAGCTCTCAAGCTTAAAATGGGACTAAATGGCGTTGTGTGAAAAAGTTGTGGAATATTATTATTATTATTGTTGTGGAATATTATTATTAAATATTAATACAGTAGGACGTCGCCTTTGATCTCTGGAAAAAGCCGACAACGTTTACACGCGTTAGCCCTCACAAACTACGAACATCATTTTGTTCGCAGTTCGGGAGCGCCTTTCCCGCGTCTCGCTCTTCACACCCCGCACGATTGCCCTGTCTTGGCTTCGTAGGACGACTGTAGGTTTTTAGACTGTGGTATTATGTCTGTTTTTCTCGAAAGGTTAGGGAAAGGTACAAGGCAAGCACATTTCGCGAGTTATGTTCAAGTTTAAATGAAAATTCATTTATTCAAATGAGCACTTTTCGAACGTCTAAAATAACATAAAACACAATTAAATAACCCGCCTTTCGCCTAGTGCTATTGCTAGGAAGAAGTAGTGGCGGAACAAACGCCCCAGCAACAAGTCTGTCCGATAAGTTAGAAGAACTCGAATTTATACAGAACAATTATTTATAATAAAATAAATAGGACACTCCCAATCTACAACCTCACTATAGCCAAATGCAAAAACAAACTATGTAGCTGGCTTCAGGAGTTAAATTATGAAGAAACAGAAAAACTACTTGCTGTATTCAAATAGCCATATTACCACATTCTATTCCCCCCTTCCTCTACACACATTACACCCACACACACACCACAACACTGACACACTTTAGACACACTTTTATGCAATTACCTACTAACCATACTAACACATAGGAATTAGTAATTAAAATATGCATATTCTTAGAGTCACTTACCGCACTTTCTATTGTATGAGTACATGCTATTTAAATGTAAGCAAACCTAAGGGGTGGAGACCTGGTGACCTGAAATACAGACTTCTCGTCTAGTTTAGGCACCAGTCTTCCACAATATAATTATTCGCTGCTATGTATATTAACTATAACTTTCTAATGTACCTATATTGTGGTGAGAAACAAATCATTATTATTATTATTATTAATTAGTTATTATTATAAAGCAATTAAAATAAATTATTCGCTAACTAGCACACTCGAATATAAAGAACTAGCTTCTGCCCGCGACTTCGTACGCATGAAAAACGGAAGCTTTTTTCCCGTTTGCACCATTTCTTATTGCTGCTCCTCTCTTATTGGTCTTAGCGTGATGTTATATAGCCTAGGCTATAGCCTTCGTCGATAAATGGACTATCCAACGCAAAAAGATTTTTTTAATACAAGCCGGTAGTTCCTGAGATTAGCGCGTTCAACCAAACAAACAAACAAATTCTTCTGCTTTGTAATACTAGTATAGATACTAGTAATATATAGCTACCGACATTAACACTAACTAAACTCAAGCAAAAGTAACTGATTAAAAAGAAGCCTCCCGGTATAAAGGGCGTGTCCGCTTACATGTGCAGTGTTGGATTGTCTGCGATGCAATGTCTCATAATTATAAACTAGGACCATCGAAGTTAAATAAATAAACATAAACAGCTAATAGTTCAGCTCAGTTTGTCAACATTAAATTAAATTAAATTCTAACCAATAATAGTTTCTCACACAACATTACAATAAGAAAACAAAACGAATCGTCTATTCAAGCGAAAACTTTTACAAAATTAAATTAAAATACAATGTTTTACTTTCTGTTGAATCAGCGTAAAACTAAAAGCGGCCAAGTGTGAGTTGGACACGCACACATAGGGTTCCGTTCTGACGACGCGGCGACGGTCGCGGGAATCCGATGGATGCGAGACGCACGGGACCGTTCGTTGTGGCGACACTAAGGGTCAATTTATACTAGCACAGAGTCGAAGCGCATCGAAGCGTCTATCCAAAACTGAACATAATAAATTCAACTTTAACTCCACAGTGTAACGCACACTATACTTCGCAAGAATGCGCGCGCACCAATCAGCGTTGTTCACGCGCAGACGCGCGTATTACTAAGAATGCGGCGTCTTTTTTAAAATCCCAGAAGTAATGTGTGCGTTACGCTGTGCGTTAAGGTTGAATTTGTTATGTTCAGTTTTGGATAGACGCTTCGATGTGCTTCGACTCTGCGCTAGTATAAATTGACCCTTAGGGAAGGGCTATCCTGTAGTGGACGTCTTTCGTCTGAAATGATGATGATGATTATGTATTTGGCTTTTTGCGCGTTTGTTATAATAATATAATATGTTCTTCAAATGTTTTAAGTATATGTGTCTGTCTATCTTACCTCATCCTAGTCCTCTGCTGCTTCGAAATATTTTGTATTTCTTTCCTGGATTAGTTTACCGCGTTCCCCTTGTAACTTTAGCGTTTCACCAGATAGTATTTTGTTTTTATTGATATGGACACACACAAACTCATGCTTTTTTCCAATGGGTGTTGGCAAAAACACACAAAGCGCCATCTGTTACGATTTTTATATTCCTCTATACCATAGTCATAGCTGACTTTTCATTTTCAATATGTGTGTTCTGCACACGATAAAAATCTTCGTTCCACAAATAATCGTCTTCTACGATGTCCTTCTCACCGTTCTGGTTTCATTCACTCTTCTTTTTTCGTCCAGGTGGTTTTTCTTTGGAATGAGCTTCCTTTGAACATCAGGATGGCAACCAGTTTCTTTACATTTAAAGTAAAGGCACGCGAGCACATTCACAAGGTGTTGGCAAACATATCTCTAAGTTGAGTTAGCAGATTAGTTTCTCTATTAATATATCTTTTTTTTTGTTTTTTTTTCTCTTGACTTAGATATCTCTGGATTTTATATAATATGTATGTATATTATGTATTTAGTCTAAATAATAATTTATTTAACTTTCAAGTTTTTGTTATCTTCTTGCGCCTACCATGTTCTGTCTCTGCACCACGTTAAGGTAGACTGGTGGAAAACGCCTAAGGCATTAAGTCCGCCTTTGTACAGTTTATTTTACTAGTGCATGAAGTTTTAATAAATAAATATACCAATTTCGTAAATCACGTCAACAGTATTAGGGTCCCATTTAATTTGTATTATTTATTGTGACTGCCTTTAGTGGTCGCAAGAGCTACTGCAAAACGTGGATCATGGGTAGGGCAAAGTGGGTCTATATTTTATCTATGCCGTAGGGTTTGATTCCCATCCAAGACAAATGTTTGTGTGATGAGCACGATCATTTTCTCTGTGTCTGGGTGTAATTTTATCTTTAATATTAATGTTTTTAGGAATATTGTATGTTTTTCAGCTGTTTAGTACCCATAACACAAGCTCTGCTTAGCTATAATAATGGCGTTGTATGGAAGTTGTGGGATATTCATTTTTTATTTATAACTAGCAGACGTCCCGCGGTTTCACCTGCGTTGTTCCCGTTCCTGTGGGAATACAGAGATAAAAAGTAGCCTATGTCACCCGGGGATAGTTTAGCTTCCCAACAGTAAAAGAACTTTCCAAATCAGTCCAGTAGTTTCTCAATAACAACCCAGAGTTTAAATTTATTTGTGTCCAACACTGGCAATAGGCTCGCTCCCTATTACAAGGGACTTAAACATAACTGGGAAATTGTGACTAGATATATTAAAGGCACACCTTTGCCTAACTCTTCGAGAAATACAGGCGTAATGTTATTATGTGTAAGTGTTGCGATAGGGGCAATATAAAATAACTACGCGCTTTTTGAAAATGAAATTTTATTTTGTACCGTTTATGGTTTTTGAGAAACAGACCCCTGATAGACACACGGACAGATAGCTGTGGCTTACTTAATACGGTTCCATTATCAAATTCAAAAGTAGGAAAATGTATGAAGCACGCCACCGAGTCGGTCGAGCGGTGACTCGAGGCGTTTTCATTCTTTGAATCTTACCGCTCGCCGCACAGTGGTCCGGATTTTCAAAATGATGGACTTAGGATCGAAGATGAATATTTCACAAAACAAAAAATGGTATCGAATAGTATATTTAACGCTGATCAATACTTATTACTACAATTTTTCGATAAAATTGCTCCTTCACGTCAAAAAAAAAATATTGAAAAAAAAAATGTATGGGAGAAAATCTATTTTATTTTTTTTCTCCGGCTAGTATCAAAGTATAGCAACCAAACCTTATGTCCTAGTAAGTACTTGTTGCCGTTAATACGACGACATATAATTTGCTTGCGTATCTCTGCGGCCTTGGCGCCTACGATGATTCAAAATTTCAAATTTTTATGTTGTATTTTCTAATGATTATTAACGAGTTTTGCAATTAAAATGAATTAAAAATATATTTTTTCAATACAATAAGAATTAAAAGATATAATTTTAGGCATTTGGTAGTCATTTCATTTATATAAAAATAATAAAATTATAACTTTTTTTAATAAAATTTTAACTTGATCTATGTAATTGAAGACAGTTATGTGCTGACGATGACTATCTATACCTAAATGACTAAAACTATTAGTTTGATAAACTAATAATTTACCCCCTCCACCATCTGGTGATGGGGGTAATATCAACGACGCTGATTGGTTGTTCAACGAAGCGGTACTAATAATGTCAGTCACTACTTGCGAACTTGCCTTCGTTATAAATATCTGTGCAGGAAACAATTAAGGGCACTTGTTTCTCAACCCTTGAGGAAGCAACATCAATATCCGTGCTGTGTGAAAGTTTTGTGAATTTCGTTATGGCTGCATTTGTTACGAACTTCGATATTTTTATGTTCCTTCGTGTTGAAGGAGACATGAAAAATTGGACACGACTCTATGAAGTTATTATCCTACGCATCCCAGTTGAAATATGTTGAGAAGATAATTTGAGTCGCAGATGGGCAAGTGCTTCCAGAAATCAGAAGACGTTCATGAATAGACATGCTGAGTGGTTACAATCAATTATTAGTTGGCCAAATTGCACTACCGTAAATTTCAAAAACATACCGTCAGACTTTACGAGTACTTCCGTTGATATCTATACTGTAGCAGCTGTGATTCCATCCACATCAACTGTCGGCACATTTACGGATTTAGTTCAGATTAGGAAACCGTTTGTTGATCTCGGCAACAAACAGAAGAAAAGACGTTCTGGGTCTTTTCTGGAGGAACTCACTTTCGCATTAGTCACAAGACTTAAGACAGAAAATAAAAATGACTTAGCTAATATTATTGACCACATAACGAAAAACCCTGATAGTGTTGCGATTGTTCAAACCACTTTGTTTAAGAAAAGTAAGAAAATATCTTAAGACGAAGATCACGCTCTAGGTCTTTATACATCTTTGAACCTGTCAAAGTGGAAATATTTGTGTTTAAGGAAAGTGCTAATAGACTCTTTGAAGCTAAGAAAGATACTATCCAAGCGATTTAGATATTACTGAGGGAGGAGCTAAAGTGAAGATTCAAGCCCTACTGGATCTGACAGTCCAGAACATTCTTCAGATTACTGGTACCCAAGTTGATTCGTCAACTGAAGGATTGAAGTTAATCAGTAAATGGGGTTTCGATGGAGCTTCTTCACAAAGCACCTACAAGCAAAGAAGTGAAGATGTAAACTTCAGTGATTCATCGGTTTTTATGTCAATTCTTGTCCCTCTTAAATTAATTTCTTATAATATCACCATATGGGAAAACCAAACACCTTCTTCAACCCATTATAGGCCTATTAAGTTTGAATTTTGTAAAGAGACAGCAGAATATATCAAGCAAGAAGAAGCTTCATGGAAAGAAGAAATAGATAATATATTATATGCGAAAACATGTAATTGGTTAATATCTGCATAATTTGTTGTATTTGTTAGTTGTTAATACTGTTTGTTTTCCTGATACATTGTAATAAAAAATAAAATAAAATATTGGTCCTACAAAGTGTGCCGGGCTGGAAATTAATCACGACCATTCATATGACAATGATCGACGGAAAAGTGGCCACTATTATAACGGATACTTCATCTGCATCTATCTGCAATATTTGCCTTGCTAAGCCGACTGAAATGAACAAGCTGTTAGAAGTATTTTCAAGTCCTGTACGATAAAATGTTTATAAATATGGATTTTCTACTCTTCATATGTGGATACGTTGTATGGAGTGTATTCTACATATATCATACAACATGGACTTCAAAATGTGGACTGCACGAAGTGCTAACAAGGAGCTAAAAGCTGCGAAAAAACATCTGACACATGAAGAATTCAAGCAGCAAATGGGAACACTTGTGGATTTTGTTAAGCAAGGCTATGGGACCACAAACGACGGAAATACAGCCAGAAGGTTTTTTAGAGATTATGAGAAATCTGCCGAAATTACCAATATTGATAAAGACCTTCTAAAGCATTTTGCGGTTATTCTTCAACAAATTTCATCTGGATGTACCATAGATATTGGAAAATTTAGAACTTATTGTCGAGATACAGCTGAGATGTTTGTTCATCTATACCCGTGGTTTTATATGCCCGCAAGTGTGCACAAGCTGCTCATACACGGTGCAGATATTTGCGAACACTTTGGCTTCCTACCTATTGGTATTCTTTCCGAAGAAGCTAGTAAAGCAAGAAATAAAGAATTTCGAAGAGTTCGTGAATATCACACAAGAAAGTTTAACAGGATGAAGGCCAACGAAGACTTGCTGCATATTTTTTTAATTAGTTCGGACCCATATTTATCCCATATTCGACCAAAATACAATAACTCAAAACATTTTGATTTCTTTTCGGATGTTAAAGAGCTTGTGTTGTTGCCTGAGGTAGCAACAGAAGAAACCGAAAATATGGATCTGCAGGAGCTGCAGGCAGGAGTTGACGATCCATTAGCGTAAACGTGAAAGATTTAGTGATGTTGTTATTGTAGAAATTGAATTAGTTAGATAAGTTGTTTCATTAAAATAGTTCTTTTCAGGACTACCTGAAATAGTCCTTTTCAGGACTTCTAAAAATAGCCCTTTTCAGGGCTTTATCTTATATATTTCTAACCGTTTCTTTTAATATGAATCGTCAAAAACATTAAGCATAATAGACTTAAAAATTTGAAACTTTAAATCATCGTAGGCGCCAAGGCCGCACAGATACGCAAGCAAATTATATGTCGTCGTATAAACGGCAACAAGTACTTACTAGGACATAAGGTTTGGTTGCTATACTTTGATACTAGCCGGAGAAAAAAAATAAAATAGATTTTCTCCCATACATTTTTTTTTTCAATATTTTTTTTTGACGTGAAGGAGCAATTTTATCGAAAAATTGTAGTAATAAGTATTGATCAACGTTAAATATACTATTCGATACCATTTTTTGTTTAGTGAAATATTCATCTTCGATCCTAAGTCCATCATTTTGAAAATCCGGACCACTGTGCGCCGCCCCGCGCTTAGCAGCCGCTCAGAGCGGCAAGGTCGTGAACGGACCGTTACATACGTAACCCTAAAAACTAAAACAACTGAATATCAAACAAAACACAATTTTTCAACAGAACGTAGTTTTTCGACGTGCACAATGTTTCTTTTGACATCTGTTCGTGCGTATAAAAAAGGTTCATTTTCTGGCTGTTTAGCTAGTTATCTTTGCCAATGAAAGTAAATGAAAAAGAAAAATGTGAAATGTCATTTTACGCTGTTTGGCCGATTTCAAAGCGACTTTCAAATGGGTTTTCGTAATTTTGCGCAAATAGAAAACATTTATTACTTAGGCACTAAAAGAAAACTAAAAGTAAGATAAAGTTTTTATTTATTTATTTGATTGCCTCGTTGGTTTAGTGGTCGTAAGCGTGGCATTATAAGCATATTGTTCTGAGTTCAATTCCTAGGACGTTCAGTGTGACGTTCGCGTTTTTAAAAAAAAATCTAAAAAATTAAAGACGGAATGACATTCTATTTGTATTATTATTATGCGCTGATATTTCTCGAAACCCTTGGGTTCCAGACCTTTGGAAGGCTTACGAGGAGCCTAAGCCAACTCGCAGAGGCCTTTTGTCGTTTTTAATGCAGTGAGGCACCAATCGCAGATTTTCCCTGTATGCATTATGCAAATGCACCCAAGGAAAACCTACGACTAGTGCAGGACTATTGTAGACTAAAACAACAAATGTATTGGGCTATAGGTTAGGGTGGATAAGGTGAACTGGTTACCTAGTACTATGGAAGAACTATGGCCCCTGCCTCATCAATGCTTTATAAATACACGAATAAAATGGCAGGGGGTGACTTGCACACGCAGTAATGGGCCCTCTGGAACGGCCGCTAGCACACAGTGACGTAGCGACAAGAGGGCAACATAACCTGAGGTGCTTGAGGAGTGGAGAGGCATTCCACGGCTATCAGGACAATCCCGGAAGTACGGTCAAGATCCCTACCAGCACCTTACTGGAATGCTTCCTTCCTCCGAGCACGTTTGCTCTTGCGAATCTCCACTCTAGCCGGCCAACTAAGGCAAGAAAGAGGTGGGAGCTCCGTTCCTCGTCAGTGCTCACTCTAGCCGGCCAATAAAGGCAAGCCAGAGATGAGGAACAGGACTTCTCCCGGGAGATCGGGTCCGTGGGGTCGCTACTGCCCAACAGCTCGCCACAAGCTGCCCTGCGGGGGTATTATTATTATTATTATTAGTTACAGACTCTCTCTTACAATATGGCGTCAGAAACGTGTGTACCAATAAATTGGTGACCCCGACGTGATGATGACGGTCCGTGACGATTAAAAGCGAAAACAAAGAACCATCGATCGGTTATATTTCGGAGAGTGTGCATCGGAATTGCACGATTTAATTCCACCAAGCCCTTTTCATCATCGGACCACCAGACGTACAGCACTGCGCCACCGGTACATGGTAGATATCCCAACCATACGTACTAAACGCTATGGAAACACATTCATTGTGCGAACAGCTAAAGAGTGGAATTCCCTGCAGTCGGTGTTTCCTCACAGCTACAACCTGAATTTCTGAGATTTAGGTCTGATCTTTAACCTAGAAGCAACCCAAGTTGTTGGTCAATATTTTTTTTTGGGTAAGCTCGTTCCATTGTCGGTCTCATATCTGTTCGTAGGGCAAAATTGAGGTCAAGAGTAGACCCATTACTTATATATAAAAAACCTGTGTGAAATAAATATAATAATGAACTGGGTACAAATTCTGACTTAAACTTTTTTACAGTTTGCCCGACTCGGGAATCGAACCCAGGATCTCATACTTTGTGACCACTAAGCTGACGAGGCTAGTGTCTTTCAATTTACTCATCATAGCAAAATCATTTATTTTCTTACCTTGCAACATTCTAACGACAAAGTAGACTGGGCATATTTTCCCCATGAACAACTCTTACACTAATCCAAGGTCACAATATTAAGATAAGCCTGCTCCACCAAGTAAATTCACGTCAATATTATCTCACACTATCTTTGTTACCTTACTTCCCCTTTTTCCCCTATTTACCCCTGTTCCATGTTTTCCCGGTTTACTCGCGTGTGCCAAATTGCGCTAGTATAAACGATGTTAGGGTATGCCTATTTGGCTGTATAGAAATGCCTCAGCTTATTAAATTTGTTTTTTTTTTCGGATGCAGATTGGCAAGATCTCGCCGTGTTAAGTGGGTCGACTGAATTCAGAGGTGTTTTGAAAACAAGGTGAAAGTATTTCAAAAAAGGATTCGGAATGATAATCTGCAATAATCACCTCGCGACAATGAAGGGAAGTGAAGGCGAATTGGACTGTCCTTCCTTAATCAAAATCAAAAGCGTACCATTTATTTAAATTGGGCTGAATATCAGCACTTTTTGAATGTCAAAATTACATAAGACCGTCCCCCAAAAAACCCGCCCTTCGCCACTTCCTAGTGATGGAAGCTTGGATGGTGGCTTCCTTCTTTGTGTTCAGATGGGGATTGTGTAAAATGGCTAGCAAATTATTAATATATTTTTTTTGTTTGAATAAATGAATTTGATGTTACAATTTTTTATTATTTATCATTCACTTTATACGTAGCGAAGCCGTACCGGGCCGCTAGTTGACTGGCCTGCTGGTCTAGTAGTTAGTGATCCTGACTGCTATGCCGGAGGTCGTGGGTTCGATTCCCACACAGGACAAATGTTTGTGTTATGAGCACTATCATTTGTTCTGTGTCTGGGTGTTATTTATCTATAATGTGTATGTATTTAGAAATATTATATAAGTATGTCTATCAGCTATTTAGTACCCATAACACAAGCTCTCAAGCTTATTTTGGGACTAAATGGCGGTGTGTGAAAAACTGTAGAATATTTATTTATTTCCAAATAAAAATGCTTAATTTGTTACTAAAAGTGTAAAAATCGGTACATGTGTACCTACATTTTTTGAAAAGTTCCCTCATTTCCTCGAGGATCCCTCATCAGAAATGAGTTTTGATACAGTACCACCAATCTTTTATCCCTTTAAAACAAAAAAAAGAATTTTGAAAATCGGTCCATAAACGACGGAGTACCGTGGTAACAAACTCTAAAAAAAACACGTGTAGCTCCCGTTCTCGTGGGAACACCGAAATAAAAAGTAGCATAAGTAACCCAAGGATAGTGTAGCTTCCCCAACGGCGAAAGAATTTTTCAATGCGGTCAAGTAGTTTTCAAGTTTTTTTGTTACACACAAACATACAAAACTTTCCTCTTTAAAATATTAGCGAAGGTATAAAATAAATGGAAATGAGCACCTTTGTTTCAATAGGTAACATATTGAAATATATTTTGTGAAAATCAATATGAATGGTACAGCCTTACCTATTTATTATATGATTAAAAGTGCAATTTTAATTAGCGAAGCCCGCCATTACAATAACTTATTTAACTATTGACAACGGGAGGCGCAATTTGGCAAAAGATTCGGACGTTAAATTGAACGGTTCTGTGAAAATACAAACATGGGATTGGTGATTTTGATTTAAGCATTATGGCTGATTTCTGAAAGTATTGTTATTTTTCACCTTTTACTGATTTTTAGTAATTAGTTTCTATTTTTAACCGACTTCAAAAAATGAGGAGGTTCTCAATTTGGTGAACATATTATAATCAGTTACTCGTATTTACAAAATAATCTTACTAATTAATTATTACTAACCTACAACCCTTATGTAAATAATAAAAAAAACCTCCGCATCGCTGTGAACGGGAAAAGTGCCCAAAAGACTGGATGCATTGCAAATATTCAATTTGGTTAACTTTTTTTTCTGTTATAAAGATTTCATTTTCCTATATTTTCACTCAAGAACGAGTCCGAAATACACATGGACACCCACTGATATTTGAGTTATTATAATAATAATGATATAATGTTTATTTATTGGCATAAACAATAATTGTACACATTGCTGTGAATCACTGGTGCCTGTGGTAGGTGTGTGTGTGTGAGAGAGAGTGCGTGCGTACGTGTGTGTGTATGTGCGTGCGTGCGAGTGTTTTATGCGTGTATGTACCTAATAGTGTGGTTGATTATGCCAACACCTGCAGCTGACCCTTAGTTCTGGTGTATTAGGTGTTGTGGCTTTAGGAGCCAGTTTTGAGCATGTTTTTTAGATTGTGCAGATTTAGTTGGAGTAAATTTAATATTTTGTGAATTTTATTGTACAAGTATGGTCTAAGGAAAGCAAAAAATCGATACTGAAAATGTAATGTGTCTTATTAAAACTAATCTGAGTTTTTATGCTAACCACACCTTAAACTTGGCTTCAAATGACTCACATCATCCAACATCACTCAGGCATACCGCTTTCCTCTCGAAGTTGTCCATCACCATTTCAGAAGCAAGTGATAATTATACAAAACGCACATGAAACCAAAAGTCAGAGGTGCGAGCCTTGGGATACAAATGGTTCTGCAGGTTCCTGAATAGTTGAAGCGATCTATTTGATTTCCACTTCGATTCTCACACTAACCAGGAATGTAAAATGCTGAACTGCATAAGTGATTTATTGTAAAGCAAGTTTTGCTACATTATAATAATAAATAAATAATACCAGCCTGTTACTGTCCCACTGCAGGGCAAAGGCCTCTTCTCATACAGAGAAGGCTCGAGCATTGATCACCACGCTTGCTCAAGGCGGATTGGCGATGTCAAACTTATTTTGACAATAAGTCCAGGTTTCCTCACGATGTTTTTGCTTCACCGATGTCAATGATGTCTAAGATAAACTTAGAAAGTACATATGAATTGAAAAAGTCACATTGGTACTTGCCCGGATTAGAACCACAACCTCGTGCATGAAAGGTAAGCGTCTTAATGTTATTTTTTTTAAGTGCAAGCTGTTTATGTACAGACGCCAGCACGTCAAGTTACCCCAATAAGTCAAATTTTCTCAATTGAATATGAACCTTAAGCTGTATGACATAAAGTTGAAAAACGATCAAAAAAATTTGACCATCAAATTTTTCCCATGTGAGATGAACCTTATTCTGTTTGACATAAAGTTGAAAAACGATCAAAGAAATTTGACACACTGGGGTAACTTGATGTGCTGGCGTCTGTACAAAAATTGTTGGTAGACCAAATAAAAAAAGAAATCTATTTCTCGACAGTATCATAATTCTAATAACACATGCAGACATAAACACAGCTCCTACTCACTTAGCAAACATTACAAAGAGACATGTACCTTTCAGAAAGGTTTCCGTACCCTTAGTATAACAGACATGGAGGCCGGAAATCTATTAAGTGGAGCCTCCAGGCGTCCGAGAGCTTTAATGCAGATGAAATAGCCTTTCAGTGACGCGGATGTTAGAAGAGACTGGATAGTGCAGCTTATTTTATTCAGAATTAAAATATTACAACAACATAGGTCCAATGAGGGTTTTCTGAAATGTTCTACGTGTTATGGCAGCACTGTGGCGTTAGGTCAAACCAACTGTAAAATTGCACACACGATTTGGAAATTCCGACATTTTTTTGGATTATTTGTTCTTAAAAACATTTCAAAAGAAATACTGTTTTTTAAAATACCACAGTGTACCTATGTGTGCAAATAAAACAGGAGGGCATAAGTGACATAGACACCAGTGAATTTCGGGCGCTTTGTTTTTAAGCTCAACCTTCAGTTCGGAAAAGTTTCTCTGGCCGTAATCCATAATAAAATCAATAACACTTACAAATACGCAGAATTTATCTAAAAAAATATAGTTTCGGTAGGAATCTGTGCTATCTGACAGTTGTTTGGACCTGACGCATACAAAGTGCCGTCTGGTGGCAGAAAAAATATCGAAAACTCTCATTACAACTGAGTGTAAGGTCTTAAAGTTAAGTAGATCCTCTATATTTTTCCCAGAGGTCAACATATATTTATAATTCACATTATTCAAGTTCTTCTAATTTATCAGACAGACGTGTTGCCAATGCGTTTGTTCCGCCACTTCTTCTTCCCACCAAAATTACTAGGAAGTGGCGAAGGGCAGGCTTTTCGGGGAACTGTCTTATTTTATTTTCAAAAAAGCGCTGATCCTTATCCTTATTTGAATAAATGACTTCTGATTTTGATTTATTTCATTCCAATTTGGTTTAATAATAATAATAGATAAACACAAGGTTAAGCTTTTTCAATTGACCCGAATGGCAGTTATTGTTAAGCTACTAAACTCCTCCTTCTAAAAATGATAATTATCATTTTATTGAATTTTGTTGTTAATTTTAATTCTGACTCAAAAAAAAACCTACAAAAACAAACTGCATGTAATTCAAAACAAGTCAGTCTTAGAACAAAAGAATAAGAAGAGCAAAACACCTCTATTCAAAATTTTTAATCCAATTTTTAAAAAATATATTCAGTACGGGAAACGGTAACACTGAATATAATAATACATCTATGGCGTTCCTTCTCACAAATGCCTTATTTCCTTTATTACGAATAAAAAATCCTGACGTTTCCCATTTTTGGCTTCAAAATTGAAGCCTGAAACCTCTGAAAAGCTCATTAATTTGTTCTTTTTGAAGTTCTGAAATAATAATGTTTTGATTGTGTGAGTGGTGATTACTGCAAATGGCCATTGCTTTGTGGCGAGGATTTAGCTGTAAACGCGTTATTAAACATTTTAATGGTGGATTGTATGTAATGTTAATTGCAGCCACGGTATGCGGTAATACCATTATTTATATATTTAGGAAATAGGTATTTCTCTCATTATACCTAAATTACTACATATTTTTGGTCGAAATAAGTTTTTTCATGTATGTGCTTTAGTTTTGCTATTGTTTTAACTATTACCTGTTCTTTTTGTTTTATTTAACTTCGACAGTCTGTTCTAGTTTATCATTTTGTTACATTGTCTTGCAGATCTATGGATTTAATCCAACCCTGCACATGTAAGCTGGCACACCCTTTATACCTGGAGGATTCTTATTAGTCAGTTGCTTTTGCTTGACTTAAGTTAGTTTTAATGTCGGTAGCTATATAAATATATTCTTGTATATTGAGTGTGCTAGCTAACATGTACTGAATAACTTATTTTAATTATTTTGTAATTATAACTAATTGTACTGTGTAAATTCAAATTCTTCTAACTTATCAGACAGATGTGTTGCTGGGGAGTTTGTACCGCCACTACTTCTTCTTCCCAGCAAAAACACTAGGAAGTGGCGAAGGGTGGGCTTTTTGGGGAACTGTCTTATGTAATTTCGACGTTCAAAAAGTGCTGATCCTCAGCCTAATTTAAATAAATGACTTTTGATTTTGTACCAAATATTTCCGTCATAGGTCAGGAATGGGAATATTTTTTGTATATTATGGTTTCACTAATTTAATCGTCATTCTTTTAGCTAAGATGGGAATGAAAAGAGGGGTGTGCCTTGTTACGTTGATGAGAGCTTAAAATATTGAAAAAAATAATAAGAAAGACTGCTTCGTTGGTTGGTTAAGTGGTAGCAAGTGCCTCTGCCTAGCCTGCGGTTCTGGGTTCGATCCCGGGTCGGGCAAGAAGTTATTGAGTTTTTCAATCTGGGATTTCTCAATAGCAGCCCGGAGTCAGAATTTGTGCCCGGTTGATGGGAAAAGGCTCGGCCCCTTTTACATAAGACTTATATACACATATCTGGTAAAATGTGGGTGTTACTACTAGGTTCACCTCTGCCTAGCCCTTCGGACATTACTGGCGTGATGTTATGTTATGTTGTTGTTGTTGTTGTGTAATAAGATAGAATAAAAAAATACTTATTGTGTCTATCGTGACTACGAACGTCGTCGATACGAACATTACTAAAATGAAAGTTCTTGATCTGAATATAATACTAAATTTAATTTAATCTAATGGTGATTGTTTATTATGTAGTTTTAGTTTACTTTGAACGAACAAAAGTCACACAAATTTAAAGACTATGACAAATACTTAATGACAAATAAAAATAAGACTAGTGTTTGTACGTAAATTATACACAAATAATTTTGACTGGCCTGTGGTCTAGTAGTTTGTGACCCTGACTGCTATACCGGAGGTCCTGGGTTCGATTCCCACCCAGGACAAATGTTTGTGTGATGAGCACGATCATTTGTTCTGTGTCTGGGTGTAATTTATATATAAGTATGTTTATCAGCTGTTTAGTACCCATAACACAAGCTCTGAAGCTTTACTAAGGACTAAATCGCGATGGCGTTGTGAGAAAAGTTGTGCAATATTTAGCTCTCAAGCTTAAATTGGGACTAAATGGTGTTGTGTGAAAAAAAAAGTTGTGGAATATTTTATAAATAAAAAAATATTTCACAACTTTCACACAACAACATCTAGCCCCAAGCTAAGCAGAGCTTGTGTTATCGGTACTAAAAAGCTGATAAACATACTTATTTATTTCTTAACATACATATACATACATAAATAACACCTAGACACAGAACAAATGATCAAAAATTTAAAACCTAATTACTGCAGAATACTTGCAATTTAGATTACAAAAAAATGTTCAATTCCTTGGACGTTGGTTTACTTCAAGTATTCGTGCTAGGCACACTGAAAGAAAAACATCTTTTATAATTGACACGCACAGAAAATACATACATCACGCCTGTAATCCCTTTAGAATAAGGCAGAGATGTACTTGTAGTAGATCCACATTTCGTTAGTTGTGTTAAAACCCCATGTAACAGGGAGCGAGACTATCGCCATCAATCGGACACAAATTTTGGGCTACTACGGAAAGATTTAGATGGAAAAACTCAATAACACTTTGCCCGACCCGAGGATTGAATCCAGGACCTCGTGCTCAGCAGCAGCGCTTGCAACCACTAGACGAACGAGGAAATGAAATTTAACAATAAATTAACTGAAGAATATTAACGAGCAGACGTCCCGTGGTATCGCCCGCGTAGTTCCCGTTCCCGTGGGAATACAGGGATAAATAAATACTTATGTGTTAATCCAGGGTGTCAGGTAACTCCATACCAAATTTTATTAAAATCCATTCAGTAGTTTTTATGTGAAAGAGTAACAAACATCCGTCCATCCATCCATCCTCACAATCTTTCGCATTTATAATATTAGTAGAATTACTCTAATTAAGGACTTGTAAAGAAGGCAACTGTCTGATTGGTTTCTTGTATAAGACTGTTCATTTATTTGAACAGTAGGTCGGCGTTGTTTCAGTAACAAAAACACTCACTACTAACGTTAAAAAATACTTTGATTAATATCCTCTCACTATTGTTACAAAGAATAGCACTAATTGAGCATCTGAAGCCCAAAGATTTAGCTCTGAGTGCCAAAAAAGGTCACTTATCCTTCTCAGACCGATCATTTATCATTTAGACAAAACTCTCGGGCGTTGATACGTGAAATCTTCCTAAGATTTCATTCTTTCTGAAGCTTTCGTTTGAACAATTCGGGATTAAGACTAAGTCTGAATTTGTTATGTTTCCTTTTTATTCTATTTTTTGGACTGCCTCCCAGGTTTAGTTAACTTGGGGTTGTTTATTTGATCTTCAGTTTGGACAAAAATGTTTCAAAGTGTTTTACAATCAAAATTTTAATCAAATTGTTTAATCCTATTAGGGTTCCGAAAAAAGGCACTTTTAAACTACAGACTTAAAAATGAAAATCTAGCTGCCCCTTCCAAAAAGTAGTTTCGTATAGAAAATAATAGCGAAGAATACTGTACGCCATAACAACTCCTTTTACTTTAAGTATTTTATACAGTTTTGCTAACAGTAAGATCAGAAAAGTGGTACAACTAGTTTTACGCGAGGTACAGACCCCAATGTGTCAAATTTCTTTTATCGTTTTTTAACTTTATGTCAAACTGAATAAGGTTTATATTCAATTGGGAAAATTTGACACATAGAGGTAACTTGATGTGCTGGCGTCTGTACATGTCTGGCTACAGGCTCTAACTTATCTCAGACTATCAAGAGTAACAAAGATGCTTCGGCGTAGCAATTCTACTACGTCGTAGCAGACTTACTACGGCGTAGCAAAACTACTACGCCGTTGCAAAATAGACTCGGGTTTGAAAACTGAGTATCTAAAATAATAATTATAATTAAAACTACTACACTAAAAAACTTACAAAATATAACAAATTAAGCTATGCAGAAGATAAAAAACTTAAGAGAGATCTAAGTACCAGACGAGATTTGATATTAACCTACTTTGTATCAAAAATAGCTTCATTTAATCGCTCTCACAGACTCCTTAGTAATAAATCATTAATGTTAATCCACACGTAAACACCTTTGTTTGTCTACATTTACATATTTTATACAGTCAACACGAATACTTAAGTTTACGTAAGTTGTGACGAGCGGTCGTTTTGTCTACACATAAAAAAACGAGTAAGTCTTACAATAGTCGCTAATAATGATATTAATAACAATAATAATGCATTACCCACCGTACCCCTGGCCGTACCCCTGGTGGTACGGTGAGTCTTTTAAAGTTTAACGGTACCACTGTACGAAGTGACCGTAGTGTTGTCTGATGTAAAAACTAGGTGGACAAGAAACTGAAAAGTAAAAAAAAATAACAAAAATTTCGTGATATCGCCAAGCGGTTGCTCAACACTTCGTTGTCGAGAGGGTTGGCCAATTCTTAGATCAAAGAATCAGCATTGCCATTCAACGTGGCAACACAGGCAGCCTAATTTTTATGGCCAATATTGTTTTTTTGATTTGTACATATTGTATATATTTTAGTGGTAGATTGACGATAGTGTTACATAAATAGGTGTCTTTGAAAAAAAATATTAAAATATTTTTTGTTGTGCTGCTTAAACCAATTATCAGAAATACACAATCATTTACCACAGTTACTTCACTACTCTATGTTGTAAAGCATTTCACAGAGCGCTAAGTCCCATACGTAATTTGTAAGTTCAAATATTTGTCGACTAACTTAGATTTAGTTCACTGTAGTCGCTTGATTACTTTACTTTGCTATTTGAATAATTTCTCAGTAATTTAAGTGTTTAATCCCTTTAGATTTGGTTTTACCTGCAACTGTTGCATGATTAAATATCTCTTTTTCATTATTTCGTTTACTTACCACCCACCCGCTAATTTGTCTGTGTTTGACGTTTATGTCATTAAACTCCTTAACACGTTCGCTGACAGTGAGCACTTACCCTGACACCAAATAACGACAGTAGAATTTAGTTCAGTTAGAAATTCTATACTACGTCGATGGACGTGAACGTTTCTCGATGTAACAGTACTTACACGTAAACACGTGGTTGTTCACAAAATGGCACCGGCCGCACTGATTGTTCGAGTACAAGGCGCGCGCTCGCGCCGGTCGACGTAGTACTCGTGCATGAACGGTTTACGTGTGTGTGTGTGAGCGACTGAGATAGCAATATGAAACTACCCACAAAATACTCGTGTTACGGCAGTAAGAAATATGAATCTGCTCACAATATGACAGTGGATACTGCTCTTTATAATACTTATATGCAAAATTATCGTCGGACGACGTACTGCCAACACTTTTAAAAATAAGTAGCCCGTCCTTCGACGGACTGTCTTAGCGCACTATTTCAATTTCCCGCCTAATGACGTACTGTCAGCTAATGTGGTAAATTCCGAGTTAAGCTCACGATTACTGACAAATGCGTGCACTGATTGGACTAGTCCACTCATATCTGTATGAATCTTCCCTCAATAGACCATCTCAGACACTAATCTGTTCTCACATAATCTGACCAAAATATTGAAATAAAAAGATATTTAATAAATAAATAAATATACTAGCTGTACCCTGCCACGCTTTGCTGTGACACATTGTGATTGACTTGTTAAAAAGAAAAAAAACTTTAAAAACAATCTTTGATGCGAATTATATATCATGCTCAAAATTTCAGCTCGATCGGTGCAGAACTTTTTGAGTTTTTGAAGCGTACACAAACCAACACAACATTTATATATATATATAGATTAAAATAAATAGTATGTAGGAAAGATTTGATTGCTCGTTTGTTTATTTACATTGAACAGGCTCCAAAACTACTGGAACTTTTTAAATTGGTCCAGTAGTTTCGGAGCCTTTTCAAATGCAAACCAACAAACAATCAAACCTTTCCTCTCTATAATATTAGTATAGACAAACCCAACAATCATAAATGTAACTAAAGCTGTTCAAAACTGTTAGTATTATAATCTCTTAGAAGTCTGTTGCACATTCAGGAAAACGACTCTGTGAAAGCTTAGTAAGCAACTTCAAGATATAACAGTATGTGTAATGTTATTGTTGCCATTATAGAGGCTGAGAGGGTAAGCAGCTCTTATGGTGTGATTACAATTTGTAGTTTCTGTGTACAGTCTACAAAGTATTCTTAAGTAAAAAACATTCTCGACTACTATACCTTTATAGTTTAATAGCTGCCTCGGCAAACTTTGTTCCTACTTAGAATTAATTCATGTTGTATTACTTATTAATTTATTATGTATGTACTAAGAAATATATAAAATGAAAAAAAAAAAAAAACCACAACTTTTCACACAACGCCATCTAGTCCCAAGCTAAGCTAAGAGCTTGTGTTATGGGTACTAAACAGCTGATAACCATACTTATATATTTCTTAATACATGAATTATATAACCGGGCTGTTGTTATATTTTCGCTGTTTGAGGTTTTCAGCACCTGCAGCAGCCGCACCAGCACAACCCGTCGTACTAGGAAGATGGGATGGCGCAAGGGTATCGACACAATAATAATAAATATTTTTCTATTCTATTCCATTATATTCTATTCTTTCTATTCTACACACATTTAAACTAACTCTCTAATATCTTTTTCCTTTAAGTTATAATAAGCTTTCACCGCTAAAACGATTCGAGGTTTTTTTTTTAAATAATGATATCGGAAGCTCTTTCCAACTCTTTGGTATCTTATTATCAATTACTGGAGCCATGCAATAGACACTTTTGCGCATAAGTGCTGTCTTGTTCATTATTAACAATACTGCAATACTTTTCTAAGTACTTCTTTGTACTGTGGAATCCTGCTCATATAAGAGTTAATATCACTATATAACACCAGTTGCGTATAATATGTATGGTAATATAGTTCAATGTTTATAAAGAACAGTGTTCGTACTGTTATTACATACCACACGATGGCTCCTAAGTTTTCCTCTATTCGTATTTATAGTCCTGACTTTTTGGTTTGGCTAGGAGATTTTTTTGTGACTTCGTAGCGTATGGAAATTAAATAAACTTGATTATTAGATCGTTCCAATAGTTTTTAAAATTATTCGTTATATTCAATAATACAAAATTTTCTCTTTAAAATATTCATTTAGATATAGATATAATTCTGCAATTTGGTAACCTAAAAATATTGACTTAAAAGAGTCAATGCGTTTGGCATTTTTAGTATTTCCCATTTGATTGTCCGTCAGTCAGGCTCCTTTTTTTCGAAACACATGAAGGCATTGAGTTGAAATTTAAATCAAATACTCAGTTCTGCAATCACATAAAACCATTTTGATGCTCTAGGCGGCATTGACATTAAATGACAAATTTTGTCATTAGTCAGCTCCGATTTCCTTACGATTTTTTCTTTAACCGATATCAGTGATGTTTAAGATAAATTCGAAAGAGTATGCGTATTAAAAAAGTCATAATTTAATATTTTGGCCGGTCGTCAATCCTTCACAACAGAGCCATTACAACATTTAACGATTAATAAAAGGACAAAAACAGCATAAAATAATAATTATTTATTTTTATAATATTGTAAGTATTAAAATACCGTACAATCATACGATATTCTTATTATTAATAGCGTTTTATTCCGAGACCAAAAATACTCTTTTAAACTGACTATCTTCTCATTATGGTAAAGTTTCTCAGATACCAAAGACAAACGAATCGACAGCGGATGGGTGACGGAGGCACAGAACATTTGAACCGTAAAATACTGAGTACAAATAAATCACAATTTTAGTACTAAATCCCAAACAAGCCTGACTATGAATGAGTCCCTCATAGCCATGCAAGGAATCCTACCAAGTGGGGCGAGGCATTTTTCATAGCAACGTTAAAGAATAAAATTTCCCGTACACCGACTAAACGGTATTTATAAGTTTTATTTTATTGAATTTGATCGCGTTCTCAGAGTGAGCTGACTCCATGTTTTATGTATATCGGTGATTGAAATCAAGATGGAGGCAATTTGGATGGATAAAAGTAAGTAATTATTATTGATTTATAACGTAATTGTGAGTGGGGGTCTGATAAGGAATCGGTGGCAAGGAAATAACCGTCAAACCTAAACCGTCAGTAGAGCGCAGAGCTAAGAGGCTCATTGGTGACAAAAAGCTGGTGGGTACCACGCTTCATACCCTGGCCCATTGCCGCAAAGTTGCATGTCTGTCGGTTTTTTACAGACTGTTTTTCGGTGAGTGTGCTCTTGAGCTCCACGAGCACATTCCACCATCTCCTTTCTCCTATCAGGAATCCTGACGCACTGCAGGATATCACCCATTCCCTGTAGATGTTCCACACATTCACACGAAGCGCTTTGCCTGTTCCTTCATTATGCGCACAGCCAAGGAGTGGAATTCCCTGCCTGCATCAGTGTTTCCGAGTTCATATGACCCCAATCTGTTTAAGTCGCGAGTTAATAGGCTTCTTTTGGGTTAGCTCGTTCTATCGTCGACCAAATCTCTGACCGCAGGACAAGATTTAGGTCATGAGTAGACCCATTATACAGGGTGTCTCATTCAAATCGGTCAGTATGGGAAAGTCTGAAACTATAAGACATACATTTGCATTGCATTTTATTCATCATAGATGTCATGTTTCATACAGACATTTACTGCTTAAGATCTACACAATCGATATCTAAATAGAAATAGTGTAGGTTTTTTTTTCAAAATAACCGGGTTCGATTCCCGAACGGAGTACAGATGTTTTTTAAAATGTATGAATGCAGTTTTTCTTGTTATTAAAATCGATGACATGGTTCCTCAGAACAGATCTTCGTATGTCTTATAGTTTCAGACTTTCCCATACTGACCGATTTGAATGAGACACCCTGTATATAAATAAAACCTGGTGTCAGACTTTTATGCCGCCCATGGGCTGCTGACTTGGGTTCACATGCTGTCCAGTAATAAATCATGTTGATTTCCTTAGGATGTGTTGGGATTTATGTGTGTTTTTTGATGTGTGCGGGACGTAGCGGGAACTTTTAATAACCTATTTATTTAGGTTGATTGGAAATATAAATAATTTCCGTATGTAGGTACCTAATTAACAAAATTATTGTTTAAAGAAAAACGTAACGTGCGTTCGTCCAGATAAAATATTTTGAATAAAATTCCAATTATGAAGCAAAGCGCGCTTACTTCCAAATTCAAAATTGTAGCGCCATACGTCGCGATGCTAGGATGGTGTCAGCCAGCATTCGCTTCTTAACAAGATGTTTTCCTTCACGGTTTTTTGAAGCAAGTGAAAAGTCCAGTTCAGGTCCAATTTTGTTTTTCTTAGGTTTTTTTTTTATAATTATTATTTTATTTGTAGTTAGTTTAAGTCTACAAATTTAATTTATTGTATGTTAGTTTTATTGTATAACAAAAGGGCACACTGTAGCAAACATTATAAATTACAAGGGTACCATTTCAAATATTCAGCTGCAAACAGAATTTGACTGACAAGATTCATTTTTTACCCTCACAATCGGATATGCCTTGAAACTTCGACGTATATTTATGACTTAATATTCCCTTTTCGAATACAGACAGCAACTCATTTGATTGGCGTGTTATAACGGCTTTATTTATGACCTTAGGAATGAGGGAAGAGTCGGGTGGCGGTGTGGGGTAAGCCAGATGTGGTATCGTTCGCGTGATGCGATTCATATTTGATGTATTGGCTTATCGGATCGAGATAAACTTGACAAAGTTGGATTATATTTGACAATGAAGAATTCGTACGAAGTTGGACCTCTGACCGTGACCCAATTTGTAATAAGAGGTCAGATGCTTGTTTATAGGATTTTAAGTAGAGCTTGTATTTGCTTTGTTTGATGTCGTGATGGCCCAGAGGTTAAGGCGCCTACCTCTCATGCACGAGGTTGTGGTTCAAATCTGGGCAAGTACCAATGTGACTTTTTCAATTCATATGTACTTTCTAAGTTTATCTTAGACATCATTGACATCGTGAAGAAACCTGGACTTATAGTTAATATAAGTTTGAAATCGCCAATCCGCCTTGAGCAAGCGTGGTGATCAATGCTCAAGCCTTCTCTGTATAAGAAGTGGCCTTTGCCCTGCAGTGGGACAGTAACAGCCTGGTATTATCTATACTTCTATACTAATATTATAAAGAGGTAAAATTTGTAAGTTTGTAAGTTTGTAAATTTGTATGTAGGGGGTAATCTCTGGAACTCATAATCCAATTCTAAATTTTTTTTAACTGGCAGAAAGTTACATTATTCCTGAGTGCTATAGGCTATAAATTGTTTCTATAACATGTATATTAACCGAGCTATCACAACTTTTGTTTAGCAAGTCGGAAAAAAATACGTCATAAAACTGAATTATTTGCGTGCGCTGCCTAAACAGTTGCTCAAAATTAAAAACAATGTATGGCTACCTGGTTCGTCTTAATTATTTCTACAAAAAAGTCCGCGAACCATATCTCTATCTTTTATATTTTATCTTTTATACTTCTTTTTAATGCATTAAATTTTTTTTTTCGGCATACTCACGTTTGATTGATTATTTGAGCAACAAAATATTAATTATTATGACAATAAATTATTTCAGAATCGCAAGAACATCATACAGATAATATTTGCCATTAACAGTATATCAATTGGTCATACAGTTTCCGAGATAATATAAAATTACTAAAACGCAAAATGCCCCTAGCATAACTTTCATTGTTCAGACGTTTTACCCTTCTAATATATGTACATCTATCTATAGGTACTTATAATAAATCTGTAGAAGAAAAAATTCTGTACATTGAAAATATCAAAAAAATAAATAGCAGGGGGTGTTACTAGACCGACACCGAACCCAAAAATATGATTAAAAACATTTTTGTCTGTCTGTCTGTCTGTATTTTCAGGTATCACGCAAAAACTACCGGTTCGATTACGATGACACTTGGTATACCTATTCTTTAATATCCTGGGCACCACACTGGGTACTTTTTATCCCGTAAAAGTATATACAATAAAAAACAAACTTAATTTTGCGGTTCGATCTCTAGACCCGACTAGTGTAACAACCGCAAATAAAAAGTTTGTCGTAGGTTACGTCACCCGCAGTGGGGTTCACCAAGGGGCGCTGCTCACTGCTAAGATAGTATAATATTTTATCTTAAGATACAATATATCGTTCGCCATACAATTCAATGGACTATCACACACTACGAAGATAATTATGTACATTGAATATATATTAAAAATTAATATTGGAGGATGATTGGTGATCGATACTGATGCCAAAAATGCAATCAGTAAATGTTTTGTCTGTCTGTGTCTCTGTCTGTATGTGCACGCATAATTCAAAAACTATTATAGGGATTTTAACCAAACTTGGTACTGTTGTAATCATATTGATTACAACAGTACCAAGTTGATCGCCTGGGCATGTTGATCTTAGTCTCAGTTGTTTTACACATGATCAGTTGTACGGCGCTCTTTCCTGGGTCAGTAGTTCCAAAAATCTTTATGCATACATACCGGAAGGATCAACTTTGAAAGTAGACTATCAGGAAGTATTATGCTAAAATTATTACGTTTATATATCAACGCTCAGCCCAAACCGCTGGTATTAGAGACATGTAACTTAAGGGGTGTTCTTAGTGATGTAAGTATCCACTACAAAACGATTTTTGGAAATTTAACCCTTAATGGGAAAACTTAGGGGACGGAAGTTCGACATCCACGCGGGCGAAGCCGCGGGCAAAAGCTAGTTATTATTATTTTTGTATTGCAGTTCTAAGCACAATTAGATAAAGATATCGGGCTGGTGTCCGCAACTCCACGTTAAAGCGCGTATTTTGTGTATGGCCCATAATCTACGCGGGCCCAGTGCGTATCGGTAAATGACACATGTCTTTGAATTGTTGGTCCTAGGACATGCCGGTTTCCTCACGATGTTTTCCTTCACCGTTTCTGAGAGCAGTGATGATGAAATAGCTAAATGGGCCACCGCTGCTCTAAACACAATTGAAATTAATGAAAATATTGAACTCATCACCAATATGAAATATATCTCGTCATGAATATCATTAAACAAATGTATGTGCGTTTGCTTGTTATCATTATCTGCTTAGCTTTTTCCCAATTATGTTGGTCGCAATGTACATGGAGCAACTGCCTGTTTGACGTCCATAACCCAGTTACTGGGTAAAACGATACTCCTTGGTTAAACTGGTTGTCAGACTTTCGGGGTTCTGAGGACCCGTTACGACTGTTTAAGAGCGCCCTTCCCGTCCGACGAACGTCAACGCGAGCATTGCCAAAAAGTTCGTTATTTCGTCCAGCGCATTGTTAGAACAAGCGCCTGAGCGCTCGCGGGCGCTCGGTCGGTAGCGAGCCATCCCGCAAGCAAGTGAGAGAGAACGCGATAACATTGAAAGTAAAATAGTGTGCAGAAATTTCATAAAACTTGTTCCAAGAAATACATGTTTTTTCGTAAGCCTTACAAGATCATGAAAAAAAAGTTTTACATTTAGAAACTCCATTACATTTGCAAGGTTTCTATGCAAATATTTCTTTCCCGTTACAATTAATGAGAACATTATAAACGCCTAAATTTCATATAAAATTTGTGAAAAAAAGCTGATTTTTGAAGGCTTGTACTGAATTTGTTTCTTCAAAATTTGATTTCGCGTTTTAATAGAAACCTAGATATAGTGCACAAGATACCTATAAGTTCAAAAGTTTCAAAGAAAGATCTGTTACAACGCCTTATATTCACGTACGAGCGTTTGTATGAAAAGATAGACGCGTTGGCCGCTCTTAATTCCGCTACAAATGACAGCCGGGACCTAACGGGTTAACGTGCTTTTCAAGGTCTTGATTATGTAATGCATGAATGTGTAATGAATGGTTAAACGTAGCTTATCGTTAGATCGACTATTGTGGCTGTGATAATTTAACCACGCCATATTCTAATTTGGTTTCCAAGCAAATTGTTTGTTTTTAAATTAGTAATTTATTTGTTTTGTTTATCTTTGTGGCTTAGTTTGTTAAAGTTAGATAGATAGTTGCTTAATTTCAAATCAGTATCTGGGTAGACTGGAACTCAACCCATATAAGCAGGGCAGACCGTTGTATGTATTGGACTATTCCCTTATCATGCATTTATAATCTGTAACTGCCTCACTGCACGGCTCAAGGCGGATTGGCTATTTCAGATCAATATTAACTATAAGTCTTAAGTTTTCAAGGATAATAAAATTGTAAAAAACCTTCATCTGGTTTATATCTTGCTGCGACCTTGCAGGGTCATATACTCACTAGCTTTGAGCCTAGTGTGTAATTGATTGTGTACAAATTATACATTGAATTAAATAAATAAATAAACTTAGAAAGAACGTATATAGGTATGAATATCGTGACAACGTGCCGAGATAGAGCATATTTGGCCTCGCACAGCTATTTTTGTTATATTTTTCATATGTTAATTTTAGTTTAAGTTTTAAACTGTTAAATTTCTGTGAGTGTCCCAAATAAACATATTTTCTTTCTTTCTTATTGAGAAAAACCACATTTTGTACTTGCCCAGGTTTGAGATAGGCGCTTTAATCATTAGAAAAACTCGGTGATAAATTCTTGGCGATCAATATTGGCTTATTTATATCCTCTATCAAGTCTTCAAACTTTTCTTAACCTTTCCAAAAAACTTTTTACCCAACACCCCAGAACTGATTAAGTATGTAAAAGAAACTGTTGTTTACCCCTGTTTACCCTTGTTTACCCCTTTATCCTACAAATGAGGGGGATCGGACATTTAATGAGGCTTAAAAAAGGTTGCAATCTGTCAGTATTTCGGCACAGTTGGTACTCAAAGTTAGGTAACGAAGTATAAGATTGAATTCGATTTATGTTTTTCTGATAAAACTCCAAGAAGGTACAACTTTTTAAGGTTAATCTAGGTCTTAACTTAGAAATAA
The DNA here is from genome assembly GCA_921972225.1 of Euplexia lucipara. Classification (NCBI taxonomy): domain Eukaryota; kingdom Metazoa; phylum Arthropoda; class Insecta; order Lepidoptera; family Noctuidae; genus Euplexia; species Euplexia lucipara. Next base: position 1,893,426 of record OV179166.1, on the reverse strand, counting down.
GATTTTCTAGTACTTATAGGAACAATATGGACACGACAGTAAGGTCTCTAAAAAACATGTTTTGTTTTATTTACGAAACCAACAATAAATTCGCTTTTAAGTTGAGTAATTGCAATTTTTGATTTTATATGTAACACTAGCAGACGTCCCGTGGTTTCACCCGCGTAGATCCCGTTCCCGTGGGAATACAGAAATAAAAAGTAGCTTATGTGTTTATCCAAGGTGTCATCTTACTCCATACTAAATTTTATTAAAATCCATTCAGTAGTTTTTACGTGAAAGAGTAACAAACATCAATCCATCCATCTATACAAACACAAACTCACAAACTTTTGCGCTTATTATATATGTAGGATAGGATTACTTGTTCGTGAATTATATTATATTGTCTGTTGTGTAGCATGTGATGTTTTTTTTTTGCTATAAAACAAAGAGATATAGAAAACGAACACGTATTTAGTAATAATTTTTGTGAAATTTAACTAGCAATTATTTATAGTATCTGCTTACTTACGACCCGGATATCGAAACAACAACGATATCGTCTTACTGGTAAGACGGCTGGGGCCCAAACGGATAAATATAGTCCAATTTAAATAAAAAGTCAGTTAGTTCTAACGCTAAAAAGTTCACACTTTTATAAAATACTGGTGTACCTGGCAGATGTTGTCCTGCCCAGGTCCAATTGTAAAGCTAAATTATCTAAAGTCCAACACGAATACAAAAAGAGAGTTATCCAATTTGGTGTAGTAGTTCGGGAGCTATGCGCGTACATACATTTCAGAGATTCATTTTTTAATTCATACAAATCTTCCTTCTGCCTTGTTGGTCTATTGTTCGTAAGTAATACTGCTGTGAGGTCCCAGTTTGTCCCAATTAAATTCTTAGAGAAAAACCTGATAGCACTGCCCGACTCTATAATTCAACACAATACCTCATACTCAATAGGAGCGCATAATAAATTTTCAAACCCGAATCTATTTTTCTACGGCGTAGTAACTTTGCTACGCCGTAGTAAGACTGCTACGTCGTAGTTGCATTGCTACGCCGTAGTCTTGTTGCTACGACGTACTATCTTTGTTACTCTTGATAGTCTATGATAAGTTAGAGCCTGTAGCCAGACTTGTACCTCGCGTAACATTAGTTGTACGACTTTTTAGTGTTGTGTAAAGATTGCACTTTTCTACTTAACTGTATAAAATAATTAATGCAATAAATAATTAATTGTATTAATATTCCACAACTTTTACAACACACAATGCCCAACCTAAGCTTGAGAGTTTGTGCTGTGGGTAATAAACAGCTGATGAACGTGCTTATATATTTCTAAATACATACAAGTTATTATAGGTAAATTACACCCAGACACAGAACAAATGATCGTGCTCATCACACAAGTATTTGTCCTGGGTGGGAATCGAACCTACGACCTCCGGCATAGCAGTCAGGGTCACTATCGACTAGACCAACAGGCCAGTCAACCAAGACCCAAAGCAATAATAGGAAACTTAGTTAAAAATCAACGACGAAGATAAAATTCACTATTTCTCGCAGAAAATTCGATCAAAACTCTCTCTTGATGAACCAACAAATAGAGAAAGGTGACTTTTTATCACTCAATGGACTTGTCGGCAAACTGAGGTCACAGCTGATGGCAAAGTTTAGACACACTGAGAACTTTTCTATTATGTTGTCATTACTTTTTCTAGTCTGTGACGACTAAAAATAGAATTTACTAGACTGTGTAGGTGCTGAGTGGCAATAACAATAATTTGGTATCAGTTTCTCAGTATATAGTAGTAGTGTGTAGTATTATGTCTGCCTAGCTGTAAGTTTTCCGAAAAATATAAAATAAAATAAAATAATAAATATCTTTTATAAAAAATATAGACAAAAAGAAATAGATAGGCTATTGGCGTCTCGATGTGTCGTAGAATTGAAGTCTTATGTTTTTAATATACAAAATACACTAGCAGACGTCACGCGGTTTCACCCGCGTAGTTCCCGTTCCCGTGGGAATACAGGGATAAAAAGTAGCCTATGTCACTCGGGAATAGTGTAGCTTCCCAACGGTGACAGAATTTTTTTAATCGGTCTAGTAGTTTCGAAGCCTATTCGATGCAAACAAACAAACAATTAAACTTTTCCGCTTTATAATATTAGAATAGAATAATAGATTATAACGCCTTTGTAAATAAACTAACAGACGTCACGCAGTTTCACCCGCGTTCTTCCTGTTTTCGTGGGAATAGTAGACGTCCCAACGGTCAAATCATTTTTCAAATCGGTGTAGTTGTTTCGGAGCCTATTCTATGCAAACAAACAGTCAAATCTTTCCTCTATTAATATTAAAAGTAAAAGTATAGATTATCTAGTTGCTAAAGCCTCGGATCAATAAATCAATCGGTCATCGGTCGACCACTTTTTTTTACTTACTGTTATTTTTTAAGTTTAATTATTTATTTATTAAACCTTAATGTACAAGTAAAAAAAAACTGTACAACGATGGATTTAATGTCTTAGGCATTTTCTAACAGTCTACCTTAAGGTGGTGCAGACATGGAACAAGGTAGTCTTAGTTCTTTAGGTGATCTTTCATTCATTCATTAATTTGCTTCAAAAACGGTGAAGGAAAATATCATGAGAAAAGAGACCTATACCTGAGAGATATTTCTTGACGGCATTTGATACCAAGTCTAAGGCCCATGAGCAGCATCAAAACTATGACACCATTTCAGTCTCTAACCACACAAAACGGAATATTAATAATAAAGAAAGAGAGGAATAGAAGAATAGAATAGAATACTCTTTATTGTACACCATAAAAACTTACAAATCATAATTTTAAGGGCTACAAGCGGTGATACAATGGGCGGCCTTATCGCTAAAAGCGATCTCTTACAGACAACCTTTGGATGGACTTGATAGTGGAGGATAGAAGATGAGTAGGCAGTGTGTGGTGTACTATTTACATAAATATATATAACATACATGACTATCTCAATAGATGTATAAAATAAGCATAATAAGAAAAAAGAAAGTAATAAAAAAACAATAAAATAAATACTAATCATTTAAAGAGTAACGAACTGTAATATTAAGACGTGTTAGGAGAGAGGTAATAATTTTTGAGCATATTTTTAAACGATGGTAATGTTTGAGCTTGTCTCACTGACACGGGCAAAGCATTCCATAGCCGAAGAGCTTCCAATGTGAACGATTTAAAAAAAAATACCTAATTTGGACGCCTATATAATAGCATAAAACAAAAGAACAACAATATATTAATAAAATCGACTGGCCTGATGGTCTAATAGTTACCTAATGACTTTTACTGGTAGGTATACCGGAGGTCGTGGTCGTGGGCTCGATTCCCACCAAGGTCAAATGTTTGTGTGATGAGCACGATCATTTGTTCTGTGTCTGGGTGTAATTGTTGTGTTATGAGTACTAAACATCTGATAAACATACGTTCATCAGATGTTTAGTACTAGGTATATGTATAACACAAGCTTTCAATCTTAACTTGGGACTAAATGGCGTTGTGTGAAAAGTTGTAGAATATTTTATTTTATTAGGATCTTTTAATATTATTTTTAATGAAAAAATAATAAATGATTTAAAAAATAAAGACAATAAAAAGACCTGTGCGAGACCAAAAAGGCCCCTATCTAACTATATATGGAGTAAATATTATGTAAATATGTGAGCACCATGTATCTTTCAATACGCTCATACAATTACCAGCCGCGTTGCTTATTTTATATCACCTATCTCAGGATAGCTGTTTTTTTTTTCTCTCATGGTACATCGTCCTCACATAATTATAATCTGATTATGTATACAAATATTGTATAATCTACTTTAAAAGAGTAAGTATGGAATTTCTCGCACATTCTTCTCCACACAAAACTACCTTTTGGAATGTGCAACTAGAATCATATTAATTTAATTTATTTGTAAGTATAACGTTCAAAAGTGCCTGTTTTCAGGCCTAATTGAAATAAATGATTTGACTTTGACTTTGAAAACTAAGAAAATTGATCCCATTGCATCGTCATCTTTACAAGCCCGTAAAACGACCTTCCGTTTTAAAGTGACATCGCTTTGATATCGTTACGTAGCCGTCTCGTTAACGTCACTCAAATTCACTTACATATCAACGCGTGTAAATCGCCTTTGAACTTAAAGTTGATCTAATTTTTGACTCGACTCTAGTTATGTTTACGTTTTCCGGTAAGGAAATTGACCTTTATGATAGGAAATAAGGGTCTCTTTGAAGCAAATTTGCTTGGCACAAGTTTTGTGGAAATGTAATAAGTAGCCGAATATTACAGTGGTACTTTTGTTAAGATGCGGTCTAGCAAGTTTGAGGCTATCAGTTCAAACCTGAGTTACATATTTAGTTCCTTAAGTTGAAGATTCCGATTAAGATTCATTTATTTGGCTAAAATATAGTATTTTACAGATTTTAGAAGGCATAGGTAAACATTAGAACTTCATATTCCGTCTCCTAAATTAGGCATGCAAATTTTGTAATTATTACAATGATTGAAAATAATTTATAAAAATTGATTATAATTATTAAATTGCAATGTACATAAAGAAAAAAAAGTACGATCTCAATAAATTTCACAATATTAAATTACAAATTTCAAATAAAAATAATAATTAAATTTCTTTCTAAGTTTATCTTAGACATCATTTGACATCGGTGAAGGAAAACATCGTGAGGAAACCTGGACTCGTAGTTGATATAAGTTTGAAATCGCCAATCCGCCAAATTATTAGAATATTTATAGACATAAGTTTAAAATTGACAATATGTCTTGAACAAGCGTGGTGATCAATGTTTATTGCATTTCTGTATGAGAAGAGGTCTTTGTGGAATGGTTGGCTTTGTAGCTGAATGATCGGCTTCTACACTGAGTGTTGTGGGTTCGATTCCTCGACGCAACAAATATTCATATGTCCTGCGGTTTGTGAATGAGACTTTAAAACTAACGCACCCACGATACAACATGTTAAAGCAAAGGGCAATATTCATCAACCCATCCCCATTAAAAGCTATCACATACGTAAAGAATGAGCAAATAAACTATTTACTGACAACGTAACGAGAGGTCGACGACATGTTAACGACATCAGAACATAATCGTACGCGTCTCACTGCCCCTTATCGCGAAAGTACCAAAGAGTGCTCTGTATGTGCGCTTCGGTTCATTAGTGATGGGATGAGTTGACGGACTTTGTCGATAGTTTAACAGTGAGACCTATTTTTATTTAATTGGTATTTGAGAAAGAAATTGGGTTGGAAAGCGGAGTGAGGAATTTGCAACCGATATTGTTTAGATTTTCCATCTGGAATTGCTTAGTAGTAGTTCAGAGTTTGGATTTCTGTACAATTGTCTAAAGTAGCACCTCCTATTACGTGGGGCTAAAGCATAGCTTGCAAAATGTAGGTGCAATGTTAATAAACTTTTCCTCTTTCAAACCTTCCCTGCCTGGCCCTTCCCCTTGAAAAACTCCGGTGTGATGAAGAAAATAAAGAACGGTGGAAGAAAAATTTCAAAGCTACGAGCTCCCTGATTATATACAGAACAGCGTCATTAATCGGATACCCCTCACCCAAAAAAATACCTCAGAAAAGGCCCAAATTTAAGATTCCACTCTGTATAATTATGTTTAAGATCATTGCTTGTAATTAAACTTAAGTCATCGCCGTCTAAACCGTATGTACCAAATAATCTAAAACAAACAGCGTCATTAACCGGTTACCCCTCACCTAAACAAAAACTCACAAAATACCCAAAATTAATCCACTCTGTATAATAATATGTTCACGATCACAACTTGCAATTAAACTTAAGTCATCGCCGTCTAAGCTTTGCACATGGATTAATAAATCAATCACTATCGTCTATCGTCTATGCAACACGCCACTCGAAGCAACACAATACCCTCTTAACTCCAACCCGTTCAGCCGTAGTCAACACTAAATCGACAGTATTAATTCCCTAATCGATATGTTACGTAATTATCGCGGCACATCACTAGCTGCACGGTCCGTGCATCGGCCCGCTCGAGCATATGATCGACAGAGGTTGGTGTTGGGTTCCTACCGATTCGGTATGTCAGTTATTAGGTCCTTGAAAAAAATATTAAATGGAAATTCAGCTGACTAGCCTGTTAGTTTTGTGGTTAGCGGCCCTAACTGCTATGATGGAGGTTGATAAAAAAAAAAATTATTTCTCTAAATAGGTTTTTTCAAAGACTTTTACACGTCTTTTTTTAACTAGTAGATAAGATTTGACTACTCTGAGAAGAAGCACTGAAAGAAACTCAGAGGTCACAGTCTCTTTTAAAGTCCAGACATTATCTTGGTCAAATCATGTTAGAACCATGCAGATTTGTGTCTGAAATGGTATTTTGAAGAAAGAACCACACTGATATGAGCCACCAGATTAGTCAGTGCAAGCATTTGTCAGTAATCGTGAGCTCAACTCGGAACTTGAGGAGCTCCACGTCCTTACAAAAGAAAGAACATTTGGGTCGTAGATCCGATTCCCACCCAAGACAAATCTTTGTATTATCAACAAGATCATTAATTGGTTTTGTGCCGGCTACTACTTACATGCGTATTAGTATGGGACGCTACTTGCGACGATACTCTTGCGCCATCCTATCTTCCTGGGTCAACATGCTGTACTGGCGCTGCTGCTGCGGCTGCTGAGAACCTCAAGCGACGTAAATATAGCAACCTTGTTGGTAGTTATACTTTCGAGCCGTTTGGGATTGAAACTCTTAGGCCGTGGGGTCCGAGTGCTCGTCTTCTTTACAAAGACATCTGAAAACGTTTAGTTGACGCTTCCCGTGACCCAAGGGCTGGCCTCTACTTTGGCCAGAGGCTAAGCATTGCCATTCAACGTGGCAATGCCGCCAGTCTTTTGGGCACTTTACCAGCTGGCAGCGATGCAAAAGATTTTTTTGACGCTTTGTAGTTATTTATTGTTAGTTTTAGTTATTTATTTGTTTTGTGCCTGGATGTAATTTAAGAAGCATATGTCCTTCAAATATTATTAGACGAAAACGTCGATCCTTCATATCGTGTGGTTTGTGTTATAAGCCTCTGACTTGTTTCACACGCCGTTAAGAAATACAAGTACCTCACAGGCATTCACGAATTCCTCACGATATAGTTTGAAGCAAGTGATACATTACGCAATATTCATTTGAATCTGAAAAGTCAAAGAAGGCTTTGGGTTCGAACTCGGGGCATACGATTTAGCAGTCTGCCGGTCATACCACTAAGCAAGCACTACTTATCAACTTATAAACGACAATAACTCGTACTATAAGTTGTTTTAACTGAACCCACATCAAAATTTGTTGATCATTCTTGCGTATTTGAGTCCATTCAGGCGTCCTATTCAAACTGAAACTTTAATATTGACTAACAAATTAAAGGTAAACTTGGAACACAAATTCTGACCATTCACTAAGTTTAGTTTAGTTATAACCATGTATATATATATATTAAGTCATAATTATGTATAGACTTAGTTCGGTGTGACCTCTGCTTATAGGACTTTGAATCTCAATCAACTTCGACTTAACATTCCTAAGGGAGTTCACGGGAGTTTACTCTGGAGATGGTAATTCTGTAGATGGTAATTCTTGTGATGGTAATTCTGGAGATGGTAATTCTGGTGGAGGGTTTTGGGTCCGCCTTGTTGGTTTAGTGGTTACAAGTTCTGAGAATTAGATACTGGTTTCTGGGTGGGACAAAGTGATATTGGGGTATTCTTTTAGGAACCTCACTGTAGCCGTTGCGTAGTCGTTAGTGGTGAGAAGTGAACTTCTTTTTGTAAAATCGATCTACTGAGAGCGGACTCGCGTGGTCATTGTTCGAATGATTGGGATGAAACTGAGGGCGTTCTTTTGCCTCATGCAATATGGCATCTGCGGTGGTAACCGGGGTGGGTCGGTCGCGCATTGACCATCAGATTGCAACTGGAGATTCCGTTCTGTTTAGTCGTTTTATTACTGATCATAAACAAAATACATCTATTATAATGGCACAATATTGGTATTACGCGGGTGGACTACGACCATCGTCAACACTCATAGTAGCAGTAACAATCCTGAGTCTAATTCTGTGCCCGAACGGTGACAATAGGCTTATACTCTTTGTTCCTGATGTAATGTTGACCAAGCAAAAGAAGTGCAAACCACCTCCTTTTATTACATTGATGGTAAGTTTAATATAATATAAATAATATCCAACGAGTCACCCAAACAAAATATCTGGGAGTGATTATTGACCAGCGTCTTTCCTGGTATCCTCAACTGGAAAACGTCATGAGTAGAGTCCGAAAACTCATCTGGATATTTAAAGAGCTGAGATATATTGTACCAAAGAGAATAAATTTAAAAGAAAGAAAAAACAAAGAAAATCAAAGAAATATTTTGAATGAAATTTATGTGTCTTTGGTTCAGTCTGTGTTAATATACTGCATACCTGTATGGGGTGGAGCTACAAAATCTAGTTTCCTAGAATTAGAACGTGCTCAAAGAGCGATACTTAAGGTGATGTACTTCAAAAAAAGAATATTCTCCACTGAAAAGCTGTACAAATTATGTAATCTGCTGTCTGTGAGAAAATTGTACATCCTGCTTATCATCCTCAAAACGCACAAAGAGACACCATATGATCCTAAAATACTTGAGAAGAGAAACAAACATCACATTATAAACGTTCCCACAACAAAAACAGAATTTGCCAGCAGACAATATAAAAAACGGTCAGCCTTTTTATATAATAAAATTAATAAAATTATATTTATCTATGATAAAAAAAGAATTTTATGCAAAAAACAGTTAACATTATGGCTTCAAAATTTAAAATATGGTGATACGGAGTCACTTCTGCAACGTGTAACTTAATTATAAAACGCAAAACCTCCTTCTCGCAAACACCATCACACACAACACACACACATACATACACACACACACACACACACACACACACACACACACACACACACACACACACACACAAACACACACACGCACACTGTCACACTTAAATACACTCAGACACATAATATACAATATACAATAGATCCTTTATTATCATTTATTATTTTGTTCTATTTGTTACTTTTTGTTTTATTTATTTTTTTTATTTTCCTTTTGTCATTTGCCTAGTTACATATTTACAATGTAAGGGAAGAGCGGAGCCTTCAACTACAGGCATTTCTATGCTTAAATGAAGACTCCCTGACATGTAATTTATGCCAAAATGATACGCAGTAAAGTTATTTTATTTTTATTTTTATTTATTTTATTTTTATATAAAGATCTGTCAGGAACGATTCTTAATTCGACAAGAAAAAATCTTTCATCGCTAGAAAGCTCTACTGTCCCGAGGTGAAATGGGCTACTTTTTATCCCTGTTTTACACAGAAAGGGAAATTCGCAGGTGAATTCGCGTGACGTCTGCTAGTATTGCCTATTTCATGACTGACCATACACACATTAACTAACGTTTTTTTTCCATGTTGGAAGGCAAAAACCAGAGGACACCACCTGTTTCGATTGACACATCTTTTTTTTCTAACATTCCTTTAAACATCTGGGAGTTAAGCTGGGTTTCTTCCATCGGGAATCCAGACGCACTGCAGGATATCACCCATTCCTTGTAGATGTTCCACAAATTCGCACGAAGCGCTTTGACTGTTTCTTCATTATGCACATAACACACGTACGCCGGTTGCGATTACTTCAGAAAGGCCAGGTGCATGACCTTTCTTAAGAACATCACCAATCATGGTCTCTATATGTCCTTCTAAAGCGTCCCATCCCGGTGTTTCCACTTAAATTTGCCTTATGACACCTTTTGTTAGTTACCTTTCATTCACTATTAATTATATTGTCACCAGTCGTTATATACTCGTCTCGTCATTGAAGAAACTATCTAAGAGGCTTTTACACGTTTACCTTCAGTCCAAAAACACCTGGTTCCCCGAACAAATCTAAGTAATAAATTTAATAATCATTTAATCTGATATAGACGTAGGCAGCGGTGGCGGCCCCGACTTACGAACAATAGACCAGGCAGGCGCATTACTTTGTGTAATGTATTTCATCACCACTGCTGAAACTTATAACGCCCCTCTTTTTGCGTCGGGGGTTAAAAAATGGCACGCTTGGTTTTCATACAGATCGTGATACTTGCGATTTCTAGGTCTATCTATATTTGTGGTTCATACAAACACTTAAACATGTCATTTTTTAACTAGAAGGTGAGGTCGGTGTTTTACTATCTGACTACTCTGAGAAGAAAAACCGAAACAAACTCAAAGGTCACAGTCTCTTATAAAATCCAGACATTATCTTGGTCCGATCATAATCAAATCAAGCATCTGCCCGAGTAGAAAATCAAATTTTTGATCTCGTGCTCAGCAGAAGTGCTTACGACAACTAGTTTAACAGCACATATCAACAGTCACATTCTCACAATACATATTTATTGAAAGAACTGATTTGAGAAAACATATTCATACCAGAAAATGAATATCAAAATTCAATTACTCAAATTTTATTAGGCTTAAGATCAGCAGGCCTAGCCATATTACAAATTCCATTTCAATTATCGTAATCGATAAGGCGACAATAGAAAGAAAATGGCGTATATGAAATCAGCTGTTTGTTAACTGTCAAGTGTCAACGAGTAGAAGTTGTAATATGGCTGAAAATGAAATACACTTGACAGTTGACAAACAGCTGATTCCATATACGCCATTTTTTTCTATAATAGAAATGGAATTTTTAACATGGATGCAGCACTTTTTGAATTTCAAAATAACAGGAGACAGTCCCCAAAAAGCCAGCCTTTCGCTACTTCCTACTGTGTTGCTGGGAAGAATAAGTGGTGGACCAAACTCCCCAGCAAACTACATTTGTGGTTAAATATTATTTCAGTTCATTGTTTTTATATTTCAATGTATGTATTTCTATTTTTAAACTACCCCGTTACTTTGATGGTTCCAAGCACTACTGCTGACCGTGAGCTCCTGAGTTTTTCGAACAAAATTTCTCATTAGCAGCCCGGAGTCTAGAATATGTGGCCAGTTGGTGGCAATATGCTTACGCCCTATCACTTAACTAGCATAATGCGGGTGTACTATATCTGTAGTTCTATCCATCCTATCGGGATTACAGGCACGATATTATATTAATAAAAAAAGATAAAGATACCGGGCTGGTATCCGCAACTCCACGTCAAAGCGCGTATTTTGCGTATGGGCCACAATCTACCACGCGGTCCCAGTGCGAATTGGTAGATGTCACATGTTTTCGAATTTTTGGTTCTAGGACATGCCGGTTTCTCACAAGGTTTTCATTCACCGTTTTGAGAGCAGTAGTGATGAAATAAATTACACAAAGTAATGCGCCTGTCTGGGTTTGAACCCACGACTTACTGTTCGTAAGTCGGAGCCGCCACCACTGGGCTACCGCTGCTCTCTATTATTTATTTATATAAGATACATCAGATCATCATTAAAGAAATTAATTAATTGGCTATCCAGCAACTTATCAGAGACATGAGAGAAAAACAAATGGAAGCAATGGAGAAAGAGTAAAAAGTAAATCAGTATTTTATTAATCTTCATTAACTTTTTTGTTATTATTAAATAAGTTTCGGAAGAGAGAAGTGCCCCAATACAGGCAATTTGTGCTTAAAAGGGGACTTTGAAGACTAGATAAAGTACTTGTCACGTAAAAGAAAAAAATAAATGATTATGACATAAACTATGTTATGTTGTGTATGTTGCTATAGTGTTTGTCATCATCTTCCAAAAACGTAATTCCTTACAACCCTGCCACCACATAAAACCCAGGAAATCAACCATAAATTATTATTTACTCACAATGACACACATATGACCTTGACCTTCAAACGATCAATCTTGTAAGCCGTTTGTGGTGAGAAAAACATTTGAGTATCGCTGTATGACCTCAAAAGACACATCGGCTGGCCTTGATACATCAAAACATCAAGGGCACAGTGTTGTCAGCATATTTTATTTATTGTTTTCGTGAATAATGGTGTGTGTTTGATATTTTACTGTCATCAGGAACAACTAAGAATTTTGTATTTTCATTTTACCTATTATAAAAACATGAAAAGACTAGGAAGTGGTTTAAAACTTGAGGTACTGTCTTAGAATGTAAGTAATTTTTCACGTTCAAACAGTGCCTAGTTTGAATAAATGACTTTTTTTCTAAATAAATCTTCGTTTGTTTTATGTCTTACTGATATTTGACTGAGTCAGACGCGGTATATAGGGTGACTGGTAATTAGTGACCGATACTTAAACACGTGATTGTACTCATGAATATGAATAACTTTCCCAAAGTAACTTTTTTTTATTTACATTAACTTTCAATTAATTCAATTACGTCAGTACTGCACAACGGGAGCGGTGGGGGTGGCTGGGGAGCGTGTGACGCTACTACTACTAGTACAGTTTGTCCTGCCCAAGGTCAGATTACCAGCTGATAGATCGTAACGATTTGTGCCTTACTGTGATAGATCACAGGCGCGCGCGCGGGAATTTCAAACGGCGTTTTTGTAATAAGTTATTGTGTATAAAAAAAGTTTCTTCGAGAAAGTTTACTGAAATCATGAATGCAATCGCGTGTTTAAGTATCGGTCACTAATTACCAGTCACCCTATATAGGTATACGGAGATAAATGGAAAGAAAACTTAGTAGAGAATAACATAACATAACATTACGCCTGTTATCCCCGAGAGGGTAGGCAGAGGTGTTTGCAATACACCCACATTTCGCCAGTTATGTTTAAGTCCCGCGTCATATGGGGCGAGCTAACCACCATCGGTTGATGGTTGCCTGATGGGTGCCTGGTTAGGCACAATCCTAGACTCCGTACTTCTTCTGAGCTAATACAATGTAAAGCACAATGACACTTTACCTGTGGGTCAAGTCTGCTATTGCAATCGTGTCTCAATGACCGGTCAATAATCGTTTTTGACGTATAACGTCAAACTTATGACACATTTCCCATACAAAAACTGTCAAAGTGGTCAAATATTCGATCAATGACCGGTCACTGAGACACGATTGCAATTGCAGACTCGAGCCTCTAATGTGGGAATTCAACTCAGGACCTTAAACGAAGCAGTTTAGTACTTGCGACCGGTTAACCAACGAGACAGACAGAGAGGCTCTCTAAAATCAAATTTCAATTTAATGAAATAACTCTGTCAAATAGGAATTAAGAGACTTTGTTATTCAATTAATAAATACTAATTGATATAAACTACAAAGTTCGATCCAAGAAGGCTTGTTAGTATCTTTGACAATCAAATTGTAAGTTAAATAACTTTTTAAACTTTAAGGCTTAGAGTTAATGTTAGTTTCAGTTGTATAATTTTTCCAACTTATAATAGTTTGATTTACCAACTAGTTACGCTACACTTACATCTTTGTCCTCGATTTTTTCACATCGGTCCAGTTGTTTTTGAGCTACAAATCAAATTTATTCTCTTTATAATAACTATTATCAGTATAGATATAAAAAATCAAAGGACCGTGGGACGTTGACATTTATATTATTTCAATTAACTTCATAATTAATTGAAATAAAACTTGGCTGTATTTATTGTTAAATGTGAACTTATGATCCACAATGAGCTATTTTAAATTGGAATTTGCCTGTTGTATACTCAATACTACTACATCTGGGTGAGTGAAAAGTTTTTTTTTTACTGTAGTTTCGTTTTTTTAATACAATATCTTTGTAACATAATAGAACAAACAACATAGCAACAGGAGCAGTAATTTTGATTTCATAAATAAATTTAGAAAACCAAGAAAATTTAAATTGTGCCCAAAACTCTCGAATCAGTAACAAACCTATCTAAGTCCCATGTCCCCGCTTGACCGCGTCGGATCAACAGCTAAAAATGGCCGCCAGCCCATAGACAAACGAGAAGCTCCCGAGTTGAGAACACACCGCACGTGATAAAATATAGTGCCAGGTCTTTTGAGCCGATTGATGAAACGGGAGGTAGATAATAATGAGTTTCCACTCGGATGGCTCAGTCTGTGTACGTAGCGCGAATGTTTGACGTTTGACATAAACGAAATGTCAATTCGAACTAGGTATTTTTACATTTAAAAACACACATTACGTATAGGTATTTATGATGGATAAAAACAAAGATTATACATAGTAATTTTATTTTCCAAATATGGGTAACATTAAAATATGACAGAAAATATATAGGTAACAGGTTCAGCCATATTTTACCATGTAGGCATGCACAAGATATTTAAAATAATACTCAATGAGGCACGAACAGGTAAATACAAAGAAGTTTAAGACGCAAGTACAGACGCCAGCACATCAAGTTACCCCAATGTGTCAAATCTTCCCAATTGAATATGAACCTTATTCTGTTTGATGTAAAGTTGAAAAACGATCAAAGAAATTTGACACATTGGGGTAACTTGATGTGCTGGCGTCTGTACATTAAAATTTAGGCAATATTATCGTTTTAATTTATTGATCTTTAATGGTCAATCAATTTTTAAATATTTTATATCAAATATTATACTATAATGACAACAATTTCATACAGATAAGTACCGCATGCCACAACATGTGCAGGTTCTACCCCATTGTGTCAAATTTCTGTGATAGTTTTTCAACTTTATTTAAATTTAAAATAAGGTCCATTTTCAACTGGGAAAATTTAGTGGTTTGATGTGCTGACGTCTTAACTAGCCAATAAAATAAACCCACTATCTTTAATTAAAAAGAAAGACAATAAAAAAACAGAGATAAATAAACAAATTACAAAAAAAGAAGTATTTTCAATTTCAAAATCGTTTGAAAAGACATTCACTTTACGCCAGTCATTCGTTTTATGCACACTTGTTCAGAGATATTGTGGAATATGCTCAGTTCAAAAGAAAAAGTGGATGGTTTATGTTAAGCTGTATCCTTTTGTTAACTGATAAGGAACGAGAAACTTCTAGCTAAATAATAACAGCCACACGTGTCGTTCGAAGGTTAAGCTACGCTTGACTAGGTTCATCCGTGGATGGGTGACCATTCACAACAAACTAAAAGAAAAGAAAGAAAGAAAATATTTTATTTGGGCGCACAGAACTTATACAGACCTGAACCAGAACTAAGAACTAAGACAGAACTAAGACTCTTCCGTGCCTCGAAAATTAAGTTAAACCGTTGGTCCCAGCTGTCATTTGTAGATCTTTGACAGTCATTACGGGTAGTCAAAGTCCGATAACCAGTTTAACCTACGGTTATTGTGTTACCCAGTTACTGGGTTGTGGAGGTTGGACAGGCAGCCGCTCCATGTAAGACACTGGTTTTTCCGGCGTTTCCGAGGACGGTTACGCGACACCTCGCAGCGAAACACGACGCCAGCGTTACGTGTTTAGTTACTGTTCAATGTTTAAAATGTATTAGTTTGTTATTATTGTATTATCTAATTGTGTGTATTTTACTTATGGGCCTTAGTTGCCTGAAATAAAATGATTATTATTATTATTACTGGTGTCTATGCATCTGGTTAGACTAGAAGCCGGCCCTAACATAGTATTGAAAAGGCCAGGTTGATAACTCTTTATTTACTACAGTTCGTTCGCGTTAAGAATGCAGTGAAGTCATCATTATCCGTCGGCCTAGCACCGCCCCCTAACCAATCAAATCTTTTCAAATTCATTTTTATAAATTCATTAAACTTAATCTTTTAAAATATAATTTGTTTGAATTTAACACCACTGTGAATACACCTTTATCTTGCAGTTGTACTGATGACGTCACTGCATTCTTAACGCGAACGAACTATAAAATTCTAAATACTACTACACTTTTCTTTTCTCTTCTCTTCTTCTTTTTTCTTCTTCTTCTCTTTTTTTTGTCTTTTACTAAAAGACACGTGAACAATATGAACATAGTCGTGAAACATTGGCGAATTCTTCTTAAAGTTTATTGGTAAGATTATTTTTTCTCCATCGACATATTTTTATCTCTTTGGACTTTGTATTTCTTTTTGTTTTAATATATTATGACATCATGCCTGTCATTCTTGTAGCTTTAGGCAGAGGTGTACAAAGTACAGACACATTTTTCCAGCTTTGTTTAAATCCCATGTAATAGGGGGCGAGCCTATTGCCCTTCATCAAAAACAAATTCAGACTCCGGACTGCTTCTGAGTCTGACTTTACCCGACCCGGGGATCGAACCTTATCAGAAAAAGGCAAGAGTTAATGTATGTACGAGTATGTATGAATAATTATTCGCACAACTACCAGTAACAAAAAGTCTAAGAATCTATAAAATTTTAACAGAAAACAAAAGCCGATAGGACCCTCTTCAAATTTGCGAGCCGTTCCAATTATTCGCTTCAGAAACGAAACCCCGATATTTTCTGGCAATACAGAATTTCTGCCACATGCACAAATAGAAAACTGATCAGTTGGTAACAAACCTAGTTCAATATGAAATATGTTTAGATAGAAGAATGCATAGGCTTGTGGCTAAGTAGTAATTCAGCAGCACGGGATGATTCTTTGTCAAGCCACTTTTTTTGGTGAGGTTCTTCAGAAAGGTCAGGTGCTTAGTAGTCGCAACCGGCTTGTGTGTATGACAACATGTATGAATGTAAAAGAAGCAAAAGAAGTATGTAATAATCGTAGCATATGGCGCTCTGTAGTTTCTGCCTACCCCCATGGGAAAAAGGCGTGAGTTTATGTATGTATACACTCTAAAAGTATAAAATACCGGGATTATTATATTACCTGTGCGTGTCCCAAATAAAAATATGCTCTTTCTTTCTTTCTTATACACACATTAATCCAAAAAGTCAGAGCGTGCCTTGGGTACGAACTGGAGACCTATGTTTAGGCATTCCGCCGATCACACCATGCTTATTTAGAAGCTTAAAATAATGGACATTAATATCCGCCATATAAATGTAATCTCTTAGTGGTTTTTACGACAAAAAAGGTAGTGGATTATTATTCTAATCCTGGGACGAAAAAAAAACCTATCTACATACTCCTTATAACACAAAACTAAAGGTTTTTCTGTACCTAATTTTGTATTGTGATCTCTATTATAGCGACCCTTGAAACTGCTGATAAGTAAACGTAGGGACAGCGGCGAATGAAGTTATTGATAGTGGGTTCCGTGTTAGATTCTTCATAAAAACAAGACTGTCACTTATTTTTCTATACGTTATTGAGAATATTTCTAAGTTTCGTACTTTTTAAAGCGTAATTTTAAGTGGGTAGTCGGTTTTTAGTTTTTGAACTTATTTTGTTATAAAGTTTTATTTATTTGAAATGTGCTATCAAGCCCTTTCATTTGATACCCAACACGACATCGCCGTATTTTTTTTTGAGTTCATTACTTTAAGTGCCTTAGAGGACGCCATATTCAATTTATACGCCATATACGTCACATAACCTATAACTAGCGTACATGCAAGACGCTTCCAACGATAACTCATTTGTCAAAATATGAAAAATAGTTTTGAAGTTATGACAGAACAGATAAACATACATTACAGACGTCATTACCCTCCTTTTTGCTTCGCCAAAGCCGGGTAATAAAAGTTTGAATACTTATTAACAGCAATGACCCCAATTTCTGCCCACAAAATGTTCAAGGAACCCTAACCATGAGACATAAGAAGGAGAAAATACAAAGATATTACGTGACCAAAATTCAATACTCTATACTCTAGGAGCTCTACGTGATGCGTGTGCGTGATACGACTCTGTATTATAGTCGGGGAGCTAGGCGACTTGTGGCGACATTTATGTCAATTATTGTTCGAAATTATCTAGAGATTTTCGTTCATTTTCTAATGTTTGGTAGGAAAGGTTTGTTCAAATTTCTGGTTTGGTGATTTATGTGATGGTAGGTGTTTTAAAAGATGCTTGAACTTAAAACATGAAATCTGTAATGTTTTTCCTGAAGGACTAATTTTATTAAAGGTGTCACGATAGCTATGTTTAACTAGCTACATGATTTACACAGTGTGGCTTTCTATAACTGCAATACCAACAAAAATTATAAAAATCAAGCAATTATTGCAACTATTGTAAACGCCCGCCACAACTCGAAAAATATACCACGGGAAGATATAATCGGAATAAAACCTATTTTATGTGTTAATCTAGGTTATACAAAATTACACAATTTTACCCAAATCCGTTCAGTAGTTTTTGCATGAAAGAGTAACAAACATACATCCATCCATCCAAACAAACTTTCACGTTTATCACATTAAGTAAGGTTAAATATTAAAGGGCTAAACAAGAATATTAGTTGTCGATTTTGATGAGTATCTTCAAAGTTTGTCAGAGACATTACTGATATCGATGAATAGAAACATCATGAGAAGATATGGAATATAAAAACAATATTAGCAGTTTCATTCAGTATGCAATGTTTGTCTGATCTAGCTGATATTTTTATCACCGTAGTTTTCAAATTAATAAGTACATACAATGAATGACTAGACTTCAGCACATCAACCTATCCCAGTATGTCAAATTTCTTTGATAGTTTTTCAATTTTTTTCTAAACACAATAAGGCTCATGTTCAATTGGGAAAATTTGGCAGTTTGAGGTAGGTTGATGTGAACACCAGCTCGTAAAAACCAATCGTGTTTCAAATAAAGAACAGTTTTTGAAATTATACATAGAACAAATAAATGTAAAAATAATTAAATACAGATATTTTTTTTTTTTTTTTTAACTCCTTTTTTTTAATGCAATCTGTCCTGAGACATTCAGCAATAGATAGATAATGGTTTCTGGTCTTGCACGGTATGAAGCCACTGCCTCATCCGATCAATACTACAGCTCATTTATGCTGGTTGTAAGTAGGTCTTGGGGTGCCCTTCTTTTCAGTCTTGTGAAGGAAACTGGGTTTGACATTAGACTCCTTGCCAATTGATTTGGATGAACTTTTAGCCTGGTAGAGTAAGTTGAGATGTTAGCTTTGACTTCCTCTTTGACTGTCTTTATTTTTAAGTCTTTGTGTATTCTGTCGTTAGTGACATACCAGGGAGCGTTTACAATTTGCCGCAGCGTTTTAGACTGAAACCTCTGAAGGATTTCGATGTTGGAATTGGCTGCAGTTCCCCAAAGCTGGATACCGTAGGACCAGATGGGCTTAAGAATACACTTGTACAGGAGTAGTTTGCTTTCCAGAGACATTTGGGACTTTCTGTTAACCATCCACTGTAAGGTACGGAGTTTTTGGCCTAAAGCTTTGCGTTTGGTGAATATGTGGTATCTCCACGTAAGACGTCTGTCAAGGTATATTCCAAGATATCGTGTTACATCAGCTTGCGGAACTTCTATGTCATTTAAGGTTACAGGTGGACACGTTTCTTTGCGTGTAGTAAAAGTCACCTGGACGGACTTTGTTTCGTTGGCTTTTATCTTCCAGTCTTTAAGCCATTCAGAAATCAGGTTGAGGCTGTTTTGCAGTTTTTCAGAAGCCTTTCTCGGGCTGAGATCGGTAGCCAATATAGCCGTATCATCGGCAAAGGTGCCTGTTAGGACATTTCTATCTAACGGCAAGTCTGCAGTATATAACAAGTACATTGTGGGACCCAGGACACTACCCTGGGGCACTCCGGCCTGGATCGCTCGTAAATTTGTGACCTCATCTCCATGCTTCACTAGAAAAAATCTCTTGCTTAGGTAAGAGCAGAGGAACAGGTAGAAATTAGTTGGCAAGTAGGTTTTTATTTTGGTCAGTAGACCTTGCTGCCATATACGATCAAAAGCCTGCGAGATGTCCAAAAAGACCGCAGAGCAGTATTCCTTATTTTCAAACGAGGTGTTGATTTTTTCCACTAGCCTATGCACCTGTTCAATAGTACCGTGTCCTTTCCTGAATCCAAATTGGTGCTCAGGAATGAGGTTTCTTTCAACCAAGAGTGGCATAAGTCGCTTTAAGAAAATGATTTCCAGTAGCTTCGAAGTAATGGGTAGTAGACTGATTGGACGATATGATTTGACGTCATTTGCGGACTTGCCGGGCTTCAAAATCATGATGATCTGCGCGACCTTCCACTGTTTGGGGACGTAGGTGCGCCTCAATATAGCATTAAAAAGGTAAGTAATAAATGTTATAGCGATTTCCGGTAGCTGTTTCAGAACTGAAGAGGTTATAAGGTCGTACCCTGGAGCCTTGTGGTTTTTCAATCTATCTATGGCATATTTGACTTCGCTGCGAGAACATTTTTTCAGTGGCGGATCTAGTTGGTTAATAGTTAATAGTGTGCTATTGACATAGTCCAACTTACTTGATCCCTCGTCAGGATGTGGAGTAAATACACTTTCAAGGTGGCTTGCAAAAACTTCAGCCTTTTCGGCATCACTGTTGGCCCATGTGCTGTCAAGTCTTCTAATTGGAGGTTGGTGCAGTTGAGGTCTTTTAAGTTTTTGTGTGGCTTTCCATAGAGAGTAGTTGGAGGTTGCGGTCCCATCCAGATTTTCCAAGTATCTCTGTAATCCTGCATTTCTAGTTTCTTCCAGGGTCTGCTTTAGCTTTTTTATTAGTGCATTTAGTTTTTTCTTGACGCTGGGGTATCTATTTGCTTGCCAGCTCCTTCTTAGTTTGCGTTTCTTAATAAGCAATTCTTGGACCGAAGCAGGGCAATCATTGCCACTTTTACCACTTTTACGTGTCGGGGTAGCTTCCCATGCACATTGCTGTATGGTGTTATTGAGGTGTTCCACACCTTCTTCGATGTCTTGATCACTTGAGAATGGTAGGTTTAAGTTAATTTTTTCAGCCACAAGGTGTTTAAATTTGTTCCAATCCGTTTTGTGGTTGCAGAGTTGGCATGGTGGTAAGGTATGTGCAATATTTCCATTTAGGTATAAAAATACTGGTGAGTGGTCAGATGAAAGTTCCAAGCTAGTTTTACATTTCAGGTTTTGAGTGTTCATATTCTTTGTGATGAAAAAATCTATCAGGTCAGGGATCTTATTTCTGTCCGTAGGCCAGTAAGTTGGTTCACCAGAAGATATTGGTCTGAGGTTGAGCGAGTCCACTGCCAGGTACATTTGCCTCCCTTTAGCAGATGTAGTCCGAGAACCCCAGAAGGTGTGCTTGGCATTAAAGTCTCCACCAGCAATAAACTTCACTCCAAATGTAGCAAATAGTTTGACATAGTCCTCCTTATTGGGTTTGTGTTTGGGTGGGCTGTAGATGGCAGAAACCACTAAAGGACTTTGGTAATCTTCAACCACAATATTTGTTGCCTGAAACATAGCTGTGCAAATTGGCTGCCTTTCATAGTGCTTGATGTTTGTCCTGATCAGCACAGCACTGCCACCATGTGCAGTTCCATCCGGATGCATAGTTTGGTAAAACTTGTAGTTTGCAATGTTAAAATGGTTTTTTGTTGTAAAGTGAGTTTCGGATATGAGTAATATATCAACACTATGCCGGTTCAGAAAAGTTTTAACTTCTAGAGTATGTTGTGACAGCCCATTGGCATTCCATAGGACAATTGTTAATTGGTTGAATGTTGTTGATTGGACATCATCTGAAGTAGTAGGTTTGTCATAGCACTTAGTTGTTGCATAATTTGTTGCATCATTACAAGCATTTCCTTCAGTTCGCAGGATGGTAAGTATGCTTGGCTTGATTCTTTTTGTATTTGCTGAGGCTTGGCAAAACCGGTTACAGCTTTAGCGTAGGTGGGTATAGCATTTGCTTTTGTATTTATTGTTTTGGGTTCAACAGTTTCCTGATTAGTTTTAGGCATTTTAACCAGTGCAGGTTGAGTTACCTTTTCAGGAAATGTTTTCTTTCTTAGGGGTGGGAATTTCGACTTTTGCAGGTCTTTGTAGACTTGGCAGCCCTTATAATTCGCAGGATGATTTCCTTCACATAAAGCACACTTCACATTGTCCTGTCTCCCTTTTATTGGGCATTCTGCTGAGAGGTGGTTTTGCGCACATTTAATACACTTCGGCCGACGGCGACAGTAGCTTTTTGTATGCCCATATTCTTGGCAGTTCGCACATTGTGGGATTTCACGTTTGGGTCGTGGTTCCTCAAAAACAACACAACAGTGAAGGAGGTCCTTTATGTTAAATATGTCCTTATTGTTGTTGTTCGTCTGCAATTCAATGACAAATATTGGCAAGGATCGTTTGGTAATTCTGTCCTTGATGTTCCAGATATTTGTAGTAATATGTCCTCGTTCCGCTAGTGCTTCTTTAATGTCATCAGTACAAGTTGACGGGTGAATTTTCTTAAGAATAACTTTGTAACTTCTTTCATGCTTAGGTTTATAGGTGTAGAATTCAGTTTCTTTTATTTCTAACTGTTTAACAATGTTGGTATATGCTTCCGATATTTTAGGTTGAATTTTGACGCGATCATTTTGTAGAACTTTGACAGTATAGTTGTCTTGTGCATGTTCGTCAAGTAACTTGATTAATGGTTTGATGTTGCCCACTTTATCAATGAATATTGGAGGTGGTCTTGATGCTTTTGTAAAATTAAGTTGATTCTCACTAGGACTCTGATCTTTCTCTTCCTCTAGTCCAGTGAAGCTGTTTGTAAGATCAATAGGTTGGCTAAGCCAGTATGAATCCATTTTTGATTGTTTATTTTGATTTTCTTTGTCTTCCGGGCTGGCAAGGGGACGTTTTTTGCTGTGTACTGTGGTCCATTGCTGGTTGTTGTTGCTGGTATTATTTACGTTTGGTATTCCAACATTTAAATCTCCATCCGAAAGTGTGCGCGGACGGGTGATGAATAGTCCCTTGTGAAGTGCTTGTTGAACCATTGGTTTATCCTTTTGTGCCATTTTCTTTTACTCAGGTAGCATTTCTACTGGGGTTATATTGTTGACAGGTTTTAAATGTCAGTCAAACAAAGTAAACAGACCCAAAATGCTCGAGATACTTGTATCGCACAAAAGTGGAGCTGGAACGTAGAGATAACTTTTAAGGTTGGCACCACTGAATTTTGTTTGGATGACAGATCGATTTTTAGGTTATGACCAGTACTACACGGCAATCACTAGTGTTTTTTAATGTTATCAAACACTGCACAATGAAACAAATATCACTAGGGCAAGTCCGTAGATCTAATCTTCAGGTATAACAACATTTTAAGACGTTATTTGTTGTTTTGACCGATGTTACGATTAAATTAAGTTAGAGCACTTTACACAGGACTGGTTAATATGACAGCCGGAAGCGGAAAGAAATACAGATAATGGGATTATTTTGATGGCTATCTCCTGGTCTAAACAAATAATTTTGGCACCAGGATAACTTGCACAATCACGAGCAGAACCTATAATGGCACTTGTTGTTTTAAATTGTCAACACTTACTGAGGCTTCTTGAAAGAACAAATACATACCTACGTATCGTAACAATCACGACCTTTTCCCTATGGGGGTAGGCAGAAATCACAGAGTGCCTATGATTTTAGCATACTTATTTCGCTTCGTTTACATTCATTAATGTAGTCATACACACACGCGTAGGTGACCAATTTTAAAAATAAAGCGAATAGAAACGCCGAAGACGAATACAGACTGACCTTATTTATAATGTTTATGTCTTTATTTAGGATCTCCAACAAATAATATACACAAAATCACACTTATCGAAAATGGCTGAGAAAAGGTTCTTCACTCACAAGCCACCAAAGCATGCACAATAATGTTAACAGCTAGCTAACAATGAAGCATATTCTTCAGATAACAAACGTATTTATTTCTACATACGTGCTTAAGCTCACAACGTTTTCCGATGGGTGTAAGCAGAAACTACACAGCGCCATCTGCTACGATTCTTACATATTTCTTTTGTTTCGTTTACTAGGAAGAATCTTACCAATAAGGTATTCGTATGTCCTTTTAAGTTGTACTCTCCCGGTAACGATTGAAAGTTACCATAAGCTTCTCAAATATAGAAATAATAATAATAATATAATAGCAAAGAGCCTCGACCAATACCTGAAGAGGCTCTCGTTGGGCAGCTGGATCAAGCGTTTGATTCAGAAAGCAGTGCTTCTGGATACGGCTCGCATTGTTAGGCGATTCCTCTCTCTGGGGCCCTGACCGCCGGTAGCTTGGACCCTGTTCCCGATACCGGTGGGCTACTATTTTTTATATTTTTAAATGTTTTTTTTTCATATTTAAATATTTAAAAATGTATTTAATAAGAAATCAGATTGAATAAATGAAATAATAATATATTTATTATTCTTATTAATAGCCAAAATTTTCCCAATGTAGGGCGAAAGCCTTCCTACTTTCGTCCCGCCATCTTCGCCTGGGCCTACCGTGATGTCGTTTGCCTTGTAAGGGAACCCAGTAGGTGGTGTGTTTGGCCCACTGGTTTTTTGGCCCTTTGGCCATCTGACATGCGGCAAATGTGACCAGTTCTAAATTCATGGCAATAAAATACACACGGAAAAAGCACAAGCGTTACACATTAAACTAATTAAAGACTACTTTTGTGGAACTTTGGTAAAGAAATTTTCCCAATTGAATATGACCCTTATACGGTTTGACACAAAGTTGAAAAACGATCAAAGAAATTTGACACATTAGGGTAACTTGATGTGCTGGCGGCTGTACCTAAAATAAGATTGAAGTTCTGTCGAAGATAAAAATCACCAGGTACATACGAGAAAGTATAATTATACGAATTGTAAAAGTTACTTTAGTAGGTACTTGCTTCGAACTCTTCACCTCATAGGTACATGAGAAGGAAGTATCACAACTTCATAAAAACTTATCAAATGTACCCATAATTTCTAAGCTTAGTCACCGGGTACCCGTTACCCGGCCCACGTGAATGAGGCTTAAAGAAACTCTGAGCCTATTTCCAAACCAATATCATAAGACGCAAACAGTAATGTTATCCATTAGCATAATGCAAAAGTCCATGTTTTATTAACACCTGCCAAGTTTAAGTAAGTTAACTTCAGTTCCGCCATTTTATTCCCGTCTACTAGTAGGAAGTTTGTTCACAAATAAGATACTATTGTTTGCAACAGAATTAAAACTTATTGTAACTAGTGGTCGTACAGTAAATTAATGTAGAAGTTTCATTCGTTTTTTCTTTTCGTTTGGTTTAGTGACTATTCTTGTGTCAGTGTTTTAATGCCACCTTTTCACCTTCTAAAAGGCTTGTCATGATTTAAAAATTACCAATTAACTGTGTATAATAAGGCGTACGAGGGGCCGAAGAAAATACGTCAGCTGGCTGTACTAGCCAGTACAGTTTATACTAGTTAATGACGTTACAAGCCCCCTCTAATCTAAGCAGTTGTCTATCAATTTGAAAAAGAAAAAAATGTGTCGAATATTTTCTTGGAATCTAGATTTATTTATTTATTTATTTAAATATACATGTACAACATGACAGGTAAACTAACCTAAGTTGTTGTACATTTAAAAAAAAAATACTAAAACTAAACACAAATCTAAAAAATATCAACAAAAAAGAACCTTAATGGTTGACAAACATACAAAATAACAAAAACACACTTAATAATACTAAAACAATTAAAAATATATGTATATGTATATACAGGTAAAACAAAACTAAACACAACACAAAAAACTAAACACAAAAAAAAACAACAATATTACACAAAATGAAAGAAAAATACTCATCTTTCATTCATCATCTCACAAAATTTCAAACATTCACGACATAATTCTACCCATCTCGTAGCGAATACGTCACACTTTGGTGTCGATGTCATAATTATGATACACTAAAAACTAAAATCAAATAGCCGAATGAGACACCAACTGCAGATTTTCCCTGTTAGCATTATGCAAATGAACCTAAGGAAAACCTTCGAAAGGTGCAGGAATATTTCAGGCTATAAATAGGTACCACGTTGAGAGATGGGTCATCACCCGGGTTAAAACCCAGTTTTAGGTTAAAACCCAGTTATCACCCGATTCATTCCACTCACTGGGTGGTTTGGCGGGGTAAAAACAAAATATTTCCGATTATTAAAAATATTTCTTGAAAATATTTCTGGTTAAACATGGGTTAAAACCCAAATCACCCAGTTTTAACTCAAATGGGAAGATTGGGTTTTAACCCACTACCCATCTCTAACCACGATAGGAACAAAGGTATTAAGCTATGGGTTAGGTTGGCTAAGGTGAACCAGTTACCTTGTACTATGGAAGGACTATGGCCCCTGCGTCATCAATGTCTCATAAATACACGGATAAAATGGCAGGGAGTGAGTTGCACACGCAGTAATGGACCCTCTGAAACCACCGCTAACAGATAGCGACGTAGCGACCAGAAGGCAACTTATCCTAAGTTGCTTGAGGAGTGAAAAGGCATCCCACGGCTTCCAGGACTCTCCCAGAAGTACGGTCAAGATCCTTACTAGCACCTTACTGGAATGATTCCTTCCTCCGAGCACATTTGCTGCTACGAATTTCCACTCTAGCCGACTAACTAAGGCAAGAAAGAGGTGGGAGCTCCAATCCTCATCAGAGATTACTTTGGCCAGCCAATAAAGGCAAGCCAAGAAGAGATGAAGCACAAGACATCTCCCGGGATATTCGGGCCATTTAGTCGTTACTGTCCCATCGTCACAAGTTGCCCTGCGGGGTTATTAATTATTATTATTACTTTATCTACCCCGTGCTTACTTTTCGAGAAACCCTATAGATAATGCCTCAGATTTCCCACGATTGCACCTTCTGCAATTTCCTCTCTATAACTAATAAACTACACAAGTATTCCGTTGAAGCCAACTTTCTCTTTCGGGAAATGAGCAAGTTTCTGTCGTTCTTTCGCGCTTAATCTCCGAAACGGGCGATAAACCCGTTGTTTTGAAAAAAAAAAGGATTGCCTTTTTTCAACGTTCCGTTCGCCATATTGGTTTCGCCAAAACTGCTTTTGGTATCCCTAAATTGGTTTTTCTGTTTGAAACTGTATGGTTTAAAATTGGAATTTTCTTTTACGTAAAACCTTTGTGGATGCTTTTAAGTTGACACGTTATTAGATGAGGGATTAAGTTAAGTGGCGCTTGCTAAGGTCGGTTTGGGGATTGGTGGCCATCATTTACCTACATACATACTTTGTTTACAGATTAGAAGTGAATATGCATGCGTGTTATATGCATGCGTTCTCCTCCGTAAATAAGTTTTTTTTTATGTAATTTTAATTTTGTCGTTCTTTTATTTGCTTTGAACAGTAAAAAACCAAGAAAAGTAAAACAAAAGAACATTTTCAACAAAACAAAGGAACTCTTTGGGTTTGATGGAAATCCGAAATTTTATACATACAGCCTATAAAGTAAAAACAAATATCAGGAAAAACATTGAAATTAATACTTAAATAATAATAATAAATAAATATTTCACAACTTTTCACACAACGCCATTTAGTCAAGTTAAGCTTTGTTATGGGTATTAAATAGATAAACATACTTATATATTTCTAAATACATACATAATGTATTTATTTTAATGATTTATTTTATTTAATAATATTTATTATGTTTATTTTATTTACCTTCGTCCGTGTGTCACTGCGGGGTGCCAACTGAAAACCAGCGCTGGGTGTCTGACGCCCAGCAAATGCTGAGATGGTTACCCTTTCGGCATGGGCACGCTCAGCGCAATTTGTGTACCTGCTATTAATTTATTACTTCTGTTTTCTTGGTTGCTGTGCGCTTGTTGTGTCTGTGCTGAATAAATATTTTTCTATTCTATTCTATTCTATTCTATATTATGGATAAATTACACCCAGACACACGGAACAAATGATCGTGCTCAAAACACAAACATTTGTCCTGGGTGGGAATCGAACCCACGACCTCCGGCATAGCAGTCAGGATCACTAACTACTAGGCCAACAGGCCAGACAAAAATAGGAATAGCCGTCGAAATATTTCTTTACTGAGGGGTCCAGAATCATATAGGAAGCTCATGATGTCCGGATGTGCAATGACGTCCTTTCTGTCCAGCAGCTGTTCTGGGAAAAATCCCGTATGAAGGTAGGTGAAGTGAAGGTGAATTGAGCTGTCATTCCATACTAATGCTAGGCATTGACAGTTTTTTTACTAGCAATGTGGGTTACACATTACTTGTAGTCTTGCTAACCTCTCCAACTAAGCTAAATCTTGTGTCTGGGGTGGGCTCACGTCAATATTGCAATGGTTGGGGATACAACTCACGACCTCTCCACGCTATTGCTCTACTCTTCAAAGTATGTCCTATAAAGACACAGAGAAGTTATTTATTGTACTAGCTGCTGCCCGCGACGTCGTCTGCGTGAAGAATCTACAGCACCAAATATACCTACCTAAGATTCCAGTGTCGCTATAGCATTATAAGTTAATAACTTTTAAAATAGCATTAAAATATAAGTTACATGAAGAGAGTTTTTTTGTATTTTTTTTTTTATTTTGCAATTTTTAGTTTCTTTGTATGCAAAGAAAGTCTTTCAAAACTTGAAAGAATCATTGAAATCGGTTAACAATTGCAAAAGAAGTTCTTTCTAAACCTTTTAAAATAGACAGGCGTAATGTTATGGGAAATACATAAACCATGCACAGACATGACGTGACTGTAGCTATTGCGAGTAATTTGTTATTATGCGTTGAAGAGTTCCATCGCCTGTCTTCTTCATCATTTTTTCTTCACGAAATGATACTTGCTAAATGTAAATGCTTGATTTGTCACCAAAAAAAAATGTAAAAATTGGTACATGTTTTCCTATATTATTTGAGGAGTTCCCTCAATTCCTCGAAGATCCCTCATCAGATTTGAGGTTCAATACTAATGGGACCAACCTGGTAGTATACCCTATCAAATAAAAAAAAGATTTTTGAAAATCGGTCCATAAATGGCGGAGTAATCGCGTAACAAACACACAAAAAAAAAACCGTCGAATTGAGAACCTCCTCTTTTTTTTAAGTCGGTTAAAAATACGTTCAAAGGTATATACCTTATAACACTTCCCTATAAACTACGTTGATAATTATACTGCCAGGAGCCAAAATGTAAAGATAGTCAGGACTGGTGGCGCGGGAGCAAGCGACGTACAGGTGCCCGTGTGAGAAGCAACTCGTCCTGAGATCTACACCCGCTGCTCTGAGTATCGGCTCCTGCGATTTATTGATTGTCATCACTAAGCAAACACTCACGGGGAACTGTACGCGCTCGAACTGTATCGGGAAGCTATGAAGTATAAGGGGAATGCGTTGTATAAATACTGCCTTGCCGACGCCACAACCCGTAAAAATTTCCACCTCAATGGTGTCTGTGGAGAGAGATGACTTTAAGGCACCACCCGTTACACAACTTTGGAGGAGATTTGTTCCTAAAAAGCATAATCGGGACGCCGACCTTCATTCACCTTGTTGACTTCCAGCGCATACCATTATGCGCTGGAAGTCAACTTGCTGACAGGAAGTTCAAAAATTCCACGGGATAATGTGTGGCGTCATCTTGCTCGACGACAGTGCTTATCGACGTATAGACCACTTCATTCCCCTCAATGTCCGAGAGAATGCATTCGTTAATTGCTGCAGCATGATCATTTTTGGGCGCCAAAATGGCCCTCTCACACGAATTCTGCTGGTGCGCTATACGACTGATGTCCACGTACACACAGCGAATGAGTTCTTCGAAGCTAGATACCACTCTACCGAGAGACTCTGAAAGCACCGCCTGTCCACTTCTCTCTTCTGGTAAAGTGCCTTTGCCAAGACTTAGAAGGACATCGGAGAATTCTTGAGCGCGAGCAAAGCCGCCGAGCCGAGCTCTTATATTAATGGTCAAGCGCAGCGTACGAACTTGTGACCACAACGAAGATCGTTTCACCGAAGCATTCATCGCGTCAGCCCTCGATCCCCGCGTCAACTCGGGAAGCGTTTGCCTGAAATCGCCACTGAGCAGAACTGTGACACTACCCATCAAATGTTCGTTCCTGCAGATGCCCTGCAGGGTTCTGTCCACGGCCTCAACTGCCTTCCTTTTGAAAATCGTATACTGATACGATTCCATGTGATACGATCCGAACTCTGCTCAAGATTTTGAGGGTTTTGTTGGAACTTCAATTTGTCAAAACGAATTATACGATACAACTTTTATGAAAAAAATGCACAATGCCATCTATGAATTTTAAGAATAACTAACTACTAACCTCACCAACACGATCAAAATTTAAATTAATTTTCAAAAAGTCTTTATGTGTTACTTGATTTGATTTTTATACATTCTTATAGATGGCGCTGATTCCAAATTGTCTTTATGCTACTAACATTCATTAAACTTTGTTTCTCTGCCAAAGTTACATAAATGGCGTAGTTTTTATAGTGTAAAGCTAGATAATAGCATAGCTTACTTAAAACCAACATTTAAATATGCGTCCTTTGATTACACGCTTCCACAGAATGAGTTAGAAGAATAAAGATTCACTGCTCCTCCCCCGTAGGTGATAGCAAACAGACAAACAGACAAAAATTCCAAAAAGTCACTTTTTGTCACCAGTACGTTTTTCTAACAAAACCCACTTATTTTTTCTTGAAAATTCTCAATGTACAGTTTTTCTTTCGTTACTGTTTTATTACACGTAGATGAAAAAAATGCACAATGCCATCTATGAATTTAAAGAATAACTAACTACTAACCTCACCAACACGATCAAAATTTAAATTAATTTTCAAAAAGTGTTCATGTGTTACTTGATTTGATTTTTATACATTCTCATAGATGGCGCTGATTCCAAATTGTCTTTATACTACTAACATTCATTAAACTATGTTTCTCTGCCAAAGTTACTTAAATGGCGATGTTTTTATAGTGTAAAGCTAGATAATAGCATAGCTTACACAAAACCAACATTTAAATATGCGTCCTTTGATTACATACTTCCACAGAATGAGTAAGAAGAATAAAGATTCACTGCTCCTCCCCCGTAGGTGATAGCGTGATAATATATAGCCTATGTGTTGACCCGACCTCTTAGTAATATTCATGCAAAATTTGAAGTAAATCCATGCAGTACTTTTTGAGTTCACCCCGGACATACATACAGACAAACAGACAAACAGACAAACAGACAAACAGACAAAAATTCTAAAAAGTCACTTTTTGTCACCAGTTACGTTTTTCTAACAAAACCCACTTATTTTTTCTTGAAAATTCTCAATGTACAGTTTTTCTGTCGTTACTGTTTTATTATATATGTATAGATTAAGATAGAGATTGTTCGTATTTTATTTAAATCTAAGATTATTATTTTATTTTTTTCATTTACACCTTTAAACATATTACATAGATATAACAATTATTTTTTGTGATTATTTAACAAGAAAAATAATTGTACCTACCTCATTGCGCGAAACACAGGAATACCTAGTTCAGGCACATATCATGTGTGAACTTTACGTAAATTTAAGTAAATTTACTTTATTTACCTTATGATTGATGAATAAACATTATTATTATTACTTCGTTTATTAATTCTAATTTCTTATTAAATACATTTTAAAATATTTAAATATCAAAAAAAAACATTTAAAAATATAAAAAATAGTAGCCCACCGGTATCGGGAACAGGGTCCAAGCTACCGGCGGTCAGGGCTCCAGGGAGAGGAATCGCCTAACAATGCAAGCCGTATCCAGAAGCACTGATTTCTGAATCAAACGCTTGATCCAGCTGCCTAACGCACGCGCCCGCTGCTTATGCTGAGCTGAGGCCCTTTTGGCATTATTAATTTGAATTGTATTGAATCTGTTTTGTTAATTTTTAAGGATTTTTTGCCAAATAAACACAATTTTCTTTCTTTTCTTTCTTTCTTTCTAACGAGAGCCTCTTCAGGTATTGGTCGAGGCTCTTTGCTATTAAGTCATTCATTTATTATTATTTGGTATTATTGCCGCTTAAAGTTCACTTCAATCAATTTTTTACGGGTGACTCATACTGAACCCTAAAGACTGTATTTTACACATTGCTATTGGAGCGTCAGTAGGTTCCGTATCTTTCAAAGAAGAGAAAATAAAGCTAGGTACGAAAATAAATCTCACGCCACCTAACTTTTATAGGAAAAAAAGCACCAATCTCATCGAAATCGAAAACTTTCAACAAAAAGAATAACTCGATGTTTTACTAGGTATCGCTGGGGAATGGTCACAAGTCCAAACTAACTAGAAAACTTGGGTCTACAAATCAAATATCGGCTTGGTACTGTCCCACTGCAAGGGAAATACCTCTTCTTGTACTGAGAAGGCAAGCATTAATCACCACGCTTGCTTATGGTGGGTTGATGATCTCAGACTTACACTTACTATAAGTCCAGGTTTCCTTACAACGTATTCTTTCACCAATGACATATACATTAAAAGAACACCAAGCATTAAGTCCGCCTTTGTACAGACGCCAGCACATCAAATTACCCCAATGTATTAAATTTTCCCAATTGAATATGAACCTTATTTTGTTTGACATAAAGTTGAAAAACGATCAAAGAAATTTGACACATTGGGGTAACTTGACGTGCTGGCGTCTGTACATAAATGTGCTTGAAGTATTAAATAAATAAATAAATAGACAGACAAATATAAATTAAATAGGTACAGACACCAGCACATCAAGTTATTTCAATGTGTCAAATTTTCCCAATTCAATATGAACCTTATTCAATTTGTCATAAAGTTGAAAAACGATCAAAGAAATTTGACACATTGGGGTAACTTGGTGTGCTGGCGTCTGTACATTCGTATATACATCTGAGTCATACTCGTACCCGCACGCTGGTTGCGATACAACGTACAGACGCCAGCACATCAAGTTACTCCAATGTGTCAAATTTTCCCAATTGAATGTGAACCTTACTCTGTTTGACATAAAGGTGAAAAACGATCAAATAAATTTGACACATTGGGGTAACTTGATGTGCTGGCGTCTGTACCTGATTTTTAGCAAAGCGTCACCAATGATTTCAAATTTAAATTCATGTATTTATTTTGTGAACACAGAGTACAATATTATGATGTTGTATCATTGAGTTATCTTTTCTAATTTAATGTGTTGTATAAAGAATGTTGGTCCATACAATGTACCGCCGAAAGGCATACAAAAAAGTGTCATTAAGTATTAGTACAATAATTAAAATAATACAAAATATCATAATGTAATCAGGATAATGTCAATGTCAGCTTAATTCAAATTAATGAACAAGTTGTAGTGTACGTCCTTCTAGGACGATAAACGATAAATACCCGTTTCTAGAAACTACACTTCAATTTAACAAAAACACATCATTACAGAGTATATCTGAATTTGAACCCACAAATCTATGCATGAAAAGCGATTCCTTAACAAACTAGGCCACAACGAGCAAACCTACACACATAAAAAAACTTATTCCTAACTTAGGTACTAGAATATCCAATAAGCCATGTAAGTCGATTCTAAGAAGTAATATCCCCGAAACCTGGCTTAAAGTAAAAGTCCTAATAATGGAAAACTTCACGAAATAGGTCTGTTGTCCTTGTGTTTATCCCGATTTTTTCTTTTTCTTTAATACTCGTAAACTTAACTTATGGGGTTGGTAAGCTGGTCAGTAAACAGATATCGGGAGGGTAAAGCTAGGCTTTAGAATGTCGTTAATAGGCGATAGAATGCAGAAGGTTAAGTTGAAAATTTGAAATCCATTTCAAGTGGCCAATTAAAAAACGTTTGATTTTATAGAATCGAATGCTCTTTATTGTACACTTGCTTAGTTAATACATAACTTAAACGTCACGCATGTAATCCCCGAAGGAGTAGGCAGAGGTGTACCCGGTACACCCACCTTTCGCCAGTTATGTTTAAGTCCCATGTAATAGGGGGCGAGCCTATTGCAATCAATCGACGGAAACGAATCCAGACTCCGGGCTGCTACCAATAAATTATAAATGCAAAGACTGCTTAGTTAATTAGTTTTTTAAATACAAATAATAATATGTACTTACAAATAATCTAGCTTTCTTTGGTAAAAGAATTTTCAAAATTTCAGGATGTTTACAAATAATCTAGCTTTCTTTGGTAAAAGAATTTTCAAAATTTCAGGATATAAACGTCTTAATAAATACGGAAATATTTCTGAAACTTTACCTAAATAGTTGAAAGTTAAGCTACGCTTGTCGAGGTTGACCGTGGATGCTTTAGAATCCATTACAAATTATTTTATGTTCATATTCTTTGTAAGTTATCTTAGACATAACTGGCATCGGTAAATAAAAGCATAGCGAGGAAACCCAGACATTTACTTCATTAATAATAATTTAAAATCACCATCCGCCTTGTGCAAAAATGGTGACCAATCCTTGTGCCTTCTTACTATAAAAAAAAAACTGTTATTAGTAGTAGTAGTTATCTTTATTCAGAACAATCAGTATTGTGTCGAACATATTGATAATAATAACATTTAGGTATTATAACCCATATTAGACACATGTAGAAATCTTTCAATAATATACAAAACTAGCAGACGTTCCGCGGTTTCACCCGCGTAGTTCCCGGTCCCGTGGGATACAGGGAAAAAAAAAAAAGTTTTCTATGTCACCCGGGGATAGTGTAGCTTCACAACGGTGAAAGAATTTTTAAATCGGTCCAATAGATTCGGAGTCTATTCAATACAAACAAACAATCAAACATTTCCTCTATAAATATTAGTATAGAAGTAAAGAAGAGTCGCATAAAAATAAATAAATAACTAATAACTATAAGAAGAGACGTTTGCCCTGCCGAGACATAAAAACAGTTCGATATAGTTTTTGTATCATTTACTTTTTTTATTCTTTAAATTACACCAAGATAGACTAGTTTTTTATAAACCCAGACCCTCTTTTTTCTTTTCTTTTTACCAAAGACATTTAATACTTTATATAGACGGAACATCACGAACTTGTCCTAGTGCACACAAGTCTATGAGTTTCTTTTAGTACGCTCCGCTGCCGCTCCAATATTCATATATTATTCTAGATGGCGTTACTGAGACATGGGATCAAAGTTTTTCTATGACATTTCTTTGACATGCCCGCTCTATAGTATTTTAAATCTCTTCGGTTTTTACTATTGTTCGCGTTCTAGTCAACATTTGCAAAACATTCACTTCTACTCGTACACTAATACTTTTTTTAATGAAACGCCACACTAGGAATTTATGCCGTGTTGTGGGGTGTATTTGCAACCAACCAGGAGGTCGAGTCTGCTATTGCAATCGTGTCTCAATGACCGGTCAATGATCGATTTTTGACGTATAACGTCAAACTTATGACACATTTCCCATACCAAAACTGTCAAAGTTGTCAAATATTCGATCAATGACCGGTCATTGAGACACGATTGCAATAGCAGACTCGAGCCCCATGTAACAGACACAAACAATCGGTCCATACAAAACGGAGTGATAAGGTAACAAACCCTAAAAAAAAGTATGTATGTACAGACGCCAGCACATCAAGTTACCCCAATATGTCAAATTTTCCCAATTGAATATGAACCTTATCCTTTTTGACATAAAGTTGAAAAACGATCAAAGAAATTTGACATATTGGGGTAACTTGATGTGCTGGCGTCTGTACTTATGTACAGACGCCAGCACATCAAGTTGCCCCAATGTGTCAAATTTTCCCAATTGAAAATGAACCTTATTCTGTTTGGCATAAAGTTGAAAATCGATCAAAGAAATTTGACGCATTGGGGTAACTTAACGTGCTGGCGTCTGTACACGCGTTAGAACTTATACATCTTTGGCGTACAACAAGATAAAAATCTTTTTAAAGTTTTTATCTTTCGCGTTAAAACTCTATTCACTTAATCTCTGTATGTATTATAGAAAATTAGAACTTCGCTTTGCATTTTAGTGTCAATGTCAACTCACGTACATTTTGCTGTCACTTATTGTTTATTTCCAAAAGGTTTCCGATCAATATGTTGACTATGGCTAACTTCAGGGTGTAGGATTTTCGTGACGGTGTGATTTGATGTGACGAGACGTTCACTTTTCCCTGACCAAAAGAAGTATAACATAAAAAAATATACAACTGAATAGAGAACCACCTCCTATTTTTTAAGTAGGTTGAAAAGAAAAGGAAAGGATTTGTAGTTTTGTATGTTTGTAACGAATAAACACAAATCTGCATGGTTCTTACATAATCTGACCAAGATAATGTCGGGACTTTGAAAGAGACTGACCTCTGAGTTTTTTAAAAGTGTTTATATGAACCCATTTACAGAAATAAATATAATTTATTACAAAAATACTTGTACGAATTTGATTTGAATATTTGAAGAAAAACAATCGATTTAAAACTACAAGGATAGAGGGGATGTTATAGGTAGTTTGAAAGGAAAAGTACAAAATATACACGAACGAAGTCACGTGAGTAGAGCTAGTCAATGATAAATCGTACCAGACCTTCTGCCATATCTCTGTAACACAGCTTAAGTACAAACTCTAAGTAGGGATGCAAACAAGATAGTCAGGAAGTAGGTATGCAGCAAATTATGGCGAACTTTAAGCTTACTCCGCTTTGAGTATAAGCAGACAATAGGGATTGTGGCTAAATATAAACTGGGTGATCGATCGGTCGGTGAATGAGAGATACGCTGGCTATGTTAATTTAAACAGGGTACTGAGTTTATCCTGTTAGTAAGGCGTTCGCAGCCCAGCGGTTTTTTTTTTTATCTTCTTCTAATTCACTGTTCTTTTCCTATAGATAAAATTGCTTAGAATAGCATAATATTAAAACGTATATTTTACCTATATAAGGTGTTTCAAAATTAACCTTACAAACTTTAAGGAGTGCTTTAGACCATCAAACTGAATAACTTTTACTATGGGACCAACTTTGAAATCGCGTAAAAGAAAACAGCTGTCCCATACAGTTTTCAACAGTAGGAAAAAAAAAAAAAAAAAAAAAAAAAAAAAAAAATTTTGTATGGAATAGCTGTAATTTTTCGCGGTTTTCAAAGTTGGTCCAATAGTAAAAGTTATTCAGTTTGATCGTCTAAAGCAAGTTTGTAAGGTTAATTTTGATTAACAATTTTGATTGTTTTTTTTGAACAATTTTTGCTTGTTTATAATGTGATTATACTATTTAATATTTTATTTATTTATACTATACCTATTATGTAAACGTGTAAATAAATAGCGGCAGAACCATGGTCTCCATTATTTTTAACCGACTTTCAAAAAAGGAGGAGGTTCTATGTTCGTGTGTATGTATTTTTTTTTTTTTTTTTTTATGTATGTTACCTGATTTCTCCCCCATTTGTGGACCGATTCTCGAAATTCTTTTTTTATTCGAAAGAGTATACTCCCGAGGTGGTCCCATTTTAATTTGGTGAAGATCTGGTGCTGATCTTCGGAGATATGCAACGGAACTCTTCAAAAATAGACGGCAAATCTGTCGTGATTGCTGGAATCGCTTGGATGTTTATTGTTTATACAACATCATGACGTATCATCACGCCTGGTATGCTCTGAGGGGTACGCAGATGTGTACAATATACCTAGATTTCGACAGTTAGGTATGTTAATTTTCATTTATTAGGGATAAGTGGATAACCCTATTATCATGACATGTACTGTTACAATTAACAATGTAAAATAAATATATGTATAGCAAATATTTGTATGGGAACCACTAAAAATGGAAAAATAAAAAACTTTTTTGCAAAAAAATTAAACCGACTTCAAAAAAAACACTAAACGGTGTAAAATAACTCTAAATTCGGAAGTCGGTGGCCCATCATGAATAAGACAAAACCACCAAAGCCACAGACTTCCTAATTTAGAGTTATTTTACACCGTTTAGTGTTTTTTTTTAAGTCGGTTTAATTTTTTTGCAAAAAAGTTTTCTATTCTTTGTTTTGAAAAGGTATGTACCTACTTCATCATTTGCCTAACCTTTACACAACTATATCTAGGTCGGCTTAAAGTTTAACCGGATGCAGCTGAAAACCAGTGTTTTACATGGAGCATTTACGTTTTTTTTTTTGAGGGGTGGAAAATCCTCATGGATGTCCCCCGCCCGGAGAGGCGGAGGGGTCTGTCAGACTCTTACTGACTAAAAACCACCCCGTGTTCCTTCTCACACCTGCGCCGGGGGTCACGGGAACAGAAGATACTTCCGCGATCCGGACTGGTGCCGGCCCCGCGGACCTCGCCAAGTCTGCGAGGGGAGTGAGGTGTTAGACTCCCCTCGCGACGCCTAAGAGGGGCGCGCGTGAACACGACGCGCCGCCACGTCGGGTCCATGTAAACGGGGGGTGGCGGACATCCCCGCGTCCGTCACCCCTGAACCCATTCAGAGGGGCTGGATAAGGGCGTTGTCCGCCCTCCGGCACCCGGTGCGTCTGCGGCGGACCTGCTGAGTGGAAGTTATCTCCCTCTCCCTTTCTGGAGCCTCCTTCTGCGAGTTGACTGTTTCGCAGAAGGACACCACCGCGTCCCAAGACACGACGCTGCCGCCATCCTCTCGACCACGGCCAGCAGCGACAAGTCACTGCCTACTCCAGAGGCGAGGGCACGGCGCGGTTCCTCCCAAGCGGCACACTCTGCCAGCGTATGCCGCGCCGTGTCCTCCCGACAGTCGACGCAGTGGTGACACCGGGCGTCCGGCTCCCTGTTTATGCGACACAGGTACTTTCCGAAGCAACCGTGCCCGGAAAGTATCGGTGTCACCCGAAACGACAGGGAGCCGTGCCTTCTCCCGAGCCAGCGCTCGAGCACCGGCCGGACCGCCTCGATGGATGGAGCGACTACCTTTTTTTTTTTTTTTTTTTGACGCTGGGGAAAATGCATTACGCATACCCTCCCATCGGGGGATGGGGGGGGGTATGTGGGACTCCCCGGTTTGACCCGGTATACCCACTAAAAACCACCAGCGTTGTTCCCGCTTCGTCTTGGATGGCGGGGACTGGGAATCCGGCAGAGCCTTTTCGTCCAGTCCCCGCCGACGATTGCCCGGCGGAGGCGGTGACGGGTGCAATGCGGGCGTAGGCGCCCCCGCGCCTAACGCCCGCCCGTCGCCACCTTGAGGAAGATCCTCAAGATCCACCGGCGGCGCGGCGGCCACGTATCCCGTTCCCCTCTCTAAGAGCGAGAGGGTAGGGGAGTCCGCGGAGGACCGCGACGCCGGCGCGATGCGACATCCTAACGAAATCAGTCGGACATCGCACCGCTCTCCGCAGCCGCCGCAGGAGCGGTGGCGCCAGCGGCAGCGGCAGCTTTGCCCCGCTTGGGGGGAGGATTACACTTCCTCCCCCTCATCACGTGTCCAGCTGGGCTGCCACTGGCGGCACACACCGCGCAGCGCGGTGTGGCGGCCCCGCAGGAAGCGGCTTTGTGGCCGTCCTTGCCGCAGCGCAGGCACGTGTCCGATCTGTCGGTTTTAGACGGACACAGCGGCCGCGTGTGACCGATGTCGAAGCATCGGAAACACCGCAATGGCTGGTCGCCGAGAGCCCGGACCGCACCTGAGCTGAAGCCGACTGTAAGCCGGCCCCTGGCAAGAACGGCTTTGGCAGCGACGATTGGGCACTGCAGGCGAATCGCGCCCAAGCCGCCGCGGCCGGGCCGGTTATTCCGGCCCTGCACCGCGGCGACGTCACAGCCCCCAATCGCCGCCACCGCACCCACCACCTCCTCCTTGGTGACGGAGTCGTCCAACTCCGCCACCTCCAAGACCGCTGTCTTTACCGGTCGGACCACCCTGGCGGTGTCCGCGATGACCTCCTGCAGCTTGGCTGCAAAGAGGTCCGCGCGGGCACCCCCCTCGGCTCCCGGGAACTCGAAGATACGAGCCCCGGCTTGGGTCCGCCGGCAAGTCACAGTGCCGATGCCCAGTTGGGCAGGGTCGGCGTTGGCGCGTGCCCGCACCAGCACGGACATGTACGTCTCCCCTCGCCCCGCAGCCTCCGCGGTGAGGGTCACCACGACTGCTGCGGATTTAGGGGGGACGAGTCGCACCTTCGCCTTCCCTTTCGGCTTCGCCTTGCCTTTGCCGGTCGCCTTTTGCGACTGGCTGGCAGTGGCGACAGAAGCGGCAGCAGCGGGAACGGCCGCTGCCGACTTCTTCCCCTTACCTTTCCCCCTGCGTCTCACCTCCGTCCACTCGTTGGACGGTGTGGTCGCAGGGAGAAGGGCGTCCCCCTCCTGCTGGGGGACCTCCTGAGGGTTGCCCTGTGGGGTAGGAGGCACCGGCTCCGCCCGGTCCCGCCTCTTATCCGCCGCAAGCGGCGGTCGGAGGCGCGTCTCCGGAAGGAGCCGGTCCTCGATCCCCGCCAGGCAGGCTCGCGTGAAGGCCCGCTCCTCCATCACAACCTTGCGGATGACGTCCTCAAGGTTGTGGCTGGAGGGGGGGGCCTCTGCGGCAGGGCTCGTCGCGGCCTGTTGTGGCCGGGCCGTGGCTTCAGCCAGCTTCTGGTGCAGTTGGCTGACCTCCGACTGCAGGCGATCCACCTTCGCCTGCAGTTGCCGCGTCTCGTCGGTGGCCGTTCGCTGCAACAGCTCAGCGACGACACCGCGCAGGCTCGCGGCCCGGCACTTGAGGGCCTTCTGGAAGGTCCCCTTTAGGTTGGAGGACTTGGAGGCGACCTCCACGATCCCCTCCTCATCCTCCACCGCCATTCTCTCAAGCTCCGCCAGAGAGTGGTCCACGTACAGCACGCGGGACGCGCCATACCCGGACCCGCCCCGGGCGGACTGAGCTCGCTTTTCCTTAGCCGCGACGCGCTCCTCCAGCTCCTCCTGGAGCTGAACGCGCCAGGCCAGGTCCAGCTTCCGTTGGGCGTCGGCTAGCCCAACGGTATGGGTCACTGGTGCGACCGTCGGCTTCTTCGCCTTCGGCAGCCCCGTCGACGTGGAGGCCGAGGAGCCCCCGGACCCACCGCTCTGGTGGGCTCGCTTTCGCGGCCGGGAGTCCTCGACGTCCGACACAAACAGTGAGTCGTCTGAGTCCAAAAGAGACCCAAACGACTCACTCCTCTTAATTGAGCTGGCCGCAGAAGGCGCGCGGCTAGTCTCAGGCGCCTGAGCGCCGGGTTGGCCCTTAGAAGGGCCCTTCTTCAAAAATCGCCCGGAGGCGTCCCTTCGAGGTGTCGACATGATGGTCGCAATCTAAATCGTAGACTCAAAGCAGAGAGGTGCTCTACGATGCACAGCGCACTTTGGCCTACCCAGTCTGCCACTCCGTTATGGTGGTCAGAACTGGGCAGTTTCCAGGGGACACGACGAGGACGTATGCGCTGTGGGGCGTCCCCCATGGAGCGACTACCTGTCTTAACTCCAAAAACCAGTTACTGGGTAACACGATACCCCTTGGTTCATTTCATTTCATTCATTTCAGTGACAATTTTTGCATAGAATCGAAATTGAACATTAAAATTTCAACTGGTTCAAATGGTTGTTAGACTTTCGAGCTTCTGAATGGCCGGAACGACTGTCAACGATCTACAATGACATCCGAGACTAATGGGTTTACATACTTTCCGAGGCATGGAGGAGTCTTGATTTGTAAGTCACGGTCACCCATCTACAAACCAACCTCGTAAAGCGTAGCTTAACCTTCGATCGATCCGTGAGGCAGTTATTATTTAGCCATAAGCTCCAAAACAAATAAGTACTTACTCGACAAAAAGCGACGGAAAATCGTCCGAAGAAACCTGGAAATTTCTCATCGTGACAGAAACAAAAGCAATATCAAACGTAACTCAATGATTTACGGAAGAAATCTCGGGGATCAGAAAGTAATATATCTTCGTACGATTGTTTGTTCTTGGTACAAATGTGTGTATGTAATTGGATAAGAACTGGTACTGTTGACATGAGGAGTCATTCCTATGCTGATCTGGTACAAACAAACCCGTTGACATTGATTTATGCACTCCAGTTACTCAAAATATTTTTTGTTCTTGCTGCGTTTGCAACTTTGCTGAATAAAAATAGCCGCACGTGTTGATCTACGTCTGTCGAGAAAGGTCTATATTATGAATGCGTGAACATTACTTACATAGCAAAATATATAGAATAAAATAGAGAATAGAATAGAATACTCCTTATTGTACACCATTAAAACTTCATCATCATCATCATCATCATTTCAGCCATAGGAAGTCCACTGCTGGACATATGCCTCCCCTATAGATCTCCAATAAGACCGGTTGGAAGCGGCTCGCATCCAGCGCGTTCCCGCGGCCTTAATAAGGTCGTCTGTCCCCCTTGTGGGTGGACGTCCTACACTGCGCTTGCCGATACGTGGCCTCCACTCGAGAACCTTAAAACTTACAATCGATAATTTTAAGGGCTACAAACGGTGATACAATGGGCGGCCTTATCGCTAAAAGCGATCTCTTACAGACAATGATTGGATGGACTTGATAGTGGGGGAGAAAAGATGAGTAGGCAGTGTGTGGTGTACTATTTACATTGATTTACATAAATATATACCAAACATGACTATTTGAGGTATTCCACGAAGCACACCCAAACAAAGCACACCCAGAAGAAGCACACCCAAAGTATTCCACTTAGCACACCCGTAGGTGGGCTTCAAATAAAAAATTAAAAGAATTAATTTCCTATTCCACGAAGCACACCTGCGATTATCACTCGCATAGTGCGGAGACTAAGAAATAAAAATGTCTATCTAGAAGAAAATATTTATTACTTAAAAGACTAACTTACTAACATCTTTCAGTTTCATTATAGTAATGATCACATTACTAATAATAGGTCTTTACCTATGAAATTGCCGTTTTGTATGAAAAAAATTAAACGATTTTTTTTCATGTATTTTTTATTTGTATTAATCGAAGTAATCACCCATGCAATCAATGCATATTTGCCAACGCAGTGGCAGTTTATTGATGCCCTTCTTAAAAAAATCTGCTGGACGGGAGGCAACAAATTCTTCAAAGGCATTTTGTACTGCCTCTCGGATATTGAATTTTTTTCCCGCCAAGAAGTTATCCAAATTCTGGAAAAAGTAGTAGTCTGTAGGCGCAAGGTCTGGTGAGTAGGGCGGATGACGGAGAGCTTCCAACCCCAGTTCTTGCAACTTGGAGACCGTCTGCTGTGCAGTATGTGGTCGCCCGTTGTCGTGCAGGAGCAGTGGAGACGAGCGATTGACCAATGCTGGTTGGAGATGTGCCAGCTTCTCCATCATTGTGTTCAGTCCTTCATCCACATCTGCAGTAATGCTCACCCCGTTTGGTAAGAAGCTGTGATGAATCACACCGGCGCTAGACCACCAAACAGTGACCATCACTTTTCTAGGGGTAAGTTTTCGTTTAGGGCATTGTTTAGGTGCTGAACCAGGATCCAACCAACTTGCTGAGCGCTTGCGGTTATCAAACAGAATCCATTTTTCATCGCAGGTAACAATGCGGTTCAAAATTCCTTCATTTGTGTGTCTGTTGAGCAGTGCAAGGCACGTCTCGACGCGTACTTCGCGCTGGCGATCATTGTGTTCGTGGGGCACCCATTTGTCAAGCTTTTTTACCTTGCCAATTTGACGCAAATGGACCAATATTGTTTTGACGCTAACGTCAAAAACTGCTGCTAATTC
Organism: Euplexia lucipara; assembly: GCA_921972225.1. Taxonomy (NCBI): domain Eukaryota; kingdom Metazoa; phylum Arthropoda; class Insecta; order Lepidoptera; family Noctuidae; genus Euplexia; species Euplexia lucipara. Next base: position 1,849,729 of record OV179166.1, on the reverse strand, counting down.
AGCCTTAGATTGTGTATCATCAGCTTCCACAATCGCCTTTAATTCGTCGTTGTCGACCAAAGTCTTCGGACGACCGCTAGGTTCATTTTTCAGGTCGAAATTTCCAGAACGGAAGCGAGCAACCCAATAAAAGGTGGTGCGTTGGTTTGTAGTGTTAGCTCCGTAAACGTCGTTGATGTTGCGTGCCGCTTGTGCCGCGTTGCTGCCACGACGGTACTAATATTCCATAATTACTCGAATTTTTAACGTATTCATGATGACGAAAAAGATTGAAATGCGATGAAAATGTAACACTAATCAATAAACAAATGACTACTTTTGGAAAAAAAAACATGTTTTTAAAATAGAATTAATTTGAAATTAGAATTCTTAGCAAAACAAAAATTATTTTGATTTGAAATGGCCAGTACTGCAGAACGGCAATTTCATAGGTAAAGACATTACAGACCTTATATTAATTTATTTAATTGATAAGTTGAGAAACTAATTTGCCCATTTCTTCAAGATTATTCAAAAATCTGTAATATTGTGATTTGAGATTCAGTGAGTGTGATAGTCTGTGATTTTACATAAAACAAGAGTATTTTTAATATTAGTTAAAAGAATACATTAACATAGATCTCTATAGAAAACAATATTCATAATGTTTTTTATATTTGTCCAAGTTTTTATTGCATAATTATGAAACAATCTGTGATTTTATTAAGACAACAAAAAAGGAAAATAATAGAAAAATAGTTAAAGAAAAAATATCTTTTTTGGAAAGATAATTATGAAACAATCTATGATTTTAAATAGTAAGATTAGAAAAATGATAAATATTGTGTCACATTATTATAATGAAAATGAATGATGTTAGAAATTTAAGTTAGTCTTCTAAATAATAAATATTATCTTCTATCGATATTTTTATTTCTTAGTCTCCGCACTATGCGAGTGATAATCGTAGGTGTGCTTCGTGGAATAGGAAATTAATTATTTTAATTTTTTATTTGAAGCCCACCTACGGGTGTGCTAAGTGGAATACTTTGGGTGTGCTTCTTCTGGGTGTGCTTTGTTTGGGTGTGCTTCGTGGAATACCTCGACTATTTGAATAGACATATAATAAGGATAATTAAGAAGAGAAAAAAAGTACATAAATACAAATCATTTATAGAGTAACAAACAGTTATATTAAGACGTGTTAGGAGAGAGGTAATAATTTTTAGGCATATTTTTGAATGATTGTATATTTTAGTGCAGGGAAAGGTCTGTTATCACACAGAGAAGGCACGAGCATTGATCACCGTACTAGCTCAAAGCGGATTGGCTATTTCAAACTTGTACTAACTACTCTAGCTGATGCCCGTGACTTCGTCTGCGCAAGATTAGTACTTCGAGTAGCTTATTTTCTTCTCCAAGGTTTTTTTTATTCCCTAAATATTTAAATTTGCAAATTTTATTATATGTATTATTTTATCATACAAAAGCTTCTGGTTAAATTATAACAGCCGCACGGGTCGGTCGAAGGTTAAGCTACGCTTGACGAGGTCGGTCCGTGGATGGGTGACCATTTATTACATACCAAGACTCCTCCGTGCCTCGGAAATTACGTTAAGCCGTTGGTCCCGGCTGTCATTTGTAGATCTTTGACAGTCGTTACTTGTAGTCAGAAGCCCGAAAGCCTGACAACCAGTTTAACCAAGAGGTATCATGTGACCCAGTTACTGGGTTGTGGAGGTCTGACAGGCAGTCGCTCCGTGTAACACACTGGTATTCAGCTGCATTCGATTAAACTGGAAGCCGACCCCAACATAGTTGGGAAAAGGCTAGGCAGATGATGATTTTATGGTTAACTATTTTGGCAATAATGGCATATACATAAAAAAATAGATAGAGAGGTATGCTGTCGCGGGTTTTTTTGTAGAACTATTTAAGATAAACATTACCATAATACCTACATTATTTATGTGTAACTCCAGCGGTCTTTGTAGCAGCATACGCCACTTCATACTTCACTTTCATTCACTCTTCTTTTTTCGTCCAGGCGGTTTTCCTTTGGAATGAGCTTCCTCTGAACATCAGGATGGCAACCAGTTTGTTCACGTTGAAAGTAAAGGCACGCGAACACATTCACAAGGTGTTGGCAAACGTATCCCTAAGTTGAGTAAGCAGATTAGTTTCTCCATTAATATCATGTCTTTTATTATTATTTTTTTTTTTCTTTTCTCTTGACCTAGGTATCTCTGGATTTTATATAATATGTATGTATATATGTATTTATCATAAATAATAATTTATTTTTCTTTCAAGTTTTAGTTACCTTCTTGCGCCTACCATGTTCTGTCTCTGCACCACCTTAAGGTAGACTGGTAGAAAATGCCTAAGGCATTAAGTCCGCCTTTGTACAGTTTATTTTACTAGTGCATAAAGTTTTAATAAATAAATAAAATACGCCAGAATAGCTCGCACATAGCCGATTTTATTCCTACTTACCTACTTACTTGCAACATATTAACAATTCACACAATGTCTTTATAAATTATGACCTAACAACCGAACATTCTAATGTAAGTATAAGCAATATTAACTGTAAAGTTTTATTAAAATCCATTCTGCAGTTTTTGCGTGAAAGATAACAAACATCTACACATCCGTACTTACAAACTTTCGCGTTTTTATTATTAGTAAGGATTAGTCCAGATTTCCTCATGATGTTTTCCTTCACCAATGTCAGTGATGTCTAAACTTAGAAAGAACACAGCAAATTTAAATTTTTAGTCCCTCATCTAGATTACAAGAAAATATTCGACACATATTTTTTTCTCTTTTTTCACGTAATAAAAAAATAACAGCGATACATCGAGTCAAAATTTCGCATGACGTCACTAGCCAGTACAGTTTATGCTAGCTAATAACGTTACAAGCCTCAACTCCTCAACTTGAATGCGCTTAATCTAAGCAGTTTTCCATCAATTAGAAAAAGAAAAAATATGTGTCGAATATTTTCTTGTTACAATCTACACGATGGACCAGAAACTGAAATTTTGAGAAATAGCCAATTGAATAAGTCATTTTGTTATAACATGTCCAGATTTGAATCACAACTTTGTCCATCTGGTCTCCTTGCCCACTTATCACTCGCAAATAAACGGCCTTTTTTTGAATATCCATTATTTTTTTAATGAGACTATTATAAGAGTAGCCCATGCCACCACTCTAATATAGATTGTGTTGCTTTTGCCAATTATTTATAAACTACCTATAGAGGTAATTTATAAATAATTGGCAAAAGCAACTTGTTCCTATAAAATCTTTCAGCTCGAAACAATTCTAAACACAAAGCTCCAATATTATTCCCGGCAAAAAGCAGAGAGCACTTATACAAATTAAATGATAGACCAACAAAATGGAAGGTCATTGTTATAATAAATTGTTGAGGGCACAATGATTCAAAGACTTGCTCTTCTAGCAAACGTAACGAGATACGTTTGACGGCTGGCGTAGGTACTAGTGGTTGCGAACTCACTTCCGTAATAATTTTAGTTTGTAAAGTTCTCAAAGGATTTTGTATTTACATTTTACGTGCTGTTGAGTGTGTGAGTTTGCTTAGTTATGTTATGAGTATCTCGAGAGATCATCCTCTCTTGCAACTCATAACTGGGCAATGGCTTATTTGCATCTTTCTTCCACTACCCTGGGGCTCGAGTCTGCTATTGCAATCGTGTCTCAATGACCGGTCATTGATCGAATATTTGACAACTTTGACAGTTTTTGTATGGGAAATGTGTCATAAGATGGACGTTACACGTCAATAAACGATCATTGACCGGTCATTGAGGTACGATTGCAATAGCAGACTCGACCCCCTGGTCTCTTGTTTCTCTTCTTCATTATCATTGGATCTTCTTTACTAACCAATTACTGAACCTCTGTCAAAAACATTTTATTTCCTCAGGGTTCCTAGACCCATATCAATATTTTGACCTGTCAGCCGTCACAGACACTCTACCTATTTCCATTTGATCTTTTCTCACACATTCACACAACCTTTTTACTAGTTATTCTCCCTCTCGCTCTCCTATACACTTCGTTTGTTTTAATTCATGGAACAAATTAAGAAACTATCCTCCGCCTCCGAGGCCCATAGGTAGCATTAAGACTCTGACATCAGACTACCCACTAACGCCCAAAAGAAGTCTGCTATTGTCAAGATACCTGGGAGTCGAGTCTGCTATTGCAATCGTGTCTCAATGACCGGTCAATTATCGATTTTTGACGTATAACGTCAAACTTATGACACATTATCCAAACAAAAACTGTCATAGTTGTCAATTATTCGATCAATGACCGGTCATTGAGACACGATTGCAACAGCAGACTCGAGCCCCTGGTGTAGGAGCGGTGGATTGACCTATTGTGCGACAAAAAGATACATTTAACAATATTATGTAGATTGGGGGCCGGATTAATAAAAATCTCTCCATGAAAACTTAAGTGAAGACCGTCAAGTTCCAGCATGAGTGTGAAATGACAGCTTCATTTGTCTTCACTTGGCCTATATTTTCACGGGAAATTTTTTAAAGGATAGCACTCCTGCTATGCTATTCTGTAAATGGTAAATCACTTCGAAAGTCATTTTACAAATCATCTCGAAAGTCATACTTACTACGCTTCTCATGTCGCCGGTACAAGTTTCGGTATTCACATGTCAACGTCAAAATACTCACCCGTTTAAGTTCGTCTAACTTTCATCATCACTTGGTGGCGCCAGTGTCGAAATCACTCCACTTAAGAATACGATACCACAGTATAAATATTAATACAGTAGGACGACGCCTTTACTCTCTGGAAAAATGCCGACAACTTCTGCACGCGTTAGACTTGAGTGATACCTCCCGCACTGCGAACATCGTTTTGTTCACAGTGCGGGAGCGGCTTTCCCGCGTCTCGCCCCTCACACCCCGCACGATTGCCCTGTCTAGACGGCTTCGTCGGACGACTGTATGTTTTTAGACTGTGACGAAACTTTAATTTCACATGATTTCACTGCGGATTCAGAAGTTATTTCGCAAATAAACTTTTCAGAATAACACTGCAGTTGATCAATTCAGTCAATATTACCACGTTAAAATTAAGGTGAAGTGAAAGCGAGTTGAGCTGCCATTCCATACTAATGCACACACAGTGCACTTCACTCATGTTGTCACAGGGTGCCTTCTACTAAATCTACCGACTGTTATAACAAGTGAAAGTGAGTTAAACCCATAGTACACCCCCTGCTCTGAAGAGATACCTCACAATCGTGGGGCTAACGATCACTTGGCTTTGTGTGAAATACAGGTAACACTGTGGCTCTGTTTGATTTTTACAACAACAACAGCTAGAAATAAAATAATAATGCTGGTTAGTTTCACAAAGGTGACGTAGTGTTTTATTATTTTGGAGAAGCTCTGACCAAAACAAAGGACAACAAAATACGACAAACGTAAAAATAGGTTTTATAACAAGTGGATTTACAAACATAACATGACATCAGAGGGGTCATTCCCGTATTTTATCTAGAAATGTCACATTGTAATCTCATTCTTAAGCTGTCGAAAATATCATACACTGTTAGTAGCAAATAAATCGTGCCACTTCTTTTTAAACGAAGTGATATCATCCTATTTGGTGATATCATCTTGAACCTTTTTTGACTAAAAGTATAATATTTAATAGTATAGGATTCCATTTAAACGACCTTCACCAAGCTGGTTAATGCATGAAACCAAGACGAGCCAAGCGAAGCGCAAGGGCACTACCTACCTTTTCTCGAAGTGTTTCGGCGTTTTTATGAACCCTCATAGAGTTGGTTTCCGATGTACCAGAGAGAAAGACTAATTAAATAGTCAATTAATACAAAGTCTCAATTGAATAACTCTAATACTTTAGATTTTATTGATATCTAAAATACACCGATTTCGTCATCATCAGATACACACTGATGATCATCAAAATGTATAGCTTGGCTGTTTCGTTACTTACTTCAGAAACTAAATATTCGCATCACCTCCACGACGGTAGTCAACGGCGAAGCCATACATTTTTACTGATATGTAAATTTGTGAAGTTAGGGTCGGCAGGTTAGGCCGTGTAGATTCAGAAGCTTGGCTCTACATGAGATCTGATATCTTTTTCACAGAGAAAATCTTATGTGGTCGTTTTGGCAACATTTTACTTGAAATGTTTTGGTGAGATTTATATGTAATTTAATATGTCAATTAATATATTACATAATAATATGGGTTGCCTCAAAAATTTCAGTCCAGGATATGATTAATTATTAATGTAAAAAAAAATTGTTCACCGGTTTGCTTAATGGACAAATTCCATAGGTACCAATTTTTAATTGATATGGAATTTGTCTGAAAACTTAATTTTCATAGTCTAAAGGTTATTCGTATAGTCTAAAGGTTTCGTGTAGTCTCAAGGTTATTTATTAGCCCTTATAATCATGTAAGGGCTAATAAATAACCTTTAGACTATCCGTGTTTCATAATGAGTGAAAAATCGAAGTGGCTCGACTTATTTATTCCCAAGTGTATATTTTTTTAGAATACCTAATTATCATAATATAGTATAATTTATTGTCGTTGAATTGGCTTTCAGACCTGTATTGCCTTAAGGATAAATATGTCTTGAGTATGCTTTTTTCGCTTTTGTTTTGTTTGTTATTTGTTAGAAATAAATATGTATCATCAATGTTAAAGTAATTCTATATTTATAATCTATGTCATTTAAAAATTGCGCGTCTTCCAACTATAGACTTAGTAGGTTGTATTGTCTATGCTGTCTCTCTACTCTGTGGAACATTGTAACGATATCTTGTACAATCCTAATTATGATAAAACACAAGAATATTAGTACCCAAATGGACCTTTTTGGCGCAGCCGTGAGGCACACAGCACGTGATATGTACCTACTATTGTATATTTTCTATTGTTTTATAAATTATTGTGTGTATGTGTGTTTGATGACTGATGTCAAATAAATATTTTCCTTTCTTTCTTTTCTTTCTTTTCTTTCAAATACTTTTATTACATCAATCAAGATAAGTAACAAATAACATAAAAATATCTAACATCCTCACCACTAATAAAACAAAATGCATTCCCTTTTTTTCAACATGTCAAACAACACAGCTTGCGTTCACCGTTGAGAAACAATGGTGAGCCTTACAATAAAATCAGTACGGCGTGTAAAATGTTGGCATAAAAGCCTGCACGTAGTGTTTACGTCAAGGGCACTCAGCCGAGCCTCATTTTTACATAAAACAGGACGCCAGTAGCAGCGCCGGCGCCAGCGGCGATATATTGACAGAATTATACCTTGCGATTTAATTTTTACTGTGTTTATTTTTACATGTGAAAACTTGTAATTGGCCATCATATTGTTGTCACTTTAAATATTATGTCTCTTTAAAAATATTAGGTCTATGATCAATAAACTTACAGAAAAAAAATTCTAAATTTGTATTTATTCATCCGCACCGTTTAAACACACACAGCACAAATACAACATACACACACATTACACACACACTAACACTAACACTTTTAATAACAGATGCCTCCTTTCGCTTATCTCACTTTGGCTGTGTCCGACAATCCTCCATATTTATGATCAAACTAGCAGACGACGTAGTTTTTACGTGAAAGAGTAACAAACATTAATTTATTTATGTATTTAATAACAACGGTTTAACCAATTACAGTAACTAAAATTACAGATAACATATACAAAATTAAACAAATTAAAGAAAAGTAACAAAACTATTTAAAAAACAAGATTGAAAACACATTCATGAATTCTTCTCACAGTACTCCTGACATACCAATAAAATCTCGGACCATGCATCCCCAAACAGATTACCTACTTGTTGGATTAGAGTCCAAGAGATCATCAAGGGAGGCCAGGGTGCGAGGTATTGGCGACTTAGTGCGAGCAACAGTACGATATGGAGGCACGGCAAACAGCCTGTGCTTTCTTTCCCGGCAGTAATTGTCAGGTACAAAGAAGCGCGCCAGTACATCCAACAGATCAGGAGCATCAATAGCGCCACGAATCCATCCATCCATCCATCCATCCATCCATCCATTCATCCATCCATACATACATCTATCCATCCATCAATCCATCCACCTATCCATATTTACAAACTTTCGCGTTTATAATATTAGTAGGATTATAAGTTCAACATCTTAGAATACCTTTATGTAGAAAACAATAAAATATAAAATATAAAAAAAAAAAAAAATCCTTCTTGGTTTTAGCTTAAGACTTGTCAAATGTCAAATTGTCACCTAATAATGGACTGGCAAGACCTTTTGTCACCGTCTGTCTTGTAATCAAAGATGGCGCTGCATTTGAAAAATGTTTCAGTCAATTTTGTTCAGATTTTTTTTTAAATACAAAAGCTAACCTATTTCCGTCTCCAGGATATGATCTAGCTCCATGCCGAATTTCATTAAGAACCATTCAACTGTTTAGTTATGAAAAACCGACAAACAAACTTAGTTACTTAGTTATTTTCTCATTTATTATTTTCATTTATAATTAGTGCGGATTGAAAATAAAATGAAATTGAAAAATAAAGGAGACCGTTCAAGAAACGTCATAGTTCGAAGTTTATTTCGTTCGTCATGAAACGAAACTCTTTGTGTGCAAGGCAGACTGTCACTTAGCCAGTTTATTTATACTTTATTAAGCAGTAAATTTAAACAAAAGCCCTTAAAAGCCTTCGAGCAATTTGTGGATTTTTTATTATTTAAATAAAATCGTTTTAAAATTTATAATGCAAGTGACGGTTAAGAAATACTATTTATTACTTCTCAAATATAGAATTTTAATATTTTTTACAGCGAAATGCGTTGAAATATTATCTTTTTTGTTTAAGCTGCGTGTAACATTTGGTTTGTGAAAAAATAAATAATTGGTTTGTGGTTTTGTCACTAAAAAGTTGTACAATATTTTAAATAGAAGTAAATGGCTTTCATTTATTTATTTTTGCTTTGTTCAAATACCCAGCTGAGTGCTTGTTGGACTTGCAAGGGAAGGGTTTCGAACCATTTCAAGCAAAACTAGACAGTAAATTAACGTTTGTTCTATGCGAGACCCACCTTTATTCACATTTTTATTTATTAAGGAACAAAACTCACACCTATTTTACAAATTTAACTAAATGATAAACTAATGTTACATTGCCCATTACGGATTAAAATTGTATTAACCAGACCGTTAAGCGGAATTAATTATTTTTTAATTATTTATTTATAGAACGGGAATAGAAATAAACAATGTAAAAAAACTTTGTAAATCATGAAGTACATTTCAAAATTAATGCCACTAGCACACGCTAAAATACCAAGAAAAAAAGGAATGAAAACGGAACTTTTTGCAATCGTGGATGGGTAGCTTAACACATTCTAACGGTAAACAAAATAGAGAATTGTGTTTAAAAAGTAACCCAAACTGTATCTAAAACTAACATTACGTATATTTTAAACAGAGCAGCGTGAAACTATACGAATGTTGCTCCCCATTTCAAAGTGCACGAAGTACAGTAAACCACATAGGTTTATGAGCATCTAAAGCAGCGCTGAGCCAATATTTCGACCAAACTTTAACGGTAATGTATACGCCGGGAGCGAGTTTCCTAGGAAAAATTGTTGTATTGACAATGAGACGTTTTTCTTCAGATAAAGATAGGAAAAGTTTTCCAAGTAACTGTTTTTCTTTACTGTGTATCTTTTTTCGGACTTTGGAATTGTTGTTTTTTTTTAGATTTTTCGGATCGGGTATAAACAGAGACTTTTATTGCTAGTATATTTTTTTGGTTATTTTTTTGTGATTTATTTTGCTGCAGGTGTCGCCTTTAATGCACGAAATTGTTATTTAAGGGGTAAGCATACATGCATACTCACCCTTTTTTCCATGGGGATAGGCGGAAAAGGAAACTTATTTTGCTTCGTTTACATTCATACAAGCGCGTTAGTTTCATATACTACGCGGATATTATTTAGGAATTTTGACGCCTGAGTGTTCCGATTTTGTTTTTTCTTTTTTTTTTCTAGAAGGGGGGTTTTTGTATTTTTTTTTCTTTACTATTTAATTTGTAGTTAGTTTAAGTGTACATATTTAATTTATTTTAATTAGTTTTATTGTATTTTAGATTTTAGTTATAAAATTAATTTTATTAAAGATTTAGGAATTATTTAATTACTTGTCAAAATTAACAATACTAACTTAGGTACTTATTTAAGCACCATTGTACCACCTTAATACCAAAATACTAAATTAAACTATGGATCTTTGTTATGTGCAAATACAATTTAAATTATTATTTATTAATTAGTCTTTAAATACTAAGACTAAAAGTAGTACCAACAATAAAAAAAAAAATTATCAGACAAAAACTACACATTTATGACCAAAAAATAAAAATATCAGATATTGGTAGAAAAGCTTGCCAACAGGTGACAAAGCTTGTGGGATTCAGTGTAGTGTTGACCAAATTCCGGGTGTAATATCGTCCCGTTGAGTTTTATTAAAGTAAAAGGACATTCACAGAAAGGGGCCATCCATAATTTACGTCACACATTAATGGGGTAGCCAGCCAACAAATTGTGACATTGTGTCAAAAGGAACAGAGACGGTTTAAAGCTCTGTAGGTAACATCACATGTTTAAATAAAAAAATTAAAACGAGAAATTTCTGTGTATACCAAAAACTAATATTTTTTAATCGATCTAACTGCTCTGTTAATTGTCCTATTTCTAAAATATTTAATTGAATATATGACATAAACGTCAGCCAGGGGGAGGTGGTTTCAAAAGTGTTAAAAGGACAGGGTGTGTCAGACTTGTTTCATAATATATATGTATGTTATGGTAAGTGTGGTGAATTATACATATTATCAATTATACTTCTGATTGATGACACATTCACAAGGTTTAAAATTCTCATCACAAAGCACCATTTATTAACAAAGTCCGTACAAAAACCTTCATAATATCCAAATATGCGTTCAAAATTAAACTAGCATCAACAGCAAGCACGTACAAAACCACTACATCCGAAATACCCAAATTAAACTCATGGGCTCTCCTCAAACTGTCATCTAAGCTCCGGGACTCGCGGACTATACACGTAAATATTCCGGGAAGTACAACACTACTGCCGTATTAAAACTAAGTAACCAGAGTTGTTATTAGCGGCAAAATAAGGAACTACAAAATCGAACTATTTAAGGGCAGTGGTCTTCTTATCGTGTGGTTAGTGTCTAACCTGGTGCCAGGGCCATGGGCCTCTGACTTGGCATCACATGGCCCTAAGAAATATAAATAAATAAATAAATATTCTACAACTTTTTCACACAACACCATTTAGTCCCAATTTAAGCTTGAGAGCTTGTGTTATAGGTACTAAACAGCTGATAAACATACTTATATATTTCTAAATACATACATATTATAGATAAATAACACCCAGACACAGAACAAAATATGATCGTGCTCATCACACAAACATTTGTCCTGGGTGGGAATCGAACCCACGACCTACGGCATAGCAGTCAGGGTCACTAACTACTAGACCAACAGTCAAAATATCTATCATGTATGCCGGTTTCCTAACGATGTTTTGCCTTCACCGTTTTTGAAGCAAGTGGAATTTATACAATCCGCACATGAATCCGAAAAGTCGAGACGTTCGTTCCTTGGGTTGGACAGTGGTGTGACCAGCGGATTGCCAAGTCATGGGTCTTGAGTTCAAACCCAAAGCACGCACGTTTATCTTTTGAATTTATGTGCATGCTAGCAGACTTCCCGCGGTCTCACCCGCGTAGGTCCTGTTCCCGTGGGAATACAGGGATAAAAAGTAACCTATGTGTTAATCCAGGATGTCAGCTAACTCCATACCAAATTTTATTAAAAGCCATTTAGTAGTTTTTACGTGAAAGAGTAACAAACATCGATCCATCCATCCATACTCACAAACTTTCGCGTTTATAATATTAGTAGGATTATGATTATCATTTGATTAAAAAACGGTGAAAAAAATCTATGGCATTCTATTCTATTACTATTTTAACTGATTATTGTTTTATATTTTATTTATTTTTTATTAATTCATTATTTAAATTTTATTGATGAGAAATTGATGATTATGGTTGTATTTTTTACATTGTTTTTATTTTTACTTTTATGAATGACTGTATTTTAATTCAAATGTATGTATGTGTGACGTTTAATCGGCAAACATGTTTCTGCCATTTGTCACTTTGTTGATTCTTCTAATAAAGGCCAGCGTGACTAGAAATCACGTGAAGAGTCGATCAACCGCGTGGCAAATTCATACATATTATAGATATTACACCCAGACACAGAACAATTTGATCGTGCTCATCACACAAACATTTGTCCTGGGTGGGAATCGAACCCATGACCTCCGGAATAGCAGCGCGCCCCAACAGCATCCCAAAATGTATGCTCCATTTGGTGCTGGAAGAAAGTTTTTGGCCGCAGGATGTGGTGTTCCGTCGCTTCCGCGGACAAATTCCACAAGAACGCACATAATTTCTTGCTAGTGAAGTGTTATTAGTATGTATTTTTAGGTTAAGGTATTTATCTGTGGGTCTTTGTTACCTGAAATAAATGGTTTATTATTATTATTATGACAGCAGTCAGGGCCACTAAATACTACACCAACAGCTCAGTCAATAATAATACTTCTATCAACATTTAGCGCTCAATTCAAGTATCAAAACACACTGGTCACCGTATACAGTTTTTGCAAACATCAAGTTTCATTAAGCCCGGTAAAGGTATCAGATTTGGGACAACTTCGCCCTTTTTGTGATGTCGCCACCGTTTGGATGTGTCTCTTGTTGTTGCCATGGCTCGTTTTTGCACGAATTATGGGATACGGTTGTGGTATATTAGATTGTAATGTATGTATGTAGGTTTATGGGATTTTGTAACGAAAACTGTACCTGTGTGATTGTGGTGGTTTTGGTTTGAACTAGAAGCGGCATTGTTTTTATTGACAGGCCTGTTGGTCTAGTAGTTAGAGCTCTGACTGCTATGCCGGAGGTCGTGGGTTCGATTTCCTCAAGACAAATGTTTGTGTGATGAGCACTATCATTTGTCCTGTGTCTGGGTGTAATTTATCTGTGATATGTATGTATTTAGGAATATCTAATTATGTTTATCAGCTGTCTAGTACCTACTCACAGCAAAAACTCTGCGTAGCTTGACACTAGATGAAAGTTGTGGAATATAAATGAATATGAATTAATAATTATATTTATCAGGTGTTATCAAAGATTAGGGGTGTGAACAGACAAACTGTACAGCTTTTTTATATTGGCATAGATATGTGCAAGAAAGTAAGTAAGTATAGATTTTGAATGTCACTACTTAATACATGTTTTATCTATTTTAGATTTACAAATAGAAATTATCCAACTAAGGTAGTATTGATACTGAATTTGACAGACCTTTACTACCTACGTGGTTACTCATTTGAAGCCACACAAATACTAGGCTTTACTTCGAACCCTTGTTGAAGAACCACAAAATAGACAGTACATGGAGTGTTTTTTGCTTAAATTACACTATTGATGGACCTTTAGATACTGATACGCTACGGGATGATTAGACGTATTTTGTGAATGTATAAGATTATTTGAATAAATAGAAGAAATATGAACATGTTCGTTTAGTAACTTTCTGTTTATTAGTATTACTTGATGAGTTTGTTATTTTTAAGTGTATTACTTTTATAACTTCATCATTGTTCAGACGCCAGCACATCAAGTTACCCCAATGTGTCAAATTTTCCCAATAGAATATGAACCTTATTTTGTATGTCATAAAGTTGAAAAACGATCAAAGAAATTTGACACATTGGGGTAACTTGATGTGCTGGCGTCTGTACATACCTTAAACACCTATTTTAGTTGAAATACTATGCTGGTCAATGTCTTGGATAAATACGTCTGTAATTGCTTAAGTATTTTAATCAGCATTCTATTAGAAATTAACGATTCTTTGTTCGAAAGACTGCTTATTGTTAGGTTGTATGGTAAAACCAAAAAAAATATAATAGAATAGAATCTCTTTAATGTACGCCATAAAAACTTACGAATTATATCTTTAAGGACTACATAGGGTAAGTAATACAAGAACAAATAACAATTTCAAGAGCTGTATAGTGTGTTAAATTAATAATTATTATTTATTTATTACATTGACAAAAACAAGTGGCCATACATAGTTGTGAATCACTGGGGCCAGTTGTAGGTAACAAAATCCACAACAGGTCAACAGGTTTCTACCACTCATAAACCAACGCACAATTATTGGGTTCAGCTGTGTTAAAAGATGTAGAAGAAAAATAAAATAAAATAGAACAAAAACAGACCAATTGACACTATACAAAAAAATAATATCTATTAAAGGTTTGCTTTTGATTTTTCTACATGCAAACACATTACTCCATTATGTCATTAGATAGACTTACTTGACTGGTTAGCATCAATATTCACACTCCATGACACTGTGTCATCTTAACATAACACTCCATTCATTCCCTCATCTCTGTTCCACCCAACCCTTTAATTTCACAAGTCCATCAATTTCGATAGCCGGTTGACAGAATTGTCAGCCATCTTTAGGAGGCAATGGATATTAATTAAAGGCAAAACACGTTACTTTGTGTTGGTGACAGGTAATTATTGGTGTGATGTAAGTGCTGCTAAATAAAATGGGATGAAAATAATGTTGTCTACTGACAGCACGTTGTTCGTATTTTTTGACGATATCAACTACGGATTGGATCTATGTTCTGTAGTTGCTGACGAATGCAAGACTTTAATATCTTTGTAAATAAATCTTTCAACTTCAACTCTTCATTAAGGGCGATTGTAAAAATACAATTATAACCTCACTCTAGGATTTTTTCCTGTAACCCGGGTGCGTTGACAAACATTTTAAACTCATACGTACAAACAGGATTGATGCTGATGCGGAAAGGAGATTGAATTTTGAAAATAAATTGAATGGCGCTATTCATGGCGTTGTGACCAGCTAGTCGATGTCCGAAAAGGCACGACTGGCTGTTCACAAAGGTGTGCTGGTGCCTATGGAAGTGAATGTTGGGCGTAACGAAAGAGACATGAAAGTAGTATAAGTGCTGCAGAAAAACATTCCTTGCGAAGTATGTGTGGGGTAATAATGAATGACAGATTGACAAATGATGTGATAAAGCAATGTTGTGGTTTAAAGAGGTTGAACTTGTAGTTACAAAAATTGAAAACAGTATACTTAGACGGTGACGTCGATAGGATGATTGAAAGGCGACTGGTATTTACAAGGCAGATGTAAGTGGAAACGCCGGAAGGGGACGCCCAAGAAGGACATACATAGACCTTATTGGTGAGGTTCTTCAGAAAGGTCAGGTGCATAGTACTCGCAACCGTCGTGTGTACTCGTATGATAATATGTATGAATGTAAACGAAGCAAATTAAGTATGTATGAATCGTAGCATATGGCGCTCCGTAGTTTCTATCTACCCCCATTTAAAAAGGCCAGTAGTTTGTAAGTTTATTCGTTACTTAAAAAAATACTAATCTCTTTATAAGATTGGCAAGAATATACATAAAGAATATAGATTTGCTATACAAAATATGTACCTAATAATAAATTGAGTATGTCTTTCCTCCGAGTTTTCACTTTGTCCGACCCGAGAATTTAACCAAGAACCTCTAACTCAGCTGTAATTATCCTTGCGATCACTATACCAACGAGCAACTCGATCGAAGAGTTCTTTACAAAATTATAAGCCATAACTTTCCAAAACTCTCCCTTTATCAGATTTTAAAACAATAAACTTACGCGCAAACCCATCCTTTACCGAAATAGACACGAAAAATATGCAAATGAACAGCCACCACCCTTACCTTACATACATCAAACTGTGCTTACCCTTTACAACTAAATATATAGCGTAAATAAACAAAGGGTAGGGCACATTCAAATGTAAATGAAGTGGAGTGAAGGAAATTTTCAGTGTTGAGTAATATGCTTTAGTGAGGACCGTTTCTAAAATGGTCAGCTTTGCATATTATTGTTTAGTTCAGTAGTGGGATCATATCTTGAGTGTTGAATGGGGAATTGTAAATGGAAACTTCATTAAAATAAATTTAATTATGGTTCTGGCCGTTTGCAAATTACGCTTGCAAAGGACTTATGATGATGAAATGATATTTAATTTTAAGTAAATCTGACTTTTTAAACAATTCTCAAAAAGAAGAGGCTCTTAATTTTTCCGCGAACGCTCTGCAAGCAAACTGCATCTTATAGGTATAATACCGAAAGACTGGCTGTTCTACGCCTGTGGTCAAGGCTTATTAGAAGTTCCAAAATATACTGTTCTATATTTTTGAAACACCTTAACAACTAAATCTTGTTCTAGATAGATCTACGAGTACACAACACCAAAGGCAAATAAAATTATATACAGTGCTACTGCTAACGTACACTTTATAGTTGGATTAGAAAGCCACTTTGCTAGTAACTTAGATCGAAATCTATATTGTTCTCTTAACATAACTTTGAAGTTACAATATCTAACTTCGTCGAGGTGAGAATCTGTTGGTTTTGCTTTCAAATTGTATGGTGCTTAGAGTGTGGTTATGTCAACATTATCATCATCAGCACACAGTTGTCCACTGCTGGACATGGGCCTCCTCTAATGAGTGCCACGGCGGGCGCCCTGTCTATGTATTGTGTGTATTTACACGTTTAAAACACGTCTACGGCAGTATCTGATATAGGCGCGACTTAAGTAGGTATGATTATATTTAATGCTTCAAATATATACAGCTTGGCAAAAAAGTGTAGAAATGGAACTAAATTTTTGACTATTGGCAACATTTCCAAAATAATGACATTTCATAATAAACAAAGTTCACGATTTCGTAAAATTTTAATTTTGACCACCAAACGTTGATTAATAAACGTAAAAAGTGAAGAATAATGAATAAAACCATTCGGAGTGCTGGCAGGGAAGTTATTTATAAGGTGTACAGGCGATGTCTGACGGAACATGAGGCCCAAACTATTCTTTCTGAATTTCTCAATGTTTACCAAAGAACCGCTGATAAGACAGGTATTTAAGAGTTTGTTTTGTTGATTTTAGTTGAATCAAGTGTTAATTGATGAATACAAAGCTATATTAATTTGCTTGCATAAGGAATAACTAGAAATTTGAAACAATAAATGTCGAGCACATAGGTTATGTTTACATTTTTTCTGGATTTCTCTGGTATAGCGCGCTGAGATAAATTGATACTTTGGTGACTTGACTTTTAACCGAATGAAAATTCAATTTCTACGTAATTATACTATAAGTACGATATCAAGGGAGAGAATTATTGGTTCTAGCGTTTGCATTAGAAATGTAAAAGAAGTTGTCGTGCCATAGTCTAAATTTATTAGTTAATTCAGGGAAATCTGTTATCGTTCTAAGCAAAATCGTGCTGGAAGGAGATAAACAAAAGGGTATTTTCTACATCCGGCTTATTAACAGTATGTGTTAAAAATGTTTTACTTTTAATACTGTTAGGGATAAATGAAATATTTCGTCTTTACAGGAAGCAGCTGAACGTGCATCCCAAGCTATTACCGAGGAGGATTGGAAGAACTCGTGCTAACATGTAATAAAAATAGAAAAGGATTACTGGAAAAAAATACTATGAACGAGGAAATGGAGCGATTAGTAATAAATCTAGAAGATGATAGCAGCATCACACCTGAACCCGAACATGACTCAGATGAGTTTGCGGCCTACGTGTTCGGGGTAGAATATGTAGAGGAAGATTTACTAGAATAAAATATAGAAATTATGATAATGTAATGTTTTCTTTTTTTATAATTCCTAAACAATGTTGTGAACTCAGAAGTATTTACCCAATTTGTTATTTCTATCTAGGTAAGTATTCAGTTGCGTGTTGAGAACACGTCCTTGTTCAATTAATTACTGATTTAAAAAAAAATTATACATATTTAGATTAATTTGTCTAAAAAGCAGCTAAGTATCAAGACTAGGTTGATACGCTATGCGGTTGCCACGGGTTGCCATACGAAGAGCACAGTGGCGCCTCCATTATTTTCTACTCTTTTTTGCCAAGCTGTAAAACGCCTGCGAAACATCTAACCTCTTTGATCAAATAAAAAAAAAAACATAAACAAAAGTCATTTATTCAAACTAAGCTGAGGATCAGCACTTTTTGAATGTCAAATATTATATAAGACAAACCCCCAAAACGCCAGACCTTCGCCAGTTCCTAGTGTTTTTGCAGATATGTTAGAAGAACAGTTTAAACAGCATTGGTAATTAATAAACGTAATCATTTAAATTTATTAATTTGCTATATGTTAGCTAGCAGACACCGATATATAACACAAGATAGTAGTAATAAGAATAGTAGATACCGACGTTGACAACTAAACTCAAGCAAAAAAATTACAACTAACTAAATAAATAGAAGCCTCCAAGTGAAAAGGGCGTGCGCGCTTACATGTACAGAACTGGATTACATGTATAGGCCTAAGACATCAAGTCACAAACAAGACAATAATAGCATCGATATATTTTTCGACAGTCTGCGAAAATTTAAATCAAAAATCATTGATATCGATCTGTGATCATCCGCCTACTCGGAGTATTCCCGTCTGAGCACCTATTTATTGAGCACCTATGCATTAACCTATGGGAAATGGGAATACCTTTGGTGCTAAATGCATAGGTGCTCAAAAAATAGGTGCTCAAACGGGAATACTCCGCCTACTCGCACTTCTCCCTCCCACCTCTTCTATTATGACTTTGAATTGTACTCCTATTGTAATTTAATAATCAAGTGTTGTTTCTTTTTTGATACACTTAAGCTATTTAACAGAATCTAGTCATTTAATTAACGTAAATTAACTTCAATAATGTGTTTGTTCATATCTTTTGTGTTATGTAATCCAATTCATTCGATGGTTTATTTAATAATCATATTGTAAACTTAATTTAATCTAAGTTAGGGAATCTATAATGTTAAAATCTTAATATTGCAATGTTTCATGTTAGCTTCTAATTAAACTAAATTAGACTTACTCCTAGAATGATGTGCATGCCTGTAAGTGACCCATTTACACAGGTTTATCTCTAAAATGTTATTTTCAAAATACATGTACCTACATGGGTCGTTGGTATGCCTATGTTAAATTATATAAATAAATAAATAAGACATTGAGTCAAAAAATAAACTAGGACCATCGACCATCCACTATACATAACAAAACCAAGGTCAGCAAGACGACCAGTCACCACAAGCAGCACCCGTTCACGAGCATACCGCAAAGATCAGTCGTTACCTCCCTCCCCATATTACAGGTAGATCATTATGTTACACTATTAATTTATTACCTACTCAGTTATTTAAGCGATTTGAAAACCAGCGCCAGGCAGCATCTCAGCATCTGTCTGGCGTAGTCGTGAGATGTGACATTTTTATTTTTTATTTATTTAACAATTTTTTACCGTACCTACGTATTTCAACCTCTTACGTATAAATGTTTTTTCTGTGTTTCCTAATTTGAGCCCACAACCTCGTCTATAAGAGGCGATGCCCTAGCTACTAGGCTACCACGAGTTTCCGATACACAGTGATAATGATACACGTAATACATACCAACAAGATAACTGCTTACCCCATAAGCTCAACGTTTGAAGATAAACGCAGCGCAAGTGTTTATGTCTGAATTAGCTCTCGTTAAGATACCGTCAGCTTAGTTTGGAAGGTAGACTTAGGTTACGTTGGATGATGACGTAACGGGGAGAAATTTAAAAATTATTTAGCCAATTAACAATATAAATAATTAATTCTTTAATTATATATTAATTGTTATGTTAATAGCTGGCGAGTTTGTTCCGCCACTTGTTCCCAGCAAAAACACTAGAAAGCGGCCATTGGATTGGCCAAGATGGATATTTACGGAAATTTTAGTCTTATGATAACTACAAGTCCAAGATTGTTCACGATGTTTTCTAGTAAAATAATGCCTTGGTTGGTAGGCCGTAATAGCATTATCCCCACCGAAACAGCAAAGAAAATGCCTGCTTATATACAAATTAAGTGCTTGAAAAACGAAGCATACAATTTTCTAAATCACGCACGCTTCCTTATCGGGTAACCTTCAAGTTAGGGTAATTATTAGCCCCACACTATATTTTCCTTTTATGAGCGGACGTGTAAATTATGCCGTGAACACTTATTTAATGCTATTAAAATTATATACTACATATAACACCTTTTCCGACATTTGTTCTTGCCACAAAAAAGAGAAAAGAAAAGTTCTATTCTTTACAATATCCAAATAAAACATCATCTAATTACAGGCAAGCACCGACTTTTTCAATTTAAATGTGCTTTCTAGACATCATTGATAGCGGTGAAGAAAAACACCGCGGGTTTGTGAGGATGTTTGTTGCTCTTTCACGTAAAAACTACTGAATGGATTTGAATAAAATTTGGTATGAAGTTAGCCGAGACTCTGGATTAAAACATAAACTACTTTTTATCCCTGTATTCCCACGGGAACGGGACCTACGCGGGTGAAACCGCGGGACGTCTGCTAGTTGTTAATAAAGTCAAAATCAAATCATTTATTAGATTAAGGCCTTATAAGAGCCTCTTTTGATCGTCAAACTTACAAGTTAAATAAAATGTAATGATTTTTGTTTGCCCCTTCCAAAAGGAAGTTACGTATGACGGAGAATGGGCAAAAAATTTTACTCTTTAAAAATAGTGATTTGCAATATTTTGTAGACAATAACAAATACACACAATATAAGCCTAAAATCGCTATTAGGTGTAGGTACATGGGTAGTTGGTAGTCGGTATGTGTGATATAGTGGTCCATCTACTGTACAGTCTTGGGGCAGCCGTAAAACACAGAATGCTATTTTACGTTAGTTCTTATTGGTGGTTTTGTGTGCCTCAACCTGGGTCAAATAAATTTATTTTCATTCTTTTGCGTTGGTTCCACTTAACACGTTATTTTTCATTCCATATCAAAACTATGATAAAAATAAATAATCTTAAGACCTTGCTAAATACAATTAATATTTTTTTAACGTTTTTACCTCGACATATCATAATTAATAAATAAATATTCCACAACATAATAAATATTCCACAACTTTCCACACAACGCCATTTAGTCCCAAGTTAAGCTTGAGAGCTTGTGTTATGGGTACTAAACAGCTGATAAACATACTTATATATTTCTAAATACATACATATATTAGATAAATTACACCCAGACACAGAACAAATGATCGTGCTCATCACACAAACATTTGTCCTGGGTGGGAATCGAACCCACAATAATTACGAGAGGGACTCGTAGATAAAGGGTCCGTTCCTGTACGAGTCTATCTTGCACTTGACCTGTTTTTATTCCAAGACCGAGCTTAGTCATCAACTCAGCTTATTGCTTTCCACTGCTGACTATGGGCCACTCCCAGGCTTCGCCACAAAACCTTATCCAGCGCCTCCCCCCATCCAATCTGACCGGCTAACGGCAAGCGGCGACTCGTGGCGCGCTTTATACATTTTCATACTTTTGAATGTTACTGCTCGCCGCCACGCGCGTAGCCGCCGCTCACAGCAGCAAGGTCGTGAACGGTCCGTAAACCTTCTTCAGGGAGGTATTCCTCGAAGCGCTACTATTTTGAGGCGCTCCTAATGAGGCGCTCCTATTTTATTCCTCGGAGCGCACCTTTAAGGAGCGCTCCCGTTAGCAATTTTTTTTTTTTTTTTTTCGAGGTAAAATAAACAAATATTTTTAATTGCTATCGGGAGCGCTCCTAAAAGGTGCGCTCCGAGGAATAAAATAGAAGCGCCTCATTAGGAGCGCCTCAAAATAGTAGCGCTTCGAGGAATACTTCTCTTCAGGTCGTCCGCCGTTAGAAACATTAAAAAAAACCAGCCTTCTACCCTTCACCTCTATAGCCACACGAAAAAAAAAACGAAACAAAGCAATAACACAACCCTTAATACCGTCAAATAACCGTTATTAATACCGCTAAATAACCGTTATTAATACGGTAAGCGCTACACGCACTTGACGTCATTGTTGTGGTGTTAGCTGAATATATCGCTGGGTTTAGTCTGCCTCATTAATATACCATTTCGCGAAATCCCTGTGTTACATATACGGGATAACCCAGGAGTGTTTAACGTGTATATTCGCCTTTTGTTAAGGAGGCTATTTCAGAGTTAAATTGAGAGGTTAATTCTTGGAAGATTTTGAGCGCGAAAGTTCTACAGGCTACAATATTAAATACAAGCTACGAATTGAAAACCCGGGTAATGTATTATGAGTTGATCGCATCGGTAATTTTATAACCCGACTTGGGCGACGCGAAAGGGAGGGTTATGATGTTAACCGCGATGCACGTATGTTCATCTGTTTCCTCATAAGTTCTAAACTGCAAAGCATAATTTAAGTAGCAATTTAATGAGGAATCGTTGTTGTTCAAATCCAGGCAAGTACCAATATGACTTTTTCAATTCATTTGTACTTTCTAAGTTTATCTTAAACATCACTGACAACGGTGAAGGAAAACATCGTGAGGAAACCTGAACTTGTAGTTAATATAAGTCTGAAATTGCCAATTCGCCTTGAGCAAGCATGGACATCGATTCTCGTGCCTTCTCTATATGAGAAGAGGCCTTTGCCTTGCATTGGGAAGGAATTTCACAAACCGTTATCTTCTGCACTTTACGCTTTATTTTTTGTACTAAAAAGCCAACGTTACATACACTAATAAGTTCTAATATTAAAATAAATCCAGTCTTATTTCTTACTACAAACAAAAATAATCTTAAACACGTTTTACTTTGGAGGACATTCAAAGCAAAAACTCATTATTTTTTAGTGTTCCTGCTTCTTATGGCTCAACTTTCCGCGCTCGCTGCCGCTTCCGCCACGACATCCGTCCGCTCCGCCTATCACTAAGGCCTCGGTACTTCAAGTGTTCCAATTTTCTCGGAATCCGATTAGCTAAGTTGAAGGCTAATTCTGTAATAACAGATTGATTAAAGGACTATTCTGAAATGGATAAATTCTATTAGAGGATTATGTTCAGGTAAGGAGTGAGTAACTGGGTGTGAAAAGAAAGGAGAAATAAAATACATTTATTGGCCACAGCCGGATACACTCACAATAAAACAAAAAAAAGAGACACAAAAATGGCATGTCTCACGGCTGCGCCAAAAGGTTCATTTCAGCGATAATGCCAGATAGATAGCCGAAATGCTGCCTGACGCTGATTTTCAAATGAACCTTCGGGGACAAGTGACGGATGAGTAACAAAAAAACATGTATTTTCTTTCTTTCTTTCTTTCAAAAGGGTAGGATGATTATATTAATGACTAGCAGACGTCCCGCGGTTTCACCCGCGTAGGTCTCATTCCCGTGGGAATACAGGAATAAAAAGTAGTTTAGTTTTTTTGTTTGTGTATTTTTGAAGTCGGTTTTATTTTTTGCATAATTTTTTTTTACCTCAGAAGTCTACTCTTTCAAATAAAAAAAGAATTTTGAGAATCGGTTCACAAATGGCGGAGAAATCAGGTATCATACATAAAAAAAAATACATACACACGAACATAGAACCTCCTCCTTTTTTGAAGTCGGTTAAAAATATAGCCTTTGACACACAAATACTGTGACTTTCCATTGGTCCAAGAGTTGAAATTGAAGTTAAAAAGAATGTTCAAAATCCGTTCAGTAAGTCCAGAGATTACCCTGCACATACCTAGTTTTCCTTACCGATTTCGGGAACGACGACCCTTTCCAGCTATTCTATTCTTCTGTATGTGACTGGCTAGACCGAATTTAAACAAAACATTTATTCAACAAATAGGTATAAGATAACAGTTTACACCAAATCTCTCATATCTAATAATCTCATATTACTTTTTATTGTTTATTTTATCAACCACATTTTTTTGAATAAACAAGGCACACAATACGGTACTTGACAGAATATAAATATCAAAATATAATTAGTGCATCAGTTACCTAGATTATAAAAAATAATACAATTTACTTTTTCCAATTGTTGGAAAACTGCTTAGATTAAGCGCATTAAAGTTGAAAAGAGGGGGCTTGTAACGTCATTACCTAGTATAAACTGTACTGGCTAGTGACGTCATGTGACATTTTGACTTGATGTATCGCCGTTATTTCGGGATTGCGTGGAAAAAAAAATATGTAAAAAAAAAATATGTGTCGAATATTTTCTTGTAATCTAGACGAGGGACTTAATACTAAAATGTTGTCAAATAGCCCATTTTATTAGTCTTGTAGGGTTTGTCGTAGCATGACATGGCCTGGGATTAACGAACTGAACTTGGACTAAAAAAGTAAAAAACGAAGTAACAAAAAAATGTAAACACAAAAATTATAAACAAAAAAATTGTAAACATAAAAATTGTAAACATAAAAAATGTAAACATAAAAATTGTTAACATAAAAATTTTAAACATAAAAAACTCCAGTGTGATGATGATGATGATGATAAGATTCAAGACCACATTGATATCCAAACATCGTTACACGGGTCATCACACGACTTATCTTAAATACTAACTGACCCCAAAAACTCCGAAACAGCGAAACATCTACACAAAATATTATCCAAAGTATATCTCGAAAATTTATGGCACCCTCCCCTAGGATGAGGCTCTAAATCTACATTAAAACTTGTGAATAACGCCTTAATTTAGAAAAGGGTAGGCAGACCTCTCAAAGTCCTATTCGTTATAAAAAATTAGGGTACTCTGGAAACTGATTAGCGATTCTCATGTAATGAGTGTTTGTGTTTGAGTTTTTTGTTAATAAAAGGTGTCTGTATGTGCCAAGGAACCACGCGAAACAAATAATTTTAGTTTATTCAAACATAGCCATACAATACAATTTTTAACGACCGTCATGTTGGGTGGATGTCCACTTTGAGTTGCCAGTCGTTAACACTTAGCCATCCTGCGCAGAACATATCCCACTTCTGAAATAATAGTGAAGCAGGAGATTGGCCGAATAAAATACTTGAATACGGTAATTACTTTTATATTAATAACAGTTCAATCCACAAGCCTATTTTTACAAATCAACTATCTACAACAATGTTTCAATTACAATCTACACTACTTATGAAGTAGGCAATTTTGAAATAAAAAATAAAATAAAATTACTTTATTGCATAATCATTTTGGCTTAAATTACATGTCAGGGAGTCTTCATTTAAGCATAGAATGCCTGTAGTTGAAGGCTCCGCTCTTCCTTTACATTATAAATATACAGGGTGTAACGAAAAGGGTATATACATACAAACAGGGTGAATAGAGTATTTAATAACGAGTCTTTCCTCAAAATTTCAGCTCCCAACTAATAACTTTGAAACTTCACGATATTATTTAATATCGACAGTTTATTAAATGCAAAATCATAACAAACGTGTCACCGCACTATGGGGGTCATAATCCTGTACGGCAAGGTTCAAGTATATCTATCTCGGGTTCTGCGCGCCTAGTACAGACCTATCGGGCTCTGCCTAACCGACGAAGGCGCGACGGCGCGGGCGGGCTCAACTTTACAATTATGTATGTAAATGTATAAAAACGTTGCCATGTCGTTTCTTATCACCCAGAGAATCCGTGCCCTTCGTATGTATATACCCTTTCCGTTACACCCTGTATAACAAGGCAAATGACAAAAAGGGGAAAAAAAACAAAGTCACAAAGAGAACTAAATAATAATAAAGGATCTATTGTATATGTGTCTGAGTGTATTTGGGTGTGACGGTGAGCGTGTGTGTGTTTGTGTGTGTGTGTGTGTGTGTGTGTGTGTGTGTGTGTGTGATGGTGTTTGCGGGAAGGAGGTTTTGCGTTTTATAATTAAGTTACACGTTGCAGAAGTGACTCCGTATCATCATATTATTTTAAATTTTGTAGCCATATTGTTAAATACAATTTACAAGTATCTTCTAACCTCCAAACTAGTCTTGTAACTTGGGGGTCAGTAGGATTCTATGTCTAGGCACAGCCCAGTGAACTTTTTGATTTTTTTTTGTTTTGTAACCGACTTCAAAAGGAAGGAGGTTCCCAATTCGTCAGTATGTTTTATTTTTTATTACTCCACCATTTATGGACCTGGATTTTCAAAATATTTTTTTATTTCATAGGGCTTACTACCAGCTAGCTCCCATTTTTATCAAAACCCCGATCTGATGATGGGATCCTCAAGGGATTGAAGGACCTCCTCAAATAGTATAGGTGCACACGTACTGATTTTTGCATTTTTAGTAACATGTAATGTTTTTTTTTTTTTCACGAACTAATAATTCAATGAGATTAAATGAGCTAAGAGGGTTGTCTTAATAATTTGAGTGATAATAGTTTTGTAAACTCTTACGACACGTGTAAGGGTCGCAAATCATATTTTGAAAATTTTTTTTTTTTTTTTTTTCAATGGTTCTAGTTTTATTTTCCAATAATAATTCAACATGCCCGAAACTGAACTGCAAATCGCAAAAAAAAACACAAAAAAAATCGAGGGCTACCCTGCCGCTTTCAACTTAAGTACTAAGCTCTGTATTACATTTGTTTAAAGGGTTTCGTGAAAGAAATAATGCCAATTAAAAAGCCATTATCAAGTGAGATGGCAAAAAAAGGCGTTTTACATACATCGACCTTTTTATAATTATAAGCTTCGTTCTTTGTTAGCCGCCTTTTGATACTTAACATACAGATTTATATTAAGAAATTCCATGCATACATTCAAACATAAACTCACGCCTTTTTCCCATAGGGGTAGGCAGAAACTACAGAGCACCATCTGCTACGATACTGACATTAATTCCTTTGCTTCGTTTACATTCATACATGTTGTCATACAGACACGGTTGCGCGGTACAACGTACCTGACATAAGGCAAAGACAATAATATTATAAGTAAAAAGGTGTAGATAGGTTACCTAAACAACGTTCGATCTTTAAAAACTGCATACTAATGCACGCACGCGTCCGTTGTCGGCGCGACGCAACACTGAGCTCAAGTGTGGCTAGTTAGCCACATTTTGACGTGTCTCTTGCTGAGCGCTTATAACCTATCTATACACCAGTTTACTTATAATATCATTGGGCAGAAATGAACTTGTAGGACACCATTTTGCCAGTTTTGTTTAAGTCTCATGTCATTGGAAATGACTATACAAGGTGTTTTTTTTTTTTATATCCCATAACTCTAGGGTTATATTCTGTAGGTAAAAATAATACTAAAACTCCTAGAATAGATGGTCCAAAACCACATAGTTTCGGAGATATCATCAATCATAAATAAATTATCAATTGTTTAGTACCCGTAACACAAACTCTGCTTAGCTTGGGACTAGATGGCGTTGTGTGAATAGTCGTGGAATATTATTATTAAGTATTATTATTAATATTATTTTTATTACCTAATTAGTTCAAAAATTGTCACCAGTACGACGAATTTTGTTTTTAACGTCACTTTTCTTTCACGTAAGGGTGTTTTACATTAATCATCGTCACTTTGTCGAATTATTTTGTATGATAGTAAAAAAAAAGGATGATTGAAACATAATTCATATGCCAGTTGATTCTTTGATATGGTCTCAATCATACCCTAGAGTTATGGGATATAAAAAAAAACACGTTGTATATTGTCATCATGCCGTGCACAAATCCAGATTATAGTTACATCCAGTACCCAGAAACTTCAGATTAGGTTAGTTTAGGTTATAAATTTTCTGGGACTTCAATAAGGTATATCTTTACTCGGCGTTTGTTGTGAGGTGGGAACAGGCATAATCCGGTACTCAGTCTAATACCACGAGTTCTTTAATCTCTTATTTTTCCCGAAAACCCTAATCCGAAAGACATATAAAACAACAAAAATTAAACAGCTAACAACTCTTTTAAAAATATTCCTTTCAACACATATTTTATTCACGCACGTAAAGACTAACCAACTTACCTTGAACCGCGGAGAAAAACGGAACTAAATTCACCAACACATTCTAAATTGGAAATAATATCAATGCGTATTGCTTAGCACGACTGTGTCAAACAGTCGTGCTAAGCGTTAGGTACGTCAAAGATTATGATTCGAACCATTTTTTTTTAAATTTTTAAGATGGCATTCCATCTACGGATACTCAATTCTAACTCAGTTTAAATTTTAATGTCATTGCTATAGAATCATTTTGTGTTTCCTATTTTAAAAGTGTTTGAATTGTCTTAATGCTTATGATAAATGTCAAGCATTTGTACTAAACTGACAGTTCGGTTTACAAGTGGCGCCACCGGGCAATGTCAAGAAGTTCTGGTATCTGGTTAATGAAAGGAAACGAACTCATTAATCTCCCTTTGTGTTAGTGATTAATACACTTTTGTTTAGTCTGTGGTCGTAGGGTTGTTCGTGAAAGCAGCGTAAAATTGTAGGGTGGTGGGAAAATAATGGGAAATGTTATTAACTTTGTATCGGGGGTGTGTAATGTAGGGATTCGTAAAGATTAAAAGAACCTTTTTCTGTGTGTGTGTGTGTGTGTGTGTGTGTGTTGTGAAAGTAACTTTGCAGCATCCTTTTTTGTAATCGAAGAGCGTGGCTTCAAATATAGGTAAGTACCAACGCGACTTTCTCAAATTATATAAATACATATTATCTAAGTTTCATGAAAGTTTCTTTTTAAGTTGCTCTATAGTCGCATAAATATTTTAGATGTGATGGCAAAGGTAACATGTAATGTGAATAAAACTAAATAAATATAAAAATAAAGTTACGTTTGTGAGCTGCACTGAAACTCGAAAATAGCTGGACTAATTTGGCTAATTTAAGTCTTGAACATTTGTGGAAGTCAAAGAGATTTAAAATACTATAGAGCGGACAAGCGAGGAAATGTAGAAAAACTTTGATCCCATGTCTCAGTAACGCCATCTAGAATAATATATGAATATTGGAGCGGCAGCGGAGCGGACTAAAAAAAACTCATAGACTAGTGTCCGGCAGGACACACTTTTTCGGACGAAAATTTTTGTTTGTAATGTCCGGTCTATAGGTATTGAATGTCTTTGGTGGAAGTCTAAGGAAACGTTGAACGGTGAAAAAAAAAAAGTCGTTTGTACGGTATACTCGTCTCAAATAAAATAATGTATTTAAATAAGGATTTCGAATCGACAACATAATGTACAATATTGGGATTAACCATGTTTAGAGTTAAAAAAATACGGAAAGTTACCATTACAACAAGTCAACATATTTTTGGTTTTCAATTAATGCGTACACTCTTAAACTTATTTTGTTACTGAACTTATATTTCAAGTCTTATATTTCAGGAATCAATTAACATAATTAATAAAGAGGACATATTCTTTGCGAATAGGTATAATACAATACTGTCTTGATTTTAAAGTGGACAGGGAAAACTAAGTAAATTGTTTGTACATAGAGACGAGCAACGCAGCAGTTGAGTTTAAAATAATGTATTTTGTAACTTTCAAAATCAATGCATTTCAGTAAGGTAGTTAGGTTAGGTAGTTAGGTTAGCTATAGGATAGGTATGGTAAGTTAGGTTAGTTTATACATATACAGGGTGTAACGGAAAGGGTATATACATCCGAAGGGCACGGATTCTCTTGGTGATAAGAAACGACATGGCAACGTTTTTATACATATACATACATAATTGTAAAGTTGAGCCCGCCCGCGCCGTCGCGCCTTCGTCGGTTAGGCAGAGCCCGATAGGTCTGTACTAGGCGCGCAGAACCCGAGATAGATATACTTGAACCTTGCCGGACAGGATTATGACCCTCATAGTGCGGTGACACGTTTGTTATGATTTTGCATTTAATAAACTGTCGATATTAAATAATATCGTGAAGTTTCAAAGTTATTAGTTGGGAGCTGAAATTTTGAGGAAAGACTCGTTATTAAATACTCTATTCACCCTGTTTTTATGTATATACCCTTTCCGTTACAGCCTGTATATGTTGTCATTATAATTCTTTCTAACACATTTTTTTTTAATGAAAGCAGACTATAGACTCGCTAAATAAAAAATATTACTAGTTATTATTGTTTTGGATCTATTTGTTGTCATCTTATTCAAAGTATGTATAATTATATATATTATCTTTACTATATAAAATTCTCGTATCAAAGTGCTCGTTACCAAACTTCTCCTATACGGCATGAATATATTATATAAGATTTGATTGTGTGTTTATTTCTTGTATGTTTGTTGGCATTGAAGAGGCTCCGAAACTACTGGACCGATTTGAAAAATTCTTTCATC
Organism: Euplexia lucipara; assembly: GCA_921972225.1. NCBI lineage: Eukaryota > Metazoa > Arthropoda > Insecta > Lepidoptera > Noctuidae > Euplexia > Euplexia lucipara. Next base: position 1,819,275 of record OV179166.1, on the reverse strand, counting down.
GTTAGGAAGCTACAATATCCCCGGTTGACATTGTTTACTCTACGCGGGTGAAACCGCGTGACGTCTGATAGTGCTATTATAATTATAGCATAGTCTGCAAGAGCTTAAGAACTTAATAGAATACACAAATAATAATTGAAAATCAACATTCCCATATATAAATACTCAATTGTTTTTCCGTCTGGCCTCGCGACGAATAAGTTGTCGCGTGGTAATGAAATTCTGTCCATCAACGAAGCACTTGAAAATAAATTGTTTTCTAGAAGTACGGTCACCCAAAGAAGTAAGTTATATAGACCAAAAATTTTCAGTTCGCACCGTGTTCGGAGGTTTAGTATTTTATCTCAGCGCGCTCTAGGTAGCTGAAATAGGGTACGAAGATACTAAGTAGGAAGGCTTAAGGTGCAAAATTCCAATTTTTATACGTGTTATATATACCTAGTAGCGAATCATATTTTAATCAACATACAACCTGCGACAGAACGTCAAATTACAAAAAAAAAAAACACAAATGAATATTTGTCTTGTGCGGGCAACCGTGTCGGTTTCGCCTTAATAATTAGAATATCCCCAAAATGAAGATGAGTTAGTATAACCGTGAATGCCCTAGTTTAATTTTCGTAGAATGGTAAACAGGAGCGCAGTACAGCGCCCTTCTTGTTCTTTCTATGGGCGCCGCGGCACTCGAAGACTCTTTCTTATTTTACTATTGTGAGCATAATGGCTTAATAAACTTAGGACACACTTAAAAATAAACCGGCCAAGAGCGTGTCGGGCCATGCTCAGTGTAAGGTTCCGTAGTTTCTCGTCCGTCACAATAAGTGTTCAAAATGCTTGCATATACGATTATACTACAAACTTAGTCCACAAATTATTTTGTACAACTTTTTGTTCTTTTTCGTACAAAAGCTGTTGTTTCCATCCAAGTTCAAAATAATTTTCCTAGAAAGTCCTTATAAAGTTTTACATTTTAGATTTTTTTCATATTTCCTTAACTTTTGACATTATTAAAAAATGCTTTTAGTAAACCCCTATTCTTTTTTAAATACCTTTTCAACAATATATCACACGTTAGGGTTGAAAAATTACTTCCCACTTTACGTGTATGGGGGCTATCCTAAAAAACATTTTTTTTTAATTTTTATTTTACCACTTGATACACTTAGTGGTACCAGCTTTCTAGTGCTAACGGTCACAGAGATTAAGTGAGGACGGATGGACAGACGGACGGACAGACAGACATGGCGAAACTGTAGGGGTTCCTAGTTGACTACGGAACCCTAAAAACTGATTGCCTAAAAGTAATTGGAAGTGAAAAGCCTGAAGACTTATTTGTTTTGCTGGCTGTACCTACTCAAGATAGACAAGTTCATTTCATCTTTGTCAGTTTCAGGACTTTCATAATTATAATTATCTACTCGTGTATAATATTGTTGGGCTAAAGGATTTTTTTTATCTATATCATCCATTGATAGACATAGATAATAAAAATAACCAGCAGGCCTAGCCATATTACAAATTCCATTACTATTCTACAGGATGTCTCATTCAAATCGGTCAGTATGGAAAAGTCTGAAACTATAAGACATACGAAGATCTGTTCTGAGGAACCATGTCATCGATTTTAATAACAAGAAAAACTGCATTCATACATTTTAAAAAACATCCTTTCAGTTTCAGACTTTCCCATACTGACCGATTTGAATGAGACACCCTGTATATTCTATTTCTATTATAGAAAGAAAATGGCGTTTATGGAATCAGCTGTTTGTCAACTGTCAAGTATATCTCATTTTCAGCCATATTCCGAATTCTACCCATTAACACTTTACAGTTGATAAACTGCTGATTTCGTATACGCCATTTTCTTTCTATTGTCGCCTTATCGATTACAACAATAGAAATAGAATTTGTAATAATAATAAATAATAATAATAATTTATTGAAACAAGTAACAGGACTCACAGTGTTAGTAACAATACACTTACAAACTACGTGAGTAACAAACAAAGATTAAAACAGAAACAGAATGGATTTCATTACCGCAAGGTGACAGGCCCAGCTGAAACCTTGCAGCAAGTCTTGAGCATCGACGCCGAGTTGCTAGCCTGTCGGTTTTCTATCGGTTATATTTCGGAGAGTGTGCATCGGAATTGCACGATTTAATTTCACCAAGCCCTTTCCATCATCGGACCACCAGACGTACAGCACTGCGCCACCGGTACATGGTAGATATCCCAACCATACGTACTAAACGCTATGGAAACACATTCATTGTGCGAACAGCAAAAGAGTGGAATTCCCTGCCGGTGTCGGTGTTTCCTGATAGCTACAACCTAGGGGTCTTCAAGTCAAGAGTGAACAGGTTGCTTCTAGGCAAGCGTGCTTCATTGTCGACCACATCATCGCTTACCATCAGGTGAGATAGTGGTCAAACGCGCGCCTATCAGTAATAAAAAAAAATAAAAAAAAGCATTGGTTCACAAATACGCAATCAAGCCTGCTAGCTATCATAGACAGGATGCTGTTGGCCCTGCCCCGTACCCTACGGACCAAGGATGCGCACCGCGCGCCGTGTAGAAACAATCCACGCGCGCCTCAGCAAACATCCCTGACGCGCTGCAGTAACGGGGCAACCCCATCAGCACCCTGTATGCGTTATTGTATTGGACGCGAAGAATATGGCGAATATGGCTAGGCCTGCAGGCTCTTTTTTTGTCGTATGACGGTTGAGGCCTCATCATCTGCCAAGCCTCTTCCTAACTATGTTAAGGTCAGGGTCCAGTTTCTCCGGATGCAGCAGTATACCAGTGTTTTACATGGAGCGACTGCCTGTCGGTCCTCGACAACACAGTTACTGAGTAACACGATACTATTTGGTTAAATTGGTTGTCAGATTTTCGGGCTTCTGACTATCTGTAAATGATAATGATAAATGATAAATGATTTATTTATTTTTGTAAATAGGTTTTTTACAAACACTTTTACACGTGGCCTTTTTTAGTAAATGAGAACGGTATTTCACTATTTGACTACTCTGAGAAGAAACACCGAAAGAAACTCAGAGGTCATAGTTAGTCTCTTTTAAAGTCCAGACATTATCTTGGTCAAATCATGTAAGATCCATGCAGATTAGTGTCTGAGATGGTCTTTTGAGGAAAGAACTACACAGAATGAAGGGACCAGATCAGTCAGTGCAAGCATTTGTCAGTAATCGTGAGATTCGTGAGCTCAACTCGGAACTTGAGGAGCTCCACGTGACGACGAACAATACCAAAGAAAGAACATTTGGGTTGGTCCCATAAAGAACTCAAACTGCCAGACAAAATTTAAAATTAATAAATTAAAGAACTGAAACAAATGCCACCGATCTACAAAAGACAGCCGGGAACAACGGCACAACGTGCTTTTCGAAGCACGGAGGAGTCTTGAAATGTAATAAATGGTCACCCATACACGGACGAACCTCGTCATGCGTAGCTTAACCTTTGATCGATCCTTGCGGTTATTATTATTTAGCCACAAGCTCCCCGGCTCTTCAGCCCGAGGTCAAGGCTACGGTACGATTGAGGCCTACTGTTTGCAAATTCACTATTTCCATGTTTACTCAAAGTATTGGATACGTATTGTTTGCCCATACAAAAAGAGAGCAAAATATGAAACGACGTATGCATCCTTTCGTATCGACGACGACGTGGCGAACGTGCTCCGACGTCGCCGCGTCGGACTGTTACACAAAACGCGATCGATCAATGACAGCTTCGGTAAGTAGTGTTCTTTTCAATCGTCAAAATGCAAAAAGTCAAAGTCAAAGTCAAAGTCAAACCATTTGGGAACCACACTATAGACAATAGATTTTACAATATTTTCTACACGCAAAGGGATATGAGATGCTTGTAAGAGGATGTATCTTGATTAAAATCTACTACACTGAGATAGGTACACGGTGATGTAAAATCAGCAATACAGCTGATCATCAGATTAATGTGTTGATAGATACATGGTGCTCAGATATTTACATATATTTGAACTATAGATGATTATTAATTAAATAATTTTTAAACTAAAACTCTAAACGGGCACGTTTCCCGTTGAGAGCGATGCGGATGAACTTTTTGATGTCATATGGCTTTTCTTTTAGTTTTTATTAAGTATGTAATAAATGCATTATTGTTTAGTAAATTTAAATAAGTATAAAATAATAATCATGAAATTAATGTAATAAAAGGAAATTAAAATGACAGCGAGTGATTTCAGATTGATTTCATTTGATTTTGTCAAGACTCTAAACTGTCTTATGAAGCAGGAGCAGCATATTTACATATTTTTATCTTTAATATAATCGGTCGTCGATCAATGTGCCTTGCCTTAGGTTTAGGAATACTTGGTGTATACAGGTGACTCATACAAGCTGAGAATCAACATAATGGTAGTATGCATATTGCTGCTGCTTACGTGCATCTAGACCAGCAAAGCACTTAATTAGACTTTGAAAACTTTTGGAATTTGCCATACGTCCTACACAGATCTTATTCGAAGTCAACACCCCTCGTTTTTCGCAAGTATTTCTAAATAAATTGTATTCAGTAATGAAAAACTGTCCGTCAAACGCGTTCTACCTACTAGAAAATAAATTGTTTCAACGGCTCCGTAAGATGTGTGCATGGGAGTCAGAGAGTTTCATTCATTTTTCACAAAATCATTTGACTGTATTCCTTTGTTTTCATACGAGACTAGCTGACCCGGCAGACTTCGTACTGCCTAATTAAATTGCAATAAACTCCTGTCAAAATGATTTGTAATGTGACATTTTTTTGTTCCTACATATTTTACAGTCGGGGCAAAAAATTATCCTGAACAGAACTGTCACCCTGGTGATAGGGCGTTGTGAATAAGAAATACAATTAAATAAAACTTAAATAAGCATTTAAAAAATAAGTAATCCCTTTATTGTTAATCATGTGAATCATAATTATTAACAAAAATCAGTTTTATTTTCATTGTAGTGCTTTGTGATAGACGATGTTTTTTGTTTGATTATCTGGCGCATAGACAAACAAATCTGATGGTTTTCCAACACGGGAACAGGCAACATACAATTGACCATGTGAGAAACACTGGTTTCCAGATTAATACCACAAACACTTAATGATTGCCCCTGGGCTTGTTTATGGTCATAGCAAAAGCAAGCCGAACTGGAAACTGTAGTCGTTTAAAGTCAAACGGCACATCATTTGGAATAATTGAGATATGCGGTATGAGAACGTCTTCTCCTTTATACTTTCCTTTCAGTATAGTTGCTTCTATCACGTTGTTTAGTAATTTTTTATCGCTAACCGTGTGTTGTTGCAAAGACGCGGTTGGTTGATATTTCGCAACATTATAACTACCGATCCAACTGGCAAATCCAGCGAGTTTAAACATTCTGGTGGATAGTTCACTACATCATCTTGGTTAGTAGCCGAATCAACTGATTTATATTATCCTCGATTCGCCTGTAATTTGTTCTTGCATTTTTAAATTTAATTCATTTACATCTATGTTTTTTGCTCGTTCTCTCAACCAATCGTGGTTCCTGTAATTTTGAGAAACATCTGGAAACACCTTCTGGATAAGTTCATCTTTTGATAGAGTTAACTGACAAAAACTTTGAGAAATGTTAATGCAGCCAGTCAACATGTCTATAGGAAATTTGCCACTGCCAATGTCAATGAGTTGTTTAGAGAATATGTTTCCAGATTGGTCATTTTGCAATTTGACATGCATATTCTTGCTTAAATTAAGTACTTTGACATGTTTCCACAATTGGAGGACTTTAGACATGCATTGAGTTCATCAGCTGGTTTTGATTGTGGAATCACTGGCAATGTTTGACGAAAATCTCCTGCTAATAAAACCATTGCACCACCAAATTGGTTATGATTGCTCCGTATATCTTTTAATGTGCAAATTAACTCTTTGACGTTAGGAACATACCTACATTGTTTAAACAACAGTGAGTACTTGTAATTCAATATGAACTTTATGTACCTAATAGCAATAAAGCTCATTTAAGTTAGAAAACGTTTGTATGGGAAAAAGAAAAAGAGGTTTTCCGGCAATTATTCGAATTTTTCTCGCCGTAAAAACCATTTTTGAACTTCAACAAACATTTAAAAAAAAGAATTGGTCAAATTTGTCCAGGCGTTGATGAGTTATGCGCTTACCAACACATTTTGCGATTCATTTTTATATTATAGACAGGCATTTTCTCTTATTATATTTTGTCTTTCTTCGCTTAAGTTCTGTGAATACACTTGTTGCTGGCTTGCATGTCTTGTGCGGCGGCCGATGTTCGCACGTCGTCCTCTAGGCATTTTGGACTATGGACAGAGTGGTGAATTTAACCTCAAATGCACGATCCACATAATTTACATAGTTCAACTACAAATGCCTGCTGTTGAAATTCAAAAAAAATTTGCACTATAGGTACTCGTTATTGATTTGATGGTTTCCAATTGAAATGTTAGGAAACGAATAACTTATATTTTTTTTACTTTTTTTCACAATTTCACAGTGAACACAATACTTTTCAATATTTACTTTTTGCCTGACATTATGTCAGTTGTCAATCTGTCATTTACTTTTCTCTAATTTTGTGTCATAGTTTTTCATAGTGACTATGAAGGTTGCATCTGATTTATGTAATTTAATTTATTTTTATGTATGTTAGCTCTAATAATGTAATTTATTGTTATTTTTCCTGAATTTTCTTTGCTATAAACCTCACGGAGCCCGAGACCTTTCCAACGAATGCAAAACCGTGCAAATCGGTTCGTGCGTTCTGGAGTTATATCGTCAGGAAGGAAAACCCGACTTATTTTTATATAGTAGATGAAGCGTTCACAGCTGGTTGGGTTTCTCAATTTAAGCAATTCTTTTTGCTTCTTTACGCTGATACTTTATCACGATGTAGGCTATTTCAATAGTTTCTAAAAACCGTTTCACATGATTTAATAGTGTGCCTAAAAGGACCGTACACCGTACAAACATTATTTGTTTCTTTTTAGAGGTTTTGTTTTAGAGCGGAGTCATCTAACACAAGCACTTCTTTTCTTATAAGGTGATCTCCATTACATTGTGTGTTAATAAATTATGTAATTGCAATAAACATGTTTTTTTTTCGCGGGTATTTTAGCACAATAGGCTATCACATTTGACTTAGTTTTAAAAACCTTCTCATAATATGAGAAGGTTTTTAAAACTAAGTCAAATGTTATATATTATATAATTTAATTGTGTACGAACATTATTAACTATATTTAAAAACCACAGTAAAATGAACTGATTATTTAACCGTAGCTTAACCTTCGATCGGCCCAACAGGCTGTTATAATTTAACCCCAAGCTCCTCAAAATACATACAATAAAAACGTTTTTTATTTTGTCATATTGCCTTTTGACTCGTGTCCTATTGGACAAAAGTCTATGGGTTCAATTTAGAACGCTCCGCTGCCACTCCAATGTTGCTATATTATTCTAGATGGCGTTTTTTTATAATTTGACAGGAGAGGGATATCCTCATGGACGCTCACACTGACCCACTGGGAGTCAGTCTGGGCAGTGCCGGACTCTTACCGGCTAAAACCCACTCCTGCCTTTGCTTTTAGTGTCCTCTGACATATTCAGAGCCCTTATGTTTCATTTTGTCGTTTCTGATAATTATTTATTTTGTTGTGGAGAGATGTGGTGGTGTGTACCTATTTTGTTTTCATATAATATTGTATACACCTTTTTTGCATCTTCATTTTATGTGATTCTATTATCTATTTTGAAATATGTTTTTAATTTTTACTACTTTAAATTTACCGATAAATGACTGTCTTTATGTAATATCTATTTGAATGATTTTTCTGTAATTTTGCTTCGCATGTCTATTCCATCATTTTAATTGAGAGTGTTTATAAATATCGCCGGTTTCCTATTAATGGCATTTGTTGAATATACTGAGTTCAATTCAATTTATATAATATAATTTTAACCATTATATAATAATATAATTACTTACTTATATAAATAGCATACTTATGTTAAAGTTTTAACTTTTTCTGAGAAATTTTTTAAGTGTCAAGAGGGAGAATTTTTTTTTCGCGTCTAATATCAATTTTTGTCAGTCAAAATGGTTAGGGGGCTAATTACGTATATATTAGCTGAAAACCGCGTCAAAATGCTACCCCTGGTTAAAAAGTAATTATTCTAGATGGCGTTACTGAGACATGGGATCATTTTTCTATGACATTTCTTCGCATTTCCTGACTCTAAAGTATCTTAAATCTCCTTGGGTAGGCCACTCTGAATATACATAGATATGAGAAGGCTTAGGTAGACTCCATTCTCTTCAGGAACTAGATCAGTGCCAAATAGCATAAGAAGTGGAATATCTTTGGCGAATCATCGGCAGACGGTAGTTATAAATCATAATCTATTGAAAAGACATGGTATACTGATTCATGCGATTGGTGCAAGTTTAGAGAGATCCGCGAAAGTAAGAATTGCGCTGCGTCTCTTTAAAACCATGTTGTTTTACTAATGGTTTTCTGACTTTTAAGTTAATGACTATATACAGGCTTTGAACTCAGGAGGTTCCAACTCAAACTCAAACTCTTTATTGCATTTATATGTTATATATTATACTAAAGTAATTGTTTTTTTTGTGCTTTTCCCCGTTCATGGGTAAACAGGCTCTTATTATTCTAATTTTCGCATAAATTCTAGTTCTCGCATTTATGCCTCTCGCACTTTTATGCTGCATACTGTCTCTTTCTTTCTTAGTTGTACTTAGTTGTAACATTTACTGCCTCGTTGGACTGTGGTCGCAAGCGCTTCTGCTAAGCATGTGGTCTCGGGTTAGATCCCCGGGTCGGGCAAAGTGTTGTTGAGTGTTTTTCCATCTGGAATTTCTAAGTGGCAGGAGTCTGGATTTGTGCCCTTAATTGTTAATTTGTGGGACTTAAACAAAACTGGTAGAATGTGAGATAGAAGACTTTTTGGCCTGGCACAGGTTTTTTTTTGGTCTTTATTGTTTACTTAATTTTTGTTTTTTTTATAAATCGGTTGTATTTTTATTTTAAATTTATGTTTCTGTGCGTCCAAAAAAATGATTTTCTTGCTTCCTTAATTTTCTTTGTAGAACTCTGCCTAGCCCTTAAGTGTGTGGTTATGATTGTGTAGAATAAACACCTTTTCAACCGACCCGCTACTTCTTTTAACTTGCACCTCACGAATATTTTCTTCTCCAAGTTTAAAGGAAATTGGGTTACCATCGTTAATCACAGGAAGTGACGTGTCGCCGTGTACTTCCGGCCGACCCTTACAGGCTAACCGACTTTCAAAGTTTCTTTTGAGGCGTTCGAACTAGTCTGATAGGATCTTTATTACGGCTTATGGGCTATTAGAAGTGGGGAGATAGTTCCAACGGGTTCTACAGGGCCGTTTCAGAGGACCGGTTGTGTTTAGAGCAGCATAATTTGTGAGTGTTTTTATCCGACTGTTAAAAAGGATTATGTATTTCGCGCGTTTCTATACAACATTATTTTTGAACAGTAACAGGCTGGTTATATTATCAAAAATCAAAATCAATCAAAATCAAAAGTCATTTATTCAAATTAGGCTGAGGATCAGCACTTTTTGAACGTCGAAATTACATAAGACAGTCCCCCAAAAAGTCCACCCTTCGCCACTTCCTAGTGTTTTTGCTGGGAAGAAGAAGCGGCGGAACAAACTCCCCAGCAACACATCTGTCTGATAAGTTAGAAGAACTTGAATTTACACAGTACAATTAGATATAATTACAAAATAATTAAAAGAAGTTATTTACTACATGTAAGCTAGCACTATGTTGAGTAACATACAGAATACCAGTAATATATAGCTACCGACAATAAAACTAACTTAGCTCAAGCAAAAGCAACTGACTAATAAAATACATAAATCAATACAATATTATTAAATACATAAATCATGTGTTATATTAACAAGTTAAATTGTAGGTAAGTATGTAATGTTTTCCCAAAGGGTATCAACAGGACCTTTTCACTATACCTTCGCTGTACGTCTGTCCAAGCATCAGTGTTTCCTGAAATTAATATAATTCGAAAATTCACAAAGATTGTAGGTATTTAAAATATGTAAGTAACTCGCCGAAATTTATTATAGTGCTTAGTATTTTATCAGTCAAGTCCTTTTATTTGATAGGAGATTGAAAAAAAACCGCTCGGACCGATTTTCATCAAAGTGTGCGTGTATGATTAGAATAGATGTATGAACGTAAACGAAGCAAAAGCAGTAGGTATGTAAGAATCGTAGCCAATGGTGTTTCTGCCTACCCCGATGACGAAAATGCGTGAGTGTACAAGTATACGTCAAGCATTTGTGGTAGGGCCTCATGCAATTATAATATTGTTTTAGGATTTTGGTATATTTTGTTATAACCAAAACTTTTAGATGATATATTTCTTAAAGAGTCGTCCACTTTTCTTTAACACAAGGACACTGTATATTTTTATGGCCACTATTATATGTGACCCAGTTTATAAGTAAAACCCGGAATTTTTCACCCATTTCCATAGAATTATATACACCATAAAAGGAAATTACATGCACTCAACTTGATAAATGATAAGTACGCAGAATCCTACAAATGTGTAGGATATGAGTGAAGATATTTGTAACTCTTTCACGAAATAACTATGTAATAGATTTTAAAGAATTTTGACAGCTATTTTGACTGGCATGTTGGTCTAGTAATTAGTGGTCCTGAGTGCTATGCTGGAGGTTGTGGGTTCGATCTCCACCCAAGACAAATGTTTGTGTGATGAATACGATAATTTGTTTATTTATTTATTATTTATTACTTTATAAATATATAAGTATGTCTAGTACTCAAAGCCCAAGCCCTGCTTAGTTTTGGGCTTGATGGCGTTATGTGAATGTTGTGGAATAATTATATTTTATTTATTATGTCGTAGCTTACATGAAAATAACAATAAACCCAAAATAATTATGGTATTGTGTTATTATATGTTAAATAACTCAGAAAAAATCTGTTTTTTCAAAGAACATAGGAATTCGGTATGTAATGGACAATTACTATCCGCGTGTCGGACTTTGCTTACCCGTCAATATGGTCTATATTGACGGGTAAGCAAAGTCCGACACCAGTGAGGCTTGTACATCATAAATCCAAATAATTTTCCGAATTCAAATAGCAATCTGACCGCTCCGTTACACAATTTATACCACGAATTGCACGACTTTTCGTGAACTAAAGATCTTGGTATCTTATCGACAAAACATGCGAAATTGGACTCTATCATGTGAACCTTAAGGTCTTCATAACATAAATCAACGTTCACAGAAATTACTTAAAAGAAAATTGTTTTCCCAAAGTTAGTATTTCCTTTCGTTTCGAACTTAAAATATACAAGTTTTAATTAATGTAGACAAATTGTGTTCTAGTGTTTTGTTTAAGAATTGTTCGGAGTGATTACAGTTTGTTGGGTTTCTTACAATTGGTTTCTGGAGTAGTGATTCTTCTGGTTTCTGGCTTTAGGCATCTCGCCTACATTGAAATGTATAAAATCATATGTCCTTCTGACACTTCACAATCTCAGGTCCAGTTGAAAACTAGCGTCAGGCACTAGTTGTCTGACATTTTTGCTGAACTGGACCCTCTTGGCGCAGCAACAAGACACACAAATTTTTTGTTCTGTTAAGTTTCTATTTCGATCGTTTAATTTGTTTTAATTAAATTTTTCTCTATTTTACTATTGTTTTGTATATTATAGTGTGTCTTTTGGGCCAAATAAATTCTTTTTCTATCTTTCTTTCTTATGACTAACTTATGCATGACCATTACTAAGTCTAGAATAAAAAATAAGTTTTTTGTGTATATTTATTACATATTATCTTTTATGATATTTATCATATTTATTTTTTACATATCTATATATAAATAAACTATGTTATCTACTCTTTCAAATTTCTTGCGGAATTGCACCTACCACTGTTTCTGCCTGTCTGCATGACCTAAAAGTTGACTGGTAGAAAATGCCTATGGCATTAAGTCCGCCTATGTACATTTGTGTGCTTGAAGTATTAAATAAATGAATGAACAACGCTATGTTGTTACATACATACATATACATACATAAACTCACGCCTTTTTCCCACGGGGGTAGGCAGAAACTACAGAGCGCCATATGCTACGATTCTTACATACTTCTTTTGCTTCGTTTACATTCATACATGTTGTCATACACGCACGCCGGTTGCGAGTACTACGCACCTGTTGTTTTATTTATTTATCCTCGCATTAAAACAACCCCGTACAGCAACAATACACAATAATAATAACATTATTATTCTGTAACTTTCACACAACGCCATCTAGTTCCAAGTTAAGCAGAGCTTGTGTAATGGGTACTAAAAAACTAATGAACAATACAACAATACACAATACCTATTTATTTCTTAATACATACATATTTGAGATACACTCAGATACATAATGCAGTGATAGCCTAAGGATGTGGCGGAGAGCCATGATATATGTCTCGAGTTCATACCCAATGCACGCATCTCTGACTTCTTTACTGTATTTGTGTCTCTTATTATAAATAAACGATTATTATTATTATTTATTATATTACTTTTCTGATTCAGGTGCGTATTGTATAATGTTGCTCCAGGGCCTTGCTGACTTAGCATTACATGCCGTCGAGAAGTATCTATCAGGCGGGTTTCCTCACGAAGTTTACACACACAGGTCCATTGTTTTACCACAGTCTAATAACATACAGTCGTCCGACGAAGCTGTCTAGACAGGGCAATCGTGCGGGGTGTGAGGGGCGAGACGCGGGAAAGCCGCTCCCGCACTGCGAACAAACCGATGTTCGTAGTGCGCGAGGTATTATTCAAGTCTAACGCGTGTAGAAGTCGTAGGCATTTTTCCAGAGATCAAAGGCGTCGTCCTACTGTATTAATATTTACACTGTGGTTATACACACACGCGTAATTGTGTGTGATGTAACGTGTTGGTAATGCACATTTGTCCTCCGTGATAGATCTATTTTTCTTTTCTATCTTCCATTGGATAACTGTTGAAGTTAGCCACGAATACGAAAATTTTCCACCGTCCAAGCAGAATTCTACTGATACTAAAGGCACAAGTTATTTCCCTACCGGCTTTAAGAGGCAGCTGTATCGATAAATTCCTTTTATCGTTCTCTGCCGATCAAATAGATTCCAAGGTTTATCCGTATCGTTGACCTTTGCGACTGACCGGATTGAAAAGTATCGTGATGTCGGTATTTGGGTCGAACTAACAATATTATACTTATCGGTGTTTTTTTGGGTTCTTTACCTAAGAGGTGCCAACAGGAGTTCGTCTGTCTGTCTGTTAGCGGGTTTCTTAGCCTCTGGCAAAAACAGGGTCTACTGATCCTACTTTCTAGGTATCTTAGACAAAGTAAAACACCCTTACGTGAAAGAAAAGTGACGTTAGAAAGAAGATTCGTCGTACTGGTGACAATTTTTGAACTAATTAGGTAATAAAAATAATATTAATAATACTTAATAATAATATTCCACGACTATTCACACAACGCTATCTAGTCCCAAGCTAAGCAGAGCTTGTGTTACGGGTACTAAACAACTGATAATTTAATTATGATTGATGATATCTCCGAAACTATGCATTTTTGGACCATCTATTCTAGGAGTTTTAGTATTATTTTTACCTACAGAATATAACCCTAGAGTTATGGGAAATAAAAAAAAACACCTTGTATATGTCGGAGACGGTCAATAGTATGAAGCGAAAATGAAACGCAGCACGAGTTTCGAGAGATGACAACATTGCAACGACGCGATGACGGCTAACTTCGTGCTACGACGGAGCCTATAAAACGGAGGAACGCTACGACGACAGCCCCTTATCATCCTGCCGTCGTGGAGTCAACATCACCTCCACGAAGGAACTGTCATTCGTTTTGTTGTGTTTTATTATTTGAAAGTGTAAAAATGTAACGGTTAAGTCATCCTGAACATACGTTTCTGCTTGTAACCCATAACTCCGAGATAATAAGACATGTTCGACGATGAAGATTCAACCCCAACCGGAAGCCTTCTCCGACATATATGTATATACTAATATTATGGAGAGTAAAGATTTGTAGTTTTGTATGTTACAAATAAACTTAAAACTACTGGACCGGTCGGGAAGCTATATTATCCCTTTGTGACATCTACTACTTTCTGGCTACTTTTTATCCCTGTATTCCCATGGGAATGCATGTCGTGATGGCCCAGAGGTTAAGGCACCTACCTCTCATGCACGAGGTTGTGGTTCGAATCCGGGCAAGTACCAATGTGACTTTTTCAATTCATAGGTACTTTCTTAACTTTATCTAAGACATCATTGACATCGGTGAAGGAAAACATCGTGAGGAAACCTGGACTTATAGTTAATGTAAGTTTGAAATCGCCAATCCGCCTTGAGCAAGCGTGGTGATCAATGCTTGAGCCTTCTCTGTATGAGAAGAGGCCTTTGCCCTGCAGTGGGACAGTAACAGGCTGGTATATATATATTCCCATGGGAACGGAAACTACAAGGATGAAACCGTCTGACGTTCGCTAGTAACTTATATAAGTCTAAAATTACCAGGCTGAAGAGAGTTTAAATCATTTATATAGCAATAAATTCTGTTTAATTACAGTAATCAAATAAACGTAGTCATATACAAATTTTAATATCTAAAGCCCCTTGTCCATAAAATCACTCAGTAATTGGATTGAACATAAGGCGTCAACTTAATTGAAGTCGCGGACTTACAATTAATTGAATTAATGGGATCTTTCCATTAATTACCGGATTGATCCGCAAAGGGAGAATGGGCTGGTAATATGATCCATTTTTTGCCAATTAACGGTAATGGAGGATATTCTTAATTATGTAATGAAAGTGTGGAAGAGCTCTCATTTATTATTAACCAAAGAGATTTAAAATACTATAGAGCGGGCATGTCAAGGAAATGTCATGGAAAAACTTTGATCCCATGTCTCAGTAACGCCATCTAGAATAATATATGAATATTGGAGCGGCAGCGGAGCGTACTACAAAAAACTCATAGACTTGTATCCAGCAGGAAACACTTTTTCGGACGAAAAATTTGTTCGTGATGTCCGGTCTATAGGTATTGAATGTCTTTGTTATTAACCAATTATAATTAATAATACTGTCCCACTACAAAATTCTCTTCTCATTTAAAAAAGGCATGATTGAACAATCACATCTGCTGGCATAAGCTGCCCGTGAAAACTTGAATGAAGTGAACTGTCAATGCCTAACATTAGTATGGAATAACAGCTCAATTCAACTTTACTTCACCCACACTTTCACGGGTTGAATTTTACAAAATCGCACTATTGAAAGCGTGTTAGACTTATACTCGTATAATAGGTACTACGTTGTTGTGTACATTAAGAAAGAAAAAAAAGAGAGAAAGAAAATACTGTATTTGGACGCACAGAACATAAAATCAAAGAATTGTTGTTCTTTTTGTTGTTAGTTGAATTGACATTAAAAAAAAAAACAAGAAAAGATTAAAAAACTATAAACAAATATAAAAAAAAAAACAATGAAAAAAAACTTGTGCGAGACCAAAAAGGCGCCTAGGTTAGGTTAGGTTAGGTTTAACGGGCAGGGGTGCGTGCAGAAAACCTCCTCGTGTGCCTGATTGCTGCTGGTTCCTTTCGAATACGTTCGGGGGAAAGAGCAGTCGTCGGGCCGGTGCACCCTGGGCACAGGCAATAATCGAGAGATTGTTGTATGTGGCGAATTTCTGCGGCCACTCTCCACCTCTGCTTACAGAGGGTAGGAAGAGTGGACTCTGGAGGGGCCCTTTTCAGGGCCATCCGCGGAGGCGGGTCCGAGGGAGCGGTTTGTCCGAGTGCGTCTCGGCTTCAGGGTCGACGGGGTCGCGAAGGCAGTCGGCCGGAGGCAGCCCCGATGACCCTTGTCGTGGGGGGAGATGGCCCTAGGGGGGGTCGATTTCTCCCCCAAGCTGCTCGCTCGGACCCGGACTTTAGGCTTGACACGGAGGCGATGGGTGGGCGTCAGGCGCGGGGGCGCCTGCGCTCGCATTGCACCCGTGGCCACCTTAGTCGGTCCCTTCAGGGAAGCCAAGCGGGGTAATCGTCGGCGGGGGACTGGACGTGACGGCTATGCTGGATTCCTAGTCCCCCGCCAATACGAAGAAGCGGGAAAAACGCTGGGTTGTTTTAGTGGGTATACCGGTGCGGTAAACCGGGGAGTCCCACATACCCCCCCCATCCCCCGATGGGCGGGTATGCGTAATTGTCATTTTTTCCCAGCGCAAACAAAACAAGGTTTAACGGGCAGGTGTCCGCAACTCCACGACCAAGCGCGTATTTTGCGTACGGGTGGGAATGTGCCCTATTCCATCCATCCTAGCTCCTCGAAGAAGGCCAGCAGCGGTTTAACGCTACTGGCGATCTCTCGGGTTTCCGAAGAACTTAGCCCTGTATGCGGCAAACACTGGGCAGTTGAGAAGCACGTGCGATGTCGTCTCGTCCTCCTCGACACATGCTCTGCACAGTGGGCTGTCTGTAACACCTAATACAAAGAGGTGTTTGTTAAATGGCCCGTGGCCTGTTATGGCAGCTGTGAGTATTCGCAGCTGCTGCTTATTCAGCCGGAGAACCTGTCTCGTGAAACGGCTATCAATTGTGGGAAGTGCTTCCCTGGCTTGCCTGCACTCACTTTGGTCCGACCATAGCTTGCCGTGTTGATCCCTGGTGCGTTTCCTTACCAGGGTGCGTAAGTATCCGAAGGGGAGTGGTACAACAGGTTCAGGTCCCATTGCCACCATGCTTGAACCCCTTCTGGCGAGTTCATCAGCGGCGTCATTGCCGCGAGAGTCGCTGTGTCCTTTGATCCATTGAATGGTTACTTTATTGAAGGTACCCACCTGATTTAGTCGGTGATGGCATTCGTTTAAGAGTCCCGAGTTGGTTGTGTGACTGTTTAGGGCTTGCAGGACTGACATGCTGTCCGACAGTATGCGGATCGAATGGTCCTGTACCTTCCTTGCTGTGATAGCTGTGGCCGCCAATGAAATGCCCAAGCATTCGGCCTGGAAGACCGTGTTGTGGGCCCCCAACGGTGTAGCTATGTGTATGTTGAAATCCTCCGAGAAGATACCAGCACCCGTACCAGTACCTGTCTTGGATCCATCCGTGAAAATTCGCAGCTCTGTAGGGCGTAACCCCTCACACCTGCGATCCTCGTGGAGTTGAATTTTGTATTTTTTATCAAACATGAATTGCTTGGGAATACGATCGTTTATGGCTTTAGTCATGGGGAGTTCAGTATTGAGCTCTTCCAATAACCTGGTATGCTGCGTCTCTTTCTTACCCCAAAGATTTAGTGTATTGAGGCGTACTGCCGCCATCGTCGCTTCTTGTTTTATGAACAGATGAAGCGGCGGAAGTCCCAACATGGCTTCGAGTGCTGCGGTCGGAGTAGTCCTCATGCAACCTGTGATAGCCATACAAGCTAACCTCTGTGTTTGTTGTAATTTGTTTGAGGCTGTGGCAGCCAGAGTATGATTTTAGGGGATAGGCCCCACTTCTTACCTATCATTTTCCTGCACTGCCAGAAGGTGATACAGGCCCTGTTTAGTTTATTGTCTAAATGATTACTCCAGTTTAACTTACTGTCAAGGATGACCCCTAGGTACTTGACTTCGGTGGCCAACTGTAGTTCTGTATTAAAAAGTTTGGGTAGGCAAAAAGGGCCTAGAGCTCGCTTATGGGTAAACATGACTAGTTCAGTTTTTGTGGGGTTCACTGACAGGTCAAATTCTCTACACCATCGTTCTACAATTCGTAGTGCTTGTTGGGTAAGGTTGCAAATCGTCCCAGTCACCTTCCCCGACACGAGGATTGCAAGGTCGTCTGCGTAACCTATGGTATAGTAGAGATTAGCATTGAGTTTATGAATTAGATCGTTTATTACCAAGTTCCATAGAAGAGGGGATAACACCCCTCCCTGGGGACAGCCTCTAGCTATCATGGCCGAGTGCTGCTCTCCTTCAAGGTGAACCACTCGCTTACTCAGCATGTTTGTAATCCAGCTTGTTAGCACCTGATCGACTCCGTGTTTGGAGAGAGCGGTGCTTATGCTCGAGAAGTTTGTTTTGTCGAAGGCTCCTTCGATGTCAATGAACGTGCCCAAGCAGGTACCCTTGTGCTGAATCGCTTCTTCTATGCGGGTGACCACCAAGTGAAGTGCGGATTCCGTTGACTTACCTGAGCTGTATGCATGTTGGTTACCGTGCAGTGGTATGTTTTTCAACGCACCATCTCTTAACTCCCTATCGCACAGTCTCTCCAGGGTTTTTAATAGAAAGGAGGTCAGGCTGATTGGTCGGTAGGATTTGGCGTTTGTATAGTCACTCTTACCTGGCTTAGGAATGAATATTACTTTCACTTCCCTCCATCCTTTAGGCACGTAGCCATGGGCCAGGCACGCTCTCAGGATTGGCAGCAGTTTCAAGATCGCGGGGAACCCACCCCACTGCAGTAGGGCGGGAAAGATACCGTCCGGACCAGCTGCCTTGAAAGGATGGAAGCTTTCGATGGCCCATTGGAGCTTTTCCTGCGTGATCATCTTGTTCGCGTATGGCCAGTCATTTACCGATGGTGTTTTGGTTACATCTAGCCAGTCGATTTCCTGTGAGAAGACGCACCCAGGGAAGTGAGTTTCAATCAGGACGCGTCTCGTCTCTTCCGGAGATGTAGTAAGTGTGTTGTCAGGCTTTCGGAGAGTATTGGGCCCAGATGTGCTCTGTTGCGCCAGTATTTTCCTTACCCTGTTAGCTTGTTGGCAAGATTCGATATTGCTACAGTACTTCCTCAATCCTGTGGTACTTCTGAATCTGATGCATTTAGGCGCCTAGCAAATAACATTAGAAGAAGATCTAGTGACAAACATTTCAAGTAGTAGTATGCTTAGATGATTTGGTCACGTCCGTCTTCGATAGGATGAATGAAAGGCGACTAACAAAAGGTATTAATAAAGCAGATCATGTAAGTGTAAACGCCGGGGTTATCTTAGATAGAAATACACTGACCTTATTGGTGAGTTCTTCAGAAAGTTCAGGAGCGAGTGTGGTTTTATGATATTTATCAAATTTATTAAAGTTTATTATATAAATAGATTATTACTTCTCTTCAAATTTCTTACGGATTGCACCTACCACTGTTTGTCTCTGCATGACCCAAAGACATTCAATACCTATAGATTGGACATCACGATCAAAATGTTCGTCCGTGACTTGTGTCCTGCTTGGACACAAGTCTATGAGTTTTTTTTAGTACGCTCCGCTGCCGCTCCAATATTCATTTATTTTTCTAGATGGCGTTTCTGAGACATGGGATCAAAGTTTTACTATGACATTTCCTTGACATGCTCGCCCTATAGTATTTTAAATCTCTTCGGCATGACCTAAAGGTTGACTGGTAGAAAATGCCTAAGGCATTAAGTCCGCCTATGTACATTTGTGTGCTTGAAGTATTAAATAAATAAATAAATAAAATTGACGTTTGTGTTTTTTTTTATTTAAAATGGGTCTACTCTTGACCTCAATCTTGTCTTGTTGTTTTGTGAACGTAAACAAACCAAAAAAAGTATGTACGGATGACAAGAAGTGTAATGTTGAAAGCAGGTGGCGCTCTGTAGCTTCTGCCTACCACCATGGGAAAAACGCGTGAGTTTATATACTAAGTATGTGTAATATTATATATTATTATGTTTGTAAGTATGTTTTCAAAAATTGTGTTTATCATTTCCGACTTGATTCGTAGTAGTGTTTGTACCATCGAGAGACTAGACCTTTGAGGCAGTCTTAATGAAGACTTAAAACAATTTACAAAAATCTACTCATTTTACTACGTAAACTTTATTAATATTATTCAAAATGTTAACGGTATACTAAAATATTATTAATATCCACAGTGAGCTGGCGAAACACAATTTATCAGACCCCAAGGGGATTTAAGGGATATCCTTCCGCAGAGTATAAGGATGTACCGGTTTTTATCGATACGTTTTAGGAACGTAACGATATTTTCTTTTAAAGAAAGAAAAATAATAAAGCAAATTGTTAGTTTGAGACACGTCCAGGACATAACAAAAAGCTAAAAACAGGTTACCAGTAAAAAAATATTCCAGAAGTGGGATAGAACAGGCTAAAAAAGTGAATAAGACTGCTCTAAACTGAAAATATTGCAAGTGTGTGTAGGGAAGTGGCGGACAAAATAAATGACCTGTGGTCTACTTTAGCTTTGGATCGAAAGAACCATATGACATGGGGCTAGCTGTAACAATAAGGAAATAGGATAATAAGTAAAGTTGACATTGTTGATTTAAACTAAAACTACTAAACATGTCCAGTGGCTACGATAAATAAATACTCTTTTTCCTACGATTCTTTTAACCTTGTTGAATAATAAGGTCAGCATTTCTATAATATATATTTCTACTCCTGGGATGTCCACTACCATAAGCCTTGTTGCTTATCGTTCATTCAACCACTCAACATGACGGAACTATCTAAGCATTCGCTTTTATTAAAAATAGTATTAGCGTAAAATACTACGCGCTTTCAGTCGCTTCTATGAGTCGTAACGTGGGGTCAACCTTGTTATCTTTACAAAAACATGGTACGAAATGCAACAAGATTTAAAAAAAAATGCATTTTTAGAGCTTAGCCAGTTCGAACAATAAAAAACCTACAAAATAGTAGTAAAAATATCGACAACACAAGTGCCCATCCCTAAAAAAACTAGAAGGTGCAAAATACTTATATAATACGTACATTTTAAAAGTGCCCGGTGTTTCCTGGACGGTTTTTACCGTTAAGTCGCGTAACCCCCACGATCTCTTTTTAACCGTTACGGGTTTTTGTAATTTTTAAACGTTTAAGTTTCTAAGGAGCAGGTTGGACAGAAAAGACGTAAGGCGAGGACAGGACGCAGACAGTGCTGCAATGGTGTCTTTTAAATGGATTTTTGTGCAAAATGTAAGTTAGTGTTGAAATGCGGTTGATGGATTACCCTATCGAAGTTTTCTCTACTTATTAGTTTTGGTTCATACAGACATTCCCTTTACAAACAGTACGAACAATGTGCGTCTTTATTGATGAAACGGTTTTGTTTTATAGTGTTGTGGTTGTTCGTAATACTGGACACACTTTTTTAATTATATTTTCCTTCTTGTCTCTAAAATTTATTATGTCTATTTTATGCAAACCTGTTGTTAACATGGTTACTGAAATGCAGATTTGTTTGAAACTTTTATAGAAGGGACAGAGCGGAGACATGATATGTCGTCGTCTTTGTCATATTGCAACTCACACAGAAGTGATGAGCTGCAGATGGGCCGAGGACCAATGTCCTTACCCCACATTGTACTCTAACAGACGTACCTGGGCTGCGAATAAGGCAAAGGTAGTGACACCACATGTTGCAGACGACGCTCTTGTCTCATCGAATGCTTTTTATTTCTTTATAATTTAAAAACTCGCGCCCGTGCCCTGTCTCTGACCTGATCGTGACGATCCACGTCAAATGTTTCTCGTATCTGATTTCACCTTTAAATAAACTGTTGCAAAAAAAACAGTTTTCGGTAATTTTATCCTAGAAATTGTGGTTTTCCGGTTGAGTGGTAGTTTCAACTTTTATAACTTTCGGTTTTGTTGGCTTACTAATTTATATTGTTTTTTTTTGTAGCTATATTAATAATCATAAACATATTGCAGAACTAATACCTCTTTTCATACAGGGAAGGCACGACATGCTTACTCAGTACGGCTAGCTGATTCCAGACTTTAATGATAAATCTAGTTCCACTGTTATCAGTGATGTTTAAGATGAACTTAGAAAGAACATAAGCTATTCCATGGATGGGTGTTATTATGACCCAACCGTACCTAGGCAAGCACGTTACGTAAGAAGTAGTCAGAAGCCTGAAATACAAACAAAGCAACAAACTGGTTAGTTTAACCAAGGGGTAATGTGAAGCCCAGTCTCTGGGTCGTGGAGGTAAGATACGCAGTCACTCCACGTGTATCGCTGGTATTTAGCTGCATCTGGAAGCTGACCCCAACATAATTGGAAAAAGACTAGGCGGATGACGAATACCTATAATATGTTTAATTAATTTAAATAAAAATGTAAAATTAAAAACGTAATTAATCAATTTTATTTATCTATTTAGATTCGGACAACATAATCCACTTTGATAGTAAAATATCTTATCACTAATGTTAGTAATACACAAAAAAGAAAAACAACTGGTGGCTGCAATAACATGTGCAGAGAATGGCAGATCCAGAATTTGTTAACCAACTATTCTCCCCACATAGTGCCTCAGAAAAGGCGAGTAAGGGCTCTCCACCACTTTTTTCAGGATGCTATTGTCACTGACCTGCGTTCTAGGCATCAGCGAAACTTGTAGGTTGAATAACTATTTAAAAAAATATTTTCTAATTAATATGCTACGGTTGCCAACTCTCAGCTCTCACTGTTTTGACAGAAAAACAACAATAACAACTAAATCCCATAACAATTTTACTTAACAACTTAATCCCCGTATAATACAGTTAAGTCCCTTTAAAATCATGAACACGGCACCATAATATATTAGATTGTTTACGTAAATAAATAGCAGGGCAGACATACCCGGCTTCCCGGTACATTTGCGTCACCTGTAAAGGCTTCAATAACTCAAGGAGTAAAACGCTGTTTAAGCTTATATGGGGCTGACTGTTACACCGAAGCGTTATAATCTATCCGGCTCGAAGGACCAAAAACATGCACGGTTGTCGTCGTTCGACTTTTAACTAACAATTAATAAAAAAACTACTCTTTCATTTAAAATTTCAATACTTTTTTATCAAAATTTAGTTAAAGTTATTGGCTATCTTTACATTGCCAGTGACTAGCTGGCGTCCAGCAAACTTTGATGACAACTGAGATATTATACAAAAAAATGGTATTGCACTTTAAATAAACTTCAAGTTACGTCGACCATAAGATGGGGTACAGTCCGCTTCGTCACATCTCCACGAGTCCGTATGATGTCGTCCTAGATACACTCTGATGATAGCCAATACACAATACCAGCTGTTAATCACACAGTTAATGGTTGAGCACTTTGCCCAGTGATCATCAGTTCATCACTAATGAACTGTCCAGGGAAATACGCAATACGAGTAGCCCCGCTGACTGGTAAGACCAAAATGAACAGTTAATGAATGTACAGTAGTCATTGCTTTGCTTTTTACAAAGACATTCAATACCTATAGACCGGACATCACGAACAAAATTTTCGTCCGAAAAAGTGTGTCCTGCTGGATACAAGTCTATGAGTTTTTTGTAGTACGCTCCGCTGCCGCTCCAATATTCATAATTATATTATTCTAGATGGCGTTACTGAGACATGGGATAAAGTTTTTCTATGACATTTCCTTGACATAGTCTTTTAAATCTCTTTGGCTTTTTACTTATTGATAGCAGCCCCGCTCCCGTCCCCGCAGCTCCTCCCCGCAGCGCTGCTCGACCGATGACGCGACCATCTGGGCCGGTGGTCATTTCGAGCGACCCAGAAACTCTCCCCGCAAAGCCCGTGCCTACGAAAGCAACGGACCGAGCTGATGATGACGGTTTTGTGACAGTGCAAAGGAGGAAACGCCGTCAGCGAAGCTGTAAGAACCGCTCCGGCAAGGCTCCTGTTGAGCCCAACGCTAAGCTGCGTGCCGCGAAGCCGAACACCCCGGTGTACATCTCTCGCCTGCATTACACCACTGAGGCTAAGGACATCGAGGAGTACGTGCGCCAGAGATTAAAGTACACGCCAAGAGCACAGCTACTGGAGTCGCGCCGCAACGTCAATTTCAAGGCGTTTGTGGTGCGCATCCCAACGTGTATGCTCCATTTGGTGCTGGAAGAAAGTTTTTGGCACAGGATGTGGTGTTCCGTCGCTTCCGCGGACAAATTCCACAAGAACGCACGTAATTTCGTGCTAGTGAAGTGATACTAACATAGTTATAAAAAAAATTAAATTAAAAATTTAAAAAACCCCCAACGCAAAAAAGTAAAACATTTAAAAAGTTAAAAATAATACTTTAGCCATGAAATTTTACTTCACGTCGGGGTACCTAGTAAGGAATGTTCCTAGTACTTGTAGGTATGTTGGTACTAATTTTAACGGTACCCCGACGTTACGTAAAATTTCATGGCTAAAGTATTATTTTTAACTTTTTAAATGTTTTACTTTTTTGCGTTGGGGGTTTTTTAAATTTTTAATTTAATTTTTATTTTAAAATTTTTAAACGCATTAATTTTGTTTTATATAGTTTACAGTTAATAGAATTTTTCAGTGCATTGTATGTAGAGACAAACGCTGGTTAAAACGAATCCAAACACGACATATCTGCTATTATTTTGTCAAGAGTCTACCTACTGGTGTGCTGGATAGCCTGGCTGCAGCATCAGCTCACCCTGTTGCCATCAGTGCATTGTGTTTAGAATCAAATGCTGGTTGAAATTAATCCAAACACGACATATCTGCTATTATTTTGTCAAGAGTCTACCTAAGGTGTGCTGGATAGCCTGGCTGCAGTATCAGCTCGTCCTGTTGCCATTAGGGCATTGTGTTTAGAATCAAATGCTGGTTGAAATTAATCCAAACACGACATATCTGCTATTATTTTGTCAAGAGTCTACCTACTGGTGTGCTGGATAGCCTGGCTGCAGCATCAGCTCATCCAGTTGCCATCAGTGCATTGTGTGCAGAATCAAATTCTGGTTAAAATGAATCCAAACACGACATGTCTGCTGTTATTTTTGCAAGAGTGTATTAGTCTGCTAGATATCCTGGCTGCATCAGATCAAATACACCATAATGTTACTTATTAATATTACACACATAAGTGTTTGAAATTTTAAGACATACATATGTTTGTAAGTAAAGTAAATACCCATAGACGTCTAAAATAGCCACGGTAGCTAACACAAAAGAGCTGATAATCTTGAAACGGCTGAACCGATTTTAATGAATTATGTCTAAGAACCATCGCAAGAAACCCTGCTTTCAAATAAAAAAAACCGCATCTAAATCGGTTCACCCGTTTGGGCGCTACGGTGCCACAGACAGACAGACAGACAGACAGACAGACAGACAGACAGACAGACACACACACATAGCGGTGAAACTTATAACACCCCTCTTTTTGCGTCGGGGGTTAAAGATTTTACTAACAAAAGTGTTATTAATATGTAATTTTAGGTTAAGGTATTTATCTATGGGTCTTTGTTACCTGAAATAAATGGTTTATTATTATTTTATTATTATTATTATAGCAACAAGAATTGAAGTGTTTAGGTATTTTACTTAATTCAAATATTGAGTCCACAATCTACGCTTATAATAAACTGTTTAGTATAGTTTTACCTGCTCCTTATGGACCTTAGTTTGACATTAGCTGACTGGCTGACTGGCCTGTTGGTCTAGTAGTTAGTGCCCCTGGCTGCTATGCCAGAGGTTGTGGGTTCGATTCCCACCCAAGACAAATGCTTGTGTGATGAGCACGATCATTTGTTCTGTGTCTGGGTGTAATTTATCTATAATATGTATGTATTTAGAAGTATATAAGTATGTTTATTAGCTATTTAGTACCCATAACACAAGCTCTGCTTAGTTTGGGACTAGATGGCGTTGTATGAAAGTTGTGGAATATTTTATTTATTTATTTTTACTAAATAGCATTTAACCTTCACAAAGAATCGAGCTTAAATGCTAAAACTACAATCGATTTGATTTTGTATATTAAAATCTGACTGGTAGTACTAGAGACATATTGTATTCAAACAAAAAGTTGCTATACTTCAGATTTATATTTACTTACATTAGTTTACCACTTTACCCCTTCTACAACTACCTACTTTGGACCACGATCAGGTAACTCAGTGGCACAGACTCTCAGCTACAGTCAACACTCGGCAATTATGATAATGCAGTCCACTTCCAAGCCAGTACCATAGTCCTTTCTGCAAGCGTACGAATACTTGAAACTTTATGTACGTTACAGAGTAATCTTCAAGTCTCAGTAGAACAAGTTTAAGTGATGTAACTGCACACAAACTTGGGACATGTGCCGTAACTTGTGCGTGACTGTGTACTCTTGATATGTTAAGAGAGGTGTCTTAATTGTAAGCTTATAATATGCTTATAATGAGGTTAAGCGGGACTTACTCACAACCTCAGGTCCAGTTGAAAACTAGCGTCAGGCACTATTTGTCTGGCATTTTTGCTGAACTGGGCCCTATTAGTGCAGCCGCAAGACACACAATTTTGTTCTGTTATGTATCTATTTCTATTGTTTAATTTCTTTTAATTTTATTTTTGCTTTTTTTTACTATTATTTTTATGTATTTGTCGTGTGGCTCTTGGGCCAAATAAATGCTTTTTCTTTACTTGTAATTTGCACACAAGTTCCGACTTGAGCTCACGATTTTTGACAAACGCTTGCACTGACTTATCCAGTCTCCTCAACTGTGTGGTTCTTTCCTCAAAAGATCAATTCAGATACTAATCTGCATGGTTCTTACATGATCTCACCAAGATAATGTCTAGACTTTAAAAGAGACTGACCTCTGGGTTTCTTTCGGTTTTTCTTCTCAGAGTAGTCAGATAGTGAAACATCGACTCACCCTCTAGTTAAAAAAAAACATGTAAAAGTGTTCTATTTACTGAAATGAATATCATTTAGCATTTTCAGGTTTTTGTTCTTTAAAAAGCTAGAGTCCGGTCCGGTATGGAGTATTGCTGTCACCTTTGGGATGTCTCAGCCAAGTACCAACTAGCCACATTGGCCTCAGTTGAGTGCAAAGTCAAGAGGCTCATTGATGATGAAAAGCCTGTGGGTACCAAGCTACATTCTAATAATAATAATAAAATTCTTTATTTATATAAAAGAGGTACATCAAATCGTAGGATCCCCTAACACCTGCGCTAGTAAATACTGTGTTACAGGTGTTAGTGTCTTCCCCTGTGTATGTTGACATTATTCTAAATCTATATCAAAACAGAATAATTAAATTAAGTAAAAATTAAAAGGACACAATAAAACAAAATTTTATAGCAACAATTTTGCTTGCATGCTAGGGTGTCTGTGTGTGTGCGTGTGTGTGTGTGCGTGTGTGTGTTTGTGTGCGTGCGTTGCATAGCCTGACACCGTAAAGTTGCATGTCTGTTAGTCTTTGACTGACTGTATTTTGGTGAGTGTGCCTTAGAACTCCACGAGCTCATTCCACCGTCTCCTTTTTTCCATCGAGAGTCCAGACGTACTGCAGGTTATCTCCCATACCTTGTAGATGTTTCACACATTCGCACGAAGCGCTTTGCCACATCCTTTATCATGCGCACAATCAAGGACTGGAATTCCCTGTCTGCATCGGAGTTCCCAAGTTCAAATGACCCAATCTGTTTCAGTCGCAAGTTAATCCGCTTCTTTTGGGTAAGCTCGTTCCATGTTGACTTCATCACTGTCCTCAAGATCAGATTGACGTCGAAAGTAAACTCATTAAATATAAAAAAAAATGTATACGTTTCTAACAGGTAGATTAATGTCAATAACGAACATTGTGTCATCCATGCAAAGCCGGGGCGGGTCGCTAGTCTATAAGTAAAATATTAGATAAGCAAACAGACACCCACTTCGGTGTAACAGACCGCCAATTAATCCAAGTTTTAGCGCTCTTGCTAATCCGCGGTTGGTAATTCACTGACATAAGATTTATTAGCCACCCAAGGATATACAGAATTATTCAATTAGACTCCCAACTATTAAAGTGACGTCATTATGTTAGAGATAAAAGGAAGGAAGAGAGAGGGGGGCAAAGAGGGAGAGGAAACGATTTATAAGGCTTTTGTTTTCCGTTGCTCTTTCTATATTGCGTTCGTTTTCCTGTACTGTTGAGAGGTTTACTGGCACGCCAGGATACTAATACAAAAAACAGAGAAATTAAAAAAAGGAATGGATGAGCTTGTAGCGTAGCTAAATTTACACAGCCGACTGGGCCAGCAAAGGTTAAGCTACGATTGTCGGATTTAGTCTGTGGAAAGATGACCATCCGGTATACAGGATAATTTAAAATTGAAATAATAGTAAGCCTTGTTCTACCTATATAAAAAAAAAGGAATATAAAAAAAAAAAGATTTGCTGGAGACTGTACCTCAATGCCTCTGAGAGACCAGAAACTTGGGATGTGAGGAAATGACAACCACTGCAAACGCTTGACAACCAACAAATGAATTCATATTGAAATTAATATTTAAATAAATATTTACAAAGACATATAATGAAATATACCTACTATTAGTTATATCACACAAGTTTCTTTGCAATTGGGAACAACAAGCTTTTATCGTTAAAACGAACTCATATGAAATGTTGTGTCTGTGCCGCTAAAAGTTGAGGAGATTTTCCGTCTGAAGCCAATCCTGTATGCAGAAATAGGTGACACTTATAAAAAAAAGTCTATTGTTTTTAGGGGGTATTCGAAGCGCAACATTTTCTAAGCGCAACCATCGAAGCGCAACTAACTTATTCCGTGAAGCGTAACCGTTAGTTGCTCTCACAAAATCAAAATTAAAATATTATGTTTTTATTCCGCGAAGCGCAACCATGTTTAAAATTAGAGAGCGAGGGGCATGATTGATTAATCGAATAAATCAATAAACAGTTGTATATCGACTGCCTAAATTTTATACCAGGCAAACATAAATTGACTAGAACTACGTGTTAACCAACTTTTGGTCAATTACGTTAAGAAGACATACAGGTTCATTAAATTGAATTATGACTGTTGTTTTGAAAGTACCAGGGTATCAGAAATGAGCAGAAAATCGACGCCTATAAACAATCTGGTTACCAAGTTATCTCCGTGAAAACTGAAGTGAAGTGACCTGTCAATGCCTAGCATTAGTATGGAATGTCAGCTCAATTCGCCCTCACTACGCCTACATATTCGCGTGGTGATTTGACCAGAATCGCACTGCAGGTCTGACACTCACAGGTAAAACTAAGCAAAAGTTTGTAAAGTATAGTCTGTGTAACGCAAAAGAAGTTTTTACCTAATGATTGCAGCAGCCGGTGATCTGTTGTTCCTGCCTCCCCTCATGGGAAAGGAGCATGGCATTATGTATGTTTGCATGTATACAAATTCTTACGTGGCACTTGCGCGCGTAGCTTGAACCGAAGAATCTATCTACAGAAAAATCGACAGTAATACGAAGTGACAGATTGTGAAAACTTTTCTTTCGTTTGGAGCACGACAATGTCAAGAATGAAGTCAGTCGACAATAGTCCACAATATCTAGCATTATTTCTCACATAACCGACACGTGAACATCGAAGCGATTCAGCTGTTAGACCAATCAAAGATAGTGCGAAGGAAAAAACCTTTAGAGTTAGTGTGGTGTAAGAAGTGTATAAACAATTGTGAAATATAACACATGAACAATGAACAAATTGCTTATATTCTTGTATTAAATACTTATCTACCTCACACTGTTCACTACAACTACATTACTGACAAATGCTTGCACTGACTGATCTGGTCCTCTCATTTTGTGTGGTTCTTTCCTCAAAAGACCATCTCAGACACTAATCTGCATGGATCTTACATGATTTGACCAAGATAATGTCTGGACTTTAAAAGAGACTATAACCTCTGAGTTTCTTTCGGTGTTTCATCTCAGAGTAGTCAAATAGTGAAATACCGATCTCATTTACTAAAAAAGGCGACGTGTAAAAGTGTTTGTAAAAACCTATTCACAAAAATAAATATCATTTATCATTATTTATTTATATTTGCACACACACAACACACACACAGACAATCGCATACATGCATACTTATCACTCTGCTTTTACGTCGGTGACACCTCACAACCTCGGGTCCAGTTGAAAACCAGCGTCAGGCACTAGTTGTCTGGCTTTTTTGCTAAAATGGACCTATTTGGCGCAGCCGCAAGGCACATAATTCTTTAATTTGTTTATTTTTATCGTTATTTTTTTTTATTTTTAACGTATGCCTTTGTCGTGCCAAATAAATGCTTTTCCTTCCTTTCTTCTTTCTTTCTTATATCATCACATATCAGACTCTAAGAAAGTGAAACGGACTTGTGTAAAGTACAATCATCACTATTCTAAGTTTAAAATAATTATCACGTATAAAAATAGATTAGGTTTAAATTGCTCATTAGTCTTGTAAGCTAGGTTGTAATTAATTACTGAGAAACTGGTTCTTTAAAAAAAAACATTAAAAAAAAAACTCCCTTAAAGTTTCTTCAGTGAACATGCTACGCGTACTGAAAACATAAAAAGTTACGAGTATTTTGAAGAAAATACATGTAATATTCTGTTCTTGAGTATAGTTTTTTTTCCACAAAATCTAATTACGTAGAAGGAAAATCGTGTTAACCAAATGAGTTTACCACATAAACATAATATTTTAAGGTAAAAACGCCTCACAACACATATCTGCATCTATTTGAATATCATTGACCCAAAAAACTATGGGGACAGTTTACTATGGCCTTATTACCGAGTACATCACGGCTGTATTCCTATAGGTGTATACAGAGATCTATAAGTACTCTCACAATTCGGCAGTGACGTTATACTAACTGTGCCTCACGGTTTTACCCGCATATTTGTGTAACGTATGACAACATGTAGGAATTTATTTATATTTATTTATTTATTTATTTAACGACTTTGGAAGACTTACAGCTAAATACAATGGAAAAAAGTAACAGTAAGGTTATCTGACAGCCAATTACAAGTCTCCACGTCTAGAGCTTGTGTAGATAATAATGTGGAAACAAAATATACGCACACACTGCCGCGTAATGTCACAAAAAAATCCAAAAAACAACAATATTACAAAAATACAAAAATAATAACAACAAAAAAAATAAAATTAATCGTCACTGAATGTATTTCCGAGCCTTGTTCTATTCATTCATAGTTTTTAACCTATGAAAAAGTTTGAGGATAAAAACTTTTTTGCAGAATGTAAATAAGACAAAAGAAGTATGTAAGAATCGTAGCATAATGACGCTCTGTAGTTTTTGCTTATCCCAATGGGATAAAGGTTTGTGTAACTTTAAGGTAAAGCGCAGATTATCCATTTAGTTTTTCCATTAGGCCATCGGGGTCGCGAGTTCGATTCAATCGACCATCAGTTATTGGAGGAATTCCTAATCATATTACAAAAGAGTGACTTGGACAAAAAAAAAACATCTTAATACACTAAATTTCGAAGAAAAAGCATCGTCTTTTCGAAGACTTTCATTACAAACACTACTTCTTTCTTTTGTAAAGTAACACCATTTTTTACTAAACGCTTCATTAACACCTTAACTCCTTCGCATAAGAACTATAATCGCTTAGGTTAAGCTCAACGACAAACTTGTCTCAAGCTGAGACGACTCTTTCGTGCAAAATATAGTATTGCGGTCAGAATAGTCCTTATGTTAATGGAACAAGGACGTCTTAAGGGCTTTTGAACTGTAAAATAGTTTTGTACATAAGTAGTAAGTAGTGTGTTCTAGATTAGAACGATACTAGAGGTGTACTAATTACTGTTTGACGTCACAAGGTAAAGACATATTGAAGCCTAGACAGTAGGTACTAAATTGTTACCACACATTAAGTAAGTTTTTGGTTAAACTTCAAACTTCAAATATTTATTGCGATCATGAGTAGATACATAGGGTGTTATAAAAAGGTAAAAGTACATACATGATACCCTGTTAGGGCGCAGCAACACAATTTCAATATAGAAATACTTACACACTATTTAATCAATCTTTTATTATATAATATTATTGCTATTTATATATTATATTAGTATATTTATATATACCTATATTATTATTATTAAATTATTATATTTATATAATATTTACTTTAACATATTATAAATATATTTTTTTATATTTCACACTGTTTTACAGTTTAGTTTTGTCCTCGAAAAACTCTTTTATACTGTAATAGCTTTTTTTTGTCAAGTAGTTTTTTAATTTATTCTTGAATATATTGTAGCTGGAGGTTTCTTTTAGTTGTTGTGGTATTTTATTATATATTTTAATACACATTACATAAGGCCCAGAATGAAATATACTTACATATGAAATATAGTTACAAACTTGAAGCTTCCAAAATTGATACTAATTTAAAGTTTGAATACTTTTCTGCGGTTGCAGCAGCAAACTAAACAGACGTATCCTAGATTAAAGTTATCCGCTTAATCGAACAGATTGTATGCAAGATCCCAACAACAATGCCTTTGCTAAGGCATTTTACTCAAACCCATTTTAAAAGAACATAGATTTATTGGACCCTCCATAGCAGGTCCAACTCGCTATTAGCCAGTTTTTCTGCAATTTACGCGCAAACGAGGTCATCTCATTTCTATTCCAGGCAAAAATATTTCCAGACTTATATAAAATCTACTTATACCGAAGTCCGTCTTATGAGAGAACGTAGACGTAAATATAATTGAATCTGTGGACTTACAGAGGGATTACAGTAATGCCTAGATTACATTATTTCGGCACGATTTGTCCTAAAGGCGAATCTACACCGCGTGCATTCTTTAGCCGAAGTTCCAAATAGAACATTTCCTTGATTGTGACTACAGGCTAGACTTTTATTTAGTCCCTCGTCTAGATTACTAGAAAATAATTATAAGACACATATTTTTCCTCTTTCAACTACATCAAATTTGAACGGCATTACATTGAGTCAAAATGTAATTGATGCTGAATTTTGACGTCACAAGCGAGGGGCTTGTTCTTCAATTTGAATGTGCTTAATGTTAACGAATTCCCATCAATTTGAAAAAGTAAAATAATACTTATCAATTGTTTTTTTAAATCTAAGTGATGAACTGGTAACTGATGGTAAATAGTATTTTGATTCTCATACGCGTTATGTGTATTAAAAAAAATACACCAAAAATAAGAGGAGTTATAAAAACGAGGAACTATCAAAATAATCTGCATGCTTTTCCCCACTATATTCAGATCAACTTCCAGCATTATCGCATGAAGCTGAATACCAGTCGGTGTATTAAAAAAACTATACTTTATAGTGCCATTATAATTTAAAAGCATTTATTGAAGAGTTAAAAAATAAATAAATATTCCACAACTACCACACAACGCCACCTAGTCCCAAACTAAGCACTTGTGATATGAGTACTTAACAACTAATAAACAATCAACACATCAACAACAATCATCTCAAGTACTCGTATATTTCGAAATACATGCGTATTTTTTTTATAATTATTATTGATCGGCACGCGTTTGACCACTATCTCACCTGCAGGCCTAGCCATATTACAAATTCTATTTCTATTATCGTAATCGATAAAGCGACAATAGAAAGAAAATGGCGTATATGGAATCAGCTGTTTGTCAACTGTCAAGTGTTAACGAGTAGGTAGATGTTGTGATTTGGCTGAAAATGATATACACTTAACAGTTGACCAATAGCTGATTCCAAATACGCCATTTTCTTTCTATGATAGAAATAGAATAGACATAAAATTTGTAATATGGCTAGGCCTACTGATGGTAAGCGATGATGTGGTCGACGATGAACCACGCCTGCCTAGAAGCATTCTGTTCACTCTTGACTTGATGACCACTAGGTTGTAGCTATCAGAAAACACCGACTCCGGCAGGGAATTCCACTCTTTAGCTGTTCACACAATTAATGTGTTCCCAAAGCGTTAAGTACGTATGGTATTGTAGATAAATCACACCCAGACACAGAACAAATGATCATAATCATCACACAAACATTCGTCTTGGGTGGAAATCGAACCCACGACCTCCAGCATAGCAGTCGGGGCCACTACCCACTAGACCTACAGGCCAGTCAAAGTAGTACTCTATTATGGACATGACATGTCATGTCCATAATAGAGTACTCCCCAAATTTTTGACGTAATCGCACAACGGATATCACAAAGGAATGTGTCACACTAGAAAATGAACGTAGCACAATAGAATTATTAAGGTGTGTGTAAATAGTCGTAAGATTTTAGGAAGGTGTAGGTACCTACCTAAGTGGAATAAATAAAAAAAAACATTACTTTTCGAGAAATATTTAATAAGTAGTACAATCCAAATAAATTATATTACAGAACCAAAACTTTCAAATAGAATCCAATAAAGTTTGGTAAAACACTAAAAACCTTACAGGCCTTGCGACATCTTTCTGCGGATGATAGAGGCATCTGAAAAGAAAAAGGTACACGATCTACAAAAAAAAACACCAATACTAACTTCTAACTTGGACAAGCTAACATCACAAAAAGTATTGAGAATAAGCATTATAAACCTATCAAAATGACTTAAAATCTAGGATTTTCACTATTTAAATTAACTTATTAATACTTATTAATAACTTATTAATAACTTATTTAAGTAATATTTAAACAATAATCCAAGTATTAAAGAATCATATAATAATTAAATAGGTAGCTAATGAGATTAGAATGATTGTAAACACAGCTTTATAAATTTCCCTTGTGACACGTCGTACAATTTCGTGTCACAAATCGCACAACGGAATGAAAATTATTCACGACCTAACCTTATAGATGCAAAAACTCACAAATTTAACCATTAATCGAACACTTCTGCATCCCTTTTAAAAATAAAGTTAAAGTGGATTTATAAATATATAATATTTTTTTAGAATTCGTAAAAATATTACAGTTTTACTCACCTAAAGTCAGGAAATCTTAACGACGCGCGCTGACGACACAAACACAATCTCAACTGATAGTAAAAACACATGGCGGTTTGTATCCGAAATTTTGTTGCCAGCTTGAAGCCAATGTTGCCGTACTAAATAATCAAGAAACTTCCGCACACGTTTATTGGTTTCGAAGAAATGATGTCGCACAACAGGAGTATTACAACGGAAACAATTTTGGGATGTTTCTAAAATTGCTTGTAAAAATTAAAACAACAATGGTTATTGTGGTACTATTTATAAAAACGATTACTGGTGTTTATAAGGCTTTAATAATATTAAACTATTGATGCTAGCTTACGTTAAAAAAAAAACAGCAGCAAAATATTCTTAGTAGTCAAGCAAGGACATGCGTATTTTACATAGCGTAAAAAGACACTGAGCTTGATAAATATTTTATTTTGAAGAAATTAAGCTTCGAGTTTAGTTCTTTGATGAATTAAACTGTTTATAACAGATTAAGACATAATTAGTAAAAATCCAAAATTATTTTAGGGCATATATTGTACGTAATATTTTGTCACAAGTGAGCCGGACACCACAGCGTGTCTGTATCCGTCAAAAATTTGGTCCCAATCGAGTTAAATTATTTTTCCTCCTACCACTACTACTTCAAATACTACTACCTACTCTAGTATTGTAAATAACAAAGAGACACGCAGCGCAGTAGTCCAGTTTAAAATTATGCAATGTCCTTTTTATAACAAGCATATTTTCTGGTACACGTATTGAGTACCCACCCTAATAACATACTTCTATACACACACACACACCTTCACACGCACACACACGTTAGCCTATCCCTTTAATATCCAGTAAAAAAAAACCCCCACCGCAAAAAAGTAAAACATTTAAAAAGTTAAAAATAACACTTTAGCCATGAAATTTTACGTAACGTCGGGGTACCGTTAAAATAAATACCTACATACCTACAAGTACCTAGGTACTAGGAAAATTCCTTACTTAAGCGGTAAATTTTAAATTTAATTTTTATTTTAAAATTTTTAAACGCGTTAATTTTGTTTTATAGAGTATACAGTTATGAGAATTTTTCAGTGCATTGTTTGTAGAGTCAAATGCTGGTTAAAACGAATCCAAACACGACATATCTGCTATTATTTTGTCAAGAGTCTACCTACTGGTGTGCTGGATAGTCTGGCTGCAGCATCAGCTCATCCTGTTGCCATCAGTGCATTGTATTTAGAATCAAATGCTGGTTGAAATGAATCCAAACACGACATATCTGCTATTATTTTGTCAAGAGTCTACCTACTGGTGTGCTGGATAGCCTGGCTGCAGCATCAGCTCATCCTGTTGCCATCAGGGCATTGTGTGCAGAATCAAATGCTGGTTAAAATGAATCCAAACACGACATATCTGCTATTATTTTGTCAAGAGTCTACCTACTGGTGTGTTGGATAGCCTGGCTGCAGCATCAGCTCATCCTGTTGCCATCAGTGCATTGTGTGCAGAATCAAATGCTGGTTAAAATGAATCCAAACACGATATATCTGCTGTTATTTTCCCAAGAGTGTATTAGTCTGCTAGATATCCTGGCTGCATCAGACCAAATACACCATAATGTTGCTTATTAATATTACACACACGGGTGTTTGAAATTTTAAGACACACATATGTTTTTAAGTGAAGTTAATACCCATAGACGCCTAAAATAGCAACGGCAGCTAACACAAAAGAGCTGATAACCTTGAAACGGCTAAACCGATTTTGATGAATTATGTCTAAGAACCATCGCAAGAAACCCTGCTTTCAAATAAAAAAAACCGCATCTAAATCGGTTCACCCGTTTGGGCGCTACGGTGCCACAGACAGACAGACAGACAGACAGACAGACACACACACATAGCGGTGAAACTTATAACACCCCTCTTTTTGCGTCGGGGGTTAATAAATAGGTTTTCGTTTACAGGTTATTATGAAACCGTACGCTGTGGGGTGCCAACGTAAAATATAGCTGTTTGAAACAGTTTTCTAATATTTACCCGAGATATAACTAAAAGGGAGGGTTCGTGACGAACCCGTATTTTAAATAAAATTCTCGTCACAATAAAAGCGAAAACTATGATAGAATTTTTGTACTACTAATAAAAAGAATCGGAAGGCTTGGGATAGAGCTGTTGTTTAAGTTATTACTATAAAGAAATTTGACCCCCCCCCCCCCCCCTTAGGGTAAAAGAGCTAAGTAGAGGTGTAGGTACAGAGGCCATCAAGCTACCCCAATGTCTTTGGTAATTTTTCTTCTTTATCCTATTTCCTTGTATATTATAAACGCGAAAGTTTGTGAGTATGGATGGATGGATAGATGTTTATTACTCTTTCACGTAAAAACTACTGAATGGATTTTAATAAAATTTGGTATGGAGCTAGCTGACACCCTGGATTAACGCATAGGCTACTTTTTGTCCATGTATTCCCACGAGAACGGGACCTAAGCGGTTGAAACCGCGGGACTTCTGTTAGTTACAAATACATTAAGGTTCATTTTCAATTAAAATTTAACAGTTTGGGATAGCTTCATCTGCTGGCGTCTGTACCTATTGTAGTACACCCACATTACGCCAGCTATGCTCAAGTTTCCATGCGATAGATGGAAAGCTTTGCATTGCCACCAATTACCATGAAATTCTATAGAAATAAGGTCCAACAGATATAGATTTTGGACTGCTACAGGGATATAGAAACCCCCAATAAAACGACCCAGAAATCTCATGGGCTCGTACTCAACTGTAGTGTCGCCTACTAGAACAACAAGACAGACTTTCTTTATCATATGTCTAACCTTTTCCCAACTATGTTGGGGTCGTCTTCCAGATAACCGCATGCAGCTGAATACCAGAGTTTTGCCTGTCTGACCTCCACAACCAGGTTACCCAGTAATTTGACCATACTGCTGTGGTTCCTTTTTTTAATATTATAAACCAGAGCTTGACTGCAATTCCACCTGATGGTAAGCAGTGATGCAATCAGTGATGTTGAAGCGCACTAGTTTATTAAGAGCCTATTCACTCTAGCATTGAAGACACCTAAATTATAATCGGACGGGAAGAAATCGCAGCAGGCAAGTTGTTCCAGTCCTTCGATGTACGCGGTATAAACGACGAAGCGAAACGCTTTGTCCGAATCGTGGAAGGGCCAACGATGTAAGGGTGGACACTCGCCGGGTTGTCCGATGGTAGAAAGGTGATGGCGGAATCAAGTCATGTAATTCCCGTGCACACTCTCCAAAATGTATCCTATAGAATACCGAAAGGCTAGCCCACCCTACGCCTGTGCTCAAGGCTTTGCCATGTGATATATTAAAACTAAATGAAAGAAAATTTAAAACTTACGTATTAAAAGTACACTTTGTAAACTGGCATATTATAAATTAGAAGATTATATTCAGGATAGGAATGCTTGGAAACATGCTGGTCCTGCTCCATAGGACAATCATTGGATGACAAAATCAACCTGGTTGCTAATATAATAATGTACCTCTGTATTGTTTTTTATTGTTTTTTTTATTTTAACTCCATTGCTTTTTTTTTTTTTTTGCTTAAACCTATCTTAGTATAGTACTTTTATTCTAGGTGCATCGTTCTCACATATAATCTTATTGATGTATACAAAGTATTGTAAAATCGATTTTAAAAGAGTAAGTATGGAGTTTCTTGCCCATTCTTCTCCATACAAATCTACTTTTTGGAAGGGGCAACTAGAATCATTTTTTAAAGTTAATTTTTGTTCGACGTTCAAAAGTGCCTTATAGGGGCCTAATTGAAATAAATGGTTTGACTTTGACTTTGACTTTGACTTTTGCAGATTGGTTCTAACCAAATCTGGGTCACCAATAAGCCTCTTCGCACGCCTCTCCACTGAGTTTAAAGCTGCTAGATGGCATCTGGTAGCACCAGCCCATAAGTGGCTGCAGTACTGCACACACGAACGGACCTGTGCTTTGTAGGTATAACATAAAGTTCTTCAAAAAGGCACTCTTTAGTTTCTGCCTGTTCCCGTAGGAAAAAGGCGTGAGATTATGTATGTATACGAATAAATCATCTATTTCTCAATTCAGCCTTCTCAAGCTCAAAGTTTCAAAACGTTACGTAATGGTTAGTTATAGAGTTCCCATTCTGTCGTGTTAGCGAGCTCATTTATTACCTTTCACCTCAAAAATTGAGTGTAAGTCCGTGAATAACTAGGTTTATTACTGGTTGAAATATTAGGTTTTTAGCACACTGGGAAATGTAGTACGAGTTCAAGTTATTAAGGTCGCTCTCATAATATCATCATGATCATCATTTGCCTAGCCTTTTCCCGATTAAACTAATTCGTGTATTGAATACGATCTGTTCAAATACTGAGATTATGTACAGACGCACAATATCAAATTACCCCAAACTGTCGATTTTTTCCAATTGAGCATGAACCTTAATCTGTTTGCAATAAAGTTGAAATACTAGGTTAAAGTAATTTGACACATTGGGGTAGCTTGATATGCTGGCCTCTGTACTTAAAGAAATGACAATAAAATGGAGTATTAAAATCACCCCGTGAAAATTTTGGTGAAGTGAAGGTGAATTGAGCTGTCATACCATACTAACGCTAAGCATTCAGGTATTGATAGTTCACTTCACTCAAGTTTTGACTTTTACGGACAATCGTAAGAGTCGGTTTTATTAGGTAACATTTTTTATAGGCTTTTTCGTATTTCTAGGTTTAAGATATTTATTTTACTATTATATAAGATAATGATCCTAGTTGCCCCTTCCAAATGGTAGCTTCGTATGGAGATGAAAAATATAATAATGTAATATTCCACAAGAGAGAGAGAAAATATAGTAGAATACTCCCCACTTACTGGTACCATGAGACATTTGCATTACCACATTTGTTTACACAACAGCGAACTAAAATCAATTAATTATTGACAGTTATCCTCTACGTCAGATGAAGCGAACCCCTCCATATATCACTGACGTCACGGAAAGGTCTCTCTGATTTATTTATTTAGCGAAAAACGAGCCAGAAACGTGGGATAGACTGTTGTTGTTAAACAAATTAATTACAATATTTTTGTGTGTGTAGCAAGAGAGTAACTCAAACTCAAAGGGATATGCCTATTTCCTGACCAATATTTTTTCCCATTTGACTGGCCTGCTGGTCTTGTAGTTAGTGACCCTGACTGCTAGGCCGGAGATCATGGGTTCGATTCCCGCCCAAGACAAATGTTTGTGTAATGAGCACGATCATTTGTTCTGTGTCTAGGTGTAATTTATCTTATGTATGATTTGGAAATACATAAATATGTTTATCAACTGGTAGCACCTATAACACGAGCTATTAGCTTAGCTTGGGACAAGATGGAGTTGTGTGAAAGGTTGTGGAATATTTATTTATTTATTTATCTACGTAATACATACTGAAACTAATACTAATTTTTATAATATAAGATCACGATTGTAATCTCTGAAAGGTAAGGCAGAGGTACATCCACATATCGCCAGATAAGTTTATATTATAGATGGCGAACCTATTCAAATGAATAGGGTACAAGTCCAGACTCTGGACTCTATTATGGACCAAAAGTTGCTTAAATACTTAATTCAAGTTAATTTCTGTTTGCTTGTTAGTCCGTTTTAATAAATAAACAATAAGGCCAGTTGATTTTAAATTGTCTATCGATACAATTAATGAATCTATCGTCACTCTCTTTAATATTTTTCTTAATGGTTGCACTTTGAAAAATAAACAAATACATTTTTTTAATTTGTTTTGGCAGAATTACTTTAGTTGAACTAAGATGGTTGCGCTTAGAAATGGTTGAGCTTTAAGGATAACCCCAAATTTCAACCACTAGATGATCACTAGTAATTTTATTTTATTATTTTTTAGTTTTATTTTATTTTATTTAAAACAATCTGCACAGGCGTAGGGTTGCTAGCCTTTCGGTATTCTATGGGATACATTTTGGAGAGTATCCACGGGAATTACGTGAATCGATTCCGCCCCTTCTACCATCGGACAACCCCATATACGGCGAGTGTTCAACCCTTACATCGTTGGCACCTCAACGATCCGGACAAAGCGGTTTACCTCGTCTTTTATACCGCGTACGTCGAAGGACTGGAACAACCTGCCTGCTGCAGTCTTCCGATCCGAGTATAATTTAGGTATCTTCAAAGCTATAGTTCGTTCGCTAAGAATGCAGTGAAGTCATCAGTGCAACTGCAAGATAAAGGTGTATTCACAGTGGTGTTAAATTCAAACAAATTATATTTTAAAAGATTAAGTTTAATGAATTTATAAAAATTTATTTGAAAAGATTTGATTGGTTAAGGCGGCTAGGCCGACGGATAATGATGACTTCACTGCATTCTTAACGCGAACGTACTATAGTGTGAATATTATAGGCTCTTAATAAACTAGTGCGCTTCACCATCATTGATTGCAACTTATACTGCTTACCATCAGGTGGGATTGCAGTCAAGCACTAGTTTAAGATATTTAAAAAAAATGGTTTATCAATCTTCTTCCCTAATGTGTTTTAAATTATTTTTTTTATTTTAACTGTCGTTAGCTTAATTATTCATTTTGTTATGCATGCTGTGGTCTACTGTAAGTGAAGGTACACCTACATAACACTTTTGTCGTCGATAATTTATTTCATTTATTTATTTATCAAACGTAAACCGACAGTCTTTACAGGTGTCCCCAATTCGACACAAACAAAGTCACAAAATATATATAAAATATCTAAAAAAAAACTACTTAATCTGAACTTAAAAATAATAATACAAACAAAAAAGACAACATTATACAACGATAATTGGTAATTAATATAATTTAACAAAACCCTTGCGAATTCACCCAAATTGCACTCAAATATGTCCATCCTATCATGTACAGACGCCAGCACATCAAGTTACCCCAATGTGCCAAATTTTCCCAATAGAATATGAACCTTATTTTGGCTGACATAAAGTTGAAAAACGATCAAAGAAATTTGACATATTGGGGTAACTTGATGTGCTGGCGTCTGTACCTACTTCATTGGAGCACATATTGTTCGAGTGAGGGGTGTTTTTGACAGT
The DNA here is from genome assembly GCA_921972225.1 of Euplexia lucipara. Taxonomy (NCBI): domain Eukaryota; kingdom Metazoa; phylum Arthropoda; class Insecta; order Lepidoptera; family Noctuidae; genus Euplexia; species Euplexia lucipara. The sequence continues at coordinate 1,777,208 of OV179166.1, read as the reverse complement.
CATGTATCTGTGTAGGTATATCCTTTGTTGAAGATCCAAAACAAATAAATAATTTAGTTAATTAATACTGTACAGTACGTAATTTCACTTACTTCGTCAACTCTAAAGCGAGTTAAAATCCAAACGGGCTATGTGTCTACAGGTACCTCGTTTAACTATTCCGTCTCAAAATGTTGACCCGAAATTCTACAACTCCTCAACAATGCCTTTCTTGGTGAAGAGCCTTGAACTTTGTAAAGTTTCGAGAACTAACACGCACATTATGATGTAACTCTAAAGTTACTTTGTATTTGTGGGACTTAGTCGTTAATCTTCTTCATCTCAAAGGTATGCGTGTCATGGGTTTCTCTATACATATCAAGCATACAAGTCAAAGTCAAACCACTTATTTCAAAAAAGCACTTTTGTACGTCAAACTAAGAAGTTGATAGAATGATTCTAGTTGCCCCTTTCAAAAGGTACTATAGTTTCGTGTGGAGAAGAATGGCAAGACACTCCATAGGTACTGACTATTTTAAAACGTCGCCTTTCATTCATCCTTTCAACGTGACCAAATCATCTAAGCATACTCTTTTTGAATATGGAATAGTTGTCTGTCTTGGACTAGCAAAATCACAAGTTCCTAACGCCTTTGAAAGCCTTCAACAAAATTCCCAATATAAACCTTGTCATCGAAATTTCATCACAAAACCTTCATAACACGGGAAAATTTAATCCAACGAAGTTTATCAGTTGCCTATGAAATTCCTTGCCTATGTATTGAGGGCGATCGGGCCCAATTTGGCCTAAAATTGCATTCACGAAGCCACGCCGAGAGCGTATGATCTTGATAAATGGGGCTACTAACTAGGGGAGAGGTGGGTTCAGACTTGTGTAGGGCAGATTGGGGGATAGTGGACTTTGGATTGTGTAATTTATGTGGAGAAAAACCTAGTTCAGACATAACTGTGGATACAGGAGGTCATCGAAGTAGACAAAAGGAAAAGAAATACATTGAATATTATGGATGTGTTCTCCACAGAGTTAGGTAGCGATGGACCCTTATGATAGTTGGCAATGATATTATAAGTAAAAAGGTGTAGATAGGTTACCTAAACAACATTCTATCTTCAAAAACGGCACACTAACGCACGCACGCGTCCGTTGACGGCGCGACGCGACATTGAGGTCAAGTGTGGCTAGTTAGCGACATTTTATAATAAATTAAATAAATAAATTAATATACTTAGCAAATTGTCGTAAATATGAATGTAGGTAAACATAAAATCACTAAATTATTATTATCTTTACTTAAAGATAATAATAATTTAGTCATTTTATTTTCAAGCAATTTTACCTTGCTTGAAAAAAAAATTGCTTGGTGAAGCAAAGTAGTCAAAATCCCTTCGACCATGTTGATAACCAGAGTCTGATAACCAGTTACCAAAGAAGAATTATTTTTCTTCTTTGGGCAATCGGTTATCAGACTGGATTTTTTTTTCTTTTTTGGGTATTGATTGATAACTCGTTAGTTTGAAAACTGCTTGGAAGTTATACTTAGATATTTCTTCAAATTATTATTCTTAGACGACGGAGCCCCGCTACGCGGGGCTCCTATTTCTGTCTGCAGGGTTTAAAGGAACCTAACTAACCTAACGTCGGGATGCCCCAAGTCCTGTGTTTTAGACGTTCATTTGTTTTACACGATCAGGGCATCCCGACGTTAGGTTAGTTAGGTTCCTTTAAACCCTGCAGACAGAAATAGGAGCCCCGCGTAGCGGGGCTCCGTCGTCTAAGAATAATAATTTGAAGCTTGTCAGTTATGAATGAACACTTCGTATTCTTGTTTAAAAACCAGTTGTGAAAACAATAATAAAAAAGGGTTTTTCTTAACCAGTTAACAAAACTTAGTTATGAAAGTGAACGGAAGGACGGAACACATAACTTCCAAGCAGTTTTCAAACTAACGAGTTATCAATCAATACCCAAAAAGGAAAAAAAAAATCCAGTCTGATAACCGATTGCCCAAAGAAGAAAAATAATTCTTCTTTGGTAACTGGTTATCAGACTCTGGTTATCAACATGGACGAAGCGGATAGACCCTTCCGCTTCGTCCAAAGAAGAATTATTTTTCTTCTTTGGGCAATCGGTTATCAGACTGGATTTTTTTTTTCCTTTTTGGGTATTGATTGATAACTCGTTAGTTTGAAAACTGCTTGGAAGTTATGTGTTCCGTCCTTCCGTTCACTTTCATAACTAAGTTTTGTTAACTGGTTAAGAAAAACCCTTTTTTACTATTGTTTTCACAACTGGTTTTTAAACAAGAATACGAAGTGTTCATTCATAACTGACAAGCTTCAAATTATTATTCTTAGACGACGGAGCCCCGCTACGCGGGGCTCCTATTTCTGTCTGCAGGGTTTAAAGGAACCTAACTAACCTAACGTCGGGATGCCCTGATCGTGTAAAACAAATGAACGTCTAAAACACAGGACTTGGGGCATCCCGACGTTAGGTTAGTTAGGTTCCTTTAAACCCTGCAGACAGAAATAGGAGCCCCGCGTAGCGGGGCTCCGTCGTCTAAGAATAATAATTTGAAGAAATATCTAAGTATAACTTCCAAGCAGTTTTCAAACTAACGAGTTATCAATCAATACCCAAAAAAGAAAAAAAAATCCAGTCTGATAACCGATTGCCCAAAGAAGAAAAATAATTCTTCTTTGGTAACTGGTTATCAGACTCTGGTTATCAACATGGACGAAGGGAAATTATCTATGTCTAATTAGCTTTATTGTATAAATATCAAGGTCTGCTAAAAATATTTATTAACAATATTCATACATTTTATGTACATTATTCACATATTATCACGCACACACACTCATACACACACTCACACACTCATTCACACACTCATGCACACAGACTAGGTGACTTTTTCAATTCATATGTACTTTCTAAGTTTATCTTAGACATCATTTGATTGACATCAGTGAAGGAAAACATCGTGAGGAAACCTGGACTTCTATTTAATATAAGTTTGAAATCGCCAATCCGCCTTGAGCAAGCGTGGTGATCAATGCTCGAGCCTTCTCTGTATGAGAAGTGACCTTTGCCCTGCAGTGGGGCAGTAACAGGCTGATATTAATTCCTTAAGCGTTTTCTACTAATCTACCTATGTGATGCAGAAATAGAATATGGTAACACAACTGGAAAAAAATGGTTTGTGGGTATTATACAATTTTGCCTAACCTTAAAATAAAGTTCCAAGGAAAATATCTCGATAACTAGTGTCGTGTAAACCCAGTTTTATCTAAACTCTCTCCGTGTAAACCCGCCTTGCATCGTTACAAGGAAATGACACCCCGTGTTTGTGAACGCGCCTCTAGAGTCGATTGCTCAGTGTCGGTTGCCATGGCAACCGTCGTCAATAACGAGACGAGTACGGAGCATTGTTGTATGCCCTACGTGAAGGATGAAGCGATAGAAAACATACTTTTGTTTCAGTTTATTCTATTTTTATAAACGATATTTATTTCATTAAATAAGTTTGTACAAACACTTCGCATTTTTTACCTAGATGATGAGGTCGGTTTATCACTATCGACACGGAGAAAAAACATCAAAAGAAACTCAGAGGTCACTGTCTCTTTTAAAGTCCAGACATTATATTTGTCAGATCATGTAAAAACCATGCAAATTAGTGTCTGATAATGGTATTTTAAGTAAAGAACCTTACAGATATGATGCGACCAGATCAGTTAGTGCAAGCATTTGTCAGAAATCGTGGGCTCAACTCGGAACTTGTGTGCAGGTTTGAAGTACCGCTTAACCTTCCATTAAGATAATTATAATATAGGCTTACCTAGTTAGACACAAGTTACGTCACATGTCCTAAGTTTGTGTGCAGTTATTTGATCACCTCAACTTGTTCTACTGAGACAGTCTCTTTTAAAGTCCAGACATTATCTTGGGCAGATCATGTAAGTACGATGCAGATTATTGTCGGAAATGGTCTTTTGAGGAAAGAGCCCGCGTACACTTGGATTGTGGAATGAGCTCCCTGCCGAGGTTTTCTCAGAGGGCTACAGTATGGGGTTCTGCAAAAGGGGAGTAAATAGGTTTTTAAAGGGTCGGCAACGCACGAGTGGCGCCTCTGGTGTCGCAAGTGTCCATAGGCTAATAGGCTACGGTAACCGCTTACCATCAGGCGGGCCGTAAGCTTGTTTGCCACCGTCGTGGTACCTATATAAAAAAAAAGAGTAACACGTATATGAGGGGACCAGATCAGTCAGTGGAAGCATTTGTCAGAAATCGTGAGCTCATATACATAGCATGTCAGATTGTCAGCCTATAATGTTTCCACTGCTGGAAAACAGCATGCGTAGCATGAACACATTGAACACCGAAGAAACGGCCTTTGTCTACAGACGAATCGGCAAAGTGACAGATTATATAGACAGGAACCTCAATCTGTCAAATTTCTTTCAATACACCTGCCTGCGTAGCATGAACACTTAATTTCTTTTCTTCCGAGACACGACAAAGACCGTTTCTTCGGTGATCATGCTACGCGTGCAGGCCTCTTCCCTGTGAAGAGGAGTGGGCCGTAATCTACCACGCGGGCCTAGTGCGGGTTGGTAGATGTCACATGTCTTCGAATTTTTCGTTCTAGTACGTGCCGGTTTCCTCACAATGTTTTCCTTCACCGTGTCGAGAACAGAGGTGATGAAATAATAATAATAATAATCATTTTATTTCAGGCTACTAAGGCCCATAAGTAAAATACACACAATTAGATAATACAATAATAACAAACTAATACATATTAAACATTGAAACAGTAACTAAACACGTTACGTCGGCGTCGTGTTTCGCTGCGAGGTGACGCGTAACCGTCCTCGAAAACGCCGGAAAACGACACCTTTCGGCCAAAAGTCCTCCTTCAAAATGGTCTGGAGATGTTGGGTTGGAACACGTACCACAAGTGACTTAAAGTTTATATTGTGGCGCGAGTCCAACCTTTCGACCCTCAGAGTCCAATTGGTCCAAATGCTTTACACAAAGTGAAGCGCCTGATGGCTGCTTTATTTAGTGCCAGCACGCGTAGCATCGTCTGCTTAGCCTTTTACCAGTATTTTACCACTTCGTCCATGTTGATAACCAGAGTCTGATAACCAGTTACCAAAGAAGAATTATTTTTCTTCTTTGGGCAATCGGTTATCAGACTGGATTTTTTTTTTCCTTTTTGGGTATTGATTGATAACTCGTTAGTTTGAAAATTGCTTGGAAGTTATGTGTTCTGGCCTTCCGTTCACTTTCATAACTAAGTTTTGTTAACTGGTTAAGAAAAACCCTTTTTTATTATTGTTTTCACAACTGGTTTTTAAACAAGAATACGAAGTATATATAACTGACAAAAAAGCCCGTTGTACCGTATGCACCATTGACCTGCACCATCAATGGTGCAGATGAGTTTCGTTTGCACCATTAATGGTGCAAACGAAACGGCGGATTGGATATGGTCTCATCTGCACCATTGAGATGACACAATATACTATCAATGTATACTTAGATATTTCTTCAAATTATTATTCTTAGACGACGGAGCCCCGCTACGCGGGGCTCCTATTTCTGTCTGCAGGGTTTAAAGGAACCTAACTAACCTAACGTCGGGATGCCCCAAGTCCTGTGTTTTAGACGTTCATTTGTTTTACACGATCAGGGCATCCCGACGTTAGGTTAGTTAGGTTCCTTTAAACCCTGCAGACAGAAATAGGAGCCCCGCGTAGCGGGGCTCCGTCGTCATAACTTCCAAGCAGTTTTCAAACTAACGAGTTATCAATCAATACCCAAAAAGGAAAAAAAAATCCAGTCTGATAACCGATTGCCCAAAGAAGAAAAATAATTCTTCTTTGGTAACTGGTTATCAGACTCTGGTTATCAACATGGACGAAGGGTATTTTACATGGAGCGACTGCCTGTTGGACCTCCAAAACCCAGTTACTGGGTAACACGATACCTCTAGGTTTAAACTGGTTGCCAGATTTTAGACCTTCTGCAGTGCAGTTCTGGTCAAATAATAATAATAATATAATAATAATAATATTTTATTTATCTCCCACAAAGTACAGTTACAATATAGAGGTGTTCCAAATATTGGAGGTTTGTGGGAGTCAGGAATTCAAACTAGGATACCCTGTGCTATGAACTCCTGGCCCCCCTGGCCCCTGGCCCTACGCCAAGAATTTTGATAAGTAATGACAAATTTTAAAGCGCTGGACACGTAATTTTAGTACTATTGTGGAAATCAAATTACAAACAAAAAGTACCAATGAAATAAAATCAAAAATAGAAAATTAAAGAAAAAAATGCATGTGTGTGTTTGCGTGTGCAGTGGAAGGTGTCGAATGTGGTGTGGTGTTGTGTGTGTGTATGAGTGAGAGCGAGATTAAGATAGTGTAATGCGTGTGTACCTGTAGAGATGGATGTGTATACAAATGTGTGCGTGAGGTGAAATCACCGCGTGAAGGCGTAATGAGGGCGAATTGAGCTGTCATTCCATACCCTTTGTTAGGCATTGGCTGTTCACTCCACTCAAGTTTTCAAGGCGTGACTTTTACTGAATCGACCGGCTGACTATCTGTAACGACTGTCATTGACTGGCCTGTTGGTCTAGTAGTTAGTGACCCTGACTGCTTTGCCGGAGGTCGAGGGTTCGATTCCCACCCAGGACAAATAATTGTGTGATGAGCACGATCATTTGTTCTGTGTCTGGGTGTAATTTATCTATAATATAAATAAATAATAAATAAATAAATATTCCACAACTTTTTCACACAACGCCATCTAGTCCCAAGCTAAGCTAAGAGCTTGTGTTATGGGTACTAAACAGCTGATAAACATACTTATATATTTCTAAATACATACATATTATAGATAAATTACACCCAGACACAGAACAAATGATCGTGCTCATCACACAAACATTTGTCCTGGGTGGGAATCGAACCCACGACCTCCAGCATAGCAGTCAGGGTCACTAACTACTAGACCAACAGGCCAGTCAAAATAATATGTATGTATTTAGAAATATATAAGTATGTTTATCAGCTGTTTAGTACCCATAACACAAGCTCTTAGCTTAGCTTGGGACTAGATGGCGTTGTGTGAAAAAGTTGTGCAATATTTATTTATTTAGTTATTTATTTATTTTATTTATTTATTTATCTACGAATGACAGCCGGGACCAACAGCTTTACGGGCGTTCCGATGCACGGAGGAGTCTTAATATGTAATAAATAGTCACCCATCCACGGACCAACCTCGTCAAGCGTAGCTTAACCTTCAATCGACCCGTGGGGCTGTTATTCATACAGCATTCACAAACTCCTCGCAAGCCTCCAGCACGCGGAGCCTAATCACAGTAGGATCATGCCACACTTGCTCATCAAAAAAAAAAGATGTAAAGTCATTTATCTAAATTAAGCTAAGGATCAGCACTCTTTTAACGTCAATATTACATAAAACAGTCCCCCAAAAAGCCCACCCTTCTGATGAAGGGCCATTGATGATTTTCATCCTAAGCTGAATTGTATTAAAAACATTAGAGCCACCGCCCACCATATTATGTGTATGAGTCCAACTAGCGCTTGGCCGGTATATTTACTCTGCAGTCACCAAAAACAAGACGTACAGCTATAAATTATATTTTCGCTTCGATCTGCCCCATACAACATAGCACACCCTCCATCAGAGAGTTCTTACAGTAACCATGGCAACACCCAATAAGAAATAATCTCATTACATCACATCGCCGTACTAAGCGTATTTTTTTTATACAGGGTGTAACGGAAAGGGTATATACATACAAACAGGGTGAATAGAGTATTTAATAACGAGTCTCTCCTCAAAATTTCAGCTCCCAACTAATAACTTTGAAACTTCACGATATTATTTAGGTAATATCGACAGTTTATTAAATGCAAAATCATATCAAACGTGTCACCGCACTATGAGGGTCATAATCCTGGTTCAAGTATATCTATCTCGGGTTCTGCGCGCCTAGTACAGACCTATCGGGCTCTGCCTAACCGACGAAGGCGCGACGGCGCGGGCGGGCTCAATTTTACAATTATGTTATATGTATAAAAACGTTGCCATGTCGTTTCTTATCACCAAGAGAATCCGAGCCCTTCGTATGTATATACCCTTTCCGTTACACCCTGTATATAACACAGTAATTTGAGCACCTTTTACGGAAGCAATAAATGGCAGAAAAGTCTTTAATAGCAATTTTGAGTACCTACTCGGCGTTAATATAACATATCCAGTTTCATAAAGGGTTGTCTGTCAGGTATGAATGACAGGGACAGCGCTCTACTAACTTATTATTGTCATATTTAATTAAATTTAAATAATTTTAACCGAAAATAACATTGTAACAATATAAATCAAATTTAATTTATGAAATTATAATTGTAATCAATTTTAATTTAAATTATTGTAATTTACTTTAATTTTAATCATCATAAACGAACTTTAATGTTATAGTAAGTAACCAAATTTTTATTTTAAATTGTAATTTTGATTCTGACTTAATTTAGAAATGTTCAGATTAAAATGAATTAGCGTACTTATTGTTGAAAAGCCGAATAATAAATAAATAAATAAAATAATATGAATAAGAATATGTACATACATATTAAAAATGAAAAGAACAATTCAAACCTACAAAGTCATCATTATATCATAAATGCCTGCCTTGCCCAACCATGTCGGGGTCGGAATCCAGTCTTAACAGATGCAACTGAATACCAGTGTTTTTGACTGGCCTGTTGGTCTAGTAGTAAGTGACCCTACACGACAACACACACGAACGGACCTGTGCTTTGTATAACATAAAGTTCTTCAAAAAGGTCAGGTGCGTAGTACCCGCAACCGGCGTGTATGTTTGAGCAAACGAAGTATGTCAGAATCGTCGTAGATGGCACTCTTTAGTTTCTGCCTGTTCCCGTAAGAAAAAGGCGTGAGATTATGTATGTATACGAATAAATCATCTATTTCTCAATTCAGTGTGACAACACACAAACATTTGTCCTGGGTGGGAATCGAACCCATGACCTCGGGCATAGCAGTCAGGTTCACTAACTACTAGACCAACAGGCCAGTCGATTCGTCTTCACTTCACCTACATATTCAAGGGGTGGTTCCAACAATCGCACTGCAAGACTTATCAAATGTAAAAGCGAAACCAATTACTTGACATTTAACTGGTTTATACACTTCTGTAATCGCCAATCCGCCTTGAGCAAGTGTGATGATTAGCGCTTGTGCCTCCTCTGTATGAGAAGAAGCCTTTATCCAGAAGTGAGAGAGTCACAAGCTGTGATTATTATTTTAGCTACAATATGCACATTTTATTAGGTTCATGCATAAGCAATTAAGCATAGTTCCAAATACAGGCCTTAGACAGTCCTAAATTGCTGTAACACAAGCTCTCGCTACTACAATTAATGTAGATTCTATGTGTGCTGTCTCTAAAAACACAAACATATCCCATAGATCATGAATTTATAGAAGCGACAGTGACAATAATAGTAGGTAATAGTCTAGCAGTGTGACTGACGGACTACTAAGGTACGCACCTCAGAATTTTTCGATTCATGCGCGGAGGTATTGTATAATTCAAGTAGGTATAGTTTTTTTTTTAAGTTGTAAGTAATTCGCCATGTTGTGGTGGCGGTCATCTTGAGTTTAAAAATTTACATAGTGATAGTTTAGATTAGATAGTTCCAAAATTATTATGGTGTATAGTATTCTACTAGTCAAGACCTTTCATTGGTATACCCATTGTAGCGTAGTGGATTTGTTGGTAGTTAAATGAGACACGGAAGACTTAGTTCTACATTTATTGTATCACTACACATACATAAGTTACTAGGGTCTAGGGTTCTAGTGTCTCTAAAGGTCACGCACTGTCACTGAAGGTAGGTAATACGGTACTGCCCTGAGCGACCAGAAGACGACGATCGCCACGCACGGTAGGTAGGCCGGGTAGGCGGCCTCACGCGTCGGTAGGGACGCGCGGCAGGGCGGTCGACCAGGTGGCAGCGGGCTCAGGGCAACCAGCCCTAGGCAGCGTTGGTGGTGGCTGGCAGCGGCAGCGCAGACGGCCAGCAGGTAGCAGCGGCAGGCCACTGACTACACGGCCGCGGCTTAAGGTAGCTCGCGGTAGGGCGGCCGTGCAGGTGAGTGTTTCCCGCGTGGGTAGGCACGCGGGAGCACAGTTAAGCAGCAGGGCAGTGCAGCGTGGGCGAAGCAGCGATAGTAGTTTAGCCAGCGCCAGGAACCCTGAAACAGCGCCAAGGGGGGGGCGCTTGAGCTTCAAGATGTTCCTGCAAGCCCCTACGATGTGCGTGTCCCAGCCATGCGTCAGATGCGGCAAGCTCAAGGCAGTGAAGAAGATGGAAGATGGGTACTCACACATCGCAGTGGTTTACAGTGATTAGATGATAGGTGAATAGGCTGACAGACTAAAGGCAAGGCGTGGCGTCACATCGCCACGCGGTTCTCATTGACCGTCGACTAGCGTCGCCGGTTTATGATACAGCATGGATGAGCATGATTTAGTTCATAGAGAATAGAATAGGATGCACGCCATGCGGAGAACCATATAACCAATTAAGAGTACATGTGCATAGTGAATAGCTAGGTGCTAATTAATATTAGATACAGAATACATTGCCGGCAGCCATGTTAAATAGACACAGAGATTACAAATAGTTATGGCTTGCCGGGACATAAATTCAGCAGCAAAAGAACACAATGGCGGAGTTCACTTACCCAATAACTGGGGACTTATCTATTAGTAAGCTGCTCGCTTGATGTAAAAAGGACAGAGCCTATGCGTGCAGCCGTTTTTATAGGAGGTCCTGAGTGACGTTCTCCCTCCATTGTGACATATCAGAACATTTAGGGTTGTACCGATAATTTAGTTTGGTGAATACTATTTAGAATTAGTCGGTTTTTAGTGAATCGACTAATTTATGCTACAGTACCCCGCCTGCAAAGAAAGGATTTTCCCTAGGGTAAATCCGCTAGAAGGCCTAAACCACTTAGACTGACTACCTGTACGTACATACATCACATTCGCGTGCTTCCATCCCATCATCAATTATCCATCGTCAAACATCCATCATTCAAAGTCCGTCACTGACTTGAATGTAGTCCTAAGTCAGTGACTTACTAAACACACAAGAGGTAAACTAATTTAGAGTAGCTTAACTCAAGACAGTCAGTCGGAAAAACAACAAGATAGTGCAAGTGTATCTCCTTGGGGGTCAGGTCGCTGAGGTGTTAAATTGCAGGGTAATGTGTATAATGTAGGTTCTGTTTAATTTAGAAACAAAAATTTAAAGATCACCATTGATTGTTGAACACTATTATGTAGTGTAGTAGTTATAGTACAAACACGTGTCAAGTGAGTGCTGGAACATGTCTAAGTGTGTAATCCGAACATGAAGATGTAGTCTTCATAGTCAATGAATGATATCATGAATAAGATAAAAAATGCAATTTGAATAGTAATAGTTTTAAAAATTTGCAAGTATCTAGTTTATTTTAAGAAAACATGCATTTAAAAAAATTGTTAAAGTTTTTAAAATCTTAAGTGTCCATGCTAAGTTTAAGTTCCATGTCTACGTTAAATTAATTTATGTTTTGTCTATGTTCTATGTCTATGACACATTTTATTGTTGTATAATTTTTAGTCAGAGTCCATAATGTTGGATTTAATATTTCTGAACGATAAAACAATGACAAGCAGAAAGGCTAATATCCTAGTTAGGTGTCAAACGTCAAAGAAGTGTCAAACGTCAAAGTTGAATAAAATTTTATAAGTCGATGACACTTGTAAAGTTAGGTTAGTTATGACATCTCAGCATTATAGGTTGAATTTATTTGTTTAACATGCTTGGTTATGAATTAATTGTTAAGTTACAGAAGTTGTAGAAGTCGTTAACGTTATGGACTAAAGTTTAGTTTTTAATTATGTGTAAGGATTACGTGACATTTATGAGAGGTTTACAGTATGTGTATATCAACAATCAATTAGCATTTATTTAGTGAAGTCAGTTTGTATATAAGACTTTATAGATTTATAGTGAGTATGCAGTTGTAACTAGTGTTTAGATTACAGCTAGTATTAGATTTTTGATAGGTTAGATATGTATTTAGGTAGCTGTTTAGGCTTGTTTATTGAGTTGCAATCCGCTCATAGTTAGAAAACACCTGGTTTAGAGCCAGAAGTGTTAGTGTCTTGCTACCGGGTAGGCGGTAGGAGATCCAACTGACTAACAGTTGTATTTTATCAATGGTTAGCCATGATAAAATTAGGTGCTATGGTGTAGGGCCATTAGCACAATTATTAATAGTCCTCTATCAACGGGGTAGGCCGAGATGAGGTCCAACTGTGACTTTGTCAACAGCTGTTAGGGTACCAATGGTGTAGGGCCATTGGTATGGGGAAAAGGGTGCTATGGTTTAGAGCCATTAACACTTTTAGTAGTCCTCTATCAACGGGGTAGGCCGAGATGAGGTCCAACTGTGGCTTAGGCCAACAGTTGTGAGAATATCCATGAACTTGGTCATGAATGTTTTAGACACTGGTTTAGAGCCTAGTGTTTGAATACTATAGTTATAGTTTACTATTTTAAGTTTTAATTTCTAGTTGTAACTAATTAAGTTTTAAGTTATCATATTATAGGGTAGGACAATGTCTGCTATTTCAATTTTGCAGTTATTCTTCATGAAAGTGCAGACTTGTTAGTGTTTACAGTAACACAAACAACACAAATGTTTTATAGTAGTTCCTAATGACCTACTCTGCTATCTAATAAAAATAAGTACACTCCTTAGTGACCACAGCATGCAGTGCTATGGCAGTGAGTGTTTTAAGCAACAGAAGATGCTTACATGTGTAATATGCACATAGAACGTTTAGTATGATTGCAGTCACCTATGTGTAGGCACTGTCTTTAAGATGTTCTTGTTGGAACATGATAATAACAACACAAAAATAAGGGTAGTGTACCATAGGGCATATTCTGCTACAATATAAATAATCATCCCTTGGGATCCACAATACCCACTATGGCAACGCCGTTTTAACAGAAAGGTGCTTACACATTTAATAAGCACAGTGAAGAGTGTGACAGCAGTATGTAAGTGAGTGTGTGTGTGTGTGTGTGTGTAGCTAGTTAGGTACAGAATTTAAGGTATGTAACTTACAACCATGCAGCCCAGAAGCAATTAGATAAACCTCTGTGGACGTGTTGTATGCCACATTAATAGCAGTTACTATATTATAGTTAGTGTTGGTAGTTGGCGGATGCAGATTTTCCTGCACGCCATTGACTAGTTTAGGACTAATCTAAGGTACAAGTAGACCTTCTACGACTGGTTGTTGATAGATGTCGTAGTATTTTTTACCCTTGGCATCGTTTGACCCTGTATGGATCAAACACTAGCTAGCTAGGCCTACGGGTGATGACTCTGCTTGCTGTTTACTGGCAGAGTTATCTATCGTAGGGGTATTGTATTTTGCCTGAAGGGCCTTGTAATGTGTGTCTAAGGTAGTGAAGAGTGACTAGAGTTGGTTTTTTAGCTTAGTAGTGTCTTGTGTGGTTGGTGTAATCCTAGCTAGACAGTAGTAAACAGGGTTCCTGGCGCTGGCTAAACTACTATCGCTGCTTCGCCCACGCTGCACTGCCCTGCTGCTTAACTGTGCTCCCGCGTGCCTACCCACGCGGGAAACACTCACCTGCACGGCCGCCCTACCGCGAGCTACCTTAAGCCGCGGCCGTGTAGTCAGTGGCCTGCCGCTGCTACCTGCTGGCCGTCTGCGCTGCCGCTGCCAGCCACCACCAACGCTGCCTAGGGCTGGTTGCCCTGAGCCCGCTGCCACCTGGTCGACCGCCCTGCCGCGCGTCCCTACCGACGCGTGAGGCCGCCTACCCGGCCTACCTACCGTGCGTGGCGATCGACATCTTCTGGTTGCTCAGGGCAGTACCGTATTACCTACCTTCAGTGACAGTGCGTGACTTTAGAGACACTAGAACCCTAGACCCTAGAAACTTATGTATGTGTAGTTATACAATAAATGTAGAACTAAGTCTTCCGTGTCTCATTTAACTACCAACAAATCCACTACGCTACACCATGTTGAGGGCGTTGTGAAAAAATATGTTATCAGCCGATTTTCGTCTAACATACTCGTAGCTAAGAACACAAAATCAAAATCGGTTTATCCGTTCGGGAACTACGATGCCAGAGAGACTCACACACACACACACACGTCAAACTTATAACACCCCGTCGTTTTGTGTCGAAGGTGTGAATGTACCATGAGTATCGCATCTCCACATTTTTCTTAATCTATGACCCAACAATGAGTTCGTAGTTTCTAAGACACTGTAGTCTCCGGAGGCAATAACCCTCTGTTTTGTTGCATGAGAGAAGAATGGCGGCTGAATGGAACCACGATCTTGGGTTTATTTAATTTCATTTAATTGTTACAAATTGTGCCTCGCAAAGCACGTTGTAGTCAGGATCTTTGGCAGTCGTTACGGAAGTCCTTAAGTTAGACAACCTGCACGTGTAGTATGCAGTTACCAAGTTGTGTTAAGGTCTTGGCATATTATACCGGCACGGCACCGGCACCGCTCCAAACCAGGAATATATTGTCATTAAATTTAGAGCATTAAATCGTAAGTAGTACAGTATATTTCACAATGTCAATATGAAAAAGCCAACGGCTAGCAGTCAGCGCGCTTGCCACTACCACACAACTCGATAACGAGCGGACCATGTGCTTACAGCGCGTCAACCGCACGCTTACAGCACGCCGACTCCGGGTCGCCATCAAAAGAGAGACATTATGAAAATGTGCAAGTCCTAGGCGTGTTCAATCATAAATGCCATATAACAATTGTGTCCGCGGTGACAGCTAGCTTGCACCTCGCGGCAAGCGCGCGGGCTGTGAGCTTGCACCCCGCAGGCGGCGTGTTATAACGTTGCGTGTAAGTATCCCTGTTTGTATAGAAAACACGCACAGTCCAACACAATCATAGAAAATGCATCCACACGCGTTCATTCAGATCAGAGACACGCAACATGCAGCGTGAATCAATATGCGTGGCAGTGTGATAATCGCCTAAGCCTTAGGCGATTATCACACTGCCACGATCAAAAATTTAATATTTCATAAACAGTGTAGCCTTAGGCCCTTAGGCTACACTGTTTATGAAATATTATATTTTTAAAAGCTAATATTATTTTTCAACAGAACAATGCCACGAATATTATATTTTACATTTCAACAATCCTTTGTCATTGAAATAAATCAGATCGTTATAATAAATCAGTGATCCCAATTTATTTCAATTTTATTGAATACATAAATACCTATTTCTATTCGTTCCACGTTTGAGCGATGAAAATATTTCAAAAAGTCTTGAACCAAAGTTCAATGAATCTTTTGAAACGTAACTAATTGAAAACTTTCGGTGAATTATTTAACAAAAAAAATACATAAGACGTCTTTAAAATTTTTGCGTAGTTTAGAAAATAACTAGAGTTGATAAATACTAAGGGTGTAAGCAGATTGAGCTGAGAAAAAAATATAGGTTAGTCTATATTTTTTTTGTTAAAAAAATAAATGGCAAAAAAATATTTTAGCAAAACTGAACATGCGCCCAAAAGGCTTTGCACTAACAGAATATAATTTTATGTACCACATAACCAAATTATGTTTGGTTTTGAAATGTGTTTAATAATCACTCATTCCAGAAATGTCATAATATTACCTACCAGCTATACCAAAATTGAGATTAATAGTACCTATGTTTTAAAAAATCGTAAAGAAAAAGTTTTTTTTTTATTTTAACTCTAACAGCAATCCCACCTGATGGTAAGCAGTGATGCAATCAGTGATGTTGATGGAGGTTATCTATAATATTTTGTTCCAAAAAAAACACAACTTCACACAACGCCATCTAGTCCTAAACAGACTAATCAATACACTTACATCTATGAGTCAATGGAATTCTGAAGACTGTAGCGGATATGATCTCTTCTCCGACGTGGAGATCCTTTATTAAACGGGTAATTTAATTTCATTCTTGACTTTAATGGTCATTTGTTTTAATTTTTGATATTAATGTTTATTTACTTGATTTTAGTGTTAATTTAATTTATTTCTAATTCTGAGATGCTGTTTCTAATGTAATTTATGTTTTTTTTTATAAGTATTTGACAACTGATAAACATACATAAATATTACTAAATACATGCAAATTATAGATGAATTACACACACACAGAACAAATGATCATGGTCGTCACACAAACATTTGTCTAGGGTGGGAATCGAAACCACAACCTCCGGCATAGCAGTCAGGGGCACTAACTACTAGATCAACAGACCAGTCAAAAGATATAATATTTATTCGCCACAAAGGATATTTAATATAAGTTGACAGATAAAAACAAAGAAGAAAACAGTATTTGTAAAGGTTAATTGGTTGTCAGATTTTCGGGCTTCTGACTATCTATAGAAAACTGACATCGATCTACAAAAGACAACCGGGACCAACGTCACAACGTGCTTTCGAAGCACGGAGGAGTCTTGATATGTAATAAATGGTCACCCATACACGGACGAACCTCGTCATGCGTAGCTTAACCTTTGATCGACCCTTGCGGTTATTATTATTTAGCCACAAGCTCCTCGGCTCTTCAGCCCGAGGTCAAGGCTACGGTACGATAGAGACCTACTGCTTGCAAATTCACTTGCAAGATTTCCATGCTTACCTACTCAAAGTATTGGATACGTATTGTTTGCCCATACAAAAAGAGAGCAAAATATGGAACGACGTATGCATCCTTTCGTATCGACGACGACGTGGCGAACGTGCTCCGACGTCGGACTGTTACACAAAACGCCATCGATCAATGACAGCTTCCGTAAGCAGTGTTCTTTTCAATCGGCAAAATGCAAAAAGTCAGAGTGAAAGTCAAAGTCCAATCATTTAGGAACTCCACACTATAGACAATAGATTTTACAATATTTTCTACACGCAAAGGGATATGAGATGCTTGTGAGGACGATGTATCTTGATTAAAAACTACTACACTGAGATAGGTACACGGTGATGTAAAATCAGCAATGCAGCTGCTAATCAGATTAATGTATTAATTGATACATGGTGCTCAGATATTTATATATATTTGAACTATAGATGATTATTAATAAAGTAATAATCACGAAATTAATGTAATAAAATAAATATTCCACAACTTATCACACAACGCCATTTAGTCCCAAGTTAAGCTTGAGAGCACAAGCTCTAGTAGCTCAAGTATGTTTATCAGCTGTTTAGTACCCATAACACAAGTTATGGGTACTAAACAGCTGATAAACATACTTACTTATTTCTAAATACATACATATTATAGATAAATTACACCCAGACACAGAACAAATGATCGTGCTCATCACACAAACATTTGTCCTGGGTGGGAATCGAACCCACGACAGCAAGTGATTTCAGAAGAAAAGCAATAATTAATTTAATTACTTTTGCAACCAATTTAATTTTGTCCAGACTGTAAATTGTCTTAAGAAGAAGGACCAGCATATTTACAAATATTTTTATCTTCAATATAATCGGTCGTCGATCAATGTGCCTTGCCTTAGGTTTTAGAATACTTTATGTATACAGGTGACTCACACAAGCTGAGAATCAACATAATAGTAGTATGCGTATTGCTGCTGCTTACGTGCTAGACCAGCAAAGCACTTAATTAAAGTAATAATTATGAAATTAATTCCCTAATAATTTCCTAATAATATTTGCACACCTCATATGGTAATAATACAGTGTACTCTATGAACATTCTGTAACATCCTCTGAACCTGTGTTATGCAATAAATGATTTGATTTGATTTGATTTGATTTGAATGTAATAAAAGGAAATTAGAATGACAGCGAGTGATTTCAGAAGAAAAGCAATAATTAATTTAATTACTTTTGCAACCAATTTAATTTTGTCCAGACTGTAAATTGTCTTAAGGACCAGCATATTTTTACAAATATTTTTATCTTCAATATTATCGGTCGTCGATCAATGTGCCTTGCCTTAGGTTTAGGAATACTTGGTGTATACAGGTGACTCATACAAGCTGAGAATCAACATAATGGTAGTATGCATATTGCTGCTGCTTACGTACATCTAGACCAGCAAAGCACTTAATTAAACTTTAAAAACTTTTGGAATTTACCATACGTCCTACACAGATCTTATTCGAAGTCAACACTCCTCGTTTTTCGCAAGTATTTCTAGATAAATTGTATTCAGTAATGAAAATCTGTCCGTCAAACGCGTTCTACTTGAAAATAAATTGTTTCAACGGCTCCGTAAGATGTGTGCATGGGAGTCAGAGAGTTTCATTCATTTTTCACAAAATCATTTGACTGTATTCCTTTGTTTTCATACGAGATGAAGCGTTCACAGCTGGTTGGGTTTCTCAATTTAAGCAATTCTTTTTGCTTCTTTACGCTGATACTTTATCACGAAGGCTATTTCAATAGTTTCTAAAAACCGTCTCACATGATTTAATAGTGTGCATAAAAGGACCGTACACCGTACAAACATTATTTGTTTCTTTTTAGAGGTTTTGTTTTTATAGCGGAGTCATCTAACACACAACTTTTTTTCAAATAAATATTCCGCAACTTTTCACACAACGCCATTTAGTCCCAAGCTAAGCTAAGAGCTTGTGTTATGGGTACTAAACAGCTGATAAATATACTTGTATATATTTAAATACATACATATTATAAATAAATTACACCCAGACACAGAACAAATTATCGTGCTCATCACACAAACATTTGTCCTAGGTGGGAATCGAACCCACGACCTCCGGCATAGCAGTCAGGGTCACTAACTACTAGACCAAGGCCAGTCGATTAATGTGTGTTAATGAATTATGTAATTGCAATAAACATGTTTTTTTCCGCGGGTATTTTAGCACAATAAGCTATCACATTTGACTTCTTTAAAAACCTTCTCATGTAATTTAATTGTGTACGAACATTATTAACTATATTTAAAAACCATAGTAAAATATATCTTTGTAGTTTGGATCGTTTTATTAATATAATGATTTAGTAAATATGGTTTTCTCAATAACGATCTAAGTAGCTTGGAGCGATGTCAATAAAAAAATAATGACCTGCCATACATGTTGGTTGGTAACGTATGGTCATTATGACATGATGCGTTGAAATTTCACTTGGACCGTTTTTGTGATATTATAGTGTTAACTACAAAGAGTGTTTTGGTATTATAACTCATTTTCGCCCAAAGTGTGGGTAGGATCCTTTCCGTTTAACTACGTCCTAACCGTAGCCTAATCTTCAATCGGCCCGGCAGGCTGTTATAGTTTAACTACAAGCTCCTCAAAATAAATAAAATAAAAAACGTTTTTTATTTTGTAAAAGTCCCTTTTGGAAAGTAAAGCAATTCTGAGGGAACCATTGTATGAAAAAGGCTAGGGTCAAAAACATTCAATACTTACTACAGATGGGATATCACGAACAAAATTTACATCCGATACTAGTTTTTGTCCTAGTGGACACAAGTCTATGGGTTTAATTTAGTACGCTCCGCTGCCGCTCCAATGTTGCTATATTATTCTAGATGGCGTTACTGAGACATGGGATCATTTTTCTATGACATTTCTTCGCATTTCCTGACTCTAAAGTATCTTAAATCTCCTTGGGTAGGCTACTCTAAATATACATAGATATGAAAAGGCTTAGGTAGACTCCATTCTCTTCGGGAACTAGATCAGTGCCAAATAGCATAAGAAGTGGAATATCTTTGGCGAATCATCGGCAGACGGTAGTTATAAATCATAATCTATTGAAAAGACATGGTATACTGATTCATGCGATTGGTGCAAGTTTTGAGAGATTCGCGAAAGTAAGAATGTGAAAATGATGTTGTTTTACCAAATGGTTTTTATGAGTTTTAAGTTATTGACTTATTACCTAAGGCTTTTAACTCAAACTCTTTATTGTATTCATGTGTTTTATACTTAAGTAGTTGTTTTTTTTTTGTGCTTTTTCCCGTTCATGGGTAAACAGGCTCTATATTATTCTAATTTTCGCATCCATTCCAGTTGCATACTTTTTCTTTCTTTCGTAGTTGTACTTAGTTGTTGTTGTTGTTACTTAGTTGTTTACTGCCTCGTCGGACTAGTGTTAGATTGGTCTTGGGTTAGATCCCCGGGTCGGGCAAAGTGTTATTGAGTGTTTCTCCATCTGGAATTTCATAGTAGCAGCCCGGAGTCTGGATATGTGCCCGATTGATGGCAATAGTCTCGCCCCCTATTTCATGGGACTTAAACATAACTGTCAAAATGTGGGTGTACCTACTACAAACACATTACAGCACTGCGGTATTTATCTTTTTAAATCTCGCAGCTAATGCTGAGATAGAAGACTTTTTGGCTTTTTGGCTGGTCTTTTTATTTTTGTTCTTTATTGTTTACTCAAATTTTGTTTTTGGAACGAACTTCCTTATCTTGCGTTGCGAAAGAGGGCTAGACGGAAAAAAATAAGACCACAAGTTGTAACGACACTTTTACTACAGTTGTAAGTGTTTTTCGTGTTTCTCTGTCTGTCTCTCTCTCTCTCTCATAGAAAAAAACTTCGTTCCATTCCGGTGTCCCTTGACACCTCTCAAGTTTTTTTTTGATATATCGGTGGTATTTTTGATTTAAATTTATGTTTATGTGCGTCCAAATAAATTATTTTCTTGCTTTCTTTCTATTCTTTGTAAAACTTTGCTTACCCCTTAAGGGATAACAGGCGTGATGTTATGTTACATGTGTATGTAACATAGAAACACCAATTACTAACAGAAACATAAATTATTTTACACAATCATAATCACACGATTATGATTGTGTAAAATAACACCTTTTCAACCGACCCGCTACTTCTTTTAACTTGCACCACACGAATATTTTCTTCTCCAAGTTTAAAGGAAATTGGGTTACCATCGTTAATCACAGGAAGTGACGTGTCGCCGTGTACTTCCGGCCGACCCTTACAGGCTAACCGACTTTCGAAGTTTCTTTTGAGGCGTTCGAACTAGTCTGATAGGATCTTTATTACGGCTTATGGGCTATTAGAAGTGGGGAGATAGTTCCAACGGGTTCCACAGGGCCGTTTCAGAGGACCGGTTGTGTTTAGAGCAGCATAATTTGTGAGTGTTTTTATCCGACTGTTAAAAAGGGTTATGCATTTCGCACGTTTCTATACAACATTATTTTTGAACAGTAACAGGCTGGTTATATTATCAAAAATCAAAAACAATCAAAATCAAAAGTCATTTATTCAAATTAGGCTGAGAATCAGCACTTTTTGAACGTCGAAATTACGTAATACAGTCCCTCAAAAAGCCCACCCTTCGCCGCTTCCTAGTGTTTTTGCTGGGAAGAAGAAGTGGCGGATCAAACTCCCTAGCAACACATCTGTCTGATAAGTTAGAAGAACTTGAATTTACACAGTAAAGTTAGTTATAATTACAAAATAACTAAAATAACATACAGAATACCAGTAATATATAGCTACCGACAATAAAACTAACTTAACTCAAGCAAAAGCAACTAACAACTAAAATACATAAATCAATACAATATTATTAAATACATAAATCATGTGTTATATTAACAACTTAAATTGTAGGTAAGTATGTATGTTTTCCCAAAGGGTGTCAACAGGACCTTTTTACTATACACTCGCTGTACGTCTGTCCGAGCATCAGTGTTTCCTAAAATTAATATAATTCAAAAATTCACAAAGATTGTAGGTATTTAAAATATGTTAGCAACTCGCCGAAATTTATCATAGTGCTTAGTATTTTATTAGTCAAGCCCTTTTATTTGATAGGAGATTGAGTAATTTGTAAAAAAACCGCTTGGACCGATTTTCTTCAAAGTGTGCGTGTATGATTAGATGTATGAACGTAAAAAGCAACGAGGCATTAAGTCCACCTATGTACATTTGTGTGCTTGAAGTATTAAATAAATAAATAAATAAATAAAGCAGTAGGTATGTAAGAATCGTAGCCAATGGTGTTTCTGCCTACCCCGATGACGAAAATGCGTGAGCGTACAAGTATACGTCAAGCATTTGTGGTAGGGCCTCATGCAATTATAATATTGTTTTAGAATTTTGGTATATTTTGCTAAAACCAAAACTTTTAGATGATATAGTTCTAAAAGTTTATTACCAGATCGTCCACTTTTCTTTAACACAAGGACACTGTATATTTTTATGGCCACTATTATATGTGACCCAGTTTATAAGTAAAACCCGGAATTTTTCACCCATTTACATAGAATTATATACACCATAAAAGGAAATTACATGCACTCAACTTGACGAATGATAAGTACGCAGAATCCTACAAATGTGTAGGATATGAGTGAAGATATGTGTTACTCTTTCACGAAATAACTATGTAATAGATTTTAAAGAATTTTGACAGCTATTTTGACTGGCATGTTGGTCTAGTAATTAGTGGTCCTGAGTGCTATGCTGAAGGTTGTGGGTTCGATCTCCACCCAAGACGAATGTATGTGTGATGAGCATGATTATTTGTTCAGTATCTGGGTGTAATTTGTCTATAACAGGTATAAAATTGATCTTTATAAATATATTTGAAGTACTAGCAGATTTCCCGCGGTTTTACCCGCGTAGGTCCCGTTCTCGTGGGAATACAGGGATAAAAAGTAGCATATGTATTAATCCAGGATGTCAGCTAACTCCATACCCCAATTTTATTAAAATCCATTCAGTAGTTTTTACGTGAACGAGTAACAAACATCCATCCATCCATCCATCCTCACAAACTTTCGCGTTTATAATATTAGTAAGATGTCTAATACTCATAGCCCAAGCTCTTCTCAATTTTGGACTTGATTGCGTTGTGTAAAACTTGTGGAATATTTATATTATATTTGTTATGTAGCTTATACATGAAAATAACAATAAACCCAAATTAATGATGGTATTGTGTTATTATTATTGTCTTAAATAAGTCAGAAAAAAAACTGTATGTTCAAAGAATAATTAGAGATTCGGTATGTAATGGACGGTTACCCACTTGTCGGACTTTGCTTAACAGGCATTATAGACCAGTGAGGCTTGTACATCATAAATCCAAATAATTTTCCGAATTCAAATAGCAATCTGACCGCTCCGTTACACAATTTATACCACGAATTGCACGACTTTTCGTGAACTAAAGATCTTGGTATCTTATCGACAAAACATGCGAAATTGGACTCTATTACGTGAACCTTAAGGTCTTCATAACATAAATCAAGGTTCACAGAAATTACTTAAAAGAAAATTGTTTTCCCAAAGTTAGTATTTCCTCTCGTTTCGAACTTAAAATATACAAGTTTTAATTAATGTAGACAAATTGTGTTCTAGTGTTTTGTTTAAGAATTGTTCGGAGTGATTACAGTTTGTTGGATTTCTTACAATTGGTTTCTGAAGTGGTGATTCTTCTGGTTTCTGGCTTTAGGCATCTCGCCAACATTGAAATGTATAAAATCATAATGTCCTTCTGACACTTCACGATCTCAGGTCCAGTATTTGAAAACTAGCGTCAGGCACTAGTTGTCTGACATTTTTGCTGAACTGGACCCTTTTGGCGCAGCCGCAAGACACACATTTTTTGTTCTGATATGTTTCTATTTCGATCATTTAATTTGTTTTAATTAAATTTTACTCTATTTTGACTATTGTTTTTATATATTATAGTGTGCCTTTTGGGCCAAATAAATTCTTTTTCTATCTTTCTTTCTAATGACTAACTTATGCATGACCACTACTAAGTCTAGAATAAAAAAAAGTTTTTTTTGTATATTAAGTTTTTATATTATCTTTTATGATATTTATCATATTTATTTTTTACATATCTATATATAAATAAACTATGATATCTACTCTTTCAAATTTCTTGCGGAATTGCACCTACCACTGTTTCTGCCTGTCTGCATGACCTAAAAGTTGACTGGTAGAAAATGCCTACGGCATTAAGTCCGCTTATGTACATTTGTGTGCTTGAAATATTAAATAAATGAATAAACAACGCTATGTTGTTACATACATACATAAACTCACGCCTTTTTCCCACGGGGTAGGCAGAAACTACAGAGCGTTGACCATGTGCTACGATTCTTACATACTTCTTTTGCTTCGTTTACATTCATACATGTTGTTATACACACACGCCGGTTGCGAGTACTACGCACCTGTTGTTTTATTTATTCATCCCCGCATTAAAACTCCCCATACAGCAATAATACACAATAATAATAATATTACTCTGCTACTTTCACACAACGCCATCTAGTACCAAGTTAAGCAGAGCTTGTTTTATGGGTACTAAAAAACTGATAAACAATACAACAATACACAATACTTATATATTTCTTAATACATACATATTTGAGATACACTCAGATACATAATGCAGTGATAGCCTAAAGATGTGACCGGCGGACAGCCATAATATATGTCTCGAGTTCGAACCCAAGGCATGCATCTCTGACTTTTCTGATTCAGGTGCGTATTGTACAATGTTGCTCCAGGGCCTTGCTGACTTAGCATTACATGCCGTCGAGAAGTATCTATCAGGCAGGTTTCCTCACGAAGTTTACACACACAGGTCCATTGTTAACAGTCTAATAACATACAGTCGTCCGACGAAGCTGTCTAGACAGAGCAATCGTGCGGGGTGTGAGGGACGAGACGCGGGAAAGCCGCGCCCGCACTGCGAACAAACCGATGTTCGTAGTGCGGGAGGTATTATTCAAGTCTAACGCGTGTAGAAGTCGTAGGCATTTTTCCAGAGATCAAAGGCGTCGTCCTACTGTATTAATATTTATACTGTGGTTATACACACACGCGTAATTGTGTGTGATGTAACGTGTTGGTAATGCACATTTGTCCTCCGTGATAGATCTATTTTTCTTTTCTATCTTCCATTGGATAACTGTTGAAGTTAGCCACGAATACGAAAATTTTCCGCCGTCCAAGCAGAATTCTACTGATACTAAAGGCACAAGTTATTTCCCTACCGGCTTTAAGAGGCAGCTGTATCGATAAATTCCTTTTATCGTTCTCTGCCGTTCAAATAGATTCCAAGGTTTATCCGTATCGTTGACCTTTGCGACTGACCGGATTGAAAAGTATCGTGATGTCGGTATTTGGGTCGAACTAACAATATTATACTTATCGGTGTTTTTTTGGGTTCTTTACCTAAGAGGTGCCAACAGGAGTTCGTCTGTCTGTCTGTTAGCGGGTTTCTTAGCCTCTGGCAAAAGCAGGGTTTAATGGTCCTACTTACTAGGTATCTTAGACATAACCGATATCTCGGGGTAAAACAAATACCATGAGGAAACTATTTATGGAGGGAAGGGGAGGGAGGGGTGATGGGAGGGGCGTGGGAGGTGTGGGGGAATGGGAGGTAGGGGGAGAGGGGGAGGGGAGGAGAGGAATGGGGAGGGGGAGAGGAGAGGAATTGATAAAAAATGCTATGCAATAGCTTTACCGCGGCAGTCTCCGGGTGCCAAACGTCATTTTTTTTTTACAATCATACAAAATAATTCGACAAAGTCACGATGATTAAAGTAAAACACCCTTACGTGAAAGAAAAATGACGTTAGAAAGAAGATTCGTCGTACTGGTGACAATTTTTGAACTAATTAGGTAATAAAAATAATATTAATAATACTTAATAATAATATTCCACGACTATTCACACAACGCCATCTAGTCCCAAGCTAAGCAGAGCTTGTGTTACGGGTACTAAACAACTGATAATTTAATTATGATTGATGATATCTCCGAAACTATGCATTTTTGGACCATCTATTCTGGGAGTTTTAGTATTATTTTTACCTACCGAATATAACCCTAGAGTTATGGGAAATAAAAAAAAACTCCTTGTATATGTCGGAGACGGTCAATAGTATGAAGCGAAAATGAAACGCAGCACGAGTTTCGAGAGATGACAACATTGCAACGACGCGATGACGGCTAACTTCGTGCTACGACGGAGCCTATAAAACGGAGGAACGCTACGACGACAGCCCCTTATCATCCTGCCGTCGTGGAGTCAACATCACCTCCACGAAGGAACTGTCATTCGTTTTGTTGTGTTTTATTATTTGAAAGTGTAAAAATGTAACGGTTAAGTCATCCTGAACATACGTTTCTGCTTGTAACCCATAACTCCGAGATAATAAGACATGTTCGACGATGAAGATTCAACCCCAACCGGAAGCCTTCTCCGACATATATGTATATACTAATATTATGGAGAGTAAAGATTTGTAGTTTTGTATGTTACAAATAAACTTAAAACTACTGGACCGGTCGGGAAGCTATATTATCCCTTTGTGACATCTACTACTTTCTGGTACTTTTTATCCCTGTATTCCCATGGGAATGCATGTCGTGATGGCCCAGAGGTTAAGGCACCTACCTCTCATGCACGAGGTTGTGGTTCGAATCCGGGCAAGTACCAATGTGACTTTTTCAATTCATAGGTACTTTCTTAACTTTATCTAAGACATCATTGACATCGGTGAAGGAAAACATCGTGAGGAAACCTGGACTTATAGTTAATGTAAGTTTGAAATCGCCAATCCGCCTTGAGCAAGCGTGGTGATCAATGCTTGAGCCTTCTCTGTATGAGAAGAGGCCTTTGCCCTGCAGTGGGACAGTAACAGGCTGGTATATATATATTCCCATGGGAACGGAAACTACAAGGATGAAACCGTCTGACGTTCGCTAGTAACTTATATAAGTCTAAAATTACCAGGCTGAAGAGAGTTTAAATCATTTATATAGCAATAAATTCTGTTTAATTACAGTAATCAAATAAACGTAGTCATATACAAATTTTAATATCTAAAGCCCCTTGTCCATAAAATCACTCAGTAATTGGATTGAACATAAGGCGTCAACTTAATTGAAGTCGCGGACTTACAATTAATTGAATTAATGGGATCTTTCCATTAATTACCGGATTGATCCGCAAAGGGAGAATGGGCTGGTAATATGATCCATTTTTTGCCAATTAACGGTAATGGAGGATATTCTTAATTATGTAATGAAAGTGTGGAAGAGCTCTCATTTATTATTAACCAAAGAGATTTAAAATACTATAGAGCGGGCATGTCAAGGAAATGTCATGGAAAAACTTTGATCCCATGTCTCAGTAACGCCATCTAGAATAATATATGAATATTGGAGCGGCAGCGGAGCGTACTACAAAAAACTCATAGACTTGTATCCAGCAGGAAACACTTTTTCGGACGAAAAATTTGTTCGTGATGTCCGGTCTATAGGTATTGAATGTCTTTGTTATTAACCAATTATAATTAATAATACTGTCCCACTACAAAATTCTCTTCTCATTTAAAAAAGGCATGATTGAACAATCACATCTGCTGGCATAAGCTGCCCGTGAAAACTTGAATGAAGTGAACTGTCAATGCCTAACATTAGTATGGAATAACAGCTCAATTCAACTTTACTTCACCCACACTTTCACGGGTTGAATTTTACAAAATCGCACTATTGAAAGCGTGTTAGACTTATACTCGTATAATAGGTACTACGTTGTTGTGTACATTAAGAAAGAAAAAAAAGAGAGAAAGAAAATACTGTATTTGGACGCACAGAACATAAAATCAAAGAATTGTTGTTCTTTTTGTTGTTAGTTGAATTGACATTAAAAAAAAAAACAAGAAAAGATTAAAAAACTAAAGACAAATATAAAAAAAAAAACAATGAAAAAAAACTTGTGCGAGACCAAAAAGGCGCCTAGGTTAGGTTAGGTTAGGTTTAACGGGCAGGGGTGCGTGCAGAAAACCTCCTCGTGTGCCTGATTGCTGCTGGTTCCTTTCGAATACGTTCGGGGGAAAGAGCAGTCGTCGGGCCGGTGCACCCTGGGCACAGGCAATAATCGAGAGATTGTTGTATGTGGCGAATTTCTGCGGCCACTCTCCACCTCTGCTTACAGAGGGTAGGAAGAGTGGACTCTGGAGGGGCCCTTTTCAGGGCCATCCGCGGAGGCGGGTCCGAGGGAGCGGTTTGTCCGAGTGCGTCTCGGCTTCAGGGTCGACGGGGTCGCGAAGGGAGTCGGCCGGAGGCAGCCCCGATGACCCTTGTCGTGGGGGGAGATGGCCCTAGGGGGGGTCGATTTCTCCCCCAAGCTGCTCGCTCGGACCCGGACTTTAGGCTTGACACGGAGGCGATGGGTGGGCGTCAGGCGCGGGGGCGCCTGCGCTCGCATTGCACCCGTGGCCACCTTAGTCGGTCCCTTCAGGGAAGCCAAGCGGGGTAATCGTCGGCGGGGGACTGGACGTGACGGCTATGCTGGATTCCTAGTCCCCCGCCAATACGAAGAAGCGGGAAAAACGCTGGGTTGTTTTAGTGGGTATACCGGTGCGGTAAACCGGGGAGTCCCACATACCCCCCCCATCCCCCGATGGGCGGGTATGCGTAATTGTCATTTTTTCCCAGCGCAAACAAAACAAGGTTTAACGGGCAGGTGTCCGCAACTCCACGACCAAGCGCGTATTTTGCGTACGGGTGGGAATGTGCCCTATTCCATCCATCCTAGCTCCTCGAAGAAGGCCAGCAGCGGTTTAACGCTACTGGCGATCTCTCGGGTTTCCGAAGAACTTAGCCCTGTATGCGGCAAACACTGGGCAGTTGAGAAGCACGTGCGATGTCGTCTCGTCCTCCTCGACACATGCTCTGCACAGTGGGCTGTCTGTAACACCTAATACAAAGAGGTGTTTGTTAAATGGCCCGTGGCCTGTTATGGCAGCTGTGAGTATTCGCAGCTGCTGCTTATTCAGCCGGAGAACCTGTCTCGTGAAACGGCTATCAATTGTGGGAAGTGCTTCCCTGGCTTGCCTGCACTCACTTTGGTCCGACCATAGCTTGCCGTGTTGATCCCTGGTGCGTTTCCTTACCAGGGTGCGTAGGTATCCGAAGGGGAGTGGTACAACAGGTTCAGGTCCCATTGCCACCATGCTTGAACCCCTTCTGGCGAGTTCATCAGCGGCGTCATTGCCGCGAGAGTCGCTGTGTCCTTTGATCCATTGAATGGTTACTTTATTGAAGGTACCCACCTGATTTAGTCGGTGATGGCATTCGTTTAAGAGTCCCGAGTTGGTTGTGTGACTGTTTAGGGCTTGCAGGACTGACATGCTGTCCGACAGTATGCGGATCGAATGGTCCTGTACCTTCCTTGCTGTGATAGCTGTGGCCGCCAATGAAATGCCCAAGCATTCGGCCTGGAAGACCGTGTTGTGGGCCCCCAACGGTGTAGCTATGTGTATGTTGAAATCCTCCGAGAAGATACCAGCACCCGTACCAGTACCTGTCTTGGATCCATCCGTGAAAATTCGCAGCTCTGTAGGGCGTAACCCCTCACACCTGCGATCCTCGTGGAGTTGAATTTTGTATTTTTTATCAAACATGAATTGCTTGGGAATACGATCGTTTATGGCTTTAGTCATGGGGAGTTCAGTATTGAGCTCTTCCAATAACCTGGTATGCTGCGTCTCTTTCTTACCCCAAAGATTTAGTGTATTGAGGCGTACTGCCGCCATCGTCGCTTCTTGTTTTATGAACAGATGAAGCGGCGGAAGTCCCAACATGGCTTCGAGTGCTGCGGTCGGAGTAGTCCTCATGCAACCTGTGATAGCCATACAAGCTAACCTCTGTGTTTGTTGTAATTTGTTTGAGGCTGTGGCAGCCAGAGTATGATTTTAGGGGATAGGCCCCACTTCTTACCTATCATTTTCCTGCACTGCCAGAAGGTGATACAGGCCCTGTTTAGTTTATTGTCTAAATGATTACTCCAGTTTAACTTACTGTCAAGGGTGACCCCTAGGTACTTGACTTCGGTGGCCAACTGTAGTTCTGTATTAAAAAGTTTGGGTAGGCAAAAAGGGCCTAGAGCTCGCTTATGGGTAAACATGACTAGTTCAGTTTTTGTGGGGTTCACTGACAGGTCAAATTCTCTACACCATCGTTCTACAATTCGTAGTGCTTGTTGGGTAAGGTTGCAAATCGTCCCAGTCACCTTCCCCGACACGAGGATTGCAAGGTCGTCTGCGTAACCTATGGTATAGTAGAGATTAGCATTGAGTTTATGAATTAGATCGTTTATTACCAAGTTCCATAGAAGAGGGGATAACACCCCTCCCTGGGGACAGCCTCTAGCTATCATGGCCGAGTGCTGCTCTCCTTCAAGGTGAACCACTCGCTTACTCAGCATGTTTGTAATCCAGCTTGTTAGCACCTGATCGACTCCGTGTTTGGAGAGAGCGGTGCTTATGCTCGAGAAGTTTGTTTTGTCGAAGGCTCCTTCGATGTCAATGAACGTGCCCAAGCAGGTACCCTTGTGCTGAATCGCTTCTTCTATGCGGGTGACCACCAAGTGAAGTGCGGATTCCGTTGACTTACCTGAGCTGTATGCATGTTGGTTATCGTGCAGTGGTATGTTTTTCAACGCACCATCTCTTAACTCCCTATCGCACAGTCTCTCCAGGGTTTTTAATAGAAAGGAGGTCAGGCTGATTGGTCGGTAGGATTTGGCGTTTGTATAGTCACTCTTACCTGGCTTAGGAATGAATATTACTTTCACTTCCCTCCATCCTTTAGGCACGTAGCCATGGGCCAGGCACGCTCTCAGGATTGGCAGCAGTTTCAAGATCGCGGGGAACCCACCCCACTGCAGTAGGGCGGGAAAGATACCGTCCGGACCAGCTGCCTTGAAAGGATGGAAGCTTTCGATGGCCCATTGGAGCTTTTCCTGCGTGATCATCTTGTTCGCGTATGGCCAGTCATTTACCGATGGTGTTTTGGTTACATCTAGCCAGTCGATTTCCTGTGAGAAGACGCACCCAGGGAAGTGAGTTTCAATCAGGACGCGTCTCGTCTCTTCCGGAGATGTAGTAAGTGTGTTGTCAGGCTTTCGGAGAGTATTGGGCCCAGATGTGCTCTGTTGCGCCAGTATTTTCCTTACCCTGTTAGCTTGTTGGCAAGATTCGATATTGCTACAGTACTTCCTCAATCCTGTGGTACTTCTGAATCTGATGCATTTAGGCGCCTAGCAAATAACATTAGAAGAAGATCTAGTGACAAACATTTCAAGTAGTAGTATGCTTAGATGATTTGGTCACGTCCGTCTTCGATAGGATGAATGAAAGGCGACTAACAAAAGGTATTAATAAAGCAGATCATGTAAGTGTAAACGCCGGGGTTATCTTAGATAGAAATACACTGACCTTATTGGTGAGTTCTTCAGAAAGTTCAGGAGCGAGTGTGGTTTTATGATATTTATCAAATTTATTAAAGTTTATTATATAAATAGATTATTACTTCTCTTCAAATTTCTTACGGATTGCACCTACCACTGTTTGTTTCTGCATGACCCAAAGACATTCAATACCTATAGATTGGACATCACGATCAAAATGTTCGTCCGTGACTTGTGTCCTGCTTGGACACAAGTCTATGAGTTTTTTTTAGTACGCTCCGCTGCCGCTCCAATATTCATTTATTTTTCTAGATGGCGTTTCTGAGACATGGGATCAAAGTTTTACTATGACATTTCCTTGACATGCTCGCCCTATAGTATTTTAAATCTCTTCGGCATGACCTAAAGGTTGACTGGTAGAAAATGCCTAAGGCATTAAGTCCACCTATGTACATTTGTGTGCTTGAAGTATTAAATAAATAAATAAATAAAATTGACGTTTGTGTTTTTTTTTATTTAAAATGGGTCTACTCTTGACCTCAATCTTGTCTTGTTGTTTTGTGAACGTAAACAAACCAAAAAAAGTATGTACGGATGACAAGAAGTGTAATGTTGAAAGCAGGTGGCGCTCTGTAGCTTCTGCCTACCACCATGGGAAAAACGCGTGAGTTTATATACTAAGTATGTGTAATATTATATATTATTATGTTTGTAAGTATGTTTTCAAAAATTGTGTTTATCATTTCCGACTTGATTCGTAGTAGTGTTTGTACCATCGAGAGACTAGACCTTTGAGGCAGTCTTAATGAAGACTTAAAACAATTTTAAAAATCTACTCATTTTACTACGTAAACTTTATTAATATTATTCAAAATGTTAACGGTATACTAAAATATTATTAATATCCACAGTGAGCTGGCGAAACACAATTTATCAGACCCCAAGGGGATTTAAGGGATATCCTTCCGCAGAGTATAGGGATGTACCGGTTTTTATCGATGCGTTTTAGGAACGTAACGATATTTTCTTTTAAAGAAAGAAAAATAATAAAGCAAATTGTTAGTTTGAGACACGTCCAGGACATAACAAAAAGCTAAAAACAGGTTACCAGTAAAAAAAGATTCCAGAAGTGGGATAGAACAAGCTAAAAAAGTGAATAGACTGCTCTAAACTGAAAATATTGCAAGTGTGTGTAGGGAAGTGGTGGACAAAATAAATGACCTGTGGTCTACTTTAGCTTTGGATCGAAAGAACCATATGACATGGGGCTAGCTGTAACAATAAGGAAATAGTATAATAAGATAAGTTGACATTGTTGATTTAAACTAAAACTACTAAACATCACATGTGGCTACGATAAATAAATACTTCTTTTGCTACGATTTTTTTAACCTTGTAGAATAATAAGGTCAGCATTTCCATAATATATATTTCTACTCCTGGGATGTCCACTATCATATACCTTGTTGCTTATCGTTCATTCAACCACTCAACATGACGGAACTATCTAAACATTCGCTTTTAACAAAATAATATTAGCGTAAAATACTACGCGCTGTCAGTCGCTTCTATGAGTCGTAACGTGGTGTTAACCTTGTCATCTTTACAAAAACATGGGGTACGAAATGCAACAAGATTAAAAAAAAATTAAATGCATTTCTAGAGCTTAGCCAGTTCAAACAATAAAAAACCTACAAAATAGTAGTAAAGATATCGACAACACAAGTGCCAATCCCAAAAAAAACTAGAAGGTGCAAAATACTTATATAATACGTACATTTTAAAAGTGCCCGGTATTTCCTGGACGGTTTTTACCGTTAAGTCGCGTAACCCCCACGATCTCCTTTTAACCGTTACGGGTTTTTGTAATTTTAAACGTTTAAGTTTCTAAGGAGGAGGTTAGACAGAAAAGACGTAAGGCGAGGACAGGACGCAGACAGTGCTGCAATGGTGTCTTTGAAATGGATTTGTTTGCAAAATGTAAGTCAGTGTTGAAATGCGGTTGATGGATTACCCTATCGAAGTTTTCTCTACTTATTAGTTTTGCTTCATACAGACATTCCCTTTACAAACAGTACAAACAACGTGCGTCTTTATAGATGAAACGGTTTTGTTTCATAGTGTTGTGGTTGTTCGTATACTGGACACACTTTTTTAATTATATTTTCCTTCTTGTCTCTAAAATTTATTATGTCTATGTTATGCAAACCTGTTGTTAACATGGTTACTGAAATGCAGATTTGTTTGAAACTTTTATAGAAGGGACAGAGCGGAAACATGATACTCCGTCGTCTTTGTCATATTCCAACTCACACAGAAATGATGAGCTGCAGATGGTCCGAGGACCAATGTCCTTACCCCACATTGTGCTCTAACAGACGTATCTGGGCTGCGAATAGGGCAAAGGTAGTGACACCACATGTTGCAGACGTCGCTCTTGTCTCATCGAATGCTTTTTATTTCTTTACAATTTAAAAACTCGCGTCCGTGCCCTGTCTCTGCCCTGACCGTGACGGTCCACGTCGAATGTTTCTCTTATCTGATTTCACCTTTAAATAAACTGTTGCAAAAAAAAACAGTTTTCGGTAATTTTATCCTAGAAATTGTGGTTTTGCCGGTTGATTGGTAGTTTCAACTTTTATAACTTTCGGTTTTGTTGGCTTACTACTTCATATTGTTTTTTTTTTGTAGCTATATTAATAATCATAAACATATCGCAGAGCTAATAACTCTTTTCATACAGGGAAGGCACGACATGCTTACTCAATACGGCTAGCTGATTCCAGACTTTAAAAAATGATAAATCTAGTTCCACTGTTATCAGTGATGTTTAAAATAAACTTAGAAAGAACATAAGCTTTTTCATGGATAGTTGTTATTATGACCCAACCGTACCTAGGCAAGCACTTTACGTGAGAAGTAGTCAGAAGCCTGAAATACAAACAAAGCAACAAACTGGTTAACCAAGGGGTAACGTGAAGCCCAGTCACTGGGTCGTGGAGGTAAGATAGGCAGTCACTCCACGTGAATCGCTGGTATTTAGAAGCATCTGGAAGCTAACCCCAACATAATTGGAAAAAGACTAGGCGGATGACGAAATTTGACGAATACCTATAATAATGTTTATTTAATTTAAATAAAAATGTAAAATAAAAAACGTAATTAATTAATTTTATTTATTGATTTAGATTCGGACAACATAATCCACTTTGATAGTAAAATATCTTATCACTAATGTTAGTAATACACAAAAAAAAAAAACAACTGGTGGCTGCAATAACATGTGCAAAGGATGGCAGATGCAGAATTTGTTAAACAACTATTCTCCCCACATATTGCCTCAGAAAAGGCAAGTAAGGGCTCCCCACCACTTTTTTCAGGATGCTATTGTCACTGACCTGCGTTCTACGCATCAGCCAAGCTTGTAGGTTGAATAACTATCTAAAAAATATTTTCTAATATATATGCTACGGTTGCCAACTCTCAGCTCTCACTGTTTTGACAGAAAAACAACAATAACAACTAAATCCCATAACAATTTTACTTAACAACTTAATCCCCGTATAATACAGTTAAGTCCCTTTAAAATCATGAACACGGCACCATAATATATTAGATTGTTTACGTTAATAAATAGCAGGGCAGACATACCCGGCTTCCCGGTACATTTGCGTCACCTGTAAAGGCTTCAATAACTCAAGGAGTAAAACGCTGTTTAAGCTTATATGGGGCTGACTGTTACACCGAAGCGTTATAATCAATCCGGCTCGAAGGACCAAAAACGTGCACGGTTATCGTCGTTCGACTTTTAACTAACAATTAATAAAAAAACTACTCTTTCATTCAAAATTTCAATACTTTTTTATCAAAATTTAGTTAAAGTTATTGGCTATCTTCACATTGCCAGTGACTAGCTGGCGTCCAGTAAACTTTGATGACAACTGAGATATTATACAAAAAAAAATCTTTTTTGCAAAAAGTAAAACCGACTTAAAAAAAAACACCAACCAGTGTAAAATAACTCTAAATTAGGAAGTCTGTAGGCTAGGTCTGTAGCTGTGTGGTAGGCTTTGGTGGTTTTGTCTTTTTCATGATGGGCCACCGACTTCCGAATTTAGAGTTATTTTACACCGGTTGGTGTTTTTTTTTAAATCGGTTTTACTTTTTGCAAAAAAGATTTTTTTTTTTCCATTTTTAGTTGTTCCCATACAAATATTTGCCATGAATTTATTTTTATATTGTTATTTGTTAACAATACATGTCATGGTAATAGGGTAATCCACTTATCCCTAATAAATGAAACTTAACATACCTAACTGTCGAAATCTAGGTATATTGTTCATATCTGCGTACCCTTCAGAGCATACAGGCGTGATGATACGTCATGATGTTGTATAAACAATAAATATCCAAGCGATTCAGCGAGCAATCACGACAGATTTGCCGTCTATTTTTGAAGAGTTCCATTGTATATCTCCGAAGATCAGCACCAGATCTTCACCAAATTAAAATGGGACCACCTCGGGAGTATACTCTTTCACATAAAAAAAGAATTTTGAGAATCGGTCCACAAATGGGGGAGAAATCGCGTAACAAACACACAAAAAAAAAAAAACATACCGTCGAATTGACTCCTCCTTTTTTTGAAGTCGGTTAAAAATGGTATTACACTTTAAATAAATTTCAAGTTACGTCGACCATAAGAGAGTAGGGTAGAGTCCGCTTCGTCACATCTCCACGAGTCCGTATGATGTCGTCCTAGATACACTCTGATGATAACCAATACAATACCACCTGTTAATCACACAGTTAATGGTTGACCACTTTGCCCAGTGATCATCAGTTCGTCACTAATGAACTCGCAACGGAAATACGCAATAAGAGTAGCCCCGCTGACTCGTAAGATCAAAATGAACAGTCAATGAATGTACAGTAGTCATTGCTTTGCTTTTTACTTTATTGATGGCAACAAGAATTGAAGTGCTTAGGTATTTTACTTGATTCAAATACTGAGTCCACAACTGTTCAGTGTAGTTTACCTGCTCTTATGGCTCTTAGTTTGACATTGAATAACATGTAACCTTTACAAACAATCGAGCATAAACGCTAAAACATAGGTATATATTCAAATCTGACTGGTAGTACTAGAGATTCAATTCAATTAGATTCGTTTATTGCATTCGGATTCACAATGTACACAATGTACAGACGCCAGCACATCAAGTTACCCCAATGTGTCAAATTTTCCCAATTGAATATGAACCTTATTCTGTTTGTCATAAAGTTGAAAAACTATCAAAGAAATTTTACACGTTGGGGTAACTTGACGTGCTGGCGTCTGTACATGAAAGGTGCTATTAAAAAAAATTGTTGACACAATTGTGGACCCTGTAGGGCACATCAAAATACATGATTTTATAGACTAACTTATCCTAATTATGCAATTTCTATTCAATTTCTTCAATTAAACATTCATTATAATTATTATTCTAAACATAAATTACATAAAACTAAACATTCATTATATTATTTTAAACATACATTACATTAAACATTCGTTATATTATTTTAAACATACATTACATTAAATTAAACATAAACTATAAGCTATTAAACATTTAAATTATAATACAATCTTTGTTATTATTATTGTTTATTTTTTATATTATTTTTCAAGCTGTATAAATTTGTCATTTAGATATTCATTTATGCTGTAATAGCAGAGATATAACGTGTTCAAACAAAAAGTTGCTATACTTCAGCTTTATAAGTACATTAGTTTACCACTTTACCCCTTCTACAACTACCTACTTCGGACCACGATCAGGTAACTCAGTAGCACAGACTCTCAGCTACAGTCAACACTCGGCAATTATGATAATGCAGTCCACTTCCAAGCCAGTACCATAGTCCTTTCTGCAAGCGTACGAATACTTGAAACTTTATGTACGTTACAGAGTAATCTTCAAGTCTCAGTAGAACAAGTTTAAGTGATGTAACTGCACACAAACTTGGGACATGTGCCGTAACTTGTGTGTGACTGTGTACTCTTGATATGTTAAGAGAGGTGTCTTAATTGTAAGCTTATAATATACCTTAATAATATGCTTATAATGAGGTTAAGCGGGACTAACTTACAACCTCAGGTCCAGTTGAAAACCAGCGTCAGGCACTAGTTGTCTGTCATTTTTGCTGAACTGGGCCCTTTTAGTGCATCCGCAAGACACACAATTTTGTTCTGTTATGTATCTATTTCTATTGTTTGATTTGTTTTAATTTATTTTTGCTTTTTTTACTATTATTTTTATGTATTTGTCGTGTGGCTTTTGGGCCAAATAAATGCTTTTTCTTTACTTGTAATTTGCACACAAGTTCCGACTTGAGCTCACGATTTTTGACAAACGCTTGCACTGACTGATCCAGTCTCCTCAACTGTGTGGTTCTTTCCTCAAAAGATCAATTGAGATACTAATCTGAATGGTTCTTACATGATCTCACCAAGATAATGTCTAGACTTTAAAAGAGACTGACCTCTGAGTTTCTTTCGGTATTTTTTCTCAGAGTAGTCAGATAGTGAAACATCGACCTCACCTTCTAGTTAAAAAAATACATGTAAAAGTGTTTTATTTACTGAAATAAATATCATTTAGCATTTTCAGGTTTTTGTTCTTTAAAAAGCTAGAGTCCGGTCCGGTATGGAGTATTGCTGTCACCTTTGGGATGTCTCAGCCAAGTACCAACTAGCCTCATTGGACTCAGTTGAACGCAAAGTCAAGAGGCTCATTGATAATGAAAAGCCTTTGGGTACCAAGCTACATTGCATAGCCTGACACCGTAAAGTTGCATGTCTGTTGGTCTTTGACTGACTGTATTTTGGTGAGTGTGCCATTTATCTCCACGAGCTCATTCCACCATCTTCTCTCTTCCATCGAGAGTCTAGACGTACTGCAGGTTATCTCCCATACCTTGTAGATGTTTCACACATTCGCACGAAGCGCTTTGCCACATCCTTTATCATGCGCACAATCAAGGAGTGGAATTCCCTGTCTGCATCAGAGTTCCCAAGTTCAAATGACCCAATCTGTTTAAGTCGCAAGTTAATCCGCTTCTTTTGGGTAAGCTCGTTCCATGTTGACTTTACCACTGTCCTCAAGATCAGATTGACGTCGAGAGTAAACTCATTAAACATAAAAAAATGTATACGTTTCTAACAGGTAGATAATGTAAATAACGAACATTGTGACATCCATGCAAAGCCGGGGCGGGTCGCTAGTCTATAAGTAAAATATTAGATAAGCAAACAGACACCCACTTCGGTGTAACAGACCGCCAATTAATCCAAGTTTTAGCGCTCTTGCTAATCCGCGGTTGGTAATTCACTGACATAAGATTTATTAGCCACCCAAGGATATACAGAATTATTCAATTAGACTCCCAACTATTAAAGTGACGTCATTATGTTAGAGATAAAAGGAAGGAAGAGAGAGGGGGGCAAAGAGGGAGAGGAAACGATTTATAAGGCTTTTGTTTTCCGTTGCTCTTTCTATATTGCGTTCGTTTTCCTGTACTGTTGAGAGGTTTACTGGCACGCCAGGATACTAATACAAAAAACAGAGAAATTAAAAAAAGGAATGGATGAGCTTGTAGCGTAGCTAAATTTACACAGCCGACTGGGCCAGCAAAGGTTAAGCTACGATTATCGGATTTAGTCTGTGGAAAGATGACCATCCGGTATACAGGATAATTTTAAAATTGAAATAATAATAAGCCTCGTTCTACCTATATAAAAAAATTGATATAAAAAAAAAAGATTTACTGGAGACTGTACCTCAATGCCTCTGAGAGACCAGAAACTTGGGATGTGAGGAAATGACAACCACTGCAAACGCTTGACAACCAACAACTGAATTTATATGACCTAATTATGGTATTTCGACTGGCCTGTTGGTCTAGTAGTTAGTGACCCTGACTGCTATGCCGGAGGTCGTGGGTTCGATTCCCACCCAAGACAAATGTTTGTGTGATGAGCACGATCATTTGTTCTGTGTCTGTGTGTAATTTATCTATAAAATGTATGTATTTAAAAATATGTAAGTATGTTTATCAGCTGTTTAGTACCCATATCAGAAGCTCTGAAGCTTAACTTAGGACTAAATGGCGATGGCGTTGTGTGAAAAGTTGTGCAATATTTATTTATTTATATTGAAATTAATATATTAATTATTATTATTAATTATAGCATATGGCGCTCTGTACTTTCTGCCTACCCCCATGGGAAAAAGGCGTGAGTTTATGTATGTATGTGTCGGGGCCAGCGATGGCTGAGCGATGAGCTGACACCGATGGGGGTTTCGTGGTACAGAGTTCATAACGTAGAATAGCAATCTTCATTGCAGTAATAACCTCACTTAACAATCTTAATCACAAAACAACTCAAATCTAGGTAACTGACAGTTTCGTGCTGGATGTGTGTCTTCGTCGGTGTCTCAAATCAAATTGAGCTCTGCCCAGCTCCCACGCACCAGCACGACTCTGTCCACGTAACATTACCGAAAACACATTCGCGCCATTTTCAAATGACAAGTAACGTCACGCTGGTCACCATAGACTCTGTACTAAGTTAATCAACTTCACAACTTATTATTCAAGAATATCGTTTTCCACGACACGGCCATCATGACCATCACACGTCCTCGTGTCTACTAAAAATAAACACACACACACACACAGAACAAGTATACGCACGCACGCTCGTATTGGTCACATACTTCAAAACACACGCACGCACGCATTTTTCACATACTTCAAAACTCGGTCATTCTGACCACAACTAAATTTCCAAGGGTGTATGTCAAACCTTGACACCTCTAATCGAAACAAATCCAGGCAGAATGAATCGTCACTAAGACCGATAACATTACTAGAACTGAAAGTGTACTAAGATAGTGCTATGCAAATGCACGACATACTAGGTATTACATAGACTTTCACATACCACACAGGCTAAAGCTAACAGGTACCACACAGGCTCACGAGTGCCACACATAGGTACTCACAGGTGCCACGCAGGCTTACTGGTGCCACGCAGGCTCACGGGTGCTACACAGGCTCACAAGTGCCACACAGGCTCACGGGTGCCACACAGGCTCACAGTTGCCACACAGGCTCGTCGTTGCCACACAGGCTCGTCGTTGCCACACAGGCTTGTCACTGCCACTCAGGCTCGTCACTGCCACACAGGCTCGTCACTGCCACACAGGCGCGTCACTGCCACACAGGCTCGTCACTGCCACACAGGCTCGTCATTGCCACACAGGCTAGTCATCGCCACACAGGCTAGTCATCGCCACACAGGCTAGTCAATGCCACACAGGCTAGTCATTGCCACACAGGCTAGTCATTGCCACACAGGCTGGTCATTGCCACTCAGGCTAGTCATTGCCACACAGGCCATCGGCTTGTGATCCAACCCCAGAAGCTAACCATCTCAGCCGCGTAAGTGCTACCCCTCGGAAAGGATATCCTGCGCATAAAAAGCAGACCACGCGCACCTCTTACATGCTCCGGCGCAACTGGATCGGTCACCAAACCCTCACACTTAATCCATAGA
This sequence comes from Euplexia lucipara, assembly GCA_921972225.1. NCBI lineage: Eukaryota > Metazoa > Arthropoda > Insecta > Lepidoptera > Noctuidae > Euplexia > Euplexia lucipara. Next base: position 1,736,174 of record OV179166.1, on the reverse strand, counting down.
GTATACGTTAAGTAAGATGAAATGTATTCCAAAACTTTACAGATAATCATTACCTAGTAATGACTACTCAGTACTCACAATAACTAAACGAACTTTAACTAAGCCATTTTTAGAACTTAAACACGGAAAGTTCATAATTATCAAATTTCAAAAATAAACACACTACTCATGGCCCTGCCATAGCTATTGACAATTCGGTACTGCCACCCATATCGTTATCACCTCAGAGTCTGCGACCCTCAAGTCATTACATGACCGTACAAAATAGTCTCTTTCAAGGCCCAGGTCCCCGCTAGACCACAAGCCGCTCATCACGCCCTGAACGACAACGTATGCAGTTGCGATTGCATCTTATGGATGCGGATTTACCGGAAAGCCAACAAGCGTATCATAGGTCTGTTGAGGTTCTTTTGCCCTCAGAAACATTGTTTTCTTCTTCTAACTCGTTTGAACTTCACAGGTTGGCATCTTACGACTTGACTTTACAACATACTGGTCGCCCGCAAGTGTTTAAAAGAACCTTCACTTCGGGTCAAGCTTAGTTAAGCTAGGCTTTTAATTTTTAATGTAAACCAAGTTACTAACACTTAAGTTTCATTTTAGTAGGTACTATCAAAACGGAACTTAGAGAAACGTTTTTCATTACCATTGACCTAAGAAGTTTGATCTCTTTACACGGTAGTGGGAATTTACCCAAAGTACCTACTATCTAAATTTGACTGTCAATCATCTACGGACAGACACACGAAACCATCACGCTTTTCAGGTTAGAAAAGCGGGAACTACGCTGTCGGATAGTCGTACGATACTATCTCTACTTCGCGAAGATCGAGTTGGTAAGGACAGCGATAAACAACACGAGTACGAGTTGGAACTTTTGTAAGTTACCAGAGTGAATGGTAAACCACCCATTAATCGCGATTGTAATTCAGTTAATAGACGCTCACGACTATCTTGGACAGTTGTCTAGTCGGTGAAACATCAGTTTAAGTTTATTCAAATGAATTTGTGTCATTAATAAACAAGATAATAACCTATTGGTACTTCACATGTCTAAGCACAGTATTGAACTCCGCTAGTAACTACACTACCTTGTTTATCCTAGGTTCACAGCGCACTGCGCACTTGTAATTAGTAAAAGTCCGACCAATAAGTTACAACACAGTAACTCTAACAGTTCTGTTACTCTTTATCATCATTTATAAGCAATGCATACTCAACTCATGAAACTCATTAAAATCTGTGCACCAACACGAAGAGAATCGCACCAACGACTCTCAAAAATCTAACGCAATATGTGCTACAACACATGAAGCGCTTTGTGCACCAACACAGACAGAAATCGTACCAACGATTCCTTATAGACCCATCGCCACATGTTACTCATGAGGTGCGGTCCGAAGGTTCGAGTACGAGTATACAAGCTATTCTTAACCAAATGTGGTTTCACTACCACTGTGTCATTCAATTCTCAAGGAACTTGGTGATTGGGGCATTCATACTTGAATCTAATTTAGTTTGACTTCTGTCCTCATTTTTAATTAAAACACAATCATAAAGCTAATTTAAAAACCTGGTCCTAATATTGTGGTCAAACCGATTTTAAGCTTTGCTCAAATTAAATTTAGGCCAACAACCAGCTTTCTGATACCGTGGTGATATCAACAAGGTTTCCATACGATTTACAAAATAAAGGGAATAGCGCCGCACTTGCATCAGTTTGAATTTCAATCTCATTTAAATTAAGAGTTCATAATAAGAAAATAATCCACCAGGTATAGTCGGTAAAATTGAAATTATTTGTTATCTTATCTGTCAGTGTCCCAATTTCCAATTATATGGACCAAATTGTTTACTAGTCATCAATAAAAACAGTGAGTACCCTCACTAAAATTAAAAAAACGAAAACCTATACGAAAAACCTATGAACCGCCTAACATGGTGAATGTTATCAAGAAAGGCAGTTTAACTAAGCTTCAGCTCACCTTTGCTATGATATCATAGCCTAGAAACTTTACATAACGCTTCACAAAGGAACACTTCGAAATGTTCAAGGAAAATCCGGCTTTAGCCGGCGTTTATTATACACCCAGCAGCCTTTCAACAACATTAACAGGGATTAACTAGGGCAAATAACAGTACCTATCACACAATAGTTTTTTTTTTTTTTTTTTTTTTTTTTTTGAACCGAGTACTTATCACACTACTTTCCTTTCGTCCGACTTAGTCTGTAAGGTTGACGTCAGAGGTTAAGGTTAAGGTTTTGAAGCCATTTTCTCGGTTCGGTTCGGTCTATTTACTTACTGAGTTTTAAATGTCACAACTTCGATCGCTGTTGTATAACAACGTAACAAAATATGGCTACGTAAACAGACCCCAGGCAAAACGCTAAACAATATCTCGATCGCATTATTGTCAATTTAACGCATTAAAATAGCCCTTTGCTAATTTAACTTCAAGTGTCTTCAAGCCTATCTATTAGATGCTTTGTTAAAAGAATAGCTTTCTCAAAAGGTGACAGACACGAACGCATGCCGTTAGCATCCAATAGTTCCTGGACCTTTGTCCTTTGACACTACTTATTGCCTTTTGTCTAGGCTGGGTTTGTAAGTTGGCCTATAGACGATAAGGTTTGAGTTTGAAGTCTAATTCTCAATTCACAAGAGGTACTCAACCCCTGCACAATAAACCATTCCCTAATTAAAATTATGGCAATATTCATAACGTAAAGTAATAATAGGATCTCTGTACATACCCGCAGTATCGACACTTTTAAAACAAAAAAACTGATTGGGTTAACACCCATAATCCACCACACATTTTTGTTTCGAAATAACCAACAAACATTTTGTTGATTGCGATACCCTCCTTAAAACATTTCTCGAACGATCATTACCATCACACACCTATTTGAAATGATTAATTATCTTATTGTACACGCTACCCGCATGTAAAATAAACTATTGCCACTATTTAAAACTTCGTAAATAATTTGTTCGGTACTAGGTCTATGTTTGTAGGTATGTACTACTAGGTACTACCTAGGTATGCCCTTTACACAAACGTTCGCATTGACCTCTAAAATTGCGACTATAGTACATCTTAGCAAGACAACATCCGGTACCTACCGAAATCAAAACAAAAATTACACGACTCACCGGATTGTTGTTACTACCAGAAAATACCAGTTATTTCGTGCACAACTGCACATCTGTAGTTGCGCCACGCTGCACCGCCGCGCTGCCGCCCGCGCGCCGCCGCGCTGTCAACCCGTGCTGCAGGAGCCTCGCATCTTGCACCTCGCATACTCTCTTGATGGAGCCCGATGTAGCAAGCAGACTTCAATCACTGCATCTTGTTCTTCTGGTGCATCACGACGAAGATCTCATCACATCTCGGTGAAGCTCGCCAGTAAAGTTGGAAGCAATAAGTTCTTTATTCCACTTCTGATGTCGGGGCCAGCGATGGCTGAGCGATGAGCTGACACCGATGGGGGTTTCGTGGTACAGAGTTCATAACGTAGAATAGCAATCTTCATTGCAGTAATAACCTCACTTAACAATCTTAATCACAAAACAACTCAAATCTAGGTAACTGACAGTTTCGTGCTGGATGTGTGTCTTCGTCGGTGTCTCAAATCAAATTGAGCTCTGCCCAGCTCCCACGCACCAGCACGACTCTGTCCACGTGACATTACCGAAAACACATTCGCGCCATTTTCAAATGACAAGTAACGTCACGCTGGTCACCATAGACTCTGTACTAAGTTAATCAACTTCACAACTTATTATTCAAGAATATCGTTTTCCACGACATATGTATGTATGAAATTAATATTTTGAAATAAACATTTACAAAAACACGTAAAGAAATATACCTACTATTAGTTATATCAAACAGGTTCCATTGCAATTGGGAACAACAGGCTTTTATCGTTAAAACGATCTCATATGAAATTTCGTGTCTGTGCCGCTAAATGTTGAGGAGTTATGTCGTCTAAAGCCAATCTTGGGTGCAGAATCAGGACAATCAATTATAATTATTATAAGTAAAAAGGTGTAGATAGGTTATAAGCGCTCAGCAAGCGACACCTTAAAATATGGCTAACTAGCCACGCCAGCACATCAAGTTACCCCAACGTGTCGTTTTTTAACGGACTTGTGGAAAGTACAATCAACACCATTCTAAGTTTAAAATAATTGGCAAGTATAAAAATAGATTAGATTTAAATCGCTCATTAGTCTTGCAGGCTAGATTGTAATTAATTATTAAGAAACTGGTACTTTAAAAAAAAAATAAAAAAAACTCCCTTAAAGTTTCTTCAGTGAACATGCTACGCGTACTGAAAACATAAAAAGTTACGAGTATTTTGAAAACAATACATGTAATATTCTGTACTTGAGTAGGTATAGTTTTTTTTCCACAAAATCTAATTACGTAGAAGGAAAATCGTGTTAACCAAATGAGTTTACCACATAAACATAATATTTTAAGGTAAAAACGCCTCACAACACATATCTGCATCTATTTGAATATCATTGACCCAAAAAACTATGGGGACAGTTAACTATGGCCTTATTACCGAGTACATCACGGCTGTATTCCTATAGGGGTGTACAGAGATCTATAAGTACTCCCACAATTTGGCAGTGACATTATACTAACTGTGCCGCACGGTTTCACTCGCATATTTGTGTAACGCATGACAACATGTATGAATGTAAACGAAGCAAAATAAGTATGTAAGAAGTGGTGTTTGTAATGAAAGTCTTCGAAAAGACGATGCTTTTTCTTCGAAGTGTAGTGTACTAAGATGTTTTTTGTCCAAGTTACTGATTAGGAATTTCTCCAATAACTGATGAAATGCTACGAGCATATGGCGCTCTGTAATTTTTGCCTACCCCAATGGGAAAAAGGCATGCGTTTATGTAAGTATGTATGTTTGTGTAACTTTAAGGTAAAACCATTTTGTTTTTCAATTAGGCCATCGGGGTCGCGAGTTCGATTCAATCGAACATCAGTTATTGGAGAAATTCCTAATCAGTAACTTGGACAAAAAACATCTTAATACACTACATTTCGAAGAAAAAGCATCGTCTTTTCGAAAACTTTCATTACAAACACCACTTCTTTCTTTTGTAAAGTAACACCATTTTTACTAAACACTTCATTAACACCTAAACTCCTTCGCATAAGAACTATAATCGCTTAGGTTAAGCTCAACGACAAACTTGTCTCAAACTGAGACGACTCTTTCGTACAAAATATAGTTTTGCGGACAGAATAGTCCTTATGTTAATGGAACAAAGGACGTCTTAAGGGCTTTTGAACTGTAAAATAGTTTTGTACATAAGTAGTAAGTAGTGTGTTCTAGATTAGAACGATACTGGAGGTGTACTAATTACTGTGTGACGTCACAATATAAAGACATAGTGAAGCCTAGACAGTATTAAATTGTTACCACACATTAAGTAAGTTTTTGGTTAAACTTCAAACTTCAAATATTTATTGCGATCATGAGTAGATACATAGGGTGTTATAAAAAGGTAAAAGTACATACATGATACCCTGTTAGGGCGCAGCAACACAATTTCAATATAGAAATACTTACACTATTTAATCAATCTTTTATTATATAATATTATTGCTATTTATATATTATATTAGTATATTTATATATACCTATATTATTATTATTAAATTATTATATTTATATAATATTTACTTTAACATATTATAAATATATTTTTTTATATTTCACACTGTTTTACAGTTTAGTTTTGTCCTCGAAAAACTCTTTTATACTGTAATAGCTTTTTTTTGTCAAGTAGTTTTTTAATTTATTCTTGAATATATTGTAGCTGGAGGTTTCTTTTAGTTGTTGTGGTATTTTATTATATATTTTAAAACACATTACATAAGGCCCAGAATGAAATATACTTACATATGAAATATAGTTACAAACTTGAAGCTTCCAAAATTGGTACTTATTTAAAGTTTGAATAGGTACTTTTCTGCGGTTGCAGCAGCAAACTAAACAGACGTATCCTAGATTAAAGTTATCCGCTTAATTGAACAGATTGTATGCAAGATCCCAACAAAAATGCCTTTGCTAAGGCATTTTACTCAAACCCATTTTAAAAGAACATAGATTTATTGGACCCTCCATAGCAGGTCCAACTCGCTATTTGCCAGTTTTTCTGCCATTATCGCGCAAACGAGGTCATCCCATTTCTATTCCAGGCAAAAATATTTCCAGACTTATATAAAATCTACTTATACCGAAGTCCGTCTTATGAGAGAACGTAGACGTAAATATAATTGAATCTGTGGACTTACAGAGGGATTACAGTAATGCCTAGATTACATTATTTCGGCACGATTTGTCCTAAAGGCGAATATACACCGCGTGCATTCTTTAGCCAAAGTTCCAAATAGAAAATTTCCTTGTTTGTGACAACAGGCTAGACTTTTAGTATTTAGTCCCTCGTCTAGATCACTAGAAAATATAAGACACAATCATAGTTTTCCTCTTTTAACTACATTTAATTTGAACGGCATTACATTGAGTCAAAATGTCGCATTACATCACGATTTTGTGCAGTAATTAGACATGTGCAAAACAGTGCACTACGAAGTGATGTGATATGTCATTACATTTCGAGCCGAGTGATATTACATTACACCATCACAGTATCACACTAAACATCACACGTGATATTATGATGTAGCGCCATGCGATAGCACACCATCGCGCGTTCTAATGTAGTGCAATGTTCTAGTGTAATAGGAATAGGACGTGTTATTGAAATAGTAACATTGCAGCGAGCGATACGATATTGTCCGCGTGTCATTATGATGATTCATAATTACATGAAAGAAATGAAAGATAAAGATAAAGATATTTTTATTTGGAAATATGGGTACATGATTGGTAGTACAGAAAAATTAAAGTGATAAGTCAAGGAAGGACCCATGAACTGCATGACTGCGCTGCGAGTCATCGGAGTCATTGACATGTCACGAGCTACTGCGCTGCTACCGCGCGTGTGATGTTTAGTGTGATGGTGTGATGCTTATTTCAGTGGTGTAATGTGTGATGTTATAGTATGCGCTCGGGTGATATTACATGTGATGCATCACTCGCATTACTTACACATGTCTACAGTTAATGCTGAATTATGACGTCACAAGCGAGGGGCTTGTTTTTGAATTTGAATGTGCTTAAACTTAGTGAATTCCCATCAATTTGAAAGAGTAAAATAATACTTGTCAATTGTTTTTTTTTTAATCTAAGTGATGAACAACTGGTGGTAACTGATGGTAAATAGTATTTTGATATTCATACGCGTTATGTGTATTAAAAAAAATACACCGAAAATAAAAGGAGTTATAAAAACGAGGAACTATCAAAATAATCTGCATGCTTTTCCCCACTATATTCAGATCAACTTCCAGCATTATCGCAAGCAGCTGAATACCAGTCGGTGTATTAAAAAAAACTATACTTTATAGTGCCATTATAATTTAAAAGCATTTATTGAAGATTAAAAAATAAATAAATATTCCACAACTACCACACAACGCCACCTAGTCCCAAACTAAGCACTTGTGATATGAGTTCTAAACAACTGATAAACAATCTAATAAGTACTCGTATATTTCGAAATACATGCGTTTTTTTTTTAATTATTATTTATAGGCACGCGTTTGACCACTATCTCACCTGAAGGCCTAGCCATATTACAAGTTCTACTTCTATTATCGTAATCGATAAAGCGACGATAGAAAGAAAATGGCGTATATGGAATCAGCTGTTTGTCAACTGTCAAGTGTTAACGAGTAGGTAGAATTTGTGATTTGGCTGAAAATGATATACACTTAACAGTTGACCAATAGCTGATTCCAAATACGCCATTTTCTTTCTATAATAGAAATAGAATAGACATAAAATTTGTAATATGGCTAGGCCTACTGATGGTAAGCGATGATGTGGTCGACGATGAAGCACGCCTGCCTAGAAGCAACCTGTTCACTCTTGACTTGAAGACCCCTAGGTTGTAGCTATCAGGAAACACCGACTCCGGCAGGGAATTCCACACTTTAGCTGTTCACACAATTAACGTGTTCCCAAAGCGTTTAGTACGTATGGTATTGTAGATAAATCATACCCAGACACAGAAAAAAATATCATACTCATCAAGTCATCACACAAACGTTCGTCTTGGGTGGAAATCGAACCCACGACCTCCGGCATAGCAGTCAGGGCCACTACCCACTAGACCTACAGGCTAGTCAAAGTAGTACTATATTATGGATGATATACCAATCGAGTTAAATTATTACCTCCTCCAACCACTACTACTTCAAATACTACTACCTACTCTAGTGTTGTAAGTAACAAAGAGACACGCAGCGCAGTAGTCCAGTTTAAAATTATGCAATGTCCTTTTTAAAACAAGCATATTTTCTGCTACACGTATTGAGTAGGTACCCACCCTAATAACATACTTCTATACACACACACTCACACCTTCACACGCACACACACGTTAGCCTATCCCTTTAATATCCAGTAAATAAATAGGTTTTCGTTTACAGGTTATTATGAAACCGTACGCTGTGGGGTGCCAACGTAAAATATAGCTGTTTGAAACAGTTTTCTAATATTTAGCCGAGATATAACTAAAAGGGAGGGTTCGTGACGAACCCGTATTTTAAATAAAATTCTCGTCACTATAAAAGCGAAAACTATGCCAGACTTTTTGTACTATTAAAAATAATCAGAAGGCTCGGGATGGAGCTGTTGTTTATGTTATTATTATAAAGAAATTTGACCCCCCCCCCCTCTTAGGCTAAAAGGGCTATGTAGAGGTGTACAGAGGCCATCAAGCTACCCCAATGAGAAAAATGTCTTAGTTAGTGTTTCTTCTTTATTCTACTAACATTATAAACGCGAAAGTTTGTGAGTATGGATGGATGGATAGATGTTTATTACTCTTTCACGTAAAACCTACTGAATGGATTTTAATAAAATTTGGTATGCAGCTAGCTGACACCCTGGATTAACGCATAGGCTTTTTGTCCCTGTATTCCTACGGGCACGGGACCTAAGCGGGTGAAACCACGGGACTTCTGTTAGTTACAAATATGTTACAAATACATTTGACATGTATTTTTACTTTGAAAGTGTATTTTTTGTGTATGTTTATTTTATTTTTAATTTTTATTGTGAATGTGAGGACCACGTGGATTCTTTTCCTTTTTTTTTTTTAATTTTCTTTTCTATTTTTTTTTAAGTTCTTTTATTTATTTATTTTACATTTTGTCTGAGAGTTTGAGTTATTTATGGGACCAAACCAAATGTTCTTTCTTTGGTATTGTTCGTCAGCACGTGGAGCTCCTCAAGTTCCGAGTTGAGCTCACGATTACTGACAAATGCTTGCACTGACTGATCTGGTCCCCTCATTCTGTGTGGTTCTTTCCTCAAAAGACCATTTCAGACACTAATCGGCATGGATATTACATGATTTGACCAAGATAATGTCTGGACTTTAAAAGAGACTATGACCTCTGAGTTTCTTTCGGTGTTTCTTCTCAGAGTAGTCAGGTAGTGAAACTCCGATCTTAACTACTAGTTAAAAAAAAAGACGTAAAAGTGTTTGTGAAAACCTATTTACAGAAATAAATATCATTTATTAAGGTTCATGTTCAATTAAAATTTAACAGTTTGGGATAACTTCATCTGCTGGCGTCTGTACCTATTGCAGTACACCCACATTACGCCACCTATGCCCAAGTTTCCATGCGATAGATGGCAAGCTTTGCATTGCCACCAATTCCCATGAAATTCTATAGAAATAAGGTCCAACACATATAGATTTCGGACTGCTACTGGGATATAGAAACCCCCAATAAAACGACCCAGGAATCTCATGGGCTCGTACTCAACTGTAGTGTCGCCTACTAGAACAACAAGACAGACTTTCTTTATCATATGTCTAACCTTTTCCCAACTATGTTGGGGTCGTCTTCCAGATAACCGCATGCAGCTGAATACCAGAGTTTTGCCTGTCTGACCTCCACAACCAGGTTACCCCGTAATTTGACCATACTGGTGAGGTTCTTTTTTTTAATATTATAAACCAGTGCTTGACTGCAATCCCATGGTAAGCAGTGATGCAAGCAGTGATGGTGAAACGCACTAGTTTATTAAAAGCCTATTCACTCTAGCCTTGAAGACACCTAAATTATAATCAGACGGGAAGACCGCAGCAGGCAAGTTGTTCCAGTCCTTCGATGTACGCAGTATAAACGACGAAGCGAAACGCTTTGTCCGAATCGTGGAAGGGCCAACGATGTATGAGTGGACACTCGCCGGGTTGTCCGATGGTAGAAAGGTGATGGCGTAATCAAGTCATGTAATTCCCGTGCACACTCTCCAAAATGTATCCTATAGAATACCAAAAGACTAGCCACCCTACGCCTGTGCTCAAGGCTTTGCAGATTGGTTCCAACCAAATCTGGGTCACCAATAAGCCTCTTCGCACGCCTCTCCACTGAGTTTAAAGCTGCTAGATGGCATCTGGCAAAACCAGCCCTTAAGTGGCTGCAGTACTCCACACACGAACGGACCTGTGCTTTGTAGGTACAACATAAAGTTCTTCAAAAAGGTCAGGTGCGTAGTACCCGCAACTGGCGTGTATGTTCGAGCAAAACGAAGTATGTCAGAATCGTCGTAGATGGCTCTCTTTAGTTTCTGCCTGTTCCCATAGGAAAAAGGCGTGAGATTATGTATGTATACGAAAAAATCATCTATTTCTCAATTCAGCCTTCTCAAGCTCAAAGTTTCAAAACGTTACGTAATGGTTAGTTATAGAGTTCCCATTCTGTCGTGTCAGCGAGCTCATTTATTACCTTTCACCTCAAAAATTGAGTGTAAGCCCGTGAATAACTAGCATTATTACTGGTTGAAATATTAGGTTTTTAGCACATTGGGAAATGTAGTACGAGTTCAAGTTATTAAGGTCGCTCTCATAATATCATCATGATCATCATTTGCCTAGTCTTTACCCAACTAAACTAACTCGTGTATTGAATACGATCTGTTCAAATACTGAGATTATGTACAGACGCACATCAAGTTACCCCGAACTGTTGAATTTTCCCAATTGAACATGAACCATAATCTGTTTGCAATAAAGTTGAAAGCTAGGTTAAACTTGACACATTGGGGTAGCTTGATGCGTTGGCCTCTGTACTTAAAGAAATGTCAATAAAAATTAAAAAACCCCCACCGCAAAAACTAAAAACATTTAAAAAGTTAAAAATAACACTTTCCGTTGAGCCTTGGAATTTTACTTCACGTCGGGGTACCGCTTAAGTATGTTCCTAGTACTCGTAGGTATGTAGGTACTTATTTTAGCGGTACCCCGACGTGAAGTAAAATTTCATGGCTCAACGATAGGAAGGTGTTATTTTTAACTTTTTAAAGGTTTCACATTTTCGCGGTGGGGGTTTTCAATTTTTTTTTTTTCTATTGTCGCCTTATCGATTACGATAATAGAAATAAAAATTGTAATATAGCTAGGCTTGCTGGGTGTATATTAACTAGTCAATTACCGCAATCCAGACACAATTAAATTACTATTGTTTGCGGACACCGGTGTCCACGCGGAGCCTACTGTAATATGTATGTATTTAGAAATATTCAAGTATGTTTATCAGTTGTAAAGTACAGACGCCAGCACATCAAGTTACCCCAAAGTATCAAATTTTCCCAATTGAATATGAACCTCATTCTGTTTGATATAAAGTTGAAAAACGATCAAAAAAATTTGACATAATGGGGTAACTTGATGTGCTGGCGTCTGTACTTTAAGCACAAGCTCGGTTTAGTTTGGGACTGAACGGCGTTGTGTGTCAGTTGTGGAATATTTAATTATTTATTTTACTTAACCCTGTACAATGTAGTATTAATTACTTATTTATCTTTTTTATGGGCTTATCAATTATACATAGAAGAAGGCTACCCATGTTCTGGTACTGAGAAGCATTTGCATTACCAAATTTGTTTACACAACAGCGATCTATTCAAAGAATTAATTCAAAGTCAAAGCATTTACTTTAATTAAGCTATTTGCAAGACACTTTTGCACGTCAAACTTACAAGTAAAAAAAATAAGATAATGATCCTAGTTGCTCCTTCCAAATGGTAATTTCGTATGGAGAAGAATGTGCAAGAAAATCTATGCTTACTCTTTTAAAATAGTTTTTACAATAATTTGAATGCCATAAAAAATACATGGTATATGTGAATACGATGTACCTATATAAAGAGTTTTAAAAAAAAATCTACATACTATATTTGAAAAGAGTTTGCTTAGATGGTTTGGTCACGTTGAATAGATAAATGAAAGGACACTAACTAAAGGCATTTAGAAAGCAGATGTAAGTGGGAACGCCGGGAGGGACGCCCTAGAAGGACATACATAGACCTTATCGGTGAGGTTCTTCAGAAAGGTCAGGTGCGTAGTACTCGCAGCCGGCGTGTGTGTATGACAACATATCATGTATGAATATAAACGAAGCAAAAGAAGTATGTAAGAATCGTAGCATATGGCGCTCTGTAGTTTCTGCCTACCCACATGGGAAAAAGGCGTGAGTTTATGCATGTATGAATGTATACTATACTATATACTTGACTGGCCTGTTGGTCTAGTAGTTAGTGACCCTGACTGCTACGCCGGAGGTCGTGGGTTCGATTCCCACCCAGGACAAATGTTTGTGTGATGAGCACGATCATTTGTTCTGTGTCTGGGTGTAATTTATTTATAATATGTATGTATTTAGAAATATATAAGTATGTTTATCAGCTGTTTAGGACCCATAACACAAGCTCTCAAGCTTAACTTGGGACTAAATGGCGTTGTGTGAAAAGTTGTGGAATATTTATTATTATTATACTAAGATAGATTCAAAGTATTTCAAAATAAGCCTGGCTTATTTAAGGCTCATTGTAAAGTTCGAGTACCATTGCGGTACTCACACATTTACAAGTATTAAAATTATGGATTATTTATTGGTAACAAAAAAAACAGCAGAGCATCGTGTGTGTCGAGAGAAAACATAGTAGAATACTCCCCACTTACTGGTACCATGAGACATTTGCATTACCACATTTGTTTACACAACAGCGAACTAAAATCAATTAATTATTGACAGTTATCCTCTACGTCAGATGAAGCGAACCCCTCCATATATCACTGACGTCACGGAAAGGTCCCTCTGATTTATTTATTTAGCGAAAAACGAGCCAGAAACGTGGGATAGACTGTTGTTGTTTAACAAATTAATTACTATTATTTTTTATGTGTGTAGCAAGAGAGTAACTCAAACTCAGGGATATGTCTATTTCCTGACCATGTTTTTCCCATTTGACTGGCCTGCTGGTCTTGTAGTTAGTGACCCTGACTGCCAGGCCGGAGATCATGGGTTCGATTCCCGCCCAAGACAAATGTTTGTGTGATAAGCACGATAATTTGTTCTGTGTCTGGGTGTAATTTATCGTAATGTAATTTATCTATGTATTATTAAGAAATTATTTAAACCAATCTGCACAGGCGTAGGGTAGCTAGCCTTTCGGTATTCTATGGGATACACGTGAATCGATTCCGCCCCTTCTACCATCGGACAACCCCATATACGGTAAGTGTTCACCCTTACATCGTTGGCACCTCAACGATCCGGACAAAGCGGTTTACCTCGTCTTTTATACCGCGTACGTCGAAGGACTGGAACAACCTGCCTGCTGCAGTCTTCCGATCCGAGTATAATTTAGGTATCTTCAAAGACTGACTGACATCATCAGTGCAACTGCAAGATAAAGGTGTATTCATAGTGGTGTTAAATTCAAACAAATTATATTTTAAAAGATTTAGTTTAATGAATTTATAAAAATTAATTTGAAAAGATTTGATTGGTTAAGGCGGCTAGGCCGACGGATAATGATGACTTCACTGCATTCTTAACGCGAACGTACTATAGTGTGAATATTATAGGCTCTTAATAAACTAGTGCGCTTCACCATCACTGATTGCAACTTATACTGCTTACCGTCAGGTGGGATTGCAGTCAAGCACTAGTTTAAGATATTTAAAAAAAAAATGGTTTATCAATCTTCTTCCCTAATGTGTTTTAAATTATTTTTTTTATTTTAACTGTCGTTAGCTTAATTATTCATTTTGTTATGCATGTTGTGGTCTACTGTAAGTGAAGGTACACCTACATAACACTTTTGTCGTCGATAATTTATTTCATTTATTTATTTATCAAACGTAAACCTACAGTCTTTACAGGTGTCCCCAATTCGACACAAACAAATTCACAAAATATATATAAAATATCTAATAAAAAACTACTTTATCTGAACTTAAAAATAATAATACAAACAAAAAAGACTTAAATTATACAACGATAATTGGTAAGTAATATAATTTAACAAAACCCATGCGAATTCACCCAAATTGCACTCAAATATGTCCATCCTATCATGTACAGACGCCAGCACATCAAGTTACCCCAATGTGCCAAATTTTCCCAATAGAATATGAACCTTATTTTGTTTAACATAAAGTTGAAAAACGATCAAAGAAATTTGACATATTGGGGTAACTTGATGTGCTGGCGTCTGTACTTCATTGGGGCACATATTGTTCGAGTGAGGGGTGTTTTTGACAGTCATGTATCTGTGTAGGTATATCCTTTGTTGGAGATCCAAAACAAATAAATAAATTAGTTAATTAATACTGTAATAAATAATGAATTTACTTCGTCAACTCTAAAGAGAGTTAAAATCCAAACGGGCTATGTGTCTACAGGTACCTCGTTAAACTATTCCGTCTCAAAATGTTGACCCGAAATTCTACAACTCCTCAACAATGCCTTTCTTGGTGAAGAGCCTTGAACTTTGTAAAGTTTCGAGAACTAACACGCACATTATGATGTAACTCTAAGTTACTTTGTATTCGTGGGACTTAGTCGTCAATCTTCTTCATCTCAAAGGTATGCGGTAAGGTGTCATGGGTTTCGCTATACATATCAAGTAGTAAAGTCAAAGTCAAACCACTTATGTCAAAAAAGCACTATTGTACGTCAAACTAAGAAGTTGTTAGAATAATTCTAGTTGCCCCTTTCAAAAGGTACTATAGTTTCGTGTGGAGAAGAATGGCAAGACACTCCATAGGTACTGACTCTTTCAAAACGTCGCCTTTTATTCATCCTTTCAACGTGACCAAATCATCTAAGCATACTCTTTTTGAATATGGAATAGTTGTCTGTCTTGGACCAGCAAAATCACAAGTTCCTAACGCCTTTGAAAGCCTTCAACAAAATTCCCAATATAAACCTTGTCATCGAAATTTCATCACAAAACCTTCATAATACGGGAAAATTTAATCCAACGAAGTTTATCAGTTGCCTATGAAATTCCTTGCCTATGTATTGAGGGCGATCGGGCCCAATGTGGCCTAAAATTGCATTCACGAAGCCACGTCGAGAGCGTATGATCTTGATAAATGGGGCTACTAACTAGGGGAGAGGTGGGTTCAGACTTGTGTAGGGCAGATTGGGGGATAGTGGACTTTGGGTTGTGTAATTTATGTGGAGAAAAACCTAGTTCAGACATAACTGTGGATACAGGAGGTCATCCTGTCCACCTTTTTACTTATAATATCATTGCCTACTATTATAAGGGTCCATCGCTACCTAACTCTTCGGAGACCACATCCATAGGAATTAATGTTTTTCTTTTCCTTTTGTCTACTTTTGTAGACTTTGCTACATCAAGCAATTTTTCCGAAAAATTGCTTGATGTAGCAAAGTAGTCAAAATTATCTATGTCTAATTAGCTTTATTGTATAAATTATCAAGATTTGCTAAAAATATTTATTAACAATATACATACATTTTATGTACATTATTCACATATTATCACGCACACACACTCATACACACACTCACACACTCATTCACACACTCATGCACACAGACTAGGTGACTTTTTCAATTCATATTTACTTTCTAAGTTTATCTTAGACATCATTTGATTGACATCAGTGAAGGAATACATCGTGAGGAACTGGACTTCTATTTAATATAAGTTTGAAATCGCCAATCCGCCTTGAGCAAGCGTGGTGATCAATGCTCGAGCCTTCTCTGTATGAGAAGTGACCTTTGCCCTGCAGTGGGACAGTAACAGGCTGATATTAATTCCTTAAGCGTTTTCTACTAGTCTACCTAAATGTGATGCAGAAATAGAATATGGTAACACAACTGGCAAAAAATTTGGTTTGTGGGTATTAATTCTGCCTAACCTTAAAAAAAGTTCCAAGGAAGTAATCTCGATAACTAGTACCGTGTGAACCCAGTTTTATCTAAACTCTCTCCGTGTAAACCCGCCTTGCATCGTTACAAGGAAATGACACCCCGTGTTTGTGAACGCGCCTCTAGAGTCGATTGCTCAGTGTCGGTTGCCATGGCAACCGTCGTCAATAACGAGACGAGTACGGAGCATTGTTGTATGCCCTACGTGAAGGATGAAGCGATAGAAAACATACTTTTGTTTCAGTTTATTCTATTTTTATAAATGTATAAACGATATTTATTTCATTAAATAAGTTCATACAAACTCTTTGCATTTTTTACCTAGATGGTGAGGTCGGTTTATCACTATCCGACTACACTGAGAAGTAATTCCAAAATAAACTCAGAGGTCACAGTCTCTTTTAAAGTCCAGACATTATATTGGTCAGATCATGTAAAAACCATGCAAATTAGTGTCTGATAATGGTCTTTTGACGAAAGTACCTCACAGATATGAGGGGATCAGATCCAGTTAGTGCAAGCATTAATTGTCAGTCATCGTGAGCTCAACTCGGAACTTGTGTGCAGGTTTGAAGTACCGCTTAACCTTACATTAAGATTATTATTATTATAGGCTTACCTAGTTAGACACAAGTTACGTCACATGTCCTAAGTTTGAGTGCAGTTATTTGATCACTTAAACCTGTTCTTCTGAGACAGTCTCTTTAACCGACTTCAGGAGGAGGTTCTCAATTCGATAGGTATTTTATTTTTTATGTATGTACACCGATTACTCTGAGATTAATGATCCGATTTACGTGATTCTTTAGTTCGATGCGGAATAGCTGCCATTTGGTCCCATAAAAATATAACACAGTTTGACCCGGTAGTTTTCATTTTATGAACAGTTTTATGAAAATTTAATTTATTTTTTAACACTTTTTTGTACGTATGTTCACCGATTACGCAGAGATTTATGTACCGATTTACGTGATTCTTTTTTAGTTTGATACGGACTAGTTCCTTTCTGGTCTCATAAAAAAATTACATAGTTTAGCCTAGTGGTTTTCATTTTGTGAAAAAACTAAAAACTGTTAAATAAAAACTTTTTTACAAAAAATATAACCGACTTCAAAAAACACTAACCGGTGTAAAATAACTCTAAATTCGGAAGTCGGTGGCCAATCATGAATGAGACAAAACCACCAAAGCCACAGATTTCCTAATTTAGAGTTATTTTACAAAAGTTTTTTTAAAGTCCAGACATTATCTTGGGCAGATCATGTAAGTACGATGCAGATTATTGTCGGAAATGGGCTTTTGAGGAAAGAGCCCGCGTACACTTGGATTATGGAATGAGCTGATGCCGAGGTTTTCTCCGAGGGCTACAGTATGGGGTTCTTCAAAAGGGGAGTAAATAGGTTTTTAAAGGGTCGGCAACGCGCGTGTGGCGCTTCTGGTGTCGCAAGTGTCCATAGGCTACGGTAAGCGCTTACCATCAGGCGGGCCGTAAGCTTGTTTGCCACCGTCGTGGTATATAAAAAAAAGAGTAACACGTTTATGAGGGGACCAGATCAGTCAGTGGAAGCATTTATCAGAAATCGTGAGCTCATATACATAGCATGTCAGATTGTCAGCCTATAATGTTTCCACTGCTGGAACACAGGCCTCTTCCCTGTGAGGAGGAGTGGGCCTTTATCTATCACGCTGCCCAGTGCGGGTTGGTAGATGTCACATGTCTTCGAATTTTTCGTTCTAGTACGTGCCGGTTTCCTCACGATGTTTACCTTCACCGTGTCGAGAATAGAGCTGATGAAATGCTTTACACAAAGTGAAGCGCCTGATAGCTGCTTTATTTAGTGCCAGCACGCGTAGCATCGTCTGCTTAGCCTTTCACCAGTATTTTACACAGAGCGACTACCTGTTGGACCTCCACAACCCAGTTACTGGGTAACACGATACCTCTAGGTTTAAACTGGTTACCAGATTTTAGACCTTCTGCAGTGCGGTTCTGGTCAAATAATAATAATAATATAATATAATATAATAATAATAATATTTTATTTATCTCCCACAAAGTACAGTTACAATATAGAGGTGTTACAAATTATGGAGGTTTGTGGGAGTCAGGAATTCAAACTAGGATACCCTGTGCTATGAACTCCTGGCCCCCCTACGCCAAGAATTTTGATAAGTAATGACAAATTTTAAAGCGCTGGACATGTAATTTTAGTACTATTGTGGAAATCAAATTACAAACAAAAAGTACCAATGGAATAAAATCAAAAATAGAAAATTAAAGAAAAAAATGCATGTGTGTGTTTGCGTGTGAAGTGGAAGGTGTCGTATGTGGTGTGGTGTTGTGTGTGTGTATGAATGAGAGCGAGATTAAGATAGTGTAATGCGTGTGTACGTGTAGAGATGGATGTGTATACAAATGTGTGCGTGAGGTGAAATCACCGCGTGAAGGCGTAATGAGGGCGAATTGAGCTGTTATTCCATACCCCTTGTTAGGCATTGGCTGTTCACTCCACTCAAGTTTTCAAGGCGTGACTTTTACTGAATCGACCGGCTGACTATCTGTAACTACTGTCATTGACTGGCCTGTTGGTCTAGTAGTTAGTGACCCTGACTGCTATGCCGGAGGTCGTGTGTTCGATTCCCACCCAGGACAAATAATTGTGTGATGAGCACGATCATTTGTTCTGTGTCTGGGTGTAATTTATCTATAATATGTATGTATTTAGAAATATATATGTTTATCAGCTGTTTAGTACCCATAACACAAGCTCTTAGCTTAGCTTGGGACTAGATGGCGTTGTGTGAAAAAGTTGTGCAATATTTATTTATTTATTTATTTATCTACGAATGACAGGCGGAACCAACAGCTTTACGGGCGTTCCGAGGCACGGAGGAGTCTTAATATGTAATAAATGGTCACCCATCCACGGACCAACCTCGTCAAGCGTAGCTTAACCTTCAATCGAGCCGTGAGGCTGTTATTCACACAGCATTCACAAGCTCCTCGCAAGCCTCCAGCACGCGTAGCCTAATCTCAGTAGGATGATCATGCCACACTTGCTCATCAAAAAAAAAAATGTAAAGTCATTTATCCAAATTAGGCTGAGGATCAGCACTTTTTTAACGTCAATATTACATAAAACAGTCCCCCAAAAAGCCCGCCCTTCTGATGAAGGGCCATTGATGATTTTCATCCTAAGCTGAATTGTATTAAAAACATTAGGGCCACCGCCCACCATATTATGGAGGTATTCCTCGAAGCGCTACTATTTTGAGGCTCTCCTAATGAGGCGCTCCTAATTCGACGCTACTATTTTGAGGCGCTCCTAATGAGGCGCTCCTATTTTATTCCTCGGAGCGCTCCTAATAAAAATATTTGTTTTTTTTTCCTTTTTTTTTTTTTTTTTACTTTCTAACGGGAACGCTCCTAAAAGGTGCGCTCCGAGGAATAAAATAGGAGCGCCTCATTAGGAGCGCCTCAAAATAGTAGCGCTTCGAGGAATACCTCTATTATGTGTATGAGTCCAACTAGCGCTTGGCCGGTTTATTTACTCTGCAAACACCAAAAACAAGACGTACAGCTATAAATTATATTTTCGCTTCGATCTGCTCCGTACAACATAGCACACCCTCCATCAGAGAGTTCTTACAGTAACCATGGCAACACCCAATAAGAAATAATCTCATTACATCACATCGCCGTACTAAGCGTATTTTTTATATATAACACAGTAATTTGAGCACCTTTTACGGAAGCAATAAATGTCAGAAAAGTCTTTAATAGCAATTTTGAGTGGGTACCTACTCGGCGTTAATATAACATATCCAGTTTCATAAAGGGTAACTGTCACTCAGGTATGAATGACAGGGACAGCGCTCTGCTAACTTATTATTGTCATATTTAATTAAATTTAAATAATTTTAACCGAATTTTATATTATAACATATTGAAATCAAATTTAATTTATGAAAATAAAATTGTAATCAATTTTAATATAAATTATTGTAATTGATTTTAATTTTAATCATCATAAACGAATTTTAATGTAATAGTCAGTAAACAAATTTTAATTTTAAATCGTAATTTTGATAAATCATCGCGTTATCTAATTTTGAAATAATTTATTGTACTTAGATTTAATTCTATTTCATCTACACTAATTTTAATAAGTAAGTATTGTAAGCAATTTATGTATTATTTGTGTAATTTGTGTGTGTCTTATTTCCAAACCGTAATATAGTTATGATATTATCGGCGCAATATGTAGTGCAAGCTGTGCTTTTCTGTAAGTAATGAAGCGCTTAGACTGAACCCAAAGGTTAGAGAATTTAGAAATGTACAGATTAAAATGAATTAGCGTACTTATTGTTGAAAAGCCGAATAATAAATAAATAAATAAAATAATATGAATAAGAATATGTATACATATTAAAAATAAAAAGAACAATTCAAACCTACTCGTACAAAGTCATAAGAATATGCCTGCCTTGCCCAACCATGTTGGGGTCGGAGGGGTGGGGAGGGTAGAGGAGGGGGAGGGGAGGGAAAGGGGGAGGGGAGGGGAGTTTGTGACAGAGGGAAGGAGGGATTGTGAGAGGGGTCGGAGGGGAGTGGGAGGGGAGTGGAGAGGGAGGACAGAGAGAGGGGGTGAAGAAGGAGGGGGAGGGGAAGGGGAATGGGAAGGATGAGGTGAGAGGGGAGCGGAGAGTGGGAGGGGAAGAGCCAGGGAACAGGAGGGGAAGGGAGGAGAAAATGAGGGAGGGGTGAGGGAATGGGAGGGAGGGGTGAGAGAATGGGAGGGAGCGGTGAGGGGAGGGGTGTGGGAGGTGTGGGGGAGGGGAGGAATGGGGAGGGGGAGAGGAGAGGAGTTGATAAAAAATGATATGCAATAGCTTTACCGTGGCAGTCTCCGAGTACCACACGTCATTTTTTTATTATTATTTTAGTACCCTTAACACAAGCTCTCAAGCTTAGCTTGGGACTAAATAGCGTTGTGTAGAAAGTTGTCGAATATTTATATTTATTTATTTTTTATTTTATTTACATGGAGCGAATGTCTGTCTGACCTCCACAATCCAGTGAGTAGAAAACACGCCTTTGGTTAAAGCTGGTTGTCAGACTTTCTTAATTCTATCTAAATACTCTTGGTAAAACGTGAGTGAATTGATCTGTCAATGCTCTAGTAAGGAATGACAGCTCAATAAATAAATAACATTCCACAGCTGATAAACATACTTATATATTTTGAAATACATACATATTATAGATAAACTACCTACACCCAGACACGGAACAAATTATCATGCACAACACACAAACATTTGTCCTGGGTGGGAATCGAACCCATGACCTCGGGCATAGCAGTCAGGTTCACTAACTACTAGACCAACAGGCCAGTCGATTCGTCTTCACTTCACCTACATATTCAAGGGGTGGTTTCAACAATCGAACTGCAAGACTTATTTAATGTAAAAGCGAAACCAATAACTTGAAATTTAACTGGTTTATACACTTCTGTAATCGCCAATCCGTCTTGAGCACACAGTCACAAGCTGTGATTATTATTTTAGCTACAATATGCACATTTTGTTAGGTTCATGCATAAGCAATTAAGCATAGTTCCAAACACAGGCCTTAGACAGTCCTAAATTGCTGTTACACAAGCTTTCGCTACTACAATTAATGTAGATTCTATGTGTGCTGTCTCTAAAAACACAAACATATCCCATAGATCATGAATTTATAGAAGCGACAGTGACAATAATAGTAGGTAATAGCACAGTTTAAATATTTATACTTTGGTAATAGTCTAGCAGTGTGACAGACGGACTGCTAAGGTACGCACCTCAGTATTTTCCTATTCATGCGCGGAGGTATGATATAATTCAAGTAGGCATAGTTTTTTAACCGACTTCAAAAAAGGAGGAGGTTCTATGTTCGTGTGTATGTATTTTTTTTTTTTTTATGTATGTTACCTGATTTCTCCGCCATTTGTGGACCGATTCTCCGATTTCGACCGATTTGAAATTATTTTTTTATTTGAAAGAGTAGACTCTTGAGGTGGTCCCATTTTAATTTGGTGAAGATCTGGTGCTGATCTTCGGAGATATACAACGGAACTCTTCAAAAATAGAAGGCAAATCTGTCGTGATTGCTGGAATCGCTTGGATGTTTATCGTTTATACAACGTCATGACGTATCATTACGCCTGTATGCTCTGAGGGGTACGCAGATGTGTACAATATACCTAGATTTCGAAAGTTAGGTATGTTAAGTTTCATTTATTAGGGATAAGTGGTTATCCACTACATGCCATGGTAATAGGGTTATCCCCATTATCATGACATGTATTGTTAACAATTAACAATGTAAAATAAATTCATGGCAAATGTTTGTATGAACAACTAAAAATGGAAAAATAAAAAACTTTTTTGCAAAAAATAAAACCGACTTAAAAAACACTAACCGGTGTAAAATAACTCTAAATTAGGAAGTCTGTGGCTTTGGTGGTTTTATCTTATACATGATGGGCCACTAACTTCCGAATTTAGAGTTATTTTACACCGGTTAGTGTTTTTTTAAGTCGGTTTTTTTTTTGCAAAAAAGTTTTTTTTAAGCTGTAATTCGCCATGTTGTGGTGGCGGTCATCTTGGGTTTAGAAATTTACATATAGATAGTTTAGATTAGATAGTTCCAAAATTATTCTACTAGTCAAGACCTTTCATTGGTATATCCATATTGAGGGCGTTGTGAAAAAATATTATGTTATCCGCCGATTTTCATCTAACATACTCGTAGCTAAGAACAAAAAATCAAAATCGGTTTATCCGTTCGGGAACTACGATGCCAGAGACACACACACACACGTCAAACTTATAACACCCCGTCGTTTTGTGTCGAAGGTGTGAATGTACCATGAGTAGGTATCGCATCTCCACATTTTTCTTAATCTATGACCCAACAGTGAGTTCGTAGTTACTAAGACACTGTAGTCTCCGGAGGCAATAACCCTCTGTTTTGGTGCATGAGAGAAGAATAGCGAATGGAACCACGATCTTGGGATTATTTAATTTCATTTAATTGTTTCAAATTGTGCCTCGCAAAGCACGTTGTAGTCAGGATCTTTGTCAGTCGTTACTGGTAGTCAGAAGTCCTTAAGTTAGACCACCTGCACGTGTAGTATGCAGTTACCAAGGGGTATTGTGTTAAGGTCATGGCACATTACACCGGCACGGCACCGGCACCGCTCCATACCAGCAATTTATTGTCATTCAATTTAGAGCATTAAATCGTAAGTAGTACAGTATATTTCACAATGTCAATATGAAAAAGCCAACGGCGAGCAGTCAGCGCGCTTGCCACTACCACACAACTCGACTCGCAGCCCGCGTGCCGATAGCGAGCGGGCCATGTGCTTACAGCGCGTCAACCGCACGTTTACAGCACGCCGACTCCGGGTCGCCATCAAAAGAGACACATTATGAAAACGTGCAAGTCCTAGGCGTGTTCAATCATAAATGCCATATAACAATTGTGTCCGCGGTGACAGCTAGCTTGCACCTCGCGGCAAGCGCGCGGGCTGTGAGCTTGCACCCCGCAGGCGGCGTGTTATAACGTTGCGTGTAAGTATCCCTGTTTGTATAGAAAACACGCACAGTCCAACACATAGAAAATGCATCCACGTGCGTTCATTCAGATCAGAGACACGCAACATGCAGCGTGATATATGCGTGGCAGTGTGATAATCGCCTAAGCCTTAGGCGATTATCACACTGCCACGGCCCACGATCAAAAATTTTATATTTCATAAACAGTGTAGCCTAGGGCCCTAAGGCTACACTGTTTATGAAATATTATATTTTTAAAAGCTAATATTATTTTTAACAGAACCAAGCCATGAATATTATATTTTATATTTCAACAATCCTTTGTCATTGAAATAAATCAGATCGTAATAATAAATCAGTGATCCCAATTTATTTCAATTTTATTGAATACATAAATACCTATTTCTATTCGTTCCACGTTTGAGCGATAAAAATATTTCAAAAAGTCTTGAACCAAAGTTCAATGAATCTTTTGAAACATAACTAGGTAATTTAAAACTTTCAGTGAATTATTTCACAAAAAAAGACGTCTTTAAAAATTTTGCAAAGTTTATAAAATAACTAGAGTTGATAAATACTAAGGGTGTAAGCAGATAGAGCAGAGAAAAATTATAGTTAGTCTATAATTTTTTTGTTAAAAATTAAAAATAAACAACAAAAAAATATTTTAGCAGAACTGAACATGCGCCCGAAGGCTTTGTACTAACAGAAGTTTATAGTTATATTATGTACCAAAACCAAATTATGAATGGTGTGACAGAAAAAATTGAAATATGTTAAATAATCACTCATTCTAGAAATGTCATAATGTTACCTACCAGCTATACCAAAATTGAGATTAATAGTACCTATGTTTTAAAAAATCGTAAAGGAGAAGTTTTTTTTTATTTAAACTCTAACTACTTTCTATCATCGCACCGCTCGCCGTCGACAGGGAGTTCATGCTCACACACTGGAGCCGAAATGGTCCCGTACAGTGCGGTTTCAGAGGAATTTCCTCCCGCGTACACTTGGATTGTAGAATGAGCTCCCTGCCGAGGTTTTCTCGGAGGGCTACAGTATGGAGTTCTTCAAAAGGGGAGTAAATAGGTTTTTAAAGGGTCGGCAACGCGCGTGTGGCGCCTCTGGTGTTGCAAGTGTCCATAGGGTACGGTAACCGCTTACCATCAGGCGGGCCGTAACCTTGTTTGCCACCGTCGTGGTATAAAAAAAAAAAAAAAACTGCAATCCCACCTGATGGTAAGCAGTGATGCAATCAAAGATGGTGATGGTGGTGACCTATTATATTTTGTTAAAAAAAAAACACAACTTCACACAACGCCATCTAGTCCTAAACAGACTAATCAAAACACTTACATCTATGAGTCAATGGAATTCTGAAGACAGTAGCGGATATGATCTCTTCTCCGACGTGGAGATCCTTTATTAAACGGGTAATTTAATTTAATTCTTGAATTTAATGGTCATTTGTTTTAATTTTTGATATTAATGTTTATTTACTTGATTTTAGTGTTAATTTAATTTATTTCTAATTCTGAGATGCTGTTTCTAATGTTATTTTAATGTAATTTATGTTTTTTTTATGAGTATTTGACAACTGATAAACATACTTATATATTTCTAAATACATGCAAATTAAAGATGAATTACACCCACACACAGAATAAATGATCATGGTCGTCACACAAACATTTGTCTAGGGTGGGAATCGAAACCACAACCTCCGGCATAGCAGTCAGGGGCACTAACCACTAGACCAACAGCGTTGTTCTACGTAGTACCGACACGTCAAAAATAGAGTAGTTCTATTTTAAAACAAAAAGTTTATTCATACGCTTCAAGTCGTAGATGTAAGAGAGGTCGGCACTGGACCAAATGTTCACTTAAAGCTTCCAGAATGCTTGTAGGGATGGGCGACGTGCGATGTCGATAGATTTTAGGTCTGGTATCTGTACACACAAATGAAAATATAACTTGATGGTTTTACACAACACAAAAACAATACAATACATACAACAACATTATATCAATAACGATGACTTCGTTTGCGACATATGGAAAGTAATAAAGATTAATGAGTATTGAACCGTCCGTCTGAACGTTTGCTTGAATTTACGAGTATATTTTTGTATGTTAATGTCTTGTTTATGTAAAAAAAAACGTAACATGAAACGTAAATGATTTTGATTTATGTATTTATTTATTTTTCTCTTCTTAATTATACTTACTGGTATATATTTATATAAATAAAGTCAAAGTCAAATCGTTTATTTCAATTAGACCCTTAACAGGCACTTTTGAACGTCAACTTACAAAATAAAATAAATTAAGAGAATGATTCTAGTTGCACATTCCAAATGGTAGTTCCGTAGGGAGAAGAATGTGCAAGAAACTCCATACTTACTCTTTTAAAATAGGAATAGGTACAATACTTCGTATACAACAATCAGATTTTATGTGAGGACGATGCACCTAGAGTAATAAGAACTATACTGAGATAGGTATATAAAAAATAAGCAATGGACTCGATAAAAAGATATGTTGGTAGATACATTGTACTCACATATTAACAAAAATACACAATACACTGTAGAATGTTATTAAAGGAGATACTCATTAAATAAACAAATGAATAAAGTTAAAAACAAACAGCAGATCAGTGTGTGAATTCAGAGAAAAAAGCAAACAAACAAAAATTTAAGTACTTTAGCAGCTAATTTGATTTTGTCCAATAGTACACCACACTGCCTACTCATCTTCTATCTTCCACTATCAAGTCCATTCAAAGGTTGTCTGTAAGAGATCGCTTTTACCGATAAGGCCGCCCATTGTATCACCGTTTGTGAGTTTTTATAAGTGTATTCTATTCGATTCATGACGCCTGTATTTACCAAAAGAATTAGACAGAGGTGCATCTTGAGATATTTATAAACAAAGATATATTGTTATTATTTTTAACCGACTTCAAAAAAAGGAGGAAGTTCTCAATTCGGTTGTATATTTTTTTTTTTTTTTAGGGTTTGTTACGCCATTTTATTTTAAAAGGGGCCGGCAGAGATGTACAGATTAATGTTTAGAGATAGAACTTCTTTAGTAATTGTTATCCAATTTCAATGATTCTTTTAAGTTTTGAAAGACTTTCTTTACATACAAAGAAACTAAAAATTACAAAATAAAAACTTTTTTACAAAAAAAACAACCGACTTCTTAAAAAAAAACTAACAGGTGAAAAATAACTCCAGTTTCGGAAGTCGGTGGCCAATAATGAACAAAACAAAACCACCAAAGCCACAGACTTCCGAAACTTGAGTTATTTTTCACCTGTTAGTTTTTTTTTTATCTGTAGGCTTACTACGTAAACTTAGTCATATAACAGCGTGCGCGCGTTATATGACGGGTTATAATCAAAATAGTAGCTAGAACCTTCATTTATTAATTTTAATTTAGTAATTGGGCTGTATCGTGATTCCCCATGGCACAGAACAAAACAGCACAGCCACGACATGATTTCTTTACATAATTTTAAGCATAATGTTTATTAAGACTATCATAAAAGATCAGTTCCTTGCACGCAGCCGCACGTGATTGTCCGCGTGAAGCTGTCGCGCGCGACTGATATGACATTATACCAAATCAAATGTCATTTATTCAAATCAGGCTGAGGATCAGCACCTTTTGAACGTCAAAATTACATACGACAGGCCCCCAAAAAGCCCCCCCTTCAATACTCAGGACAGATACGCGCGCGTTCATCTGTCTCAAACCTCGGAAACGGTGCTTTTCTCATAACTTTGACAATAGACACGCGCATCAGCCGCACATGTCTGATTATATATACAAATACTTTTTTCTTCTTTGTTTTTATCTGTCAACTTATACTAAATATCTTTTGTGGCGAATAAATATTATATATTTTGACTGGTCTGTTGATCTAGTAGTTAGTGGCCCTGACTGATATGCCGGAGGTTGTGGCTTCGATCCCCACCTAGGAAAAATGTTTGTGTGATGAGCACGATCATTTGTTCTGTGTCTGGGTGTAATTTATCAATAATATGTGGGTGTGTATTAAGAAATATATGTATATGTTTATTAGTTGTCTAGTAACCATAACACAAGCTCTGCTTAGCTTGGGACTAGATGGTGGATTTTGTGGAATTTATTATTATTTATTATATCTTGTTTTCTTCTTCCTTTAAAAAAAAACATCGATAGATGTCCCACCGCTAGTGCCCACCGGAGCGCGTAATCAGGTGACTATGCCGCCCGTCGCGAATAACGAACGCGGCTCAATTGTTCCTTTTTGCCTACAAGTGGGGCCCCACTTCGGGCGACAAAGCACCTTTGACGTATCAGGAGTAACGAAGCCTGTGGCCGAACGTAGATTGCAGGAGGTAGTAGTGGTCGGTTTTCGTATTTGTGTGCTGCAAAATTGGGCAATTGGCGCAAGTTTAAAATGGACGCTGTTTTTTACGAGAAAGAAAATGAAATAAAAAGGCATTTTTTCTTCTGTCACGTAACAGACATAAATTGACGACGTTTGAGTGACGTTACGCTTTGGTAATTGATAATTAAATAAAACTGAGATTTGAAAACTAACATTCTTAAATTAAAATATAGGTAGGTAGGTATTGCATCTCTGTTGTTAAAGCAGCAAATAGGTACTACAGGCGGTAACAGACTTTGTGAAAACCAACTGTCTTCTTATTCAAATATTCATTTTTCTTCATTTCTTTTCGCTTATAAATGATAAATGATTTATTTCCGTAAATAGTTTCATACAAAAACTTTTACATGTTATTGAATGTCATGTCAATGTCATTTATTACTGGCTTGTTGGTCTAGTAGGTAGTTAGTGACCCTGACTGCTATGCCGGAGGTCGTGGGTTCGATTCCCACCCAGGACAAATGTTTGTGTGATGAGCACGATCATTTGTTCTGTGTCTGGGTGTAATTTATCTTTAACTAGCTGCCCCGGCAAACTTCGTTATGCCTTAGAGTCAATTCATTGCTCTTATTTTTTTTTTATATTAGATATACATACGTTGAATAAGACGACAACAAATAAATCCAAACCAATAATAACTACTACTACTTTTAAATTACAACATGTATATATACCCTAACCTAACTGACCATACCTATCCTATAGCTAACCCAACTATCTAACCTAACTACCTTACTAAAAAATACTAAATTCATAATTTTAATCTGAACTATTGCCTCTATGTTACATACAATAATTTATGCCTATAGTTTTCCCGGTCTACTTTAATTAAAGTCCTAACAGTAAAATAAGTTCTATTTGCAAAGAATTATTAAAGTTCGTCTCTGTCATCATTGCTAGTTACGTAAATTGATTTCAGAAATATAAGACTTTTTTATGCTACATAAAACCTCTAAGTTTAGTAACAAAATAAATTTCAGAACGTAGGTGCGTATTATAAATTGACAACCTTACCTTCTTGGGTTTAGCTTAAGACTTGTCAATTTCAAATTGTCACCTGATAATGAACTGGGAAGTTTGACTCCTGTCATGTCATCCAAGATGGCGCTGCGTTTGAAAAATGTTTGAGACAACCGATATTCTTGATATTTATTTTTATGATGTCGAACGGGATAAAAAGTATCCTATGTCCTTCTCCTGGCTCTAAACTACCTCCCTGCCAATTTTCAGCTAAATCAGTTCAGCCGTTCTTGAGTTATAAGCGAAGTAACTAACACGACTTTCTTTATTTCAAATTGTCACCTGATAATGAACTGGGAAGTTTGACTCCTGTCATGTCATCCAAGATGGCGCTGCGTTTGAAAAATGTTTGAGACAACCGATATTCTTGATATTTATTTTTATGATGTCGAACGGGATAAAAAGTATCCTATGTCCTTCTCCTGGCTCTAAACTACCTCCCTGCCAATTTTCAGCTAAATCAGTTCAGCCGTT
This sequence comes from Euplexia lucipara, assembly GCA_921972225.1. Lineage (NCBI taxonomy): Eukaryota > Metazoa > Arthropoda > Insecta > Lepidoptera > Noctuidae > Euplexia > Euplexia lucipara. The sequence continues at coordinate 1,706,245 of OV179166.1, read as the reverse complement.
CTTGAGTTATAAGCGAAGTAACTAACACGACTTTCTTTTATATATATAGATATGAATGTACTTATTTAGAAACATTTAAGTTTGTTTATCAGCTGTTTAGTACCCATAACACAAGCTCTTAAGCTTAACTTGGGACTAAATGACATCGTGTGAAAGTTGTGGAATATTTATTTATTTATTTATTACTGTTAACACTTAACTAACGACTGTCATCCTACACGATGTTTAAGTTATCCGCGTTAAAGTAAACAAGATCCCGACAACAAGCGTCGGGAAATAGTAGCTCACCAGACACAACACCCGACTGCGAGGAGGATCTGATCATTTCTACGGGGGTCGAGGAAATTTACATCCTGTTCCTCTTACTTCGATACTCTCTTTTCTTCTCTCTCCATAATATTACATTGTCCACCCGCTATCAGAACTACCCCACCCCGTTATCCCTTTTTCCTGTCCCCTTTTTCGGTCGCGTCGCTCCACTGCTCCCAGCACAGATGGCCGACCTATCCCCCTAAGTCAAACGTCCCGACTCCTTTTTAAATCTTTTGGGATTTCAAATATTCTAGCGCTTTATGGCTTTTCCGAGAGTCCTTGAGACGAAATCGTGGTTGACTTTTGAAGAGTGCCTAATGGGTGCTTTGTGGTAACCGTATGTTGTATTTTATGGGATAGGATAGATGGCTAGTGTTTCATTGTAAATGCTCGATGTATTAAGTATTAATACAAATATGGGTCAGGTTGTAACAATTCTGATGGATAACTCAATAACAATGTGACCTCATGTTTGACTCAATAACAAAAACTGGTTTAATTTTTCTGCAGGTTTTTTTCAATTAAGTATGCCAGTTTTTAAATATGCAGGGAGAAACCAATTTACACATTGTACATATGTTTTCAGCAGGTTCCTTAGTAGTGATAGCCTAATGATGTGACCGGCGGATTGCCAAATCACAGGTCTCGAGTTCGAACCCAAGGCTCGCAGCTCTAACTTTTCGGATTCATGTGCGTATTGTATAATTATCACTTGCTTCAAAAACGGTCAAGGAAAACATCGTGAGGAAACCGGCTTAGATTGTGACAGAGGGAAGGGGGATTGTGAGAGGGGTCGGAGGGGCAGGGGAGGAATGTGGAGGGGAGTGTGGAGAGGGAGGACAGAGAGAGGGGGTGGAGAAGGAGGGGGAGGGGAAGGGGAATGGGAACGATGAGGTGAGAGAGAAGCGGAGAGGGGGAGAGGAAGAGGCAGGGAACAGGAGGGGAAGGGAGGGAAAAGTGAGGAAGGGGTGAGGGAAGGGGAGGGAGCGGTGAGGGGAGGGGTGTGGGAGGTGTGGGGGAGGGGTGGAATGGGGAGGGGGAGAGGAGAGGAGTTGATAAAAAATGATATGCAATAGCTTTACCGTGGCAGTCTCCGAGTGCCACACGTCATTTTTTTCTTTTTTCACGTAATCAAAAAATAACGGCGATACCTACATCGAGTCAAAATGTCGCATGACATCACTAGCCAATACAGTTTATGCTAGCTAATGACGTTACCCGTTTTTTTGTTTTATTTAACTTCGACAGTTCTAGTTTATCATTTTGTTACATTGTCTTGCAGATCTGGCATACCCATTATACCTGAAGGATTCTTATTAGTCAGTTGCTTTTGCTTGAGTTAAGTTAGTTTTAATGTCGGTAGCTATATATTACTGGTATTCTGTATATTGAGTGTGCTAGCTAACATGTAGTGAATAACTTATTTTAATTATTTTGTAATTATAACTAAATTGTACTGTGTAAATTCATGTTCTTCTAACTTATCAGACAGATGTGTTGCTGTTGGAGTTTGTTCCGCCACTTCATCTTCTTCCCAGCAAAACACTAGGAAGTGGAGAAGGGAGGGCTTTTTGGGGGACTGTCTTATGTAATTTCGACGTTCAAAAAGTGCTGATCTTGAGTGTAATTTGAATAAACGACTTTTGATTTTTGATTTGATTTTGATACAAGCCCCCACTCCTCAACTTTAATGCAACATGCAAATTTTAGCAGTTTTTCATCAATTTGAAAAAGAAGAAAAATATGTGTCGAATATTTTCTTGTTATCTAGATGAGGGTCTAAAAACTAAAACGCTGTTAAATAGCTTATTCGCCTTCATTTCACTTACATCTTCAGAAGCCACCTTTTATAGAATAGCAATGCTGAAAAGCGGTCTTGATGGCCCAGAAGTTAAGACTTCTCATTCTTGAGGTGGTTGTTCAAATCTGTGCAAGCACCAATGTTAATTTTTGAATTAATATGTTTTTTCTAAGTTTATCTTAGACATTCCATCGTGAGGAAACCTCTGGACCTTTAGTTTAAAATCAACAATCCGCCTTGAACAATGCTCGTGCCTTCTCTGTATGAGAAGACGCCTTTGCTCTGCAATGGGTCAGTAACTGGCTGGTATTATTATTAAATTATTATTGCTGAATTATTAGTGCAAAAATTTAGTAGGAGAGAAATACAGGCTAGTGTTATTTATTGGTGAAGGAAAACATCGTGAGGAAACCGGCATGTCTTAGAACCAAAAATACGAAGACATGTGACATCTACCAATTCGCACTGGGCCCGCGTGGTAGATTATAGCCCAAACGCAAAATACGCGCTTTGACGTGGAGTTGCGGATACCAGCCCGGTATCTTTAATCTTTTTTTTTTAGTGTTATTTATTTATTACACAAAAACTATTTGCTTCTAGAAAACAAACAGTAGACACAACAAAATAGCCAAGCAAAGTAATAAATACTGAAGATATAAAACCGCAGAGGATTTTTATTGGCCAGACCATAACTTTAAACATGAGACCTCCACCGTTTGCGATAATTTATGGTTATTATCGTACACTTGAGGCAATAAGGTTTAACCAGAGTCTTGTATTAACAAAGAAAAAAAAGGGTTTTTTTAAATCCTAGTAATAATGTAATACATAAACTTAACATTACGCCTGTTTTCCCCGAAGGGATAGGCAGGGGTGTAAGAAAAGTACACCAACATTTCGCCAGTTTAGTTTAAGTCCCATGTAATAGGGGGCGAGCCTATTGCCATCAATCGGGCACAAATCCAGACTACGGGCTGATACTGAGAAATTTCAGATGGAAATACTCAAAACGCTTGACCCGGGTATCGAACCCGGGACCTCATGCTCAGCAGTAGGTAGCGCTTGCAACCACCAGACTAACGAGGCATAATAATCCTACTAATATTATAAACGCGAAAGTTTGTGAGGATGGAAGGATGGATGGATGGATGTTTGTTACTCTTTCACGTAAAAATTACTAAATAGATTTTAATAAAATCTGGTATGGAGAGAGACACCCTGGATTCACACATAGGCTACTTTTTATCCCTGTATTCCCACGGGAACGGGACCTACGCGGATAAAACCGCGGGACGTCTGCTAGTATTAACTAAATAAATAAATCGATAAATAATATTATGAAAGAAAAAGTAACTCTGTTTGTCTGTTTGTTGTCTCTTCACGCCTAAACGGCTGAACGGATCGTAATGAAATTTAGACATAGGCTAAAAGAAAATAGTTAACTAAAGAAAATAAAATAAGGTAAGGACCTGCGCGAGGCCAATAAGGCTCCCATCTTAGCATCCGCTAAGACAAAGATTGATAAATTATTATTGAGTTTTTTGAAATTCATGAATGATGCAAAAAGTTATGTTATGCAGAAGAATGAAGATTATTGTACGAGTATTTATGTTTAGTTATGTATTGAAACCCATCATGATCTGCCTAGCCTTTGCCCAACTACGAGTATGTTAGGGTCGGCTATCGTTTTGCCGGATGCAGCTGAATACCAGTTTTTTACATGGAGCGACTGACTTTCTGACTTCCACAACTCAGTAACTGGATAATACAATAGAATAGAATACTCCTTATTCACTCAAGCGGTATTGAGCCCCTAAGTTTTAGGTGAGACTTTGCCTCCCTATGTGTGTTCTACCGGTTGTTTAATGGGTTGTGTTCCGAGGAATAGGCCATATGCTACGATTCTTACATACTTCTCTTGCTTCGTTTACATTCATACAATACATTTCATGTTGTCATACACACACGCCGGTTCCGAGTACTATGCACCTGACCTTTCTAAAGAACCTCACCAATAAAGTCTATGTATATCCTTCTAGGGCGTCCCCTCCCGGCGTTCCCACTTAGGTACATCTGCCTTGTAACTTAAATACCTTTTGTTAGTCGCCTTTCATCCATCCTTTCAACGTGACCAAACCATCTAAGAATACTCTTTTCAATTTTTGTTACCACATCTTTTTTAAACGACAACGTTACTTTATCACATCATTCCTCAATCTGTCATTCATTATTACACCACATATACTTCGCAAGGAACGCATTTCTACAGCATTTATTCTGCTTAAATGTCTCTTTTGCCACGCAAAACACAGCAATTTTTTTTTTTCTCTTTTCAAAGGTAAAATTTGTACTAGTCTTACTACTTAATGCATGTTATTAATGTGAAAATTTATTGATTTAGTACATGTCATGGAGGATTTACAGCTAATAAAAACAAACAAGACAAAAAACAAAATAAACCAGGAGTCACCAGAAAGCCAATTACAAGTCCTCACGTATAGTGTTATGTTAAATTTTAATGGTGTTAGCACAATGCAAAAACACCTTATTCATAAGAAATTGATTTTTTTAGAAATTTGTAAAGATATTTGGATGTTTGTTCCATAATCACGAGTAAACCGTTGAACAGATTTCCGATGATGTTTAAACCGAAAAATAATTGGTTAAAGGTCGATTGGTTAATTGATTAAACTGACGATTACACGTATTTTAAGCCATTTTACAAAAAAACACTATCGTATAGCAAGCAAAATTCACAGATAACCAAGTGATATTTACGGAGAAATTCGCGGGCGAACGAGCGCCATATTTATTAGAGAACCACTTCCGTTTCCGTTGGCGGCCATGATTTAAACACGCATTTCCGGTGTATCACTTGACTGTTATCCGTGGGGTAGGAGTAATATTACATTAATTTATTTGTTCATCGGATTTGAGGGTGGTAAAGGAAATGGGAAGGTTAAGTTATTATTGATGAGGATGGGAAAGGGATGGGTCTTGTTTCTTGCTTTTGTGTAGATGTTTAGTAGGTACCTACTGTTTTTAACCGACTTAAATTATGAAATGGTTTTCAACTTTGTTGTATGGTTCTTTTTCCTATGCGTGTTACCTCATACTTCCGTCATTTTTGGACTGAATTGTAAAATTATTCTTTTCTTTGAAAGGTCCTGTGTAGACCGGCCATGTGGATTTTATCGACATCGGTTAACTCGTTGTTATATAATCAAAATAAAAGAAAAATACATACTTAAATCATCGAGGTTCACAATGGGCAAGAAACTCCATACTAACTCTTTTAACCCTATAACCGCTTGTGTCGCATAAATATGACACGTATTAATTATACTTACCTACAGTAAATAAGGAGAAACAATCGTTGAATCGATTTTTAGTTTTTATTACATAAATAATATCTTGATTCGATAATGGTTTTAGTTGTACCACACAGTCAGTATTTTGAAAATAAAACGAAAAAGTCTCTGTCGATATGAGAAATACGACACATCGGTAGGGGCACGAAAATACGTGTCATATTTATGCGACGCAAGCGTTTATGGGGTTAAAAGAGTAAGTATAGAGTTACTTGCCCATTCTTCTCCATACGAAACTACCTTTTGGAAGGGGCAACTAGAATCATTCTATTTTATTTAACTTGTTAGTTTAACGTCTAAAAGTGCGTTTCAATGGCCTAATAAATTATTAGACTTTGCACCTGAATACCAGTCGTTTACATGGAGCCACTGCTTGTCAGACCTTCAAAACCCAATTATCCGTAGCCTGGTTGGTGGTCACAAGCTCGCATATACATGGGTATTAGCCGTATAATACCTGACAGCGTGCTTCAAGCTAACAATAGCCGTTTCTGTTGACAACCCAGCAGGCCTGGCCACATGACTATTTCTATTTCTAATATCGTAATCGATAAGGCGACAATAGAAAGAAAATGGCGTTATATGGAATCAGCTGTTTGTCAACTGTCAAATGTTAACGAGTAGAATTTGAAAATGAAATACACTTGACAGTTAGCAAACATCTGATTCCATATACGCCATTTTCTTTCTATAATAGAAATAGAATAGAAATATAATTTTTAATATGGCCAAGCCTACAGGCCTGAATCCAAACTGGGCGTCACAAAGCTGCACATGTTTTGTAATTGTGAGTTGATTACGCTATCGAGTACCTTAGCTATAACGGTGGCTAGTGAGATAGGCCTATAGTTGGACTTATCCGATACATCTCCAGAGTTACTTTTGATCACTGGCACCACCAGAGTTCGCACCTTATCAGGCGGAGGATGTGAATGACTCACACACAGATTAAATAAAAGTGCCAGCACTCGAAGCAAGTGGATTCCGGCATACTGCAGGTGCTCGATGCTGAGCCCGTCAGGACCAGGTGATTTCCCCCTTGTCATCCCCTGTATTATACGCCTAATCTCCTTTGCACGAATGACAGTTGTCACCTCTCCACGCTCGGGACCAGCATCGATCGCATCAGTTATAGGCTCGCCCCCTGTTACATGGGACTCAAACATATAAGGTAACTGTCAAAATGCAGTTGTACTAAAGGCACACCTCTGCCTGACCCTTCAAGGATTACCAGCGTGAGGTCATGTAATTTCCTACAACATCACAACAAACTCGTATTTCCCTACAAAACATTTCAAGTCAGGCCACATACAAAATGTCTGACATCGTTCAACATCAAAATAAAGTTTAATAAATAGCGTTTACCCGGCTCCACCGCGGTACAAGCCGTTTTTATTCCCCCGGGCTATTTTATACGAATGTTTGTTGTTTCATTTGTTTTTGCGGGAAAAGATGCAAACGTTACTAGAAATATTATTTAGGTATACTGGTTTTTGCTAAGGTTTTTTGGAAAACCGGACTGCACTATCTACTACCAATCCTGCGTCGTAATTGACAACAATTTAAAATTGACATGACCCAAAAACACAAATACTGTTTCTTCATTTTTGTATGCTGAGTTTGAATGTTTATTTTTTATTTTGTTATAGCTTAGTTTCTGAGAAAAAAATTTAAACCCAAAAACATGCGATGACGTCACTAAATACGGTTACGGTACGGTAACTATCTCATTGTGCGTACTAAAAAAAATTACACAAAATTGTGTCCTAGTGTGTGTGTGTGTTGTGTAGTGTGGTGTCAATTCTATAAGTATAGTTTAGTACGCTCCGCTACCGCTCCAATATTGCTATATTATTCTAGATGGCGTTACTGAGACATGGGATTAAAGTTTTTGTATGACATTTCCTCGCTTGTCCGCTCTATTAAAAATAAGTATTTTAAATCTCTTTGACACTACTACACATACTCGTAAAGCTAAAAAAATCTAGTATAAACTAACTCATTATACGGAAATCTTATAAAATGCGAGATCAGCTTTAAACTGGAAATGTACAGACGCCAGCACAATGTGCCTAATGTGTCAAATTTTCTCAATTGAATATAAACCTTATTCTGTTTGACATAAAGTTGAAAAACGATCAAAGTAATTTGACACATTAGGGTAACTTGATGTGCTGGCGTCTGTACATACTTGTAAGTACCTACATGATAATGTAGTCGTGTGTACCCTTATAACGATTAAGTTGAACAAAATAAAAACAAGTATAATCATTAATATGAAAATCGTTTATTTCTATTCCAAACAAAGTTTAAGTAAGTCTGCTAATTAGTAACAATAGTAGTAGTATTTATATTTTTGTTTAAAACATAACTTGGTCCATATTTTAAGTTTTAAGTATAGACTTACTAACTTACAAAGGCGGACTTATATGCTCTGGAAAGGCAGACTGCAAAGCTGTTTGAATGCAGCTCAGAACAAACAGCAGAGGGCAGTTTTATTGCAAAAGCACTCAAACTACAAACTCGAAATTAAAATGCAGTCTGTCTGTCTAAAGACATAGACATTTTATACATATCTCTCGAGATTGTACAGACGCCAGCACATCAAGTTACCCCAATGTGTCAAATTTCCCCAATTGAATATGAACCTTATCTTGCTTAGCATAAAGTTGAAAAACGATCAAAGAAATTTTACACATTGGGGCAACTTCACGTGCTGGTGTCTGTACAATCTCGAGAGATACTACACTACACGCTGGTTCCAATAAAATTAAATAACTAAAATAAATCAATATTCCACAACTTTCAAACAACGTCATCTAGTCCCAAGCTAAGCAGAACTTGTGTTACGGGTACTAGACAACAGATAAACATACTCATATATTTCTAAATACATACATATTATAAATAAATCACACCCAGACACAGAACAAATGATCGTGCTCATCACACAAACATTAGAATTTGTCCTGGGTGGGAATCGTACCCACGACCTCCGGCATAGCAGTCAGGGTCACTAACTACTAGACCAACAGGCCAGTCAATTTATAATATTAGTATGGATTACTTAAAGAAAAGTTAGTGCAAGGCTATAAATTGTTTTTTTTTGTTATTACTAGCAAACTTCGTTTTGCATTAGAACCAATTTAAATTGTGTTCTAATCGAAATTGCTAGATGAGTTGCTTTAGGACCGATTCCTTTCGTTGCAGCACCTTGAGATCTACGGCATTTATCGTTTTAATTTATGGTGCTAGAGTAAACAAAGTCAATTGTTTTTTGATTTGTCAAGTGTCAACAAATTAAAGAAATACTTAGCAAGACTTGTCACCTGTCCATAAAATTCTAAATACATATCGTAGAAAAATTACACATTAATTAATCGGAAAAGGTTATGAGAATTACTTACATTACCTACATACATTTTATATTTTAAAGATTACACTGTCATAACTAAGTATTAGTTTAAGTACTTTTTAATGTTCTTTCTAGAACAGATACGTGACAATCATTGTCTAAGGTAATGATTTACAAAGCGTATGCTACTTTACTGAGCATTCCATTGTATAGATTCAAGTTCTTCAAACAAAGCAGACAGCTGTGTTGATGGGGGTTTGTTCCTTTACTTCTTCTTCCCAGCAAAACACAAGGAAGTGGTGAAAGGTAGGCATTTCGGGGACTCAATGTTATGACGTCCAATAAGTGCTAATTCTTAGCCTAATTTAAATAAATGAGTTTTGAGACTTATTCCAAACCAATACCTAGTAAATTTTACGATACCAAGAACTAGGTAGGTACTATATTTAAACTTCAAAATGTCACTTTAAAGACTTTATTTTCTTCACACACATACTTTGGAGCGTTAAAACGGTCCAGACTTATAAATGGCCACCGATTCCAGGAATAAACTAGGAAAATATAAAAAGTTTACAGCGGCCCACTAAATGAATAGGTTCATAAATTTCAAAAAAGGCTATTCTACTCTCTGGCTTGTAGCTTTAGTAGCCATTAAAACTGGCAACTTACAAAATAAAGCAATTGGTTTAAATGATGCGTGAATGCAGAGACGGGGTGGGCTTGTGGCTTAATAATAACACCCACACGGGTCGAGATCCGTCCATGGTCAGGGATGAACTATCCTATATAGTCAATAAATAACCCCATCAAAATTAGAGATTAAAATTCTATACTCAATCAATAAAAACTAATTTAGACTTAATGCCTTAGGCACTTTTGCACATGGACCTAATTTAATTCATGAAACCCCAACCCAACACCAACGTTCGCGCTGTCATTGTCTTTCTATTGAGTGAGTCGCTAATTGACACGATTGAAAATTTAAGAGCTGGCAAATTCATATTCGCCAGGCATTGCCCAGTTTTCGCCTTGAAAATTGCCATAGATTTTCTAGATGCAATTAAATTGTCAACTATGGTTTTATGTAACCTTAAGTTCTACTAAAATCTCTTCCTTGTTTCATATTAAGGAAGAAGATGGCAACAGTAACCAATTAATAGTAATTTTGGTTTCGGAACAAAGTAATCTTTACCTTTAAGTACATTCTGAAACCTTCGTTTCATCGTCACTTCCTTCGCTTTTGATTTCAATAGCAATTATATTCTCTGTCGTTTTACAAAAATTTTCTGGTATTTTTTTCTTTTTCTTTTTAGCATCTCCCCTGGATTTCTTCCCATCACCTCTATTTTTCTTCATAAATGGTTGTAAAACAGACAGTATTTGTATTTGAACGTCAACCCGCTCATGTATTGGTATCATGTTTAACATAGGAACTAAGGACAACGCAAAATTAGTACTATCTGTATCATTTGATTTTTCCTTCGTGTCTGATTTGATTGAACTTTTATCATTTTCTGATTCGATTGAATCTTTATCATTGTCAGAATTGAATGATAGTTTTGTATTGTCGGAATGGAAGGATAGTTTAGTATTGTCAGATTCGTCTATAAATAGCTTATTACTGTCAGAATCTGGTGATTTTTTATATGATGGTGCTGGTATAGGTAGCTCTTCGATATTTGTATCTATTGTCATAATAGTGTTATCTGCTTCATTTTTACGAGTAGCTGGCAGATCAATGTCCTGTGTCGTTTCTTCGTCTGTGTTCTCATAACCGGATAATAGAAACGACATTTCATCGAAGTATAAGTATTTGCGTCTCTTAAAGGATACTCCGTAGACCCATTTTGGGTCCTTCTGACGATTGATTTCCCTGGAGAAGCACGCTCTAAGATTTTTCCATCTTTTTTGTACTAGTTCCACTGAAAAAAATAAATTATAGAATTAAGTTACTTGTTACGATTAGGTACAAAAAAGCTTGTGGCTAAATAAGAACAGCCACATGGGTATATCTAAGTTAAGCTACGCTTACTGAGGTCGTTCCGTGGATTTTGATGACCATCCATTACTGAGAGTGATTTTCCCAATTGAACATGAACCTTATCCAGTTTGTTTTAAAGTTGAAAAACTATCAAAGAAATTAAACACATTGGGGTAGCTCGATGTGGCTTAAGTGCAGTGCGTTTCAAATGAGAATAGGATCGACTTTGTTTATAAATGTCGATCCTATTCGATATTCGATTTGTTGATCAATATTGTGATGCCATAGCTAACAATTGGAATGAATTGGGTAAGATCCGCAAAACAAGGTATTTTCTAAATAAAGTTTATTTACGAAGCATGAATGAACAATTTTCTAAATTTTACTTTTTCTCGCTCTTAAAGTATTTGTCTACATTGGAGATAATCTCTCGAGCCCTCCCATGCAAAACAGCGCCTCGTTTACTCATTTTCGAGCAGTCAGCGAGACAAAAACAAAAACAAATAACAACAAACAGAATGAATAAATACCTACAACATAAGCACTCCACAGGACTAATTAATTTAATACAATTTTTCGTTTTGAATAACTGCGACTCGGTAAAACAAAAAAAAAAAAATTAATACGCGAATAAAGTATCGTTTGCAGACCGTACTTTTCAAGTGACATCTGACAGATATGACCTCCATTGACGTCCCTATTCTTATTTGAAACGCATAAAGGTACTGAACTCAAAATACGGAAAGTAAATTATCTTTTAGTTAAGGTAGGTATCTTTATTGTACCTTTTTAATATTTTAAGGGACACAGATATTAACAATACATTAAATAATAAATAATAATAATAAATATTTCACAACTTTTTCATACAACGCCATCTAGTCCCAAGCTAAGCTAAGAGCATAAGTTTAGTATTATGTCTGAAGCAAGTAACTTATCTCGTTTGACATGTCAATGTTGACTTTGACTGGCCTGTTGGTCTAGTAGTTAGTGACCCTGTCTGCTATGCCGGAGGTCGTGGGTTTGATTCCCACCCAGGACAAATGTTTGTGTGATGAGCACGATCATTTTTGTTCTGTGCCTGGGTGTAATTTTTCTATAATGTGTATGCATTTAGAAATACATAAACATTAAGTATGTTTATCAGTTGTTTAGTACCCATAACACAAGCTCTGCTTAGCTTGGCACTAGATGGCGTTGTGTTAAAGTTGTGGAATATGTATTAAGTATTATTTATTATTAGTGCTTACATTTGTTTCCCTTTTCTTTTTTTTTACTGCCTTCCAATTCACTTAAGGCATTGGCAGAATAGTCGACATCGGCTTTGTTTACCATAAACAAATGACAGCTGGGATCAACTGAGACCAAACGGTCATCCATCCACACATTGAAGCTTATAGTTATAATATCATCATCATCATCATCTGCCTAGCCTTTTCCCAACTATGTTGGGGTCGGCTTCCAGTTTAACCGGATGCAGCTGAATACCAGTGTTTTACATGGAGCGACTGCCTGTCTGACCTCCACAACCCAGTAACTGGGTAACATGATACCCCTTGGTTAAACATAATATAACGTTATAGTTATAATATAAGAAAGTAAATAAACTATACGAACCTTTAGCGTCTTGTTCCTCTTCTTTGCAATCGTCCCAGCTGTTTGGAAATAGTGCCTTAGCAACTCCCTCCCACTCAGCCCTCTTGTAATGTTGATCACAATATTTAGGATTGCTTCTGGCATACAAACAAGGCCGCGCTTTTACCTCTCGTATCAAAATATCCGTATCGATGTGACATGTAGCGAATTCTATCGACATAGCTTATTATAATAACACTACAATAGTTTAAAAACACGTGTTTGACGTATAATAAATGCGCGGTAACTAAAAGTACGTCAGGGCGATCGTTCGCTCACCGCACTGTTGCCAGCTCGCTGCCTCGTCCGTGGCGGTTTAAATCATGCCGTCTCGCTTACACTTGAAAGACAGGAATAGTGCGCGAGTGAGAAAGCGTGATTGGCGCTGACGTTTTCAATTTTGGTTTCTTCAGATACTGAGCGGCTACAGAACGGAATTAACGAACGTATAGTGATAGAGCGATGGTTGTCTTTTCCTTGGCACTGCTCTGCGTCGGTGATTGCTCGGCAGCCGGGGGAAACAAAAATGTATCACAATAATAATAAGGCGTCTTCATCACCGCGCGTCCGCGCCGCCAACAGTTCTAATTGATAAGCAGGATAATACGACAGGCCTGTTGGTCTAGTAGTTAGTGACCCTGACTGCTATGCCGGAGGTCGTGGGTTCGATTCCCACCCAGGACAAATGTTTGTGTGATGAGCACGATTATTTGTTCTGTGTCTGGGTGTAATTTATCTGTAATATGTATGTATTTAGAAATATATAAGTATGTTTATCAGCTGTTTAGTACCCATAACACAAGCTCTCAAGCTTAACTTGGGACTAAATGGCGTTGTGTAAAAAAAAAAAAAAAAAAAGTTGTGGAATATTTATTATTATTATTTATTATTATTAATACCTAAATTTACTGATTGTAAGTTGTGGTTTAGCTATTCATCAACATCTTATAGGTACACACAGATCATATAGGTAATTAGCTTATAATTAAACAGTAGGTAACAATACGTAGGTACCTACAGTTAAAATTTATTGACTTCGTTTGCAAAAAAAATGCCAAGCTATGGATTATCCCAAAAGTTGACATGCGATGAAATGTCTTAAAAAAGTTTGATCCATTGCCTCAGTAACGCCATCTAGAATAATATAGCGATATTGGGGCGGCAGCGGAGCGTACTAAATCAAACTTAAAGACTTGTGTCCACTAGGATACAAGTTTAGGATGTTTTCGTTCGTGATGTCCCGTCTATAGTAAGAAGATATTAAATGTCTTTGGATTATTTAAATAATTAAACTTTTGTTGCCAAGCCAACTGTTCTAATGTAGGTTCCTACTTACTTAATTAATAATATTCTTCTTATTTTAGCTATTATATCGCTTCTCTATTCATTATATTGCTTCATAATAATATTGCACACTGCACTATAAAATTATTTAGATCATAAATTCTGGTTCACAATCTATTAAAAGTAAAAAAACAAAAGGTTGAAACGCCTGACAAAATGCTGTCGGCAATATGTTGCACAACTAACTAATATTGCATTATGAAAACGAAAGGTAATGTGATGAATTTTGTGAAGTGTGTAGGTATTTCCATTCAAACGATTTAATTATGTTTTTGAATGTGTAGGTATATAGGTAAGTTTACTGACCAATATAAAAAAGTTAGACTTATAAGGTCACTTACAAAATACAAACAGATTTACTTAATAATTTATTTATTTATTGAAAGGAGAACCAACAGCTGTAACAGATGGTTAACAATTAAATAAGCAACACAAAGCCAATTACAGGTTCTCACGAGAAAAAAAACATAATGTAAAGAAGTTTCTATTTTAAGCCAAATATGATCAGCTGTTTGCTAATAATTCCAATAAGTTACCCTAGAACTGCCCCAATCGATACATTCTTAGGAGATTGAACTGTTTCAAAGTCACTATCTATATATGTAATTACAGGAAATCCAACGCAAAGTTAAGCCCGCAGATGGCGCCACCTAAACGTAAACAAAACTCAACTGTCAAAAACGCGCGGCAACAATATGTTTTCGCATTTTTAATTATTTGACGGGTTGGAACGAAGCAGGATACATTTCTGAAATTGTTCTGTTTAACTCGGTGCGTTGATAAACAGTTAAACTTACATTCTTAAACAGCTTGACCCGGATCGAGAAATTAATTAGTAGGTACTTGAGTGTCACCCAAACTACGCGTCGCGGGTTTGATTCATAGGTTTTTTTTCTGTAGATAAAATCCGTTTCTCCTGTGGTCATGCTACGCGTGCAGAAAGTTATTAACAATAATTATGCAACTATTTCTCAGTCACGTACCGTGATCATGGTTGATGGAAATGGATTAGAATTCTGCCACCGCACTGAGGATGAAGGGGGACTTCGGAGGGGGTGGAGGGGGCATAGAAGCTATTTTTAATCTAAATGCTAAAACCATCCTGCCTTCGGATTGCTAAGGGTAGCCTCGAGTAGTGGGGGCCGATGTGGTACCAAACAGGGGGTGGTTTAAAAGTAACAACGATGCAGATTTGTATTATTGTGAGGGCGAGTTTGACTGGGCATTATTAATAAAAAAAAGAACAGGCGATAAGTGACGAATCTCACAGTAAGGGTTCCGTATACCTAAGAAATGTTATTCAAATCCGTTGAACTTTGTTCGCCAATCCGTAATCCAAGCATTAAAACAGTTCCATCTATTGAAAAAGTTCATAGTTTTATTAAAGTTTTGTTTCATGTTCCAATAAAATCACAATTTTTATTTATTTAGTCACTAACAACACAATAAGAGAAGATATTGATAAATATTAATAACATAAATAATAATAATACGTTTACTGAAGGCGACGCAGGCCCAGAGATTAATACATAACCTAAAAATACATATTTTATATGGGGTGACTGGTAATTAGTGACCGATACTTAAACACGTGATTGTATTCATGATTTCAATAAACTTTCCCAAAGAAACATATTTTTTTAATACACAAAAACACTGTGGCACGGCACGAACTATCAGCTGATAGTATGATCTCAGGAAGGGAAAGATCTACTAGTAGTAGCGTCACACGCTCCCCCGCCACCGTTCCCGTTTTGCAGTAATGACTTAATAATAAAACAGTCATCAAACCCCAATAACAATGTGAGACAGAACGCCGTCACGCGGCTAACAGCTGATCGGTCAAAGGCGCGCGCTCGAATTTGAAACAGCTTTTGTGTTATTGTGATAAAATAAATTTAATGAGTATAAAAAAAAGTTTCTGAAGGAAAGTTATTCGTATTCATGAGTACAATCACGTGTTTAAGTATCGGTCACTAATTACCAGTCACCCTATATATTTACCTAATATTATTAAACTAAAATTACACTGCACTAGTTACATGCACTAGCGCTGTCCAGTGGAACTTGTCCGCGGAAGCGACGGAACATCTGGTCCTGAGGCCAGAAGTGTCTATCCATGACGACGGGAAGATAACAATTGGGAACGCGTACCACGAACGCCTTGAAGCTGACGTTGCGGTACGACTTCAGTACTTAACTGTACCCTCGGCATGTATCCAATCTTCTGGCGCACGTAAGTAGGTACTCCACGATGACAAAATAATAACAATCAATAATAACGCCAATTATTACATCGACACAAATCCTAATGGTTTTACGTTTTTCTTAAGGAACCTTAAAACAGACTAGTTTTTCAGTGCTTTAGTGCTCAATGGAAGCCTTTAAAGAACTAAATAGATCTGTTCGGGCTCAGATGTGGGAACCAAACGACTTTTATTTTGCCGACCGCTTGCGTCTGAGTTCAACGAAGAACTAGTAATGAGTTTATGTTATGTAGATATCTAGTATAGGAACCTGGCGTTCAAAGACGTATGAACATTTCTCTTCTTATTATTATAAACTAGTGCTGGACTTAATCCCACCTGCTGGGCAATAGGCAATAGGCTAGAGACTAACTGAGTTTGATGAAAACTGAGAATTCACAAAAAAATGGTAGGTATTGCACTTTAAGTGGATCTGTACGATGACTATCAGACGGAGTATTGTGCGCTTCGTCAGATTCAGACGAAGCTTTTCGCATCGTCATTTATACCGCGTACATCGAAGGACTGGAATAACTTGCCTGCTGCGGTCTTCCCGTCCGATTATAATGTAAGTGTGCACAAGGCTAGAGTGAATAGGCTCTTAATAAACTAGTGCGCTTCACCATCACTGATTGCATCACTGCTTACCATCAGGTGGGATTGCAGTCAAGCACTGGTGGTCTCGTTGGTCTAGTGGTCGCAAGCGCTACTGCTGAGCATGAGGTCCCAGGTTCGATTCCCGGGTCCGGCAAAGTGTTATTGAGTTTTTCTATCTGGGATTTCTCAGTAGCAGCCCGGAGTCTGGATTTGTGCCCGATCGATTGCAATAGGCTCGCCCCCTATTATGTGGGACTTAAACATAACTGGCGAAATGTGGGTGTTATGGTATGTAAAAAAAAACAACACATCTGAGCCAACCACAATAAAAACCACGCTCGTCACATTACCGTCTTCTTATATGTCCCACTCACCGTTCTGAGTTCTATTTCTTTGTGGAACGCTCTCCCCCAGGAAATCAGGATGGCAAGCATCCGGTTATCCTTTAAGGTTAAAGTTCGTGAGCATATTCGCAAGAAGTTCGCAGTGGTATCTTCACAGTGCTAATGTTTTCTCTTCTCTCTGTCTCTTTGTGCGTTATGTTTTATATATATAATTATATTATGTTATATTTATAGTGTAAATGTATAATATGTATTTTACTCAAATTATGTATTATCATTTATTTTATTTTGCTGCTTTTCTCTGCATCACCTAAAGGTTGACTGGTAGAAAATGTCTATGGCATTAAGTCTGCCTCTGTACATTAGTGTGCTTGAAGTATTAAATAAATAAATCCATATATCAGATTTATATGATATATTTGCTCCAAGTACAAATTAATTATTTAGAATATTATGTCATTCACACAACGCCACGCTAACAGCTTGACAATAGCCTGTAAGTGCCTACTGTAGGTTGACCTATTTCTAGTAATCTAGTATTTATTGGAAGGCATTATGCCTTGTTAATGAGAATTTGATTAACTTGGTCGGGCGCTTAGAACATCTTAGTATGAAGTTTGGCACGTTAGGTACTTACCTATCTACATCAAACAATATGTTAATAGCTAAGTTGTAAGTTGAGCTAACGATTACCCACCAATGAAAGAAAAATATGTTTATTGGAACGAAGTTCCTAAGCGCGCGTTGCGAAAGGGTGCTAGACGGAAAAAATGAAGACAAAAAGTTGTAACAACACTTTTTGCTGTAGTTGTAGACTATTGTAGGCCGTGCGGCGTGCGCGTGTTTCTCTGTTGTTTGTGTGTGTGTTTGTTGTGTGTGTGCCAGTTTTTGGGAGAAGGAGAGGGGGAGGGAGAGGGAGAGAGGGTGGGGTGAGGGGGAGGGAGGGGGAGAGGGATGGTGGGGAGGGGAGAGGGAGGGAGAGGCAGAGGTGGGAAGGGGGAGGGGGAGAGAGAGAAGATTGGGACCAAAAGTTGTAACGAAGACGCCCGGATGGAATGAGGTTCCTTTCGATTTATCTTGAAAGAATTTTACAATTCCTTCACTAATCAATCGAAGGGAACTTCGTTCCATCTGGGTGTCACCTCTCAAGTTTTAATTTGTACTTACCTATTTAATTTTTAGTACCCTGTCTTGAGAGTGGCCCTAAAATACACGCTTATTCTTAAATATTTTCGATGAGATAAGATAATTAAGCTGCGAGCTTGTAACTAAATAAAAAGCCTTACGTTTTGATCGAAGTTTAAGCTACGCTTGACGCGGTGGGTCCTTGGATGAGTTACCATTTATTACATAACTAGCAGACGTGCCGCGGTTTCACCCGCGTTGTTCCCGTTCCTGTGGGCATACAGTGATAAAAAGTAGCCTATGTCACCCGGGGATAGTGTAGCTTCCGAATAGTGAAAGAATTTTCCAAATCGGTCCAGTAGTTTCGGAGCCTATTCAATGCAAATAAACAATCAAACATTTCCTCTTTATACATTAGTATAGATATCGATTATAATCAAGACTCCTCCGTACCTCGGAAAGCACGTAAAGCCGTTGGTCCATTGCTCTCATTTGTAGATTTTTGACAGTCGGGTCGAAAACCCGAATGCCTGACAACTAGTATACCTAATCATGAGGTAATCGTGTTACCAAAAACTGGCTTTTGTTAGTCCGACAGGCAGTAGCTCCATGGTATTTAGCTGCCTCTGTCTAAACTGGAAGCCGACCCCAACATTGTAGGGAAAAGGCTATGCTGATGATGATGAGAACGCAAATGTTACAGAACTCAAGGGTGCGCTTTGCCCGAACCGGGATTCAAAACCCGAAACACACTCAGCATTCTTGCATGTTACCACGGGCAGTTAAAAAATAATAAACCAAAAAACATACAGATATGATGATATTTATCATATTTATTGTTTACATATATGTATATAAATAAATTGAATTTACTTCTCTCCAAATTTCTTACGGAATTGCACCTACCACTGTTTGTCTCTGCATGACCTAAAGGTTGACTGGTAGAAAATGCCTAAGGCATTCAGTCCGCCTATGTACATTTGTGTACTTGAAGTATTAAATAAATACATAAATACAGAGTTAAAAGGTTCAACATTTAAAACAAATTCAGTAGTGTGTTTATTTATTTTCAGTTAATAGTAAATATTGAACCTCACAAAATAGCATAGTCACGTTGCCGTATCCACATTATTCTCGAGCTTTCATTTTCATTTCAAAACTCGAGCTTCTTTGAAATTAAAAGCGCAGTAAGCTATTTTCTGGGTCAGCAGTAGTATATAATTGGGGCATCTGGATCAAAGGAGATCCAGACACCCCAATTATGTCTATTCAAATAGATAAAAAACATATATTCAAATAGAAGAAATCTTGTTTGTTGAAATGATGGTCTATTAGAATATACTGTTTAATTCATTGGAACATATCTACTCAAATAGATGAAATTTTGTTTATTGAATAGATTGTCTAACCAAATACACTATTAAAATCAAATTGAAATGATATAAACTTTTCTATTCAAAATGATAAGAGAGTGGCAAATTTATGAATTTAATAATTCATTAGCTTTAAGTAATCTTGTTTGTTGAAATGATGGTCTATTAGAATATACTGTTTAATTCATTGGAACATAATTATCTACTCAAATAGATGAAATTTTGTTTATTGAATAGATTGTCTAATCAAATACACTATTGAAACTATATAAACTTTTCTATTCAAATAGGCAAATGTTTAGTTATTAAATAGTTGTTCTTTTTGAGTCTATATGATTAGAGGGTGGCAAATTGGTGGATAGCTATAAGAAAATTATAATTTATTAAATAATAATATATTATTAATCTATTCAAATAGGCAAATCTTTATTTATTAAATAGTTGTTCTTCTTGAGTTTAAATGATTAGAGGGTGGCAAATTGGTGGATAGCTATAAGAAAATTATAATGTGCTATTCAAATTGCTGGAATCTTCTACTGACATCATTATTATTTTTGACAACCACTTGGTGTTCTTTGCAAAGCAAAAGTCAGACTAGGGCTAGAACACAAATTCTACTTAGCTTTAGCATCGTGATATCACTGTCTGACAGATGGAAAGCGAAACGATATATTATGATGCTTATGTGACGATTATAACTGAATTACCTATTGAAACATGGGTTTCAAAAAACATGCGTTTTAATACATGTCTGATTTGAACCCGCAAACTCAATCGGACTAGAAATTACTTGACTTAGTAACGTCGTCGGATAAGCGAAACTATTTAATTCATTACCATATCTGTCAAGCTATCTGACACCTGCGACTGCATGGCGCCCGGCATGCATTGTTTACTATAGTTATTATTACCCGACTACGGCGAAGCCAAAGGAAGGGTTATGGTTTTAGCAGTCTATGTACCTATGTATCTATTTACGTATGTTCCTCCGTAGTGCCTAAACACTGTTCATCCGATTTTTATGAATAAGTCGTCAATCGATTTGTTATTATGACCCGGGTAACATAGGCTACATTTTATTCAGTAGTCGGGTTTTTTAGTTGTAGTATACCACACAAATTTTTATTTTAACAGTTTAACTGTCTCTTTGATAAAACTCATTCACACTTTACAAGTGAAAATGCCAAACATGAGGTTCTGGGTTCGATTCCATCCTGGTCAGGCAAAGCGTTATTAATACTTATAATAACAGGATGTGTTCTTTTTCCATATTTGAATTAAAAAGCAAAATATTATTTACTTGGCTATTAACAATAAAACAAATTGTTATTTATATATTTTTTTATTCTAACATAGTCTAGTTATCTAATTTGACAAACAAGTTATAGGTATTTATTAATAAAAGTAGTATCTACAGTTAACATATAAAAGTAAGTACCTTATTATTATTATTATAACATAAATTTTGTCTGTTATAGTAACAATATAAATTCTAGTAAATGGATAGTAGATTTTTATGATTTATTTTACTTATCATTTCTTTAGAACTGGTATACATGTTATCTTAGATCATATTACATTAGACTTAATAGGTTAACAATATTATTTAATTTACATATTGTGTTCCTTTCACTTATCTTTTACAACGATTGATAGAAAGTATTATTTAAATATGGTAGCAAGTCTTTGACACGTAAGTATATGCCATCATTGTTAATGTCCTTCACAATATGTTGGACACATATTTCCGCACTGCACTGACACATAGAATTATTTTCAAATTGGTTTGCGTCGTAGATTTCGATCCGTATAACTTTAGCACCACCGATGGAAATTGTTTTGTAAAAACTTATTAACTCTTTCTTGCTATTATAAGTTGTATTTAGAGTAGGCTGGGTTCGGCATGGTTCTTCCATCTCCAAATAATTTATGGCTCTCTCAACCACATCAGGATCCAATGATGGAGGTGAAATTGGTGAATAAACCCAGTCTGGTACCTGAAACAGGACATATTATTGTTGTACTACTACTACTGGTATCATTAAAGCTATAACATAATTAAAAGTACTTATTTTTTTTTAATTGGGCACTTACCGACATTGTAGATTTAATATAAAACAGTAGCACACTAAAAGAAATAAAGAACTAAAGTGAAGTTGTATCTTTTTTATACCCGATTTATATATGAAATTTAGTGTAGTTGATAGAGTTCAAAATAATGCAATAATAATTATGTAGAATATTCTTATGACTAGTGGTTGCCTGCGGTTTTACTCACGGCTTTGTTTTCGTAGTAAAGTTAACCGACATTTTTCTCTAAACAAAATAAAACAATAATATTAGTATATATTGCAGAACAAAACCATAGGATATTATTAGTATGTTACACTTAAATTGCGTTTACACTAGCATCCGAAATGATTCTACGCTTAATTTAATACAATAACACAATCATGATTAAAATAAAATATTGTTGGCAGTGTACCACAACCTTAATTTTGTTTATTACATTTGGATAAAATGCTGTCGGAATTTTATTATTACTTGATGCTTAATTAACAAGCAAACCCGCGATATTTCCATTGTATGTGCAATTGCATCTCTTGTTAGGAAGTTTAGCTGAATAAACAGTTTTAAAATCGTGAGCTCTCTCCATATTTGGGATTGTGACGTATAGTTATGAAAAGTATTTAAGTCGTTGGGCTGGAAGCTGGATCAACATTAGCTCTCCTGAAGGTGGTGACCTCACATCTTCTAATTAATTAACTAAATAATCTAGTGAAAAGTGAACAACGGCTTAAAATGTAAGTACCTATCTTTAATTATTATTTTATTGTCTATTTTAAATGTATCATCAACTCTTTATTGTTACGTGAGGCTTTATTATTATGAATAGAACAGCAAGTGTGTTGCTGAGCGTTAGACCCGGGTTCGATTCCTGGTCGATACTAGATAGTGTCCATTATATATTTGATGTCTATATTTGTGAGGTGAATATGTTGTGATCAGACTAGCAAGTGTGACTGCTGAGCGTTAGACCCCGGGTTCGATTCCTTAGGTCAACGTTTTTTTTCGTACTAAATAATGTCTATTATATACTTGGTGTCTATTTTAAAGCAAGAAATTGGGTAGTTCTTTGATATGTATCTGCTCGGAGATAGTTTCTTATCGCAGTTATTGAATCGAATCGAATAGAATGAAAATTAAATATGCTATGAATAGAATACTTAACTACTTGGCAAGTGCGACTGCTGAGCGTTACACCCTGGGTTCAATTCCCTAGATCAGTAAACAGTTTATTATCATACTATTTAATGTCTGTTAAATTAGACGGTTCTTTTATATGTATCTGCTCATAAACGGAATCTAATCGCAGTTATTTATATTATTTCAGGTCCAGACTTGCTGAGGACCTCTTTCTGTCAGATGACGATACGAGTTCTGTGCAAGATGTGGCGATCAGCGAAAAAAACAAGAAACGATCGAAACCGTCAAGTTCGGATTCGAGATCAACCCATCGGCCACCAAAAACTACTCCGTCTACATCGTCATCTTCAAAAAAGGTGAAAATTAATCCAGTCAGCAAGCCTCATCTCACCGCAACAGATTTATTCGGCACCGACAGCGATGAACAAGACGGGGACACGCATGAAACCACTGGTAAAAAACCCAATACTGTTCTTAGTTCGTCGATAACTCGAAGGCTGGCAACGGGCCACGCTCGCCAAACCTTACTTACCAAAGCGGGTACGCATTACATCGAACTAAAGGTTTATCGGTGTGATGAAATCGAAAATGTAGCACCGATGAATCGGTGGCGTCAGGCCGTTGTAGCTGTTAAAAACCGGACGGATGAGGGGACTGAGGCTTGGGGTCATCTAACTAAATTTATATGCGCAACGCGCAAAGAATTTAAATCTAGCCCTCAGACCTTTTTGAGTTCTTATTTTTAGATAGGTTCACTTAAATATTTGGGCACACTCATCGTATACCTCGCGATGTTATTTTGTATGTTATTATGCAGTATTTACTAAACATGTTAATCAAGTAAAATATATGAGTATTACTTAGGTATAGGTTCTACCTACATTTATAATCCCAATAGGTAGTTACTAGTTAAGCTATTCATGTAATCAAGTTTGTTATTCTTATAATTATAATTAAACTTTATTAAACATTCATCATACTTATACAATTTGTTTTTTTTTTTCAGTTACACCAACCACCAACACAATTATAAAAGATATTTTAATTAAATGTGATAAATGTCAAATCGAATTACCGAAACAGCAATATAAATATCATGTGAGAACTAATTTGCATAAATCAAACTGTTTACTTAAAACTGAATTGAGAAACATTGAAATAATTGCAACTGCTTTTCGAAACAGAATAAACACGTATCGCTTAAATCCGGCACCAGATGCCGAGTATTTAACACCAGAGGCTTTTCTGATTGGGAATCAAAGCGATATTCTGAAACTAATTAAAATACTTTTATTGAAACATAATTGTATAAAAGTAAATTTTGAGCTATTTGCTTACTTCTTATTACCAAAAACCGGTGAGCAGCAGCTAAAATCTTTTAACACAAAGTATGCTAATGTTTACCTAAATACTGATTTAAATGAATTATACATGAATGCTAAAGAGACTTTTCAGGGAAAAATGTCTGAATTTAACCAACGTGAT
The DNA here is from genome assembly GCA_921972225.1 of Euplexia lucipara. Classification (NCBI taxonomy): domain Eukaryota; kingdom Metazoa; phylum Arthropoda; class Insecta; order Lepidoptera; family Noctuidae; genus Euplexia; species Euplexia lucipara. The sequence goes on along the minus strand of OV179166.1, from coordinate 1,682,069 downwards.
TCCGGTTGGTCTTTTATCTCTATTAGTCACTTAGAAATTAATATAAACAAATATTGTCCAATGAAAGGTGGTACGTATATCGAGCTTCCTCCAGCTATAAGGAATACGAAAAGTTGTTTAAACATACAGAACAATGACAACCATTGCTTTTTATGGAGTATTATTGCTTCCCTATTTCCATCAAAGGATAATGTTTGTAGAACAAAATCATATCCTCACTATACCGATGTTTTTAATATTGAAGGAATAACATTTCCACCTACCTCGGTTGATATAAAAATGTTTGAAAAAAATAACCCTAATATCAGTGTTAATATATATGGTTTAGATAAAAAATGCCATGTGACCGGACCTCTATACATGACAAGCTCAAAGAAAAACAAACATGTAAATTTGTTGTATTTCGAGCGTAATGGTTCAGGACACTACTGTCTAATTAAAGACCTAGCTAAACTTATCCGCCGTCAAGTTACTCATCACAAAGGCAATTTTATACTTTGCGATGCTTGTTTGCAATTTTTTTCTAGTGAATCAAAATATAGCTCACACGATTGTTCTAAAGTGTTAACTGTATTACCGGAAAAAAATAGTATTATACAATTTAAAAATTATGAGAGACAACAAAGAATACATTTTATTATCTATGCTGATTTTGAAAGTATATTGCAAAACTGTTCTGAAAATGGATCTAAAAATACTCAGAACTTAAAAGTGCATGAACCATCCTGTTTTGCATATTACGTTTGTTGTTCACACGATCCAGATTTGAATAAATTTGTTACCTATAGAGGTTTGGATTGTGTAGAAGTGTTTATAAAACGTTTAATTGAAGATGTCACTTACATAAATTCTATACTGTCTAAAAATCGACCCATGAGACCTTTGTCAGTCAAACAACAAATAGAGTACGAAGAGGCTACTCGTTGCCATATTTGTAAACATTTGTTATTGGGTGACAAAGTTCGAGATCACGATCATGTTACATCGGAATACAGAGGAGCTGCACACTCTCGCTGCAATTTAACGTTTAAAATATGTCCGTTTATACCTGTTGTTTTCCATAATTTATCTGGATATGATTCTCATTTATTTATTAAAGAACTGGTTAAGTACGATGGTCCTATTAAAATAATTCCTAAATCAAAAGAAAAATACACTTGTATTATGAAAAACCTCTCATCTAAGAATAAGTCTTGTTCTGTTCAAATAAAGTTTATAGACTCTTATCAATTTTTAAGTTCGAGTTTATATGAATTATCTAAGAATTTACATGTAGAAGATTTCATAAATCTTTCAAGAGAATTTGACGATGAAACCGATGTATGCTTATTGAGGCAAAAGGGTATATATCCATACGAATATATTGATGCATGGTCTAAGTATGACGAAACTTGTTTGCCGCCTAGAGAGTATTTTTATAACACAATGAAGCTGGAGCATATTTCTGACGATGAATATACACATGCACAAAAAGTTTGGTATACTTTCAAAATCAATTCTCTTGGTGAATATACTGATCTTTACTTAAAATGTGATGTATTACTATTATGCGACATATTTGAACATTTTAGAAACACAAGTTTAGAATATTATAATCTCGATCCAGCATATTATGTTTCTGCGCCAAGTTTAAGCTGGGACGCAATGCTTTTGTGTACTGGCGTTAAATTAGAGTTGATTCATGACTTGGAAATGTATAACCTACTTGAAAAAGGAATACGCGGAGGATTAGCACAGTGTTCCCTACGACATGTCAAAGCGAATAATAAATTTCTTCCTTATTTCAATGATGATAAGCCATCATCTTTTTTAATATATCTTGATTGTAACAATCTTTACGGATATGCTATGAGAAAAAGAATGCCTGTATCGGAATTTCAATTCTTATCAGAAAATGAAAGTGCTAACTTTGATGTTTTGAATATATCTGATGATTCTGAATACGGATATATTCTAGAAGTCGATTTGGCCTATCCAGAAATATTGCATAGTTCACATAGTGACTTACCATTTGCACCAGAAAGGTTTGTACCTCCTGGTGGGAAAACTACAAAATTAATTGCGAATTTGTATGACAAATATAATTACATCATTCACTACGTACATTTAAAACAATGCTTGAACAATGGGTTGATTTTAAGCCGAATACATCGCATTCTCAGATTTAGACAAGACCATTTTTTACAAAAGTACATAGATTTAAATACTCGTTTGCGTCAAGCTTCTACATCAGCCTTCGATAAAGATTTTTTCAAACTTTTGAATAATGCTGTGTTTGGAAAAACAATAGAAAATAAACGCAAGCAAGTAAATGTAAAGTTAGTAACAAAGTGGGAAGATTCTAATAATAAAACAAATAAATATATAGGTGCTGAAAAACTTATTGTACAACCCAACCTGAAAAGTATTTCAATCTTTTCAGAAAACTTTGTGGCTGTTCAGTTAAGCCCTGAAAAAATAATTTTGGATAGACCCATTTACATTGGTTTTACTGTATTGGAGTATGCCAAACAACACTTATATAAATTCCACTATGGTTATATCAAAAACAGATATGGTACAAAAGCTAAACTATGTTACACTGACACTGATAGCCTACTTTACTTGGTAGAAACGGATAATTTTTATAAGGATATGGTTGATAATATATCGGTATTTGACACCAGTAATTTTGCTGAGGATAATCCATATGGAATACCTAAAATAAATGAAAAAATACCAGGCCTGTTTAAAGATGAACTCGGAGGCTCGGTAATTTCTGAATTCATTGGCCTAAGGGCTAAACTTTATTGTTTGAAAAGTGTAAAGACAACATTAAAGAAGGCAAAAGGTATAACGAAACCCGTAACAAATCAATTAAAGCTTTCTGATTATAATGCTGCTCTACACAATAACACAATTATCAAACGTAAAATGAATGTAATAAAATCAATTAAACATGTTCTCTATTCACAACAACTGAATAAAATTGCATTAAATAGGAGTGACGACAAACGACAAATACTTCCAAATCAAATTGAAACCTTACCATGGGGTCATTGTGATACAATTTCTTAAAATGTATTATTTAGCTATACTGTACTCGTATATTTATAAATACATCTACCAAAGTGTTAAATTATAGATGTGTATTCTCCTGTTTATATTATTCGTCAAAGTAGAAATATGATTATATTGAAATTGTGTCTATCTATAAACAAATTGGGTATGATTTTATTTAATAAAATAGTTTATTAAATGCATTTTTTTTGTTTTATTTATCCATAAGCTTCCAAAACCTTCAGGAAACAAGGTGTGATGTTATGTTATGCTGTCCAAGCATTTCGTTAAAGTTGTAAAAATAGTATAGGTAATCTTCACCTCAAATATTGCTTCGATCAATAACTCTGATAAGAATTATAAATACTAGAGCCCGAATTGTTTTCTTATTAGATACAAACATGAAGTGGGTCAAGCAACAAGTATCATTGGATGTTAAAAATATTGATGTAAAGGAAAATTCACTACGCCCGAAACACAGCATACTTCTCCCAAATAATATTCGGTGCATAATATGTGGACCCTCGAATTGTGGGAAAACGAATGTTATGATTAGTTTATTAATTCATACAAACGGATTAAAGTTTAACAATGTTTATCTGTATTCCAAGACCAGTTTTCAGCCGAAATACAGTTTTATAAAACAAGTTTTGCAAAGAGTTCCAGATGTAAAACTTTTTGTTTTTAATTTTGATGACGATGTTATTCATCCTAACGATGCCTTGTTGAACTCTGTTATCATATTCGATGACGTAGTTTGTGAAAAACAAATAAACATACGAAATTATTTTACAATGGGTAGACATAGAGGTATAGATTGCTTTTATTTATCTCAGACTTATTCTAAAATACCAAAGCAGCTATTACGTGATAATGTTAACTTTTTGATCATTTTCAAGCAAGATGAAGTTAACATGAAACATATATATGATGAACATGTTAGTTCTGATATGGAGTGGTCTGGGTTTAAAGATATGTGTACTAAAATCTGGATACATCCTTATGATTTTTTAACAATTAATAAGGATTGTGAGTTAAACAAAGGAAGATATAGACAGTCCTTCGACAACTTTATTTATTTTGATTAATGGTTATATAAATAATGAATAAAAACAAAAAAAATCATTTGAGTATAAATACTTCTGCGTACAAGTCGTATAATGGACCACAGCATTACAAATCAGTTAATACAGTCTGCGGACGCTATAAAGCAAAAGGTGAAACAAATGAAAGATCATGAATTTAATACCGACACTCATCTGAAGTATTTTTTTAAGCCTCTTGCTGACCCTCTCAATGCTATAGCGGCTAACAAGCAAATTTCTATAATAAAAAATGAAGATACTTATGTTGACCAAACTAAGAACACTGGTTTAGGTTCAAAAATGTTTTTGCATGATAAATCAATTGATATGTGCATACATGAATCATCTGAATCAGAAACATTTTATTCAGAAGACGAAGAAGGTAACACATCTGAATCAGGAAAAGATAATAATGTGTCGCTGACAAAAGAAGATGTCTTTGAAATATACGATGATATGAATATACCATTTGGCGTACGTAGTGAAAATGATAAGCATATGATTGGAAATACAATAGTTAATTTCTCTACAGTTTCCAAGAACTCGGATAAAGTGTATTTAATTCGTGTAGCTAATAAACAGTATAAAATAACACCTGGTCTAAAAGAATTATTGCTTCGCAAGAAGCCTGATTTAAGTTTGGTCAATTTAAAGGATAAATTAGTTTACAAAGAAATACTTATTACAACTAATGCTCATAAAAGAGACTTTGATCCTGCAGGCCAAGTTAAAGGTGATAAGGGTTTAAAATATTCTCAAGTGATCAAACCGTTATTTCCCGAGTCTAGTAAACGCTTACAAGAACCTGCAGAAGTTAAATCTAAACTTAAACGAGGTGCCGGTCTGCCGTATCTTAAAAAGTACAAAAAAAACACCGAACTTGTTTATTGGGATGATCCTAATGAATTAGTGGACAGGCTTAAACTTTTGATCGCATCTAAAACTGCGGGTAATACCAATCTTGACAACGAAATCTTGTCAATTATTGAAGAGTTAAAAGAAGCGGGTATTATAAAAGAATAAAAAGACTCGTCATATAAACTGAATACCATTATAATTTTGTAATTCAGAAGTGACAGTTGAAAGAATGAGCAAAGTGAAAAGAACTATTATAAATGAAATTCATAGAAGTGCAAGAATAAATTTTCCTCGAAGGCATGTAATATTAAAAGATATTGATGATCTGTGGCAAGCTGATTTAATGGATATGCAAAGTTTCTCCAAATTCAACAACAACAACAAATTCATTTTAGCTGTCATTGATGGATTCTCTAAGTACGCTTGGGCTATTCCACTTAAACAAAAAAACAAAGAAGCTGTATCTGAAGCTTTTATTACATTATTGAGTAAAGTAAAACGCATTCCTAGAAACTTGCAAACAGATCTTGGAAAAGAATTTTACAATAAAAAATTTCAAAAAATGTTAGTAAAGAATTCTATCAACCACTACTGCACTTATTCAACGAAAAAGGCTTCAATTGTAGAACGATTAATAAGGACGATAAAGAATAAGCTTTTCAAGGAATTTAGTTTCAAGGGGAATTATAAATGGACTGACGGGACACTTGCGAAAATCATGAATAGATATAATAATACAATACATAGAACAATTGGTTTACCACCTGCTCAAGTTAATCATAGCAATAAAACTAAAGTACTTCAGAGATTTTACAATCAAAATCGAACGAAAACAAAATATCCTAAGTTTAATACGGGTGATTTTGTTCGAATAAGTAAATATAAAGGTTGTTTTGAAAAAGGTTACACTCCTAATTGGTCAACAGAGATATTCAAGATCAGTAAAGTTCAAAACACAAATCCTGTTACATATTTATTACAAGATGTTAAACAGCAACCTATTTTAGGAGCATTTTACGATCAAGAATTACAAAAAACTAAACATCCTGACATTTACCTTGTTGAAAAAGTTTTAAAACGAAAAGGCAGAAAAGTTTTCGTGAAATGGTTGGGGTTATCATCCTGCGAAAATAGTTGGATTGATGATACCAACGTTTTATGAGTGGTTTAACGATATAACATCATGGTGTATGATGGTGTTCTCATTCTGTTTATATACATGAAAGGAGAAGGACTTATCAATAATTTAATTAATAATTTACCATTTGAGCTCCATTTGCCAGGATATAATTATTGCGGTCCAGGAACTAAATTACGTGAAAGATTAGCTCGAGGCGATAAAGGTGTAAACAAATTAGACGACTATTGTAAACATCACGATATTGCATATAGGGATTACAAAAGTTTGAAAGATCGCCACAAAGCAGATTTAATTTTATTAAAAATGGCAAAAAAGCGTGCTTTGTCTTCCGATGCAAGCACAGGAGAAAAACTTGCTGCCAATTTAGTTAATAATATAATGTTAACCAAAGTAAGTTCTGGAGCTGGGCTCAAAAAAACCTTTAAAAATTTAGTAACCAATACTAAAAAATGCATTAAAAAAGTTAAACCGAAGTGTAGGAAAAAACTTATAGAAATGGCCTACGCTGCTGCTAGAGAATTGAATCGTGATTCATCTCCCAGGATTCCACGTGTAATACCAATTCCTAAGTCTGGAGGGGTTCTACCTTTAATACCAATATTCGCTGGTTTGTCTGCTGCTGGCAGTATTGCAAGCGGAATTGCTGGAATCGTCAAAACCATAAATGAATATAGAGTTGCAAAAAAGCGTTTAGAAGAAATGAAAAGACATAACAAGAATGTGGAAGGTGTATGTATTGGAAACGGACTGCGGTTAAACCGTTACAAGGATGGACTTGGAATATATACAAATTTAAAGAAAAAAAACTAAGTCATAGGCTACCTAATCATGCACTTACTAATATAGATATCATACATTTTACTAAAAACGTTCCATATTTTCGCGGAGTGTATATGAGAGATACCTTACCGAAGTCTCCGTTTTCTAAAGAGTGCGGAATCATAAATTTAGATCATTCAAAAAATTCAGGTACACATTGGGTAGCCTATATAATTTTTAATGAATACGTTGAGTACTTTGACAGTTACGGCAACTTGAAACCTCCAATAGAATTTGTTCGCTATGTAGGTTCTAATAATATTAATTATAATTACATTAATTTGCAAAATAATAACTTATTCAATTGCGGACATTTATGCATAAAATTCCTTAAAGAGTTTTGGAAAAAGCAAGGTTTTATCAAATCTTCAGTTAAAAAAGGTTTAAATGTTAGATGTCGTCTACATTAAACAACACTTTGACATTATCCGTCACAAGAGTTGAATGTGGATAAGATTAGAGAGAAAATAAAATGATAGTTTACAATATAAAATCACCTGACAAAGTTAATAGTTTTACTCGTTCTCGTACCTTCAAAAGACGAAGACATATTACACAAACTTTAAAAAAAATAACTAAAGAAAATAAATTATTTCTTCGAGCTTTGGGATTTAAATTATGAGTATTCTTCAAGTGAATGATTTACCACAATTCGATAACTCTATAGTGAGTTATGAAATTCATACCTATAATCCATATAGCACCTCTTTTAATGAAAATGATGAAATACGTATACCCATAAATCAACAAGATTTGTACGTATTACCTTCAGCCAGCTACATTTACGTGGAAGGCCGAGCCACCACGGTTTCGAAAGATGGAGCAGGAAAACTAACAAGAAAGGTGGTTAATTTTACCAATAATCACATATCCTTTCTATTTCAAGACATTCGATATGAAATTAATGGTGTAGAGATAGATCGAATAAAAAATGCAGGTGTTTCTGCAACCCTAAAATCATATGTGTCAATGAGCGAGGGAGAAAGTAGGGCTGCTGCTATTTGGGGTTGGAATTTAAATGGGGTTAAAGATAACGATGGTATTTTTAGTGCCCTTATACCTTTGAATAAAGTTTTAGGATTTGCGGAAGATTATAATAAAATTGTCATTAACTGTAAACATGAACTTATACTTAAAAGGAGCAGTTCGAATCTTAATAGTGTTATACTTGATAATAATGACTCTATTGAAGTAAATATAGAGAGACTGCAATGGCGTATGCCTCATATAAAAGTTTCAGATCGGGAAAGATTAACTTTACTTAAACATTTAGAAAAGGATCGTCCTATTCAAATAGCTTTCAGAAATTGGGACTTGTACGAATACCCTTTATTACCTAAAACTACAAAACATTCCTGGGTTGTTAAAACTGCTTCACAACTCGAAAAACCAAGGTATGTGATCTTTGGTTTGCAGACAAATAGAAAAAATATGAAAAGTAAAGACTGCTCAATATTTGACCATTGCAAATTAACTAATGTTACTCTTTATTTAAATTCTCAATATTATCCATACGAATCGGTGAATGCAAAATTTTCTGAAGATAAGTATTATATATTATATGAAATGTTCACCAAATTTCGCCAGTCTTATTATAACACTCGGTCTGAACCAATGCTTAGTTTGAGCGAATTTAAAGAAAAGGCTCCTTTATTTGTAATTGATTGCTCAAGACAGAACGAAGCCTTGAAAACTGGGGTTGTAGATGTGAGGCTGGAAATTGAAAGTTCTGAAGACATACCAGAAAATACATCTGCCTATTGTCTAATCATCAACGATCGTCTATTCGAATATAAACCATTAAGTGGTATTGTAAAGAAATTATTATGAACGCTATAGTCGATGTGCAAGGGTTTAAGACGGAAAGTAACGAGTTTATCGTTAAAGAAATGGCAATAACATGTGGAAATCAAATTATGGTATTACTAATCAAACCACCGTTCCCATTTTACAATCTTACAAACAAAGAAAGATTGCAAGTAAGTTGGATAGAGAGAAACAGAAAAATTTTTTGGAGAGAGGGTTTTATACCATACTTGAACTTACATCGATATATTGTACCTTATCTGGAAGATAAAATCATTTATGTTAAAGGAAGTGAAAAAGTGTCTTGGTTGAAAAACATTGTAAAACATGATAAAATATATAATTTAGAAGATAAGAATTGTCCTCGTTTACAAAAATTATTTGATGATTATAGAACGTCTAATGAAATATTTAATTGTGTGTATCATTCGAATGTATGTGCTTTAAAAACTGTAATGTGTTTGAGAAAATGGTGTACAGATGAGAATAAACTTTTTTGATTGTTTTTTTCTTGTTTTATTTCATTACAAAATAAAATACATAAGATATACATTACTTACATAGCACCAGCTATAATTTTAAAATATTAAAAAATAAAACTAAAGGTCAGTCCTATCCATAATGACACGCAGAACCACATCTTTTTATATGAACAACACTAGATATAATACTGCATTATGCTTACACACATACCCGTATCAAGACCTTTAAAAAATGATTCAAAATTACTTTGGCCCACGATATGAAATATATAACGAATTTCAAATTCGATTATGTTCATTCAGACATTATTGGGCTACAGTAGATTCAAAACGAAGATTGGTGAGGCAAATGGCTGATGCAGGTTTTTTTTACTGCGGAAGTGGTTTAAACGATAAAGTTATGTGTTTTTCGTGCGGAGGTGATATCAAAGATTGGGAGTATTACGATGACCCTTGGATGCAGCATGCTATACTTTTTCCTGCTTGCTTTTATTTAAATGCTGTAAAAGGAACAGATTATGTTGATAAACTCAAACGACAATTTATTAAAGAAACAGAAGTATAAAATGGTTCTGAAGTGGAGGAGGAACATTATAATTATGATATCAGATTCTGCCTGAAGATGAAATTGCTTGACTTGAAATCGTTTTTATCCCATCCATTCAGAATATAAAAATGTGAATTAAAATGTTTAAATTATCATTATTTTTAGTTTTATTTAATAAAAGACTTGTGACACCTCTAAGACCAATCATACAGATCTGTTCCTTGGATCAATTTAGAATGTTATGCAGAATCTATTTGAATTTTTATTTTCCGATGAAATAGTAGGTAGACCACGAATGCAACGAACATGATTTCATCTATTTGAAAATACATTTTTTTTTTTCATCTCAATTTGCCACCCACTAGTCATTTTGAATAGAAAAGTTTATATCATTTCAATTTCATTTCAATAGTGTATTTGATTAGACAATCTAGTCAATAAATAAAATTTCATCTATTTGAGTAGATATGTTCCAATGAATTAAACAGTATATTCTAATAGACCATCATTTCAACAAACAAGATTTCTTCTATTTGAATATATGTTTTTTATCTATTTGAATAGACATAATTGGGGTGTCTGGATCTCCTTTGATCCAGATGCCCCAATTATATACTACTGTCAGCTGTTACGTGTCATGGTGATAGAAAGTCATGAAAGATTGTAAAATGTGTTATTTTCACATTTATAAAATAGTTTACGGCCTATTTTCAGACCAACTGACCGTACAGGCTCCAGCACATCAAGCTACCTCCAACTTTCCCAATTGAAAATGAACCATACACAGTTTTTTAAAAAGTTGAAAATCTATCTTCTTCTCTAATCGGCAGAAATGTGTCAACCATTTGTCATATTTTTGTCGATTCTTTCGTAGACATATCCTTTTCTACGGTGACCATACTTCGCGTGCTGTCCATCCCAGGCCTAGCCACCTGACAAAGTCTATTTCTATTATCGTAATCGATAAGGTGACAATAGAAAGAAAATGGCGTAATATGGAATCAGCTGTTTGACAACTGTCAAGTGTTGACGAGTAGAATTTGAAAATGAAATACACTTGACAGTTGACAAACAACTGATTCCATATACGCCATTTTCTTTCCTTTGTCGCCTTAGCGATTACGATAATAGAAATAGAATTTGTTATATGGCTGGGCCTGCAGGTCCTGACGCGAGTTTATCATTTTTTTTTACCTATTACATAAAAGTGCACAACGCCGCTAAAGAACTTTTTACTTCATGAAAAATACACCACAACAAAACCACAATCCATTAGTACTTTTTATATCCCCCAGTTATCTGTTCCTGCTACAAAACCCGTTTCCCCATTAGCCTACATGTTCGGGGGTTAGGAAACGTACATTGCACCCCCAAGAGACGTTGCCAATCTTTCTCAGACCTCGTTAAGTTCCTCCGATGTACCCCCAAAGGTACACATATTGATTCTTGTGTAATTTTAGCCTGTACGTTTCTTTGTTTGCCGTTTTATTTTTGGGGTTTTTTGTGAATACAGCGTGGTATTTCACATCGTAGCACATCAGGGTGTCATAAGTTTTCTATTTGATCTACAAGGCTATTGCGTGTCCGTTGCGTGTCTCCGTTGGCAGCTCATAGTGGGGCACTAGGCAGTGTTCAACGTTTAACTGTCATACAGCTAGTTTCTAAAGGTTATCATCATTGTACTACATCTTACAAAAATCAAGTTCACTGTTTTATGTTTGCCTACCCGTGCTTAACTCATGTGGTACTTTACTTTGTTATTAATTAATTATACTGTCATTAACTATTTGTTTAACCTGATTAAGTAATTAAGTTTGTCACAAGTCTGCTACCATACGTTAATTAGAGAACGAGGAAAACTGTTCCACCGTAATACAGTTTATACTAGTACGGGGACCAGAGTGAATCTGTTCCGTGTTTAACAACCATAATAAGTATCGATACATGAGAAACGAAAACTTTAACATCTCTAATACTTATTTGTAAACTAGGTACTTGAATTGTGCAAGGTTGTTATTTTGATTTGGTGAATAAAAAGTTTTTTTTTTTTTTATTGTGTAATTAGGATGACGTCATGCGCACTCGCAGAGATGTGATGAAGTGCACAGTAACTCGTCTGATGGTCTAATACTATTTTTATGTAATATCCCAGTTGTCATCAAGTCATGCAACTAGACGCCAGTAAGTTACTGGTAATCAAAGAGACTTAAAATACTATAGAGCGGGCATGTCAAGGAAATGTCATAGAAAAACTTTGATCCCATGTCTCAGTAACGCCATCTAGAATAATACATGAATATTGGAGCGGCAGCGGAGCGTACTACAAAAAACTCAAAGTCAAAGTCAAAGTCAAATCATTTATTTCAATTAGGCCTGAAAACAGGCACTTTTGAACGTTATACTTACAAATAAATTAAATTAATATGATTCTAGTTGCACATTCCAAAAGGTAGTTTTGTATAGAGAAGAATGTGCAAGAAACTCCATAGTTACTCTTTTAAAATAGATTTTACAATATTTGTATACATAATCAGATTATATGTGAGGACGATGTACCATGAGAAAAAAAAACAGCTATCCTGAGATAGGTGATATAAAATAAGCAACGCGGCTGGTAATTGTATGAGCGTATTGAAAGATACATGGTGCTCACATATTTACATAATATTTAATCCAAAGTTGATTATTAAAAAAAAAGTAATAATCATGAAGTTAATACTTAAAATAAAAATAAATATAAAATAAAAATAAAAATAAAATAAAAAGTAAGTAAGTACTCATAGAATGTATCCAGCAGGACACACTTTTTCGGACGAAAATTTTGTTCGTGATGTCCGGTCTATAGGTATTGAATGTCTTTGCTAGTAATGATAAGACAGCCAAGCGATCATTACTGTAAACTGCAACAAGGTCATGCAATTTCAGGCCAAAGGTTTTAATTTGTTTTTATGCACGAAACGCTTCTATCCTCTTAGATTTGCAATAAAAAATTGTTATTTTTATTATATTGTAAAACGAGAACAACTGCCGACAAACTGTTCTGCAGTTTGGCAGACCTTTTGTATGTTTTTGTAGCACAGATTTTGAATAAAGAAATGAAAAAAAAAGGTTGATCTGGCTCTGAAGTTAACTTACAATACCACATGTTAGTAAGTTATGCAACTTATTAAAGGAAAATATTAAAACAAATAAACGAAGCAAAAGAAGTATGTAAGAATCAGTAGCATATTGGCGCTCTGTAGTTTCTGCCTACAACCATGGGAAAAAGGCGTGAGATTATGTATGACATGTATGTATATTAAAACAAATAAAAAAACAGCCCCTTAAGGTCAAGATGAAACTGAGTGGAAATTTTTGCAGTTTTCTTACGCCATGGTATTTTTCGGTCGGTGGGTTTTTTTGTTGATATTTACGCATAAGAGAAAGAAAGAAGAGTTTATTTGTGAAACGTAGTTCTACCAAAAAGGTGTTACTTTTTTTTGTATCTAGTCTCACAATACAATCGCTGGCGTACCCACAAGTATTTACATTGTATGAATATTTCATTAAATTAATACCATCCTACTAATATTATAAACGCAAAAGTTTGTGAGGATGGATGGATGGATGGATGTTTGTTACTCTTTCACGTAAAAACATTAAATGGATTTTATTAAAATTTGGTATGGAGATTAAAAAAAAAAATTAAAGATACCGGGCTGGTATCCGCAACTCCACGTCAAAGCGCGTATTTTGCGTACGGGTCATAATCTACCACGTGGGCCCAGTGCGAATTGGTAGATGTCACATGTCTTCGACTTTTTGGTTCTAGGACATGCCGGTTTCCTCACGATGTTTTCCTTCACCGTTTTTGAGAGCAGTGGTGATGAAATAAATTATACAAAGTAATGCGCCAGCCTGGGTTCGAAACCACGACTTACTGCTCGTAATTCGGGGCCGCCACTACTGGGCCACCGCTGATCTCTTTTTTTTGGTATGAAGTTTTTGGTATCGAGTTAGCTGACACCCCGGATTAACACATAGGTTACTTTTTATCCCTATATTCCCACGGGAACGAGACCTACGCGGGTGAAACCGCGGAACGTCTACTAGTCAATATAAAATTACGAAAATTACAAAGTTCAAATGGCATCCGTCGAGTTCAAATCTGATAAGAACAAAGTTTCTATCACACGTAATACATCTGAAGATGTTTGCAGCTCAAAGTTTAAAAATTCAGAATCCATCAGAATGCTAATTACTTCGGCGTGCTCCCTTAAATCAGTACGTCTTGAGTTTCTCTTCGTCTCTTTTACTTACAAGGAAGGTAGTTAGGTAACTTCGACGCAAATACACCAGTGCAAGCATTTGCCAGTAATCGTGAGCTCAACTTGGAACTTGAGGAGCTCCACGTGTATAATTTAAGCTTAGTGTTATTTCCATAGAAATCTAAATATTAGGAGAAGTGGCATGGGGGCGTGTCGGTGTCTCCGCGACATGCTCAAAATAATCACGTCGCGATGGCCGTCTGCGCGAACTTGTGTGCTTTCGACCGCGATTGTGACATTTTATAGCAATGCCGTGTTGTTCAGTGTTTTTTTGTAAAATCCGAAGCACAAATCAAAACTATGTAAATCACGGAATTACTTATCACATGTAAGTACACGTATTTTACTATATTTGTCTATCTAATCATGCAAAACAACAAAACGTAATATATTTCTTGCTTTTACTATGTTATTTTTGTTTTCAAAAATCACAGCGACTGTACTATTGTTGCAATAAATACATTGCTCCGTAACCACTACCTAAGTTTGTCGCTAAGTGGCTGGACGAGCAATGTAAAAATCACACAACGATACTTCATTGAGCGGATGCATCGCGTTGTACGGCCGCTGCTTCATGCGACGAAGTGATAGCGACCGTTGTTTTTGTGTGCGTAAGTTGTATGGTGCATGGTAAATACACGCTGTGTTTGACAGCATAAGGTTTATAATTGATTGTGTAGCACGTTCTGTTTTAAGAAATGCGGGTGTGTGCGCGACTGCGTATCTATTGCTTTTACTGAACTGCATGTGTAGTAGTTGCCGTGTGGTAGGGGCAAAGTGGAGACACATGGTTCCGATACATTTTCGTCTAACGGGCATATCTCCTTCTTTATTATATCTATGGTTATTTCTAAGTCAAACATACATAAACATTATTACGAAAATTATCCTTTATGTTATTCGAGGATGTTTGGCAAACGTCTTTGTAATTTTCCTGTGACATGATTAAAGAACCATTAACTTAAATCAAGATTCATATTATTATACAGACTGTAAAAAGACCCTTAACGTAAACGAAAACTGCATATTCTACCCATCACTGGAATAGTTTTTTTCTTCTAGAACATGCCTGGGAATTCACTGGTTTTGGAGATATTGAAGGTTTATATTGAAATTGAATTCCAAATATCTATTATTAGTAAACTTTCTTTCGAACAAACATTATCAAAATTATCGATTTTTTCAAAACAAATTACGCATTTGAAGTTACAAAAATGCAATGGATACTAAACAAGCGGGCCGGTCGGGTCAACGACCAAGCGCGAGTGGCCATTATTGGCCATATGATACGCTCAGCTGATCGAAAGTTGCGTTGCGTTGTCGCGCTATGCAATGCGTGCAATAAAAAGTATCTCTTTTTTAAAGATGAAAAAAAGTATTTTCGCAGCATTATTTTTTGGTTATAGTTACTTAATTATACAGGGTGTTTTAGAAATCGTGGGAACTTTCAAACTTTCATTATGGGAACAACCCGGAAATCGCGAAAAAAATTCAGCTGTTGCATACATTTTACTCGATTAGGTATTAAAATGTCGAAGCAACAGCTGATTTTTTTTCGCAATTTCCGGGTTGTTGCCATAATGAAAGTTGTTCATATTCATGGGTAGAACAGCCTGTGAAAATATTGCCCACGATTTCAAAAACAACCTGTATATGAAGAGAATGCGTGGTTATCGGCTATGTGATCGGTCTTTTTACACCCTGTATACTACTCGGCCCATATTTCTGAGTGTCCTTAGTTAACTGTCAAAGACATTTAACACTTAACAATAGACAAGACATCACGAACAAAATTTTCATCCGATACTTGTGTCATAGTTTACTTCACACGAAAATTAAACCCCATTAAAGTGAACTACAAAATGAATGGTGTATATCTCTACGAAGCTGATGTAGTAAAAGATCTGGGTGTCCTTTTGGATACAAAACTAACATTTATTCCGCACGTAGATAATGTAGTAAAGAAGGCTTCAAAGTCACTGGGATTTATCATTCGTAACGCAAAATCTTTTCGTAAACCTGATACTAAAATTTATCTATATAACTGCCTCGTTCGTAGTTTGCTTGAGTATTGTACAGTTGCTTGGAGACCACACTACTCAACCCACAGCTTTAGAATTGAGCGGATCCAGAAACGGTTTTTAAATCACTTAGTTTACTCTACTACGAAACGGAAAATCCCGAGTTACACTAAACAATTAAGCACATTCAATATGATACCCCTCGAAAAACGAAGAGACATTATTGATTTAATATTTTTATATAAAGTTTTACATAATAAGATTGACTGCCCACAACTATTAAATAAACTAAACTAAACTTCAATATTCCCTATAATTATCCTAGAAATCCCATTGATCTCCTATACCCACCGTTTCGTAAAACTGTTTTAGGTCGTAACTCTGCAATCCCTAGGCTTAGTAGATTACATAATAAATTAATAAATAAATAAATAAATAAATAAATAGTGGACATAAGTCTATTAGTCTACTTTGATACCCTACTCTGCGCTCTAAGATTGCTATATTATTCTTGATGGCGTTATTGAGGCATGGGATCTCAGTTTTTTAACCGACTTCAAAAAAGGAGGAGGTTCTATGTTCGCCTGTATGTATTTTTGACATGTATGACATGTATTGTTAACAATTAACAATATAAAATAAATTGGTTGTGTTGCTGGGGAGTTTGTTCTGCCACTTCTTCTTCCCAGCAAAAACACTAAGAAGGGGCGAAGGGTGGGCTTTTTGGGGGACTGTCTTATGTAATTTCGACGTTCAAAAAGTGCTGATCCTCAGCCTAATTTGAATAAATGACTTTTGATTTTGATTTTGACTTTGATTCATGGCAAATTTTTGATTTGGAACAACTAAAAATCTTTCTTTTTTTTGCATTTTTAATACCTTAAACCGTCCATATTACGTCCCAATGCATTAACAAAAAGTGGCGCATTCTAAAACCGTCTATTTCCCACATTAAAAACCATCTTACCCTAACATTCTATACCTTCATCTGCTATCAATTCCTTGGGAGATGTCGTCAGAGCAGTTAAGCGGGTCGTTAAGTAACCAATGACGCGTTCAGAGGGCGCCACTAGACCGAATCTACGGAATTCCGTCCGATTGTACTAATTGTTTTCGTGAAACTCTCCTGAATTCCTATAGCTGGACTTGGTTAATACTGTTTTAGCAGGAACTGCTAAAGTTTTATTTGGATGTGGAGAAAAGTTGTATTAAAATAATAATTTATTGAAATCAAGTGACAAGACTCACAGTGTTATTTATTTAGAACCTTACTTACATCTATCTTATCAGGTTAAACGAATGCGTTAAAGAAGCTATTTAACTTTTCAAATATAAAATTATGTTATTATTATTTTTCGTTTATAATTCCGGGAACCTTGAGTTCCGGACCTTTGAAAGGCGTACGAGGGGCCGAAGCCAACTTGCAGAGGCCCTTTGTCATTTTTAATGAAGTGAGGCACCAATCGCAGCTTTTCCCTGTATGCATTATGCAAATGCACCCAAGGAAAACCTACGACTAGTGCAGGACTATTGCAGACTAAATCAACAAATGTATTGGGATATGGGTTAGGAGTGGATATGGTGAACTGGTTACCTAGTACTATGGAAAGGCTATTAAATTATTGAATTTTTGATCGTAACAAAACACTTACAATATACGTTAGTAACATACAAAGACGATAAACAAAAAAACAGAAATAAGTTATAACATCTTTCATGGGGTACTAATGTTACAATAAAATACCTCTTGATATATTAAAACTAAATGAAAGGAAATTTAAAACTTATATTAAAAGTAGGTACACTTTGTAAACAGGCATATTACAAATTAGAGGATTATATTCAAGATAATAATGCTTGGCAACATGCTGGTCCAGCTCCATAGGGCAATCAAGGAACTTGGCAAAATCTTAATTTGCTTTATTTTTGCAACACTCACGCTATTCTGCTGAGTATTTTTTTTATTATTATTTATTTAATATTTTCTTGATTTGTTAAATATTAATCCGTGATTTTAATATTTGTAAATGTGAGAGTACCATGTATCTATCCACATAATTTAAATGCTTAAATTAAATGCTTAATTTATCTTAGCATAGTATGTTATTTTTTATTTATTTTTTTATTTTACTTTGTTTATTCTAGGTACATCGTATTCACATATAATGTATTTTTTATTGTATACAAATATTGTAAAAACTATTTTAAAAGAGTAAGTATGGAGTTTCTTGCCCATTCTTCCATTCTTCTCCATACAAAACTACCTTTTGGAAGGGGCAACTAGAATCATTAAATTTTATTTAACTTGTAAGTTTAACGTTCAAAAGTGCCTTTTAAATGGCCTAATTGAAATAAATGATTTGACTTTGACATCATTACCGCTAGGTGACGGGCCCAGCCGAAACCTTGCAGCAATGGTTCAAAAACACGCAATCAAGCCTGCTCTCTCTCATAGACAAGATGCTATTGGCGCTGCTTCGCACCCTACGGACTAAAGATCATGGCACATGGCACATTATACCAGCACGGCACCGGCACCGCTCCAAACCAGCAATTGACTTGTCATTCAATTTAGAGCCTTAACCTTTGGTACAATCTTTGGACTTTGGATCCAGGCGAGACACAATTACCTTTTAATTGTTTCTATAATCGTGTGTAGTATAATATATTTTACAATGTCAAAGTGAAAAAGCCAACGGCGAGCAGTCAGCGCGTTGGCCACTACCATACAACTCGACTCGCAGCCCGCGTGCCGATAGCGAGCGGACCTTGTGCTTACAGCGCGAGGACCGCACGCTTACAGCACGCCGACTACGAGTCGCCAGCAAAAAAACGTCATTGCGTCGTAAACCGAGATATTATGAAAACGTGCAAGTCATAGGCGTGTTCAATTATAAATGCCTGTAGCGACATCTATCTCGCCACATACGAACTATCCTACATCGCGCTATTAAAGTTATCCGCGTAGTTTGAACGTACAAGTTCCCGACAACAACCGTCGGGCAGTAGTTAGCCCACCAGACACAACACCCGTCTGGTCGGAGGATCCTCCCTTTTCAATGGTGGATGAGGAACTTTACACCCTGTTCATCATGCCTCCAAATGCCGTATAATAATTGTGTTCGCGGTGACAGCTAGCTTGCACCCCGCAGGCGGCGAGCTTGCACTTCGCGGGCGGCGTGCGGACTGCAAGCTGGCACCTTACTGACGATGCGTAGTTAGCGCACTGGCAGCTAGCCGTAGCCTTAACTTGAGGCGACGCCGTGCGGCTTCTGTGCAGTTGCGGTGCGGTTATGTAAAAACAGTTCACGTGCGTGTGTGCGTGTTAAGTCTGGAAAAGCCTTCTGAAGAAAGAACCACACCTACACACCTCTGCCTAACCCTTAGCAAAAAACAGGGACCACATGAATTAAATGCATATTTGTATTACACTCCCTTTTAAGTCTTCACGCAGCTGCAAACACAAACACGGAACAACGAGAGCGAACACAGTGTAGCATGCCAGCATGTGTTCTTGTGAATTACTTGTGTAGTTGTGTACTATGTGTACTTAGTAGTGAGGAGACCGCTGTCGAATAATTAGGTTTTAATGGAAGTAGATTGGTGCCAGTGCTCAAATGCGAGTGTTGTACGAGAGCTCTACAAATGGAAGTGCGATTTTCGCTTGTGCGACAGAATTGTTCTGCGAATCAGTCTTGTTGTTAACAAGCTTTTGTCCACGGTTTAGTGCGCGTGATGTTTAGTAATTTAATTATTTATTTTAAGCTTTATGCACAGGTAACAACAAAACTATACAGAAGTGAATTCAGTGCTAGTTTTTTTTAATGGTATAAACATAGTGTTGTTATGGAAATTTATTTTGCTTAATTCATTAATAACTGTTATACTACAGGCTTCAAGCTTACTGCTTGAGCTTAGTCGTTCTCCAGTGACGCCTCTTAGCGTTGCCGAGTTGTATTGAATAGTGCCAGTGCGCATTCTGACCCATTGTGGGATGCATAGGGGTTTTGTTTTAGCTTTTTGACACGCTTGCGCTTGATACTGGCGGCTGGCCTGACTGGCCTGTTGGTCTAGTAGTTACGACTGTTGTGTGCGCTGCTGAGTGGGTTGCACACACCATGTAGAAGTTGTAGATACGTTTGAAATGATAAGTCACTGATAGCCAAGGAGGATCTGATTTATTGAATAGTTTTAACTATCAAGTAACTAATGCTATATGAACGTAGAGTTGATTTGTAATGAGTACCTACCGTTGATTTTGAATGCTGATTGTGTACTGTCGCCTTACACTATAATTTGTGCAAGGTGACGGAAAAGTGCTGATGTATCAATGCGCGCGAGCCATGTAGGTACGATGCATGACTTGTACAATGACCCAGACTGCTATGCCGGAGGGCTTGGGTTCAATTCCCATCCAGGACAATTGTGTGTGTTGTGCACGATCATTTTTGTTCTGTGTCTGGGTGTAATTTATCTAAAATATGTATGTACCTATTTAGAAATATATAAGTATGTTTATCAGCTGTATAAGTAGTACCCATAGCACAAGCTCTCAAGCTTATTTTGGGACTAAATGGCGTTGTGAAAAGTTGTGGAATATTTATTATTTATATATTAATAAATTAATAATTAATCATTTTGCCGATCAAAATCAATACAAAGTGGAGGGTAAGCAGTGGTGCAATCAATGATGGTGGAGCGCACAGTTTAATTAATAACCAAAAAACGTTGAAAAACGATCAAAGACATTTGACACATTGGGGTAGATTTATGTGCTGGCCTCTGTACAACGTTTGACAGTTAATCGTTGAACGTTTGCCCAGAGATGCATCACTATGTACTGTCAACGAAGATATGTAATAGCTCTACAGAGCTATTTTGTTTAAACCACTCCGTGAAAGTGTAGGTGAAGTAAAGGTGAATTCGATATGTAAAGTAAAAATTAACTTTCGTTGATTCAAAAACCATTTGGAGATTTTAGGGTCTTAAGCCTTATTTTTCTATTTTTAGCTCAAGAATGTTTTTATTTTCACAATATTACTTGTAACCATTTGACTTTCATTTGACCTCTAAATGACGTCATAATGTAGCCTGAACAGACTACTTCCTTCGTGTTTTTCAAGATAAATAAAAAAAAACTATTGTTGGTCTAAAAATCGTATCTGTCAAGTGTCAACTGTTGGAAATGTCAAGTTTGAAGTTACCTATTAGTGTTTTTTAAATGTACTGAAAACGTGGCTAAGACCTAAAGCTATTCAGTCTACGAAATGACGTCATGAATAATAATACTTTAAAAATAATTAAAAAAAAAACTGTTACTTGTAAAAAAAAGCTTACAATTAGTGGCTTAAAATTAAACGTTTTACGAAATAAAAATGTAAAAAAATATATGAAAAATGTTTTACATACCGAATTATTATTGTACTGTCATTCCATGCTAATGCTTGACATTGGCAGTTCACATCACTCACGCTTTTACTAGGAGACTTCTAAAGTATCAAAATTGTTTAACTCATAACTAGTCAAGGTTGATGTACCGACAAAGACAAACATAGGACCTTCTAGAACTAAGTTAGAATTGTTAATGCAAAAGTTTTAATTGGTCCAAGTGCTAGTTCAACTATATTAAATAGTCGCTAAGTGGCTTCGAGTAAAGTATCAACTTCATTTCAACTGAGTCTAAGTTAATCACAGGGTTTTAAAGTTTAAATTGAAAAAAATATACATAATTGTAAGTTGTTTTGTTTTGAATTAATGATAAAAATGATAACTTTATTTAGAAAAACATTTGAGTAAAAAAACATATATAAGTACTACAGCAATACTTACATAAAAACAGAAACATACATAGCCCCATGTTACAGAAGAGAGCAGGGCTCTGACCCAGTCCTGTGCCAGTAATTATTTTGTCTTACAGGAACTAGGCAAATGCTCCGTCCTTGAAACATTAAACTATACAAAAGTTAAATAAATTAATAATTTAATAATCAATCTGAGTAATTATTAATATATTTAAATTACTCTCTTAAGAGCAGCGGTGGCCCAGTGGTAGCGGCCCCGACTTATAACGAAAGTATTGTAAAATCAATTTTAAAAGAGTAAGTATGGAGTTTCTTGCCCATTCTTCTCCATACAAATCTACTTTTTGGAAGGGACAACTAGAATAATTTTTTAAAGTTATTTTTTGTTCGACGTTCAAAAGTGCCTTATAGGGGCCTAATTAAAACAAATGGTTTGACTTTGACTTTGACTTTGAACAGTGTTTCGCGGGTTTGAACCCAGACAGGAATAATGTGTAATTGTGTAATTTATTTCATCACCACTGCTCTCAAAAACGGTGAAGGAAAACATCGTGAGGAAACCGGCATGTCCTAGAACCAAAAACTCGAAGACATGTGACATCTACCAATTCGCACTGGGCCCGTGTGGTAGATTGTGGCCCATACGCAAAATACGCGCTTTGACGTGGAGTTGCGGATACCAGCCCGGTATCTTTATCTTACTCTCGGAGTCTGACTTCTTGCAACGACTGTCAAAGATGTACAAATGACAGCCGTGACCAACGACTTAACATGCTTTCCAAGGCACTCAATGGTGATAAATGGTCACCCATTCACTGATCAACCTCGTCAAGGGTAGCTTACCTTTCGAACGACCCGTGCGGCTATAATTATATTTAGCCACAAGCTCCTTGTTTTGCCACATGTATAAGAAACTAAAATATATTCACGTATCGCTTAACCTTAACCCTTTCAATAACGCGTTGTTATCCCTAATAATGTTGTGTACAGCCTTCGATGGGTTAACGACGGTTTTAATTATTATTACGTCACAACAATCATGGCTGTTATTGACAATGTCGGTTTAGTAATGTTTGGTCTAAGAACCGAAGGATAATATGTAAAATAGTTTAGATCGCTGTCTCTTTCTTATGTACTAAACTAGACAGAGACAACAAATACTTAAAACTAGGCTGTTGATTAGGAGTTTCTGTTGTCATTGTATTGTCATTTGGTGTACAAACATTGGGCTACTCAGAGGAATTGGCTAGTTTTAACCTCTAAAATAGGCATTTACTATTGTACCCCAGAGTAGTCCAAACGTACCATTATTATCTATCTAGTACATTCCTTGTACTCTAAGAAAATTCATTCGTATATTCGTATATGTACAATGTGAAATTCCATCTGGTTCTGCTATGCGTAGAAGACAGTTGTATATTAAATTCCTATGTAACGTCGCTTGCTTGGGTTCTGTATACGAAATGGGTCACAGGAGACTTGATTGTTTTCTACTTGAACCCTAATGCGAGTTTACATTTCCTTCTTTGAAGCTGTAGTTTAGTTGTTGAAGGGTTTGTGGCTAAATAATCGAAGGTTAAGGTCAAGCAGTGGATGGGTCACCTCATAACATAAAGAGACTCTTCCATGCTTTGGAATGCACATTAAATTGGTTCCGGTAGTCGTTTGTTGACATAAATTTGACAGATTTCTGGTGTCATCATTTATTTATTTAGTGCTTTAAACACACAATATTGTGCAGAGGCGGAATTATATAGACATTTTCCACCAGCCAACCTTTGGGTGACAAACGGGGTTTTTTTATTACACCACTCATAATGGGGGTACAAATTTTAAAGGGAAATTATCTTTTCACGTGAGGTATCAGAATTAAAGGGCTTTATTATCACTAGCTAAAACTGATTTTTGATTAATTTTCGATTAACAATAATACTGATACTGCTAGCCTGCATCATCCCACTGCTGGACAAAGGCCTCTCCCATGACTTCCAGTTCTTTTCATCCAGGACTAAAGTGGTCTTTGAATTTGTCCAGGTCAAAAATTTTTAAAACACTGTTTTACGAGTATTGTGTTTAAAAAACAACTATTTTTATAAACGTGCCAACTTGTACGGAACCCATGTGGCGCAAGTTTTTTTAATGCTTACAAAATATTCTGAAAATCGTTCCAACTAGCCCCTTTTACATAACAGTAGGTAACCACTGATTGAAAATACATTTGATCGGAAGACATTTTAACCGCTCCGTTCAATGTGGCTTCCTTCACATATCCGCAGGATGGGGGAACGCCTTTCCTCGGCATCTGCAGGGGAAATCGACAAGGGAATAGGACGTCCCCAATTATGCGTGCGAAGACGGCTACGGACGGTTACAAGATTTAGATTGAATAGAGAGAAATTGTTTGCTTGGGGCAGGCGCAAACAGAGTGGAGTACAGCGGAGAGGGTTTTATTAAGGCAACAATCGAAAATCAACTTTAAAGTTATTGAAATGAAATGCAAGCCCCGCTATATAACATTTACATTATCTACGTGGGAATGTAATGTTAAACGTGAATACTATAATAATAGGACAATCTAATGCGTACGTTTTTCTGTTGCTATAACTGTGAGACCAACACATCTAGCTACACCAAAGTGTTAGATTTCTTTGATACAAACAAGTAATGGATTGGATTTTGATTTTGATTCCATTGAAAAAACACGAATTCGTCAATGATCATTAGGTGATGCAGAGAAAAGCAGAAAAAAAACAAACGACGAATGAATGAATTCATGACATTTAAAAATGAGATAAATGTTTAAACAATGTCACTGTAGTAAAATAATCAAAAACAGTTTTAAGCAATCTAAATACAATTGTTTAATTACAATCTATTAATTATTTTAAATCAATATTAAGCTCAGGAATCGAATTTTATAGCAACCGATTTGTTTTTCTTGTCACAACGCAAAGTGCTATGCGTTTCAAATGAGAATAGGAACGAAAATGGCGTCTTTCTGTCAGATGTCACTTGAAAAATACGGTCCACGCGGACTAATTCTTTTCAGACGTTTTTTCATTTTGAATAACTGCGACTCGGTAAAACAAAAACTAAAAATAATTGATTACGCGAATAAGGTTTCGTTGCAGACCGTACTTTTCAAGTGACATCTGACAGATCTATCGACGCCATTTTCGTTCCTATTCTCATTTGAAACGCATAGTACTTTAATAGCTGTCAAATCGTACATACATTACTTAGTCAAGGCTCCAAGATGAGTATGCCTAATGTGCGAAACGGACATTTTCAATTTTATAATCGTTCGTATTGATGTATAAACAAAAACTAAACAACAAGAGTGGTTATGTAGTCCTGCTATTGGTTTTCGCCTACCCCCGTGGGAAATAAGCGTGAGTTTTATGCATTATAAACAAAATAAATCATAGCCAATTATGACAGTTGAAGCGACAAATTAAAATCAGTGTGTAGTTGATTAAAATTCAGTGTTTTGTTTGAACAAATAGTGTAATATTAGCGGTATAAAGCGCAAGCCAATCGGTGGCTGTAATTATGGGGTCAAAATAAATATCGTGACAGTGGTGTAGTGAAATTAATTACCTACGCTATGAATATTAATAGTTTTGGGGTGTGGTCTAAGGAGGCAGCGATCAACGGGTTATTATTTTAACATCTAGTAGATAGTGGCCCTGACTGCTATGCCGGAGGTCGTGGGTTAGGTTCCCACCCAGCACAAATGTTTGTGTGATGAGCACGATCATTTGTTCTGTGTCTGGGTGTAATTTATCTATATTATGTATGTATTTGGAACTATTACACCACTAATTTTTAATTATTACAAATACTTAAAGGGCTTATTCTAGACAGTCTTCTCATTATATTTCTAAAGTATCAAATAATAATATTCATAAACAGCAAAGTTATTAGCGTTTGTCTATATCCCAAAAAGTCACCCAATTTATGGAAATATTCTATTCTATTTTTGTTTATGGCAAACAGAGCCGATGTCGACTATTCTGCCAATGTCTAAAGTGTATTGGACAGCAAGTGCGCAAAAAAAAAAAAAAAAAAATTCTTCAGTTGATACAGTTGGACTCAATGTAGATCTGCATGGGTTAGTATGGGACTGAAACAAACAAAAAATGAAATTACATAAATATTATAATTGTTAGTATTGTTAGTACATTTAATAAAATTTATGTACAGGCTATTCATGACATAGTAGTATTCATTAATCGTCATCTCCCGTTCACGTTCGCGTGATCTCGCTCAAGTATGCCCCGCCTCCAACAGCTGTTTTCGTTATTTAAGTTTTACTAAGTAGCGGCATATTTTTAAAAATTGATTTTTTTTTTTTTTACTTTTGATTACGCAAATATGATCAGTTACAGGTATGGATTTTCAGCCAGATTTTTTTTTGTAGGTACTAATTAAAAAATAGTGGTGTATAAGTGTGTTTATGAGTTGTTTAGTACCCACACCACAAGCTCTGCTTAGTTTGGGACTAGATGGCGTTGTGTGAAAAGTTGTGGAATATTTATTTTTATTTATTTAACTACGTTTAAGTTCCATGTTTTATGGCGAGCCGAGCAGGCTACGGAACTCTTCAGCGCTAACAGCAAATATCTCGCAATTGTTACAGTCACATGTCTGTGTATGGTTTATGTATTTCCATAACATAACATTACTAATGTCTATCTTCAAATGGCCCGGCAGAGACTTCTTTAGCAATAGTTAACCGATTTCAATGATTCTTTCAAGTTTTGAAAGGCTTTCTTTGCATACGAAGAAACTAAAGATTGCAAAATAAAAACTGTGAAAAAACTGTGTGGAAGTCTGTGGCTTTGGTGGTTTTGTTTCGTTCGTCATTGGCCACCAACTTCCGAAACTGGAGTTATTTTTCACCTGTTAGTGTTTTTTTAAGAAGTCAGTTGTTTTTTTTTTATAAAAAAGTTTTATTAGTGTAGACTCAAAACCTCTATATGCAATGGAACTGATATTCTGTTTATCAATAAACCACTTTCAGCGTATCGCTTAGACCATTCACCATTCCCGAATATTGATGTAATACGTAACGGGGCAAGCGGTTGTCGCGTCAATACGCGTGTTCCGTGGCCCCAGGGCGCCGAGAGCAGTTTAATAGCGGCTATAAAGGCTATGCGTTGAATAGTAGCTGATGGATTACTTAAATAGGGTTATAATATAGAATTTTGTACCATAAAGATACACATAGACCTAAAGGTGCGACGTTGTCTTTTTGTCTGTATTTTTTATATTTATTTATCTACAATAATACGAGAATTAGAAAGCGGAAAATTTTGTGTCTGTGTGTATGTTTGTAATGATTAAACTCAAAAAGTACTGTGCCGATTGCAAAAATTCTTTGCAGCATTGGAAAGCTACATTCACCCTGAGTAACAGAGGCTACTTTTTAACCCCCGACGCAAAAAGAGGGGTGTTATAAGTTTCACCGCTATGTGTGTCTGTCTGTCTGTCTGTCTGTCTGTCTGTGGCACCGTAGCGCCCAAACGGGTGAACCGATTTAGATGCGGTTTTTTTTATTTGAAAGCAGGGTTTCTTGCGATGGTTCTTAGACATAATTTATCAAAATCGGTTCAGCCGTTTCAAGGTTATCAGCTCTTTTATGTTAGCTACCGTTGCTATTTTAGATGTCTATGGGTATTAACTTTACTTACAAACTTAAGTGTGTCTTAAAATTTCAAACACCCGTGTGTGTAATATTAATAAGTAACATTGTGGTGTATTTGGTCTGAGGCAGCCAGAATATCTAGCAGACTAATACACTCTTGGGAAAATAACAGCAGATATGTCGTGTTTGGATTCATTTTAACCTGCATTTGATTCTGCACACAATGCACTAATGGCAACTGGGTGAGCTGATACTGCAGCCAGGCTATCCAGCACACCAGTAGGTAGACTTTTGACAAAATAATAGCAGATATGTCGTGTTTGGATTCATTTCAACCAGCATTTGATTCTGCACACAATGCCTTGATGGCAACAGGATGAGCTGATGCCGCAGCCAGGCTATCCAGCACACCAGTAGGTAGACTCTTGACAAAATAATAGCAGATATGTCGTGTTTGGATTAATTTCAACCAGCATTTGATTCTAAACACAATGCACTGATAGCAACAGGATGAGCTGATGCTGCAGCCAGGCTATCCAGCACACCAGTAGGTAGACCCTTGACAAAATAATAGCGGATATGTCGTGTTTGGATTCGTTTTAACCAACATTTAACTCTTCATACAATGCACTGAAAAATTCTCATAACTGTAAACTATATAAAACAAAATTAATGAGTTTAAAAAAATTAAAATAAAAATTAAATTAAAAATTTAAAAAACCCCCATCGCAAAAAAGTAAAACATTTAAAAAGTTAAAAAATAACACTTTAGCCATGAAATATTACGTAACGTCGGGGTACCGTTAAAATAAATACCTACATACCTACAAGTACTAGGAACATTCCTTACAAGCGGTACCCCGACCAAAAGTAAAATTTCATGGCTAAAGTGTTATTTTTTAACTTTTTAAATGTTTTACTTTTTTGCGATGGGGGTTTTTTAAATTTTTAATTTAATTTTTTTATCCCCGTGTTCCCATGGGAACGGGTACTACGTGGCTTACACCGGGTGACGTCGGCTAATTTTATAATTTTAAATACAGACGTGTTCCTTAGTTCTAAACTCGCCAAACATTTACGTTTAATGGCAAGAGACGCTCTGACACGTAACATCGTATTACTATACCTATTCACTTATTCCTACTTAAATATTTAACATTTATATTTTGACTGGCCTATTGGTCCAGTAGTTAGTGACCCTGACTGCTATTCCGGAGGTCGTGGGTTCGATTCCCACCCAGGACAAATGTTTGTGTGATGAGCACGATCATTTGTTCTGTGTTTGGGTGTAATTTTATCCTACTAATTTTATAAACGCGAAAGTTTGTGAGGATGTTTGTTACTCTTTCACGTAAAAACTACTGAATGGATTTTAATAATATTTGTTATGGAGTTAGCCGAAACCCTGGATTAGCACATAGGCTACTTTTTATCCCTGTATTCCCACGGGAACGGGACCTACGTCTGCTATATAGCCAAAAGTCCTGCTGTAGTGAGACAGTTACAGGAAAGGTATTATTTATACACCAAAATACAACGAGACAGCTTATTTACTCTTTAATCGGACGTTTTCAGTGGTTTACAAGCTCCGTTTAACTTTAGCAGTAATTTCACGCGCGACAACGTTTGCATCAAAAGTTTTTATTGCAATTCTGTTTATTTTAAAAGGTTAATTTACACTGAGAGTTTAAATCTGTCTGTCAGTGTCGAACGAATTCAGCTAAGGGAACGTGTATACAAGTGCTACTGCTGATCGAGAGGGCCTGGGTTTGATCTTGACAGTTTAAAACTGACTGTCAGTGTAGAACGAATTCTATAGGTATTATTAAGACTGGACTGTTAGCTAGTAGTTAGTGACCCTGACTGCTATGCCGGAGGTCGCGGGTTCGATTCCCACCCAGGACAAATGTTTGTGTGATGAGCACGATCATTTGTTCTGTGTCTGGGTGTAATTTATCTATAATATGTATGTATTAAGAAGTATGTTTATCAGCTGTTTAGTACCCATAACTTAAGCTCTGCTTAGCTTGGGCCTAGATGGCGTTGTGTGAAAAGTTGTGGAATATTTATTTATTTATAATATATTATATTATAAACTATATGTGGAGGCTTGTTATTAGCTATTTTGTATAATATTATGTTCTTAATACACTGGATTGTTAGTCTGTAAGCCTTCCTAAAATAAAATAAATAAAATAAATAAATAAATAAATAAATAAATATATTATATTAATTGACTGCCTCGTTGGTCTAGTGGTCGCAAGCGCTACTGTTGAGCATGAGGTCCCGGGTTCGATCCCTAGGTCGGGCAAAGTGTTATTGAGTTTTTCTATCTGGAATTTCTCAGTAGCAGCCCGGAGTCTGGATTTGTGCCCGATTGATGGCAATAGGCTCGCCCCCTATTACATACACAATAATCGGCATACAAATATAATATCATAATTCATAAAGTCTAGAATAAAACAAATGAAGCAATTGAAAAATGTCATGAGCCGCATAAAATAAAGTAATTGAATTATATTATTAAGAATGTCAAAGAAAATTAAATTTAGTCATAATGTGTCATTTAAAAAGTCTTCAAACGAGTAATACGTCTTTTCAACTAGAAACAGGAACAACTTTTTTTAAAATGGCTGACATTTTCCTCACTTCTGATACACTTTGGCAATTTATTGTATAATTTTGGAGCCATTACGGAAATACTGTTCTTGTATAAAGCCGTTTTAAATCCAACAGTTTGTAGCCGGTCGGCTCGACGCTGACTACCTACTCGGTCAAATTTATACATATTATTTTTGATGAACATAGATGTCTGGTACAACAACATTAAACTGATGTTACGTGTGCACTAAGGTACAAAATATGTGCCTAACCCTTCGAGGTATACAGGCATGATGTAATAATATTGTAAAATGAGTGAGAGTGAGATTGATGAGTGAGTGAGTGAGTGTGAGATTGAGGTCAAGAGTAGACCCATTACATAAAAAAAAAAAAAAAAAATTAAAAAAATAATATAATAATAATAATATTTTTTACAAACTTGCCTTATTTAATATTTCTAGGTCAACGGAAAGTACTCTATAAATTTTGATTCCCTTGAGGGTCTCGAAGTATAAGTTTTTTATAAAGGCATAAATGGCCGTTTTTTTGTAGTACGTTGCCATAGAAGTTTTATTTTTTCATAGCTTCAAGGGACTATAGACATCAGTATATGGTTTTAATTTCAACTCGATATCTCTACGTGTTCCTGAGGAAAAAGGTCTTAACATACAGACGGACGGACGGATGGACGCATAACAAAAAGATCATACATGGGTTCCGTTCTTTCTTTTAGAATCAAAAATCAAAAATGTTTATTTCATTATATTACACGTTGTACATTATACAGAAGAGAGAGAGAGAGAGAGAGAGAGAGACGGAAAACGAAGTAAACTAAACAAATTACAATTATAATTTCCTCATAGCAAGAAAATCATGAAGATATAGCACTTAATGAGAGATAGGAAAAAAAAATTCAAGAATCTCGTGATTTTTCCTTTACAATTTTCCTGTATCTCGTATGAAAAGAAAAATAAAAGCGAAACGTTATTAAGAAACTCAAACACTCAATTTCACGGTTGAATCGGTTCAGAATTAATTGGAAATTCAATCCTGTATTTCCAATTAAAACTACATTTACACTTGGAACGTAAATACATTTTGTCTTGTACGTTTTTTTCATTGGAAAATTGCTCAGTATGAAATATTATGGTGTATAAGCAAAGTGGCCAGCAGTTAATCAAATAAAGGTTGCATTTTTATTCTCTGTTTACAAAGATAGCTAAAACAAAAATACCAGCCCGTTACTGTCCCACTGCAGGGCAAAGGCCTCTTCTCATACAGAGAAGGCACGAGCATTGATTGAGCACCACGCTTGGTCAAGGCGGATTGGCAATTTCAAACTTATATTAACTTTAAGTCCAGGTTTCTTCACTATGTTGTCCTTCGCCGGTATCAATGATATCTAAGATAAACTTTAAAAGTACGTAGTACCTTAAACAATGGGCTACTTGACCCAACTTTAATTTCTAATCCCTCATCTAGATTACAAGAAAATATTCGACACATATTTTTTCTTTTTTCACGTAATCTTAAAATAACGGCGATACATCGAGTCAAAATGTCGCATGACGTCACTAGCCAGTACAGTTTATACTAGATAATGACGTTACAAGCCCCCTATCCTCAACTTCAATGCGCTTAATCTAAGCAGTTTTCCGTCAATTTGAAAAAGAAAAAAAATACCTACCTATGTATTCTTTTTTATAATCCAACTGATAGACTAATTATAATTATTTTGATGTTGATATTCTGTCAAATACTCTATTGAAAAAATCGCATTGGTCCGGAATCGAACCGCAATTTATATGATACCCTTTAATTAGACTAGAGGTACACCTCTACCTTTCTTCTCTACATGTTTTCCCAGTTACGAGAGAATTTATATATTTTTTGTTGCCTCATAAAAATTATCTTGCTCGTATTGTTACCATTGCTAAAAAATAAATCCAGGATGAGTTTTCATTAGGGCGTTTTAATTTAAATACAAAAAAAAACTATAATTATATCTCTGTAAGCTTTTAATAACGATACAACGCAGACCACAAACGCGGAGGTTTTTAATTTCGTTCACAATTTAAAATATTCTATTCTACGGTTTACGCTTGCGCCGCCATTTTGATTCGTGCGGAAGTGACGGGCGCCGCAGATATAAAGTGCCTTGAAGGTGCAAAAGATACGGTACTGTTCTTTACATTCATGATAAAGCATTCATGTTTTTTTCTTATGTGGCGCTAAGTTATTGTGCTTGACACCTGTGCAATCATCAGCAAGCAAGCATCTGTGTATCGTTAGTCCAGAGTGCCTAGGCGAGTTTGTTTTACGTTAACGCGATCGACACGTTTATGACGTTCGGCGCTCCGATTGGCTCGCTACAAGCTTTTAACCAATCAGAGGGCCAAACGCGGTGAACTTTTCGATCGCGTTAGCGTAAAAACAACTCGCTCTCAGCGCACAGTATACAGATTCTCTGCTGACGATACACAGATAATGATTATATTTTGTAAAAAAAATTGAACTTTTTTTGATTGAATTGATTGATTTTGAAAAATTGATTTTTTGTTATAATAAAAATTGAACGAAGTATCTAAACTTGTAGTTATTGGTTGATCAAGCGCGGTTAAAAACTTAAAATAAAAATAAAATCAAGTTTAATTGAGATCAGACAGAATAAAAATGATCGTGGTCAACACACAAACATTTTTCTTGGGTGAGAAGCAAATCTACGACCCACGGCGTAGCAGTCAGGGCCACTAACCACTAGATCAATAGTCCAGTCAAAAAAGTACAGACGTCAGCACATCAAGTTACCCCAATGTGTGAAATTTTCCCAATTGAATATGAACCTTATTCTGTTTGTCATAAAGTTGAAAAACGATCAAAAAAATTTGACACATTGGGGTAACTTGATGTGTTGGTGTCTTTACTTTATGTATGGATGAGTTAAATTATTACCTCATACTACTACTACTTCACATACTACTACTTACTCTAGTATTGTATGTATCATAGAGACACGCAGCGCAGTAGTTCAGTATAAAATTACCTATGTATTTTGTATCTTTCAAAATCAGTGCATTTCAGTAAGGTAGTTAGGTTAGGTAGTTAGGTTCGCTATAGGATAGGTATGGTAAGTTAGGTTAGGTTATACATATGTTTTAATTGTAATCCTATCTAACACAAAAGGTTTAAACAGTGCGTTAGAGGCGTGCTAAATAAAAGTAGTAATACTTATTATTGTTTTGGATCTCATCATTATCTCGTCATCTGATTAAAAGAATCATAATAGGACCTATGAAATTGCCGTTTTGTATGAAAAAAAATTAAACGATTTTTTTTTCATGTATTTTTTATTTGTATTAATCGAAGTAATCAGCCATGCAACCAATGCATCTTTGCCAACGCAGTGGCAGTTTATTGATGCCCTTAAAGAAATCAACTGGACGCGAGGCAACAAATTCTTCAAAGGCATTTTGTACTGCCTCTCGGGTATTGAATTTTTTTCCCGCCAAGAAGTTATCCAAATTCTGGAAAAAGTAGTAGTCTGTAGGCGCAAGGTCTGGTGAGTAGGGCGGATGACGGAGAGCTTCCAACCCCAGTTCTTGCAACTTGGAGACCGTCTGCTGTGCAGTATGAGGTCGCGAGTTGTCGTGCAGGAGCAGCGGAGACGAGCGATTGACCAATGCTGGCTGGGGATGTGCCAGCTTCTCCATCATTGTGTTCAGTTCTTCATAGCACACATCTGCAGTAATGCTCACCCCGTTTGGTAAGAAGCTGTGATGAATCACACCGGCGCTAGACCACCAAACAGTGACCATCACTTTTCTAGGGGTAAGTTTTCGTTTAGGGCATTGTTTGTGCCCGTCAGAATGACTGGACCAATTGAGATAATTATGTCCTTAAAACCATGTGCACCATTAATACCTATTTGCTACTATTTAGTACCTAAAGTGAAATATTTGGTACCTTTGCACAAAGAAATATATGAATGAAATAAAGTGGCCAGCAATCCTGACGTCAGGTTGGCTGGCCACTTCCATGTTCTCGTAGTTTTAGAGTTATAATTACCGTGTTATTCATGTTAATATTTACTACCTATTTCCTACCTTAACATATATTTTTTACACAACTTTAAGAAGCTCCTATCAAAAGTTATGAAAGCTTTATAGTTAAGTTTAGAAAGTGCCTGAAAACCCACTATTAGCAATGTTACGTAATAAGGCTTTATTAATTTAAGTGCAGGCGTTTTAATGTCTTTGATTATAATAACTTTTTATTTTTTATAGGAGTTTTTTAAAGTTGTGTAAAAAATATATGTCAAGGTAGCAAATAAGTAGTAAATATTAACATTAACAACGTGGTTAATACAACTCTAAAACTACGAGAACTTGGAAGTCCCAGGCTATCCAGCACACCAGTTGGTAGACTCTTGACAAAATAATAGCAGATATGTCGTGTTTGGATTCGTTTTAACCAGCATTTGACTATACATACAATGCACTGAAAATATCTCATAACTGTATACTCTATAAAACAAAATAAATGCGTTTAAAAATTTTAAAATAAAAATTAAATTAAAAATTTTAAATACCCCCACCGCAAAAAAGTAAAACATTTAAAAAGTTAAAAATAACACTTGAGCCATGAAATTTTACGAAACGTCGTCGGGGTACCGTTAAAATAAGTACCTACATACCTACAAGTACTAGAAACATTCCCTACATAAGCGGTACCCCGACGTTACGTAAAATTTCATGGCTAAAGTGTTATTTTTAACTTTTTAAATGTTTTACTTTTTTGCGGTGGGGGTTTTTAAATTTTTTATTTATTTTTTTGCTTTTTGAATTGCGTTTCCCAACCTTCTTAGGTTAGCTTCCAGTCTAATGGGATGCAGCTGGATACCAAAATTTTCCTTTACGCGACTGCTCATTTAACTACTACAACTCAGTAACTTGGCAACGCGATGAAGATGTCTGAAATCTGTTCATAAGCACATGTCTCCTTTTCCAATCTTTCCTGTACCTTCTGACTCAGTTTAAAAAACGCTGAGAGACAAAATGAACATTCACATACTAGTTGGTTCTATAAAGTAAAGCCATAAATTACTATGCAAATTGATTAAATTGCATTTTATGACTAATATAACAAGCATAATTGTTGGAGCCTGATAAAATCTTTTATTAAAATTTGATCTTAGACCTGATATTTATTGAGAAAAACGTGTCAAGAATACAAACAGACAGTCATACATAAACTCACGCCTTTTCCCATGGGAGTAGGCAGGAACTACCAAACGCCACCTACTTATTTCCTTTGATTCCTTTACAATAATGATCTACATATTAATACGCTAAGCGAAAAGTTTGGATTATTTTTAAGAAAATTACGTTGAAGGAAGATTGTGAGATTTGGATGAGTAAAAGTTTATGTGGAGGAGAGAAGTGCAAAAACCTAATAGTTTTATTAACCGACTTCAAAAAAGAAGGAGGTTCTATGTCCGTAAAAAAACATACATACATAATTTGTATTATGGCTAGGCCTGCAGGTAACATTACCTGCAGGCCTAGCCATATTACAAATTCGATTGCTATTATCGTAATCGATAAGGCGACAATAAAAAGAAAATGGCGTATGTGGAATCAGCTGTTTGTCAACTGTCAAGTGTCAATTTACAAATTCTACTCGTTAAAACTCGACAGTTGTCGCAATAGAATGGAAATAGAATTTATAATATGGCTAGGCCTGCTGATTTCTCCCCCATTTGTGGACCGATTCTCAAAATTCTTTTTTTTATTTGAAAGCTTGACCAGCTTCGAAGTTGGTGACAAAAACACCAAATCAATCAAATAAAGTTTAAGCTTCGAAGTCGGTGACCTTTGTTTGATTGATTTACTTGAATGACTTCGAAGCTTGTCCTATTGGATTGATTTGATGTTTTTATCACCGGCTTCTGAATTATTATACTATTTTTATTTTTCACTTGTGTTTTTTTTTTCTTTTTGACTTTTTTGTTAGAAATGTCATCACCTGCTTTGCCTTTTCCCAACTGTGTTAGCCTTGTGTGTTAACCTTCCATCGACCTCAGGAGCGGGTGCTATTATTTAATTACAAGAGAAAATATACATAATATTGTTTTTTCTTCTAATAGAACACAACCCATTAATTATTACATTAATTGCATTCACCTATTGTTTGTTTAGAATTGCATAAGATTTTTTATTGCTTTTCTTCGGAGTGAAACGATTAGTTTTCATTTAATTGGTTATTGCAAGGATATATAGCAGTGAATTGACATAAAGATGAAACGTTAGTTCTTTGTAAAAAATAAATAATATCCTACGTTGTGTCCTATTTCTTCTATTAAGTGTAGTTAGTAACTAACCCTGCACGCGTAGCATGTTTACCCTCGATAATACGGATCTTGTATTAAGAAGAATCGGCGAAGTAGCAGATTGTATCAATCAATCAATCAGTCAATCAATCATTTATTATTTGTAAAACATAGGTAACAGAAAAATACAGGTCTAAGTAAATACAGTGCTCTATGTTTTGTCTATGTTAAGACATAAAAATGTGGGTAGTTTTAAAGTTTACAGTAAAGAAATATATAAAAAAAAGACAAAAGATTCAGTAGGTACTTACCTAAATATTAAAGAAAGAGAAATAAAAATGTTTTTAATATTGGCACCTACTAAAATTTCTTTTGTTTTGAGCACGACAATGCCAAGAATGATGAGAAGAAATGTGTCGTTTCTTAGGTAGGTTTATACCTGAACATACAGACAGACAGACAGACAGACAAAAAAATTTTTAATCATATTTTTGGGTTCGGTGTCGGTCTAGTAACACCCCCTGTTATTTATTTTTTTTATATTTTCAATGTACAGAAATTTTACTTCTACAGATTTATTATAAGTATATATAGATTATTATTTGACATTGACATTTATTTAATTGACATTGTAGGTAAATTTGATTCTATTACATTCTATTATTGACATTGTATTTTTATCTTTATTTCCATTTTTTGTTTATATGTATACGCAATTGTTAATGTTTTTCTCGTGTTATTTTGTGTTTTATTTTAATTATGTTGATTATTTATTTTTATAACGATAAGTACGTAAAAGAGTGTACGCCATTAAAGTAGATCTTTGAGGAACGAATTATTTTGTATGAAGATCTCATGTAAAATGTACCAAAAATCACACCAAGTAATGAATTTGAATTTGAATTCGTGATGGTGGCAGAGTTTATAAGCCACCCATGCGTGGAGATCTGCAGTGCTATTCTGTAAATGGTAAATCAATTCGAAGGTCATTTCGCAAATCATTTCGAAAGTCATACTCACTACGCTTCTCATGTCGTGTACGTTACCCCAGCAAGAAAGTATCTCCTAGAGTTATATGAGTAGAACGTATAGTAGGTGCCCTATCTGCTGTAAATGTGCCCCCAAATAAAAAATGTGTGCTCCCTGTCGTTTTGGAAAAAAACGGAAAAAATGATTCTTGCTGGGGTAACGTTTTTCTAGCAGGAAAATTCTAAACGAATGATTGGAGAGAGAAGAATTATGCATGGCCAGAGAGTTTATATGTGTGCCAAAATGTGCCCCTAAAAATAAAATCTGAACCCCTACACATTTTCGAGATATTGCATTTCCTGCTGGAGTAACGTTTTGATGAATCGTATATCTCTGAAACCATTGCATGGGCCAATGTAGAATAAACATACACGAGTAGCTCTTAATGTGTGCCCCTTAGTGCCTCAATTAGATTTCAGAAAATATTTATAGTTTTCCAGTTATCGCGGTTTTATGAAAACCCGAAAAACATCGCAGCGCTTAAATGAGACAAGGTACAAGTTTACTGAAAACTGTGTTTGGTCCTTCTTGACGCTAATAATAACCAAACAAAGTTTCAAAACTGTTCATGCATGCGTTTTTGAATAATCTTGCTAAATGTCAAAACGATGGTGTCATAACTTTGACGGCAAAATACAAGAAACCGGCTTAATCACAGATGTCTAGGTGTACACCAAAATCTTTTGCCTTTAGTATAATAATAATCGTTTATAATAAAGGTTTATTTGCTCAAACAAAATGTTTACAATATGAACACTGTCACTTAAACTGACACATGACCTGTGCTATAAGCAACAGTTACAATTCGTGGTTGATCTATTTATTCACAAATATTATTTGTGCAACAATCCGTTATTACTATTTATGTTGTTTTTTAAGTTATATAATGAAAAAAAATAATAATAATAAATAGATAAAGACAAAAATTTAGTGTTGTATGGGACGTGTGTGTGTGTGTGGGTGTGTAGGGGTGTGTGTGTGTGTGTGTGTCTGTATGAATGTGAGGGTGTAAGGGGGGTGTGTCGATGTGTGTGTGATTTGGAATGTATACATGTGTGAATGTCAAAAATATATGGTGAAAATATTCAGCTTGGAATGTTTCGCATTAAGTAAATATAAACAAAAAAACAAAATTTGTAAACAACGGCTGGTTAACTTTACATACCTAAGCTGTTGTCCGTCGCATCAGTCGCGTTCAAAAGTTTTGGGGGCTAATTAAAAAATATATTAAACGCGCCGTATTCCCTTAATTTTATTTTAATTCTTAAAGTAATTATTGCATCAAATCACAGATCAAATTTCCTACATATAAATATTAGAATTTTTTTGCACGTGGTGTAGTCATTGTTATTTAAATAACAGATCAGTTTTTTTATCTAAGTCTAGCAAATAATTAGTAAATTCGCATCACAAAAAAACTTTTTTGCAAAAAATAAAACCGACTTCAGAAGAAACACTAAACGGTGTAAAATAACTCTAAATTAGGAAGTCTGTGGCTTTGGTGGTTTTGACTTATTCATGATGGGCCACCGGCTTCCAAATTTAGAGTTATTTTACACTGTTTAGTGTTTTTTTGAAGTCAGTTTTATTTTTTGCAAAAATGTTTTAATTTTTCCATTTTTAGTTGTTCCCATCAAAATCAAAATCAAAATCAAATGTCATTTATTCAAATTAGGCTGAGGATCAGCACTTTTTGAACGTCGAAATTACATAAGACAGTCCCCCAAAAAGCCCACCCTTCGCCACTTCCTAGTGTTTTTGCTGGGAAGAAGAAGTGGCGGAACAAACTCCCCAGCAACAAAGCCAGCTCCCATAAAAATAATAACCATGAATTTACGTTATATTATTAATTGTTAACAATATACATGTCAAGGTAGTAGGGTATTCCACTTATCCCTAATAAATTAAACTTAACATACCTAACTGTCGAAATCTAGGTATATTGTATATATCTGCGTACCCCTCAGAGCATACAGGCGTGATGATAGGTCATGATGTTGTATAAATAATAAGCATCCAAGCGATTCCAGCAATCACGACCGATTTGCCGTCTATTTTTGAAGAGTTCCATTCTATATCTCCGAAGATCAGCACCAGACCTTCACAAAATTAAAATGAGACCATCTCAGGAGTCTACTCTTTCAAATAAAAAAAGAATTTTGAGAATCGATCCAAAAATGGTGGAGAAATAAGGTAACATACATAAAAAAAACTCCTCCTTTTATGAAGTCGGTTAGAAATCACAGATCATAATTACATCGAATGTGCACAAACTATCTGATGGTATTTGGCTATTAATAAACATAATTATGTATCCCATATACGTAACAACATTATCGCCTGACTGTGGAATGACCCTTATAATACATCTCAAACGCCATCAAATCAAAAATATGTGACACTACATAATCAGCGTTAATAAATTATATATTCGTTGGTTATATATTCGTTGGTTGTTGGTCATATTATTATAAATTTAAAAACCTATGAGGAATAGGTACGTAATTCGACATACAAAATGGAGACACCTTGTTGCAACACAGATCATTGTGCCGTAGACTAATTGGTTGTATACACTAAATTAAATACATCTTTAAAACTGTAGGTACCAAAATTTATTTGATTAAGGTGAAAGCTTCAACCAACCCGCGAAATTCAAATTTTCTTACATTTTCGCAATTTGCACGCCAGTGCTAGGTTGTATATTGATTAAAATATTATCTAGAAGTATAATCATCAAAATCATCAATACAACGCTCTAATTTCATAAAGCTGTAGAAATTACTTTTTTGTTTTTTTTTCATCCACCTTTATGAACTTGGTTCTTGGTTGTATTGGTGATTTTGATAATTATAATTCTGTAACTACATACGTCTTACAGCTGCGAATAATATTTTAATCAACATACAACCTAACACTAGCCTGTAAATTGCAAAAAACGCAAGACATTTTGAATTCCGTGGGCTGGTTGGAGCATTACCCTTAATGATAAAAAACTTACTATTAAATTTACTTACCTACAGCTTATCAATAAATATTTATGTTTATAAAAGACAAATATTTACCTATTTTAGGGCTTGATTTATATACAAAAAAAAGCTACCTCTTTTTAACCCCCGACGCAAAAAGAGGGGTGTTATAAGTTTCACCGCTATGTGTGTGTGTCTGTCTGTCTGTCTGTCTGTCTGTCTGTCTGTCTGTCTGTGGCACCGTAGGGCCCAAACGGGTAAACCGATTTAGATGCGGTTTTTTTTATTTGAAAGCAGGGTTTCTTGCGATGGTTCTTAGACATAATTCATCAAAATTGGTTCAGGCGTTTCAAGTTTATCAACTCTTTTGTGTTAGCTACCGTTGCTTTTTTAGACGTCTATGGGTATTAACTTTACTTACAAACATATCTGTGTCTTAAAATTTCAAACACCCATGTGTATAATATTAATAAGCAACATTATGGTGTATTTGGTCTAATGCAGCCAGGATATCTAGCAGACAAATACACTCTTGGGAAAATAACAGCAGATATGTCGTGTTTGGATTCATTTTAATCTGCATTTGATTCTGCACACAATGCACTGATGGCAACTGGATGAGCTGATGCTGCAGCCAGGCTATCCTGCACACCAGTAGGTAGACTCTTGACAAAATTAATAGCAGATATGTCGTGTTTGGATTCATTTCAACGAGCATTTGATTCTGCACACAATGCGCTGATGGCAACAGGATGAGCTGATGCTGCAGCCAGGCTATCCAGCACACCAGTAGGTAGACTCTTGACAATATAATAGCAGAGATGTCGTGTTTGGATTCATTTCAACCAGATTTTGATTCTTAACACAATGCACTGATGGCAACAGGATGAGCTGATGCTGCAGCCAGGCTATCCAGCACACCAGTAGGAAGACTCTTGACAAAATAATAGCAGATATGTCGTGTATGGATTCGTTTTAACCAGCATTTGACTCTTCATATAAATTTAAAAAACCCCCACCGCAAAAAAAAAGTAAAACATTTAAAAAGTTAAAAATAACACTTTAGCCATGAAATTTTACGTAACGTCGGGGTACCGTTTAAATAAGTACCTACATACCTTCAAGTACTAGGAACATTCCTTACTTAAGCGGTACCCCGACGTGAAGTAAAATTTCATGGCTAAAGTGTTATTTTTAACTTTTTAAATGTTTTACTTTTTTTTTGCGGTGGGGGTTTTTTAAATTTTTAATTTAATTTTTTAGTAGTAATAGTTCTGTGTAGTATTCATCAAACATTTCAAGAACTATTTTTTTTTAAACATCGGAACCAACCAAATTTGGGGTCAAAGACCTAACAAATGGCAAATATCTGGATGTATTTCTTTCGTTCACACACAAATTACTGGATGATTTTTTAAATTATTTTTATATTTAAATTTATAATGAAGATTGATGATTTACCTTGGAATAGCACTTAGGCTACTATTTATAATGTACTTAAATCAGATGTAAGGTCATTTATCAGCTTCTAGAACATAATCCAATAACAACTTTATTTTATTACATAATACTTTTCTAATTCAGTGTACTCAGGCACATCACGTGTCAACCGGTTAGTGAGTAAAGTAAAGAAGGTCATCGATATGTATGAATCCGTCGCTTTTTAGTAGTCATTTAAATTTGGTCGGATAACCAGCCGTTGTTTACATATTTTGTTTTTTGTTTATTGCGAAACATTCCAAACTGAATATTTTCACCATATATTTTTGACTAAAGGCACAAGATTTTCATACACCTAGACATCTGGGATTGAGCCGGTTCCCTGTATTTTGCCTTCAAAGTTTTGACACCATAGTTTTGACTTTTAGCAAGATTATTCAAAAACGCATGCATGGACAGTTTTGAAACTTTGTATGGTTATTATTAGCGTCAAGAAGGACCGAATACGGTTTTCAGTGAACTTATACCTTTTCTCATTTAAGCGCTGCGATGTTTTTTTCGGGTTTTAATAAAAACTGCGATAACTGGAAAACTATAAATATTTTCTGAAATCTAATCGGGGCACTAAAGGGCACACATTAAGAGCTACTCGTGTATGTTTATTCTACAGGAGCACATGCAATGGTTTTAGAGATATACGATTCATCATAACGTTACTCCAGCAGGAAATGCAATATCTCGAAAATCTGAAGGGGCACAGATTTTATTTTTGAGGGCACATTTTGGCACTCATATAAGCTCTCTGGCCATGCATAATTCTTCTCTCTCCGATCATTCGTTTAGAATTTTCCTGCTAGAAAAACGTTACCCCAGCAAGAATCGTTTTTTCCTTTTTTTTCCAAAACGACAGGGGGCAAACATTTTTTATTTGGGGGCACATTTACAGCAGATAGGGCACCTACTATACGTTCTACTCATATAACTCTAGGAGATACTTTCTTGCTGGGGTAACGTACACTCTCATGTCGCCTGTATAAGTTTCGGTATTTACATATCGACGTCAAAATACTCACTCAATGAAGTTTCTCTCACTTTGATCATGAGTCGATGGCGCCAGTGTCAAAATCACTCCATTTAAGAATACGATATTTTAATTTCACATGATTTCACTGCGGATTCAGAAGTGATTACGCAAATAAACTTTTCAGAATAGCAGTGGTGACTAGAGTTCACATATTGTCGGGAAATAAATAGTGACTGGCCTGTTGGTGTAGTAGTTAGAAGCACCGTTCCGGAGGTCGTGGGCTCGGTTCTCACCCAAGACAAATGTTTGTGTAATGAGCAAGATCATTTGTTCTGTGCCTGGGTGTAATTAATATATAATACATGTGTATTTAGAAATAAATGAATTAGTTTATCAGCTGTTTAGTACCCATAACACAAGCTCTCAAGCTTAACTTGGGACTAAATGGCGTTGTGTGAAAAATTGTGGAATATTTTTTACTCATAGCACAAGCTCTGTTTAGTTTTGGACTAGATGGCTTTCTTTGTTTATTTATTTATTAATTAATTTGGCTCTTCAACAATGAGTACACTGTTACATCCATTTAA
Source organism: Euplexia lucipara (assembly GCA_921972225.1). Taxonomy (NCBI): domain Eukaryota; kingdom Metazoa; phylum Arthropoda; class Insecta; order Lepidoptera; family Noctuidae; genus Euplexia; species Euplexia lucipara. The sequence continues at coordinate 1,638,535 of OV179166.1, read as the reverse complement.
AAATAATTATAAATAATAATCGAAAAATTAAAGTGGTAAAATACAGTATTTAGTAAAAATATTTCAAATATAATTTTAAGTGGCCCATCACTTATAGGAGAGCGTTAACAGCTAAACAAAAAAGAAAAAAAATACAACGCAAATGATAAAAAAAACAATAAACACTAGTAGGTTAGAATTGACTGACTTTCACTGCGCTCAAGCTATGATTCAGAACCCCCAATTTTATAGACGTGATCCAGAACCCCCAAATTCTATAACCGTTATTCAGAACTCCCAATTTTATTTAATTTAAAACATGATCAATAAAATAACTAGGTACTTAATTAAGTTGTGGAATATTAATTGGATTTAAAAACCCTAAGCCTCGTGCATGAGAGGCAGGCGCCTTGACACTGTGCTGTAACGACATTAAACGACACGAGATGAGATGTATAAGGTATAATAAAGTTCTGTCATCAACTTAAAGTTTATTTAGTAGACAGCCGTCATGCGATAAGCACGCTGATTATATTGCAACAACATGTGGTACTTATATTTAGTGATTATTTGTTTCGGTAAGTACCTATAATCTATATACATTATATAAAAACAAAGCCATTCAATACCTATAGACCGGACATCACGAACAAAATTTTCGTTCGAAAAAGTGTGTCCTGCTGGGTACATGTCTATGAGTTTTTTGTAGTACGCTCCGCTGCCGCTCCAATATTCATATATTATTCTAGATGGCGTAACTGAGACATGGGATCAAAGTTTTTCTATGACATTTCCTTGACATGCCCGCTCTATAGTATTTTAAATCTCTTTGTATAAAAATCAATGCCACATTTCGTTGTAATTTTATAACTCAAGAACGGGCTCACCTATCCAAACCAATTGTTTAGGCTCTATCCGGACTATTTAGTAGATGGTTTATGTGAAGTTTGCACAAAATCGGTAAAACGGTTCTTCATTTATCATATTTTTTGTAATAAATAGCGGATCATTTTGCTAACGGGAATTTTGCTGTCAAATAGAAACTTTTTCAGATAGGGATTGTGTAAAATAGCTAGCAATTAATAAAATATTTTTACATACATAAACTCACGATTTTTCCCATGGGTAGGCAGAAACTACAGAGCGCCATATGCTACGATTCTTACATACTTCCTTTGCTTCGTTTACATTCAAACACGCTGTCATACACGCATGCCGGTTAAAATATTTTTAGTTTGGATAAATGAATTTGATGTTACAATATTTTTTTCTATTGTTTCGCTTTGTACGTAGCGAAGCACGTACCGGGCCGCTAGTAATTTATATAAAGTAGATAGATAGTCTGAGAGTCTATATTTGTGCCCAAATGATGGCAATAGCCTCGCCCCTTATAACATGGGACTCAAACATAACTGGCGAAATGTGGATGTACAGACGACAGCACATCGAGTTACCCCAAAGTGTCAAATTTTCCCAATTGAATATGAACCTTATTCGGTTTGACTTAAAGTTGAAAAACGATCAAAGAAATTTGACACATTGGGGTAACTTGACGTGCTGGCGTCTGTACATCCACATTTCGCCAGTTATGTTTGAGTCCCATGTGTGTTCACGGAAGAATGGATGACGATTTTGTCAGTATTTTTTATATTCCACGACTTTTTCACACAACGCCATCTAGTCCCAAGCTAAGCTAAGAGCTTGTGTTATGGTTACTAAACAGCTGATAAACATACTTATATATTTCTAAATACATACATATTATAGATAAATCATACCCAGACACAGAACAAATGATCGTGCTCATCACACAAACATTTGTCCTGGGTGGGAATCGAACCCACGACCTCCGGAATAGCAGTCAGGGTCACTAACTACTAGACCAACAGGCCCGTCCGTTTGGAGTATTGTGAGAAGAGCGTGTAAATGTTATGTAATTCTGTGTCTTTAACTAATGTAATTGGCCATGTTAAATAATGATTTTACCAGTAAAACAACTTCGCTTTTATTTTATTTTTAATTAACCGACATTTTCGAAGTCGAATAATATTAAATTAAAATATCAAGTCTAAAAGGTGTAAAATAACTATGTACCTACCTACAGTTTATGAAGTCTCTAGCTTTAGTTGCTTAGTTTGATTAATTGTTTACCTACATCTATACATATAATAAGACTGTAAAAAAACTGTGTCTGTACATTGAATATATTTAAAAAATAATAATTGAGGGGGGTTTAGAAACAGTAATAGAGCACGAATCCAAAAAAAAAAGTCTGTCTGTTTGTCTGTTTGTCTGTTTGTCTGTTTGTCTGTTTGTCTGTTTGTTTGCACACGCTAATCTTCGGAACTACTGGACGGATTTGAATGTTTTTTTTGTTGTTGTATAGATATTAAGTCTGGTCAACACATAGGCTATAATTTATCTTGGAAACTGGAACACCTGATGCAGAACCGCAACAGACCAGCTAAACTATAGGCGATACAAAAATGGTCCCATAGCAAAAATTGTTCCACGTGATGAGCATTTTCTGCTGAGAGAATAAATTTGAAGATCCGGAGCACCTGATGCAGAACCGCAACAGACCAGCTAAACTATAGGCGATACAAAAATGGCCCCATAGCAAAAATTGTTCCACGTGATGAGCATTTTCTGCTGAGAGAATAAATTTGAAGATCCGGAACACCTGATGCAGAACCGCAACAGACCAGCTAAACTATAGGAGATACAAAAATGGTCCAATAGCAAAAATTGTTCCACGTGATGAGCATTTTCTGCTGAGAGAATAAATTTGAAGATCCGGAACACCTGATGCAGAACCGCAACAGACCAGCTAAACTATAGGAGATACAAAAATGGTCCAATAGCAAAAATTGTTCCACGTGATGAGCATTTTCTGCAGAGAGAATAAATTTGAAGATCCGGAACACCTGATGCAGAACCGCAACAGACCATCTAAACTATAGGAGATACAAAAATGGTACCATAGCAAAAATTGTTCCACGTTATGAGCATTTTCTGCTGAGAGAATAAATTTGAAGATCCGGAACACCTGATGTGGAACTTCAAGAGCCCAGCTACACTATAACATATATTGGAATGACGTCTTAGCAAGAGTTGTTCAACCTTATGAGCACTCGCTGTTGACGTATAAAAATCGAAGATCTGGAACACCTGTTGTGGAACTCCAAGAGCCCAGCTACACCATAACTCAAATAGGAATGACGTCTTAGCAAAAGTTGTTCTGTCTGATAGGCATTTCCTGTTGACTTATAAAAATCGAAGATCAGAAACATTTGATATAGGAATTAAAACTATCACAAATTTCATTGCATAATTATAAAGATAGATAGATCATCGTTTTGATCATCACCTTCGTTTAGATATTTAGAGATATGTGTTAATTAAACTCGTTTTTTACAATTATAAGTTTTTAAGCTATTTTGTTTAAAAAAACTTGGTTCGACTATGTATTTTAAGTTTACAAATGTAATAATGTGTAAAAGGACCTAAATAAATTATTATTATTATTATTATTATAAAATAACATAAGTAGGAGGTACTACGCGGTGAAGGCGGGAACAGTTCAGGACTGATTTTCGATGACGATGGTATATCGTTGAAAATTAGACTCTACTGGCTAAAACTCCCATTTTTTTATCGTATGCCTTCGGGCTTATGTTATTTGAGTGTTTAATTTCCTTTTCCATTTATCTTCGTTACACGGTAGCTTACCCGGTAACGCAGGGGAGCAGCCACTTAGATTTTAATTGATCAGGTATCATCACAATAAAACTATAACCATGCCTAGAAAGAGGTCAAATTTTTCCCAATGTTCCAAAGGTGCTAAATGATTAAAGACCATAAGATCCCAACAATCTACCGAAGAGCGTTAGGAGAGACTTGATGCTGTTCGAGAACATGAGGCTGCAACTCGCTCCGTGGAAACTTTTTGGGATCGCGAAGCACGCCTGCATTCTCAGCGTATTTACGCATCTACATCCAGGTCTCTAGAGACCAGTGAAGAATATGTGCGCGACTGACCGCTGATCGTGAACTTCATGCACTGTCTCGCGAGTTGGAGACGTTCACGGAAAAAGCATGACGCTTGAGTTTTCAGCGTATATACGCATCGACTCTAGAGATAAGTGGGGGAAGGAGATGCGCGACTGACCGCTGATCGTGAACGTCACGCAACATATTATAGGCTATAATTTATTTTGGAAAATGGAACACCTAAAGTAAAAGAGATATAAAAATGGTGCCATTGCAAAAACTATTCCACGTGAAGAGTGTTTTCTGCTGTGAGACTAAATTTGAAGATCTGGAGCACCTGTAGGGGAACTCCAAAGCCCAGAGACAATATAACATATACATAATAGAAATGGCGTCTTAGCAAAAGTTGTTAAGTCTGATGGCATTTCCTGTTGACCAACAAAAATAAAAAAATTTGAACATCTTGAATCGTCTCGCACATCCCATTGTTTTCCCGTCCCCGGGCTTATAGAATTCGACATCAGATGTTTCAGATCTTCGATTTTGACGACCCCGTTGTCGCTGGCATAAGCAAAAGGATCCGCGTACGAAGTCGCGGGCAGAAGCTAGTTTAGTAATAAAGTTGGTGGTAAAAATATTTACGTCGACTTAAACATAAACATTTAAACAAGTGGGTGTAATACCTACTAGGTGATGTTATGTTATGTTTATATAATAGAATAACGTTGTTACAGCCACATTCAAGAACGTCTCCTATGCACAACACACAACAATAAATGCTGTCATACAAAGACTAAACCAAGAAAGTTGGGAGAAGGAAGAATCACCATGTTTGGACAAAACTCTGACTCTGTTGGAGAATGTGAAGAAAAACACACTATGGGCTACTTGGGGTAAGTCCACATCACATAGAAGGAATCTTACGTTCCCGCGACCTCCGGCGCGGTGAGGAATTCATAGTTAATATATCAAATTCCAAATCAAAATTCATATTGGGCACTTTTTGAACATCTTATACTAATTGTACCTGTACCTACATATATAGCAAACTAGCAGACGTCCCGCGGTTTCAACCGCGTAGGTCCCGTTCCCGTGGGAATACAGGGATAAAAAAATAGCCTATGTGTTAATCCAGGATATCAGCTAACTCCATACCCAATTTTATTAAAATGTATTCAGTAGTTTTTACGTGAAAGAGTACCAAACGTCTATCTATCCATACTCACAAACTTTCGCGTTTATAATATTAGTGGGATAAAGTTCGCCTAAGTTCGTTAGACTGCCTCGTTGGTCTAGTGGTCGCAAGCGCTACTGCTGAGCATGAGGTCCAGGGTTCGATCCCCGGGTCGGGCAAAGTTTTATTGAGTTTTTCCATCTGGGATTTCTCAGTAGCAGCCCGGAGTCTGGGTTTGTGCCCGATTGATGGCAATAGGCTCGCCCCCTATTACATGGGACTTAAACATAACTGGCGAAATGTGGGTGTACTCCCAGGTACGCCTCTGCCTAGCCCTTCGGGGATTACAGGCGTGACGTTATGTTATGTTATGTTATAAAGTTCGGATTCTGATTCTGAACGTCATATTATAAAAGTCAGTCCCCCAAAAAGTCAATAGTAAATACAATAGATTTAATTGTGCGTCCAGATAAACATTATATTTACTCTCATCAGTTTGGAATGCCAACACTGTTCCTATGGGCAATCTCTACGGTTCCTGGGTCAACTTGGGCAACTTCGACCAGTGTATGAAACCACCCTGGCTGGACACACATCCACAGTTCAGGACCAAGTACTGCTTGGCGCAGTTGACGCTGTCAGATAAGCAGAAGAAGAAAGCCGAATATGATCCTTACGGCTCAACAGAAGAATTTCTTGACGTGAGTATAATATTGTGATATGTAAAAACAAGTTTCGAAAGTGACTTTTTCAACTCATGTGTACTTTTTAAGTTTATATTGGAAATCATTGACGTTGGTAAAGGAAAACATCGTGAGGAAACCTGGACTTATAGTTAATTTAAGTTTGAAATCAGCAATCCGCCTTGCGCCGTCTCTGTATGAGAAGAGGCGTTTGCCCTGTAGTGGAACAGTAACAGGCTGGTATTATCATTATTTAAAAACAAGGATATAGTCATAGAGTAATTAAAAAAAACGTCCAGACTTTGCTAAAATCCCCAGGCAATTTTTTGCAAATGTTCTATTGTTTTTAATACCTTGCGACATAGGTGTATCCTGCGTCAGGAGGTACCCAAAGTCACGTTCCGTCGAAAACAGCTCGCAAGTAAACATATTCGGCTCACGCACACAAAGATAACAAAGTTGACACACGATTTCGCCCATGTTTTGTAGTAGGTAAAAGTGACTTCTCCTTCAATACTTCGGTCACATAGCAAGGAAAGACGGTGGTAATCTCGAAAGGCTCATCGTGAAGTGAATGGGAAAAGGCGTCGTGGACGCAGCCCAATACGTTGGTCCGACCAGATCCGCACCACTCTTGACTCTTCGGTATGCGATGCTCTTCACACCGCCAGAGACAAAAGCAGATGGAGGAACATAGTGAAGAAAAAGGTGATGAAGCAGGGGAGGTCACGACCCTCAGCATTGAGGAGTACGACGCAAGGAGGAGGGAAAAGTGACTTCTATTTAAATTTCTCAGTAGCAACCCGGCTTCTGAAATTGTGCTCGATTGATAGCAATACACTCGCCCTCTATTACATGAAACTTAGTCCCTGTCCAGAAGGAACGAATTTTCTACGAATTGACACGCGGTTTGAAGTTCAATGCTGTGAATGTTGCACACATTATTTACAGAGCCTTTAGCTGAAGAGCAATGAATTACAAAACGCATCAAACTCGCGCTTATCTTCTATACATATAATAAATCTGTAGAAGTAAAATTTCTGTACATTGATAATATCAAAAAAATAAATAGCAGGGGGTGTTACTAAACCGACACCGAACCCAAAAATATGATTAAAAAAATTTTTGTCTGTCTGTCTGTCTGTCTGTCTGTCTGTCTGTATGTTCAGGTATCACGCAAAAACTACCGGTTCGATTACGATGAAACTTGGTATACTTATTCTTTAATATCCTGGGCACCACACTGGGTACTTTTTATCCCGGAAAAGTATATACAATAAAAAACAAACTTAATTTTGCGGTGCGATCCCTAGACCCGACTACTGTACCAACCGCAAATAATTAGTTTGTCGTAGTTTACGTCCGTCCGCAGTGGAGTTCACCAAGGGGCGCTGCACACGGCTAAGATATTATAATATTTTATCTTAAGATACAATGTTGCTCGCCATACAATTCAATGGACTACGTAGATAATTATGTACATTGAATATATATTCAAAATTAATATTGGAGGATGATTGGTTATCGATACTGATGCCAAAAATGCAATCAGTAAATGTTTTGTCTGTCTGTCTGTCTGTATACGCATAGTTCAAAAACTATTATAGGGATTTTAACCAAACTTCGTACGGTTGTAATCAATACGCCTGGGCAGGTTGATCTTAGTCTCAGTTGTTTTACACATGGTCAGTTGTACGGCGCTCTTTCCCGGGTCAGTAGTTCCAGAAATCTTTATGCATAAATACCGGAAGGATCAACTTTGAAAGTAGTCTATCCGGAAGTATTATGCTAAAATTATTACGTTTATATATTAAAACACAGCCCAAACCGCTGGTATTAGAGGGTGTTCTTAGTGAAGAGTAAGTATCCACTAAAAAACGATTTTTTGGAAATTCATCCCTTAAAGGGAAAACATAGGGGACGGAAGTTCGAAATCCACGCGGGCGAAGCCGCGGGCAAAAGCTAGTATCTGAATAAGGCCTTAAACATAACTAGCAAAACGTTCGTATACTTCAAGTACACCTCTACATAACCCTTCGTGTATTACAAGCACGATGTTATGATAATATTTGATTGCATTGCTGCCTCCATTAAACTAAGTTCAAGTACGTCCCATTAAGTTTAAAATATAGTTGATCGTTAACCGTTCACCTTTTGCTATTGTTGAGCATAACACTTATAATTGCGTTAATTATATAGAAATATCCGCGTGTTTACGTGTAATTGCATTTGTTTATTCTTTTTCTATGGAATAATTAGAGTAATTGATGGGTCATGAAATAAGTCATTATCATTTCTATCACTTTACTAATGACATCATCAGAGATCAGAAAATATGGATGTAGCATGTTTATCTTAAGTTCGAGGAAGTATTATATGTATAACTAGCTGATGCCCGCGGCTTTGCCCGCATGGATATCGGTTATCGCACCCAGCTCCCAGAAGGCATATTTTTTACCTTTTTTTTATACCACGACGGTGGCAAACAAGCTTACGGCCCGCCTCATGGTAAGCGGTTACCGTAGCCTATGGACACTTGCAACACCAGAGGCGCCACACGCGCGTTGCCGACCCTATAAAAACCTATTTACTCCCCTTTTGAAGAACTCCATACTGACCCACCTCCAATAAATACTATGTATAATATTTTGCCAATGTATACAAAATCTTATGTATAAAATTATATACTTACTAATAACTTCCATGAGAAAAACTATCTATAGGTGAAAACAGCATCGGCGTAGTCATGTTTGAGTTTATCGCGAACAGACAGACAGACAGACAGACGACCGCGACACAAGTGCGAATCCACTCGATCAACCAAACAAAGTACCTAGTATGTATAATATAAATCTGTAGCGACATCTATCTCGCCGCATACGAACTAAACGACTGAGATCCTACATCGCGCTATTAAAGTTATCCGCGCGATTTGAACGTAAACAAATTTCCGACGGTAACCAGTGGGCAAAATAGCCCACCAGATACACAACACACGTCTGCAAAGAGGATCTTCCCTTTTCTATGGAGAATGAGGAACTTAACAACCTGTTCCTCATACCTCTTAAAATCATACTAATATATTATAAATGAAAAAGTAACTCCTTTTGTCCTTTGTTCGGCGGTTTGTTTGTCGGCTTTTCACTACTAAACGGCTGAATGAATCGTGATGAAATTTGGCATGGTGATAGATGATCCTGGAGACGGACATAGGTTATCTTTTGTCTCAAAAATAATCTGTAGAAAATTTATTTTCTTAAACATTTTTCAAATGCAGCGCCATCTTTGATGTCATGACAGACGGTAAAAAAAGGCCTTCCCAGTCCATTATCAGGTGATAATTTTGACATTTGACAAGTCTAAAGCTACAACTAAAAAGTTACACAATATAAATTGATTTTGAGGTGGAACGAAGTTTGCTAAGAAAGCTAGTGTACCGGGTAAAATGGGGAGGATAGAAACTCAAGGGTAAATAGAAACAAAACTTTGAAGAGGATATTTACGTAAGTTAAACCTTGTTTGTTACATACGGGAACTGTAATGCTTTCAAATATTTGAGATAAAATAGTTTAGACACATTGTTAGTATCAAACAATATTAAACAAACGTAAAAATCCTCCCCCAAGTTTTGTTTCTATTCACCCTTAAGTTTCAATTTACCCCATTTTACGGTACCTTTTTTACCCGACTTTGTTTATTTTTTTTCCAGTCACCAACAACCTCTGGTTTTCCCGTCAACTACGTCATATGGGGGATGTGCGTCCCCGCAGTCTGCCAACCACCTTCCATCGTCAAGATCACCAGATCCATGTATGACATCACCACCTTCCAGACCAGAGCTCCTAACATCACGGTGGACTATTGCCAGGTGGCAGGTGAAAGCCTGGAGTATGAAACGGGATTTTATGTGTTTATGTAAGTATTAATATAAATAAATATTCTACAATTTTCACACAATGCCATCTAGTCCAAAAGAACTAATCAGAACTTGTGCTATGAGGACCAGACAAGTGATATACTTATACATTTCTAAATACGTATTATAGATAAATTACACCCAGACAGAATAAATGAAAGTGCTCATCACACAACCGTTTGTCCTGGGTGTGTCTGGCATAGCAGTCAGGGCCACGAACCACTAGACTTTATTTATAAGATACTAGCGTTTATTTTGGTCCGAGAATCAGCATTGCCATACAACGTGGCAATGCGGCCTATCTTCTAGTAACTTTTCCCGTTGACAGCGATGCGGATGAGTTTTTTGATGCCCTATAATTGTTTTACTGTTCTTTTGTTAGTTTATTTTTTAGGTGTGTATATAATTGTACCTACTTAATTAATTCATTCATAAATAAAGTCTATACTTTCAGTTACCTATCCTCCCAACGTGACCAAACCTTCTAGGCATACTCTTTTAATTATTTGTCACTACATCTTCTATTAAACTGCAACTTTGTTCTAGCCAAAGAGATTTAAAAGACTATAGAGCGAGCATGTCAAGGAAATGTCATCGAAAAAACAGCTTTGATCCCATGTCTCAGTAACGCCATCTAGAATAACATATGAATATTGGAGCGGCAGCGGAGCGTACTAAAAAAAACTCATAGACTTGTGTCCGGCAGGACACACTTTTTCAGACGAAAATTTTGTTTGTGATGTCCGGTCTATAGGTATTGAATGTCTTTGGTTCTAGCACATTAATCCTCACCTATATTAATATAATCAACAACTTTTCACACAACGCCATTTAGTCCCAAGCTAAGCTTGAGAGCTTTTGTTATGGGTACTAAACAGCTGATAAACACACTTCTATATTTCTAAATAGATACACATTATAGATAAATTACACCCAGCCACAGGACAAATTATCGTGCAAAACACACAAACATTTATGCTGGGTGGGAATCGAACCAACGACCTCCGGCATAGCAGTCAGGGTCACTAACTACCAGACCAACAGGCCAGTCAACTGGCCAAGAAGGCTACGCACTACAAACAGATTTGGTCTCATGACACGCAATGATACGAAAAACACTTGAAACTATCTGTCAGTTGTAATCTTGCGCAACCTAAGGGCCGAAGGACTGGTCCTATTGACTCTAATGGTCTGTTTAATGGCCCCAAGAGAAGATAAGGCGACAAACTATCACATATATTATTTACTTATCGCTTACATTACGCTTAAGCGAACAGTCGAGGGTATAATGAAAAAAATATACTGTTGCCAATGCATGTTAAATGTAGTAGTAGGAAATAGGCGCGCGTTTTTTACAAAATTATGTAACTAGCAGAAGTCACGTGGGTTCACCCGGGTAGTTCTCGTTTCCGAGACAATACAGGGATAAAAAATAGTCCTATGTCATTCGGGCATAGTGTAGCTTCAAAATGGTGCAAGAGTTTTTCATATCGGTCCAGAAGTTTTTAAGTACCTAATAATAAATATTCCACAACTATTCACACAACGCCATATAGTCCCCAGCTAAGCAGAGCTTGTGTTAGGTACTAAACAGCACTAAACCCAAATACAGAACAAATGATCGTGCTCATCACACTAACATTCGTCTTGGGTGGGAATCGAACCCACGACATCCGGTGTACATAGCAGTCAAGGGCACTAACTACAGACCAACAGACCAGGGGGTCGAGTCTGCTATTGCAATCGTGTCTCAATGACCGGTCAATGATCGATTTTTGACGTATAACGTCAAACTTATGACACATTTCCCATACAAAAACTGTCAAAGTTGTCAAATATTCGATCAATGATCGGTCATTGAGACACGATTGCAATAGCAGACTCGAGCCCCTGTCCTTCCGTCCCAGAAGTGTATTCGTTAGTTAAATTAAGTTTTTCCGGATCGACCGGCTAAACTCGTGGTATACCTACATATATATCTCTCTTAGTGGCTTCGAAGCTCACAAATGGACTGATTATGATTCGTTTTTCTTACAACAACTATTTTTTTTATTACTTTCAGAGCCTTAATCGTGACCTTGGTGGTAATAGCTGCAGCTTCAACATATTATCGGCTTCATAAAGCCAGTGATGATCAGCCGGCCGATAGTTTAGGTAAGCTGCCATTGTTCTTTTAATAATAATAATAATAGGAGTCCGTTACAGTCCCACTACAGAGCAAAAGGCCTCGTCTCCTACAGAAAATTAATAAATATCCCACAACGTCACCCAATCCCAAACTAAGCAGAGCTTGTGCTATGATATACTAGACACCGATAAACATACTTATACAGGGTGTAAAAAGACCGATCACATAGCCGATAACTACACCTGCTGTACATATAATTAAGTAAGTCTGACTATAAAATATTGCTGGGAAAAAAGTTTTTTTTTCATCTAAAAGAGATATGTTTTTCTGCGCGCAATGAAAAGCGCGTCACTTTCGATCAGCTGAGCATAGGAACGGCCGTGTCCGCCCGCGCTTGTTCGTTGACCCGACCTCTCGCTTGTGTTTAGTACCTATTGCATTTTTGTAAGATCCATTATGTAATTTGTTTTGAAATATCGATAATTTTGACAAAGTTTGGTCGGAAGAAAGTTTACTAACGATACTTGAAATATGATTTTGAAAAAAGACGAAAAATATATTTCACTTTGACCTTCAATACCTCTAGAACCAGTGAATTCCCAGGTATGTTCTACAAGAAAAAAAATATCCCAGTGATGGGTGTGTAGAGACATGATAGTCTGTGTGTGTAGAGACATGATAGTTTTCGTTTACGTTAAGGGTCGTTTTACAACCTGTATATTTCTATATGCATACATAATTATTATAGATAAATTATACCCAGACACAGAAAATCCCTAGCAGTGTCCTAAACCCATAATAACCGGAACTTATTTTCCAGAAAATGTAATAACAAAATCTTTCTGCATCATCAAGAACCATCAAGACCTGGTGAAGGACAACAAAGAAGAGATTAGAGTCATGAACGGGATGAGGTTCCTCACTGCTGTGTCTGTCATTTCTGTACATGAGTTGTTCTACATGGCCATGGCTGGAGTTATAAATTCAAGGGATTATGATAAGGTAGGAAAGAATGCAAAGGCGTTGGTGGTGCCTGCTAAGGTAATAGCAGGATATATAAATAAAATTCTCAATAACATGTGGATTGTATAAGTTAGCCTTTATCTACATCATAACCTTGCCCGGATCCCAATTTATTTGATACTAGCTGCCCAGGCAAACTCTATTCCACCTCAGATAAATAAATAAATATTCCAAAACTTTCACACAATGCTCTAGTCCCAAGCTAAGCAGAGCTTGTGTAATGGGTACTAAACAGCTGATAAACATACTTATAGATATACATTCTCGGAGATATAAGGACGTGTGGACCATACTCGTACAATTCCTTCACAAACTTGAAAGATATTATTATTATTTCCAGGGTATCGAAGGTATGGGGCGTATATTCCTCCACGTCGACGTGATAGTCGACACGTTCTTCACGATGTCTGGTCTCCTACACATCAAAGGTCTTCTGGGAAACATTAACAAGCAACAAAATCTGTTTAATGTGCTATGGAAACGTTATATTAGGTAAGGATGTTAAAGCGCAATAATTCATTACTACAGCAAAGCACTTCCTTGGACAGAACGCTATATACAGGGTGACTGGTAATTAGTGACCGATACTTAAACATGTGATTGTGTTCATGATTTCAATAAACGTTCCCAAATAAACTTTTTTTTTTATACACAATAACTTAGAACATAATAAAATAACAAAAACGCTGTTTGAAATCCCTGCGCGCGCGCCTTTGATCGATCACAGTAGGCACGAATCGGCACGATCTATCAGCTGATAATCTGACTTCGGGAAGGGCAAAATCTACTAATAGTAGTAGCGTCACACGCTCCCCCACCATCCCCACCGGTCCCGTTGTGCAGTACTGGCGTAATTGAATTAATTGAAAGGTAATGAATATATTAAATATATGCACTTAAACTAACTACAAATGAAATAGTAAAAATCGTAACTCAGGCGCCAAAGTACTCCTCCCCATCGCTGCAATCTGGAAACGTGCCCAGAACACTAGCAGCATGGCCACGTTGGATGGCAATGCTAATTCTTTGGCCAAAGAATAAGCCAGTAATGAATATAAAAAGTTTATATGGGAAAGTTATTCATATTAATGAGTGCAATCATGTGATTAAGTATCGGTCACTAATTACTAGTCACCTTATATAATGTATAAACTGTTTGGTCTCTAACATTTCTCGTGTTAATAGTGGAGTTGCAAATCCAGATCCAAATTATTCTGCAGTTCGAAGTTAACGTCAATCATTAAACATTCGTTTGACTTCAAATTACTTGTTATTCTGAGTTCATTCAAATATCGCACACATGCTCAGCGTGAGCTTGTTGCTAAATACTAACAGCCTCATGGGTCAATTGAAGGTTAAGGCTACGCTTGACGAGGTTGATCCGTGGATGGGTGTCCATTCATTAAATATCAAGACCCCTCCGTGCCTCGGAAAGCACGTAAAGCCTTTGGTCCCGGCTGTCATTTGTAAAAAAATAATAAAGTTTATTGCAATTTCATTAGGTTTAACATACATAAATTGGAGATCACCTTTTAAGCAAGAAGATGCTTGTGTTAGATGACTCCGCTCTTCCGCTTAATATAAGACAATGTATGCAATTACAAACTAAATAACAATAGAAAGAATAATAGTAAAAGCGAAAAAGAACGCGCTTGAGTGATTTATGAGAACGGGTTTTTAAGTGTGAGTGTGTGTATGTGTGTGCGTAAGTGAATGTTATGGTGAGAGTATGCATGAGTGTGTAAAATAGTGTGAGTGTACATCGTGTTGTGTGTGAGTTAAATTTGTTTGTATTGATATAAGTTTGTTTGGTTAGCCCTGCGACATTTGGTTAGCCCTGCGACATTTTCTTGGGATCGGAGGAAGCTGAGAACAGCTTCCACCACTAATTCATGCACTAAGCAATCGTGTAGAACTGTGAAAGTCATTACAGATAGTCAGAAGCCCGAAAATCTGGCAATCAGTTTAACCAAGAGGTATCGTGATACCCTGGAACTGAATGGAGGTCCGACAGGCAGTGGCTCCATGTAAAACACTGGTATTCAGCTGCATTCGGTTAAACTGGAAGCCGAACCCAACATAGTTGGGAAAAGCTAGGCAGATGATGACACACGCTTAGCATGAAGACCTGGATTATTGTTCCGTGGTCGTAAAAAATGTTGATGGGTTACATGCACATACATACATAAACTCACGCCTTTTTCCCATGGGGGTAGGCAGAAACTACAGAGCGCAATATGCTACGATTCTTACATACTTCTTTTGCTTCGTTTACATTCATACATGTTGTCATACACACACGCCGGTTGCGAGTACTACGCACCTGACCTTTCTGAAGAAACCCACCAATAAGGTCTATGTATGTCCTTCTAGGACATCTGCCTTGTAAATACCTTTCATCCATCCTTTCAACGTTGTTGGGTTATTCAATTCGGAATTTCTTAGAAGCGGTCCAGGAGTCCACGCCCTATTACATGGGACTTAAACATAACTGGTGCAATGCAGGAGTATTATAGTTACACATTTGAACAACTGGACCAGTTTTTTTTTTTGGTGCGGGTTGGAAAATCCTCATGGATGTCCTCCGCCCCGGAGATGTCTGTCAGACTCTTACTGACAAAAACCACCCCAGTGTTCGGTCTCACACCTGCGCGGGGGGTCACGGGAACAGAAGATACTTTCGCAACCCCCAAACCAACCTGTTCAGTCTACCTTAGCCTACCACCGTCTAGCTGACCGCCTTCAAATTCAAATTCACCCTTTAATTTCTGTTCTAGGTTAATAGGACCCTTCGCGTTAATCATCTTCTACTTGACATCAGTGTCGAAGTATGTTGGTTCTGGTCCCCTCTGGATATATGGCAACGAGCAGGAATCTAAAGTGTGCGTCAAAACTTGGAGACTTAGCTTGATGATGCTTAACAGTGATCCGAAATCTATTGTAAGTATAACAAAATAGGCTGTTGACCTTTTGGTTGTTACACTTTTAGTAGGGACTTGAGTCCAAAAAGTCCTCTAATATGGCGAGGGGGGTAATGGCTGATCTTTGCGTTATGCTCGTGAACGGGTGCTGCTTGTGGTGACTGGTCGTCTTGCTGACCTTGGTTTTGTTATTGTTTAATTAGTAACTGATTTTTTATTTAGCTTCGATGGTCCTAGTGTATAATTTTTTTTTATTGTATCATTTTTTATTTATTTTTCATGTAATGTCGTAGACCTAGTCATGTATTCCAGTTTTGTACATGTAAGCGGGCACGCCCTTTTTACTTGAAGGCTTATATTTATTCAGTTAGTTATATTTTATTTTTTTGCATGAGTTTAGTTGTCAACGTCGGTACTTACTATTATTACTACTGTCTTGTATATTGGTGTGTGCTAGCTAGCATGTAGCAAATTATTTAATTTAAATGATTAAGTTAATTAATTACCAATGCTGTTTAAACTGTTCTTCTAACAATTCAGACAGACGTGTTGCTGGAGAGTTTGTTCCGCCACTTCTTCCCAGCAAAAACACTAGGAAGTGGCGAAGGGCGGGCGTTTTGGGGGACTGTCTTATGTAATTTTTGACGTTCAAAAAGTGCTGATCCTCAGCCGAATTTGAATAAATGACTTTTGATTTTTTGAATTTGATTTTTGAAAAGAAACGAAAATATGGAAATGGCTATAGAAAATCAACCAAAAAAAAACAACTGCTGATTGAAAATCAGCTGCTTACGAATTATGAATTTATGCTTATGAACCTAGAGGGAATATTTGTGAAAATTTTAGACAGATGTGGAATTGTGTGGTGTTTTTCTCTGATGATCTGACCAAGATAATGTCTGGACTTTAAAAGAGACTGTGATCTCTGAGTTTCTTTCTGTACTTCTTCTCAGAGTTTGAATGTTGAAAATCTATATATATAAAAGAAAGTCGTGTTAGTTACTTCACTTATAAATCAAGAACGGCTGAACCGATTTAGCTGAAAATTGGCAGGGAGGTAGTTTAGAGCCAGGAGAAGGGCATAGGATACTTTTTATCCCGTTCGACATCATAAAAATAAATATCAAGAATATCGGTTGTCTCAAACATTTTTCAAACGCAGCGCCATCTTGGACGACATGACAGGAGTCAAACTTCCCAGTTCATTATCAGGTGACAATTTGAAATTGACAAGTCTTAAGCTAAACCCAAGAAGGTAAGGTTGTCAATTTATAATACGCACCTACGTTCTGAAATTTATTTTGTTATTAAACTTAGAGGTTTTATGTAGCATAAAAAAGTCTTATATTTCAGAAATCAATTTACGTAATTAGCAATGATGACAGAGACGAACTTTAGTAATTCTTTGCAAATAGAACTTATTTTACTGTTAGGACTTTAATTAAAGTAGACCGGGAAAACTATAGGCATAAATTGTATGTAACATAGAGTACAGATTAAAATTATGAATTTAGTATTTTTTAAATCAATGCATTTTAGTAAGGTAGTTAGGTTAGATAGTTGGGTTAGCTATAGGATAGGTATGGTCAGTTAGGTTATGTTGTAATTTAAAAGTAGTAGTAGTTATTATTGGTTTGGATTTATTTGTTGTCGTCTTATTGAACGTATGTATATCTAATATAAAAAAAAAAATAAGAGCAATAAATTGACTCTAAGGCACAACGAAGTTTGCCGGGGCAGCTAGTTATTCATAAAGACTAGTTCATAATTCCTAAATGCTATTGCAGTGTCACGCAGTCACTTGGTACGTCCCATGCGACTACCAACTGGCGATCCTGGGAACTGTTCTGTTTTACTTCTATCAGAAATACAGAAGAGTTGGATTCACAGTCTTTGGTGCTGCTGCTGTCTTGTCTTTGATCATACCAGGAGTTCTAACGTATTGGTACCAGCTACCAGCTATTCCCTTCTTGGATTTAAGGTAAGATATGAACTTCATGATCATTTCATTGAAATGCCGATAATAATGTGAACATTGAAGTAGATCTTCAATGTTCGATACGACGTCTCCAGGAACGCTGCTCTGACCCTAAGGAAAAAGACAGAAAAAAAAAGATTGAGAAAAAAAACCTTTTCCTCAAACAAACATAATAATAATAACAGTTTGCTTTTACTATATAACATAGTAATCTATGGAAAATGTTGTGGGTAGTATATTTGTTAATTTTAAGTTGTTTTAAGGTTGTGTATACTTAATATACTACTGTTTGTTTTCCCAAATAAAATAAATAAACCATTTTAGGCGCTGATTTGCATGGTTCTTGCATGAGATCATGCAAGAACCATGCAAATCAGCGCCTAAAATGATAAAAAATGTAAAAAATAAAGATATGAACTTCATGATCATTTCATTTGAATGCCGATAATAATGTGAACATTGAAGTACTTAGATCTTTAATGTTTGATACGATATCTCCAGGAACGCTGCTCTGCCCCTAAGGAAAAGGACAGGAGAATAAAGATTGAGAAAAAAACCTTTGCCTCAAACAAACCATTTTAGGCGCTGATTTGCATGGTTCTTGCATGATCTAACCAAGATAATGAAGAGACTGTGACCTCTGAGTTTCTTTCGGTGTTTCTTCTCAGAGTAGTCAGATAGTGAAACACCGACCTTGTGAACCTATTTACAGAAATAAATATGATTTGCTTTAATTTATGAGATAAGAGATGTTTTTATCTACGGTAAGAACTTACTTTCGTTTAGGTAAAAGTCTAAAAATCTCATCGCAGCTTCATACACTCTGTTCAACTTGTCATGGGAAATCAAACTCAGAAAATGAAAATTAGGAATCTTGATCTAGCTTTTACTTGATAAGTAGAAGCTTATTAAAAGCCCCTTGTCCAAATAAATTTATGTTAAGAAAAAATGTGCTGCTTTTAATTGTATTTTACAGTTTACGACTCGTATTAATATTTTCAGACTGTAGTCCATACAGTACAGTCCATGTTAGTTAAAAAAAACAAAAGCAAAACAAACAAAAACATAACAGATACAGATAAAATTACAAGATAAAACAAGATGTCCTGCACTCTATGTTATCCACGTACGTGTGCAGTCCCACCCAAAGGCCGAGCATTAGACAATCCCATCGGTCCCGCAATGCCCCCAGAATGTTGTGGTAGCTGCCGCGTGTTTTGTTTAGTAGACAGGCGCGGTGCTAGCGGATAATGGCGTAAATACGTATTCCAACATTGTTTTTGATCATAACCCCAAACTTTCAATTACAGCAAATTACTTCGCGAGGTTCGGAATTATTGGGAGATCAGCTACACGTACATGCCCAGCTACAGCCGCGCCGGCGCATACCTCGTCGGTGTCGCTATGGGATATCTCATGACGTTATACAAGCCTTCTGAATATAGGAAGACAGTGTCTAAGGTGAGTTCTAGTTCTTTAGGGGAACGAGATACAGAGTGTAAAGCTCCTCATCCTCCATTGAGAAGAGAGGATCCTCCGAACACTCGAATGTTGTCAGGTGGGCGGGTCCTATATAGAGAGTGGAAAAAATCAATGGGCCCTGAAGGTAAAGCACTTTTAATTCTTTAAATATATTATTTTAGGCTAAGGAAACACACCTTATTTTTTAGTAAGAAACTAAACTAATTTTTCTTCAAGCATACCTAAACTGAAATGAAAGCCAGCTAACAACCGGGACCAATAGCTTAACATGCCTTACAGCCTATTCACGTACGAACTATAGGAGGCGTTTCTTGATCTTCAAAGTGTAACCCGTCCCAAAGGATTTCAGGAGAGACCGTAAATAAATATTAGTGTGCATCGGAATTGCACGATTTAATTCCACCAAGCCCTTTTCATCATCAGACCACCAGACGTACGGCACTGCGCCACCGGTACATGGTAGATATCCCAACCATACGTACTAAACGCTATGGAAACACATTCATAGGACGAACAGCTAAAGAGTGGAATTCCCTACCGGAGTCGGTGTTTCCTGCTAGCTACAACCTAGGGGTCTTCAAGTCAAGAGTGAACAGGTTGCTTCTAGGCAAGCGTGCATCGTCGTCATTAACATCTCTGACCAGCCTCGCCGATATGCACCGCGTTCACGATTTGAGAATACCCTCGTGTTACCCCAATCGAAGCTAAAATTACACAGCACTAGCCCTTACGTTGCATCAATTAAAATTTATAACAGCATTCCAAATGCTATAAGAATGGAACAAAATGACAAAATATTTATAAAACGAGTTAGAAAATTATTAATTGACAATTGTTATTACACATTAAATGATTTTTTTAATGATGACACCTTAATGGACTAACGTTGACTGCTCATTTATTGAATTTTGGTTTTTATTTCTTGACATTATGTATTACAGTATTTCTTTAACATGATTGTATTTGGATTATTATTTTTTATTTAACGGTGACATCATAATGGACTAACTTTTTCTGCTTATTTATTGAATTTTGGGCTTTATTTATTGACATTTTGTATGATAGAATTATCTTTGACATTTTATTGTGATTGTACTTTGATTATTATTTTATTTTTACTGACATGATGCATTTGAATATAATTAATTTCAATTTGTCGACTTTTATTATTTTACTTAATTGTTATATTTTTTAATTTTTCCTATGACATTTGTTTACATATTTAAATGAATATTCTAAATTTATAATTACTGTTTATTAATGTTTAATTACTGATCCTTAAATGCTACTATCATTATTGTAAAAAAATGTTGTGCCCGACAGGGTCCATGTGAACTATTCTATTATTATTAAGATCTTGTAAAACACATGTGATATGCAATAAATGATTGAATTGAATTGAATTGAATTGAATCGTCGACCACATCATCGCTTACCATCTGGTGAGATAGTGGTCAAACGCGTGTCTATCAGTAATAAAAAAAAACTTGGGACTCACTATGCCATCACGTTTTAGAATTAAACATAATGCTGTTCAGATACTGAAATGTAGTTTCTGTCTTATCATCATCTTTACAGCCCCAAAAGTCGAGAGGATTTAGTGGACAAATAGGTTACGCTCTTGATGAGGTCGTTCCATGGATGGTGATTATTAATTACATATCAAGACACTTTTTGGCCTCGGAAAGCACGATAAACATTTTCATAAGATGTTGGCAGGTTCATCACAGAGTTGATTGATACTCAGATTAGTTTTTCTCTAACAGCGTATTTTTATCTCTCTTGACTACCTATTATTTTGTTTTAAGTATGTATGTATCTGTGTATTTATTTTTATGTGTTACTTTTTACTCTTTTTTGTCCTTAATTCTTTACCCTGTTGCACCTACCTTGTTCTGTCTCTGCACCACCCTAAGGTAGGCTGGTAGAAAATGTCAAATAGCCCATTGATGCTTGATATTGTAGTATTTTCTTCTCTTCATTGACATTGACATTGTCGTGCTCAAAACAAAATAAATGTATCCACGATCTGTCACTTTGTCGATTTTTCTGTAGACTAAATCTGTGTCTACAGTGGCCATGCTACGGGAGTTCCTATAACATGTGCAAGTAAATATTTCATTATGTCTTTTCTTTCTCCATTCCAGACGTCATCCATCATTGGCACTGCAATATCACTGGGTGTAATGCTGCTCGTTCTATTATTAGGCCATTATACTATGACCACGGAGTATAACCCTACGGAAGCTGTGATCATCGCATCGACCAACAGGATCGTATGGGCTGTGGCTATCTGTGTCATTATTGGGTTGTGCGAATATGGGACTGTGCGTGAGTATACCAAGATTTTATATCCGATCTTACGGCCCATTCACGCCTTGCCGCCGTGAGCAGCAGCAAATAATGATATTATAAGTAAAAAGGTATAAATTTCAAATTTAAAAAACCCCCACCGCAAAAAAGTAAAACATTTAAAAAGTTAAAGATAACACTTTAGCCATGAAATTTTACTTCACGTCGGGGTTCCGCTTAAGTAAGGAATGTTCCTAGTACCTACTTGTAAGTATGTAGGTACTTATTTTAACGGTACCCCGACGTTACGTCTCTGCTATTATTTTGTCAAGAGTCTACCTACTGGTGTGCTGGATAACCTGGCTGCAGCATCAGCTCATCCTGTTGCCATCAGGGCATTGTGTGCAGAATCAAATGCTGGTTGAAATGAATCCAAACACGACATATCTGCTATTATTTTGTCAACAGTCTACCTACTGGTGTGCTGAATAGCCTGGCTGCAGCGTCAGCTCATCCAGTTGCCATCAGTGCATTGTGTGCAGAATCAAATGCAGGTTAAAATGAATCCAAACACGACATATCTGCTGTTATTTTCCCAAGAGTATATTAGTCTGCTAGATATCCTGGCTGCATCAGACCAACTACACCACAATGTTGCATTATTAATATTACACACATGGGTGTTGGAAACTTTAAGACACACATATGTTTTTAACCCCCGACGCAAAAAGAGGGGTGTTATAAGTTTCACCGCTATGTGTGTGTGTCTGTCTGTCTGTCTGTCTGTCTGTCTGTCTGTCTGTCTGTCTGTCTGTCTGTGGCACCGTAGCGCCCAAACAGGTGAACCGATTTAGATGCAGTTTTTTTTATTTGAAAGCAGGGTTTCTTGCGATGGTTCTTAGACACGATTCATCAAAATCGGATCAGCCGTTTCAAGGTTATCAGCTCTTTTGTGTTAGCTACCGTTGCTATTTTAGACGACTTTGGGTATTAACTTCACTTACAAACATATGTGTGTCTTAAAATTTCAAACACCCATGTGTGTAATATTAATAAACAACATTATGGTGTATATGGTCTGATGCAGCCAGGATATCTGGCAGACTAATACACTCTTGGGAAAATAACAGCAGATATGTCGTGTTTGGATTCATTTTATCCTGCATTTGATTCTGCGCACAATTCCTTGATGGCAACAGGATGAGCTGATGCTGCAGCCAGGCTATCCAGCACACCAGTAGGTAGACTCTTGACAGAATAATAGCAGATAGGTCGTGTTTGGATTAATGTTAACCAGCATTTGATTCTAAACACAATGCACTGATGGGAACAGGGTGAGCTGATGCTGCAGCCAGGCTATCCAGCACACCAGTAGGTAGACTCTTGACAAAATAATAGCATATATGTCGTGTTTGGATTCGTTTTAACCAGCATTTGACTCTACATACAATGCACTGAATAATTCTCATAACTGTAAACTCTATAAAACAAAATTAATGCGTTTAAAAATTTTAAAATAAAAATTAAATTAAAAATTTAAAAAACCCCCATCGCAAAAAGTAAAACATTTAAAAAGTTAAAAATAACACTTTAGCCATGAAATTTTACGTAACGTCGGGGTACCGTTAAAATAAGTACCTACCTACAGACCTGCATGTACTAGGAACATTCCTTACTTAAGCGGTGCCACGACGTGAAGTAAAATTTCATGGCTAAAGTGTTATTTTTAACTTTTTAAATGTTTTACTTTTTGCGATGGGGGTTTTTTAAATTTTTAATTTAATTTTTTAAGTTAAGTTAATACCCATAGACGTCTAAAATAGCAACGGTAGCTAACACAAAAGAGCTGATAACCTTGAAACGGCTGAACCGATTTTGATGAATTACGTCTAAGAACCATCGCAAGAAACCCTGCTTTCAAATAAAAAAAACCGCATCTAAATCGGTTCACCCGTTTGGGCGCTATGGTGCCACAGACAGACAGACAGACAGACACACACACATAGCGGTGAAACTTATAACACCCCTCTTTTTGCGTCGGGGGTTAATAAAAAGGTTACCTAAACAACATTTGATCTTCAAAAACGGCACAGCTCTTTTGTGTTAGCTACCGTTGCTGTTTTAGACGTCTATGGGTATTAACTTTACTTACAAACATATGTGTGTCTTAAAATTTCAAACACCCATGTGTGTAATATTAATAAGCAACACTATGGTGTATTAAGTCTGATGCAGCCAGGATATCTAGCAGACTAATACACTCTTGGGAAAATAACAGCAGATATGTCGTGGTTGGATTCATTTTAACCTGCATTTGATTCTGCACACAATGCACTGATGGCAACTGGATGAGCTGATGCTGCAGCTAGGCTATCCAGCACACCAGTAGGTAGTCACTTGACAAAATAATAGCAGATATGTCCTGTTTGTATTCGTTTTAACCAGCATTTGACTCTACATACAATGCACTGAAAAAGTCTCATAACTGTATACTCTATAAAACAAAATTAATGCGTTTAAAAAATTTAAAATAAAAATTAAATTACAAATTTAAAAAAAGTACCTAAAACATTTAAAAAGTTAAAAATAACACTTTAGCCATGAAATTTTACTTCACGTCGGGGTACCTAGTAAGGAATGTTCCTAGTACTTGTAGGTATGTAGGTACTTATTTTAACGGTACCCCGACGTTACGTAAAATTTCATGGCTAAAGTGTTATTTTTAACTTTTTAAATGTTTTAGGTACTTTTTTGCGATGGGGGTTTTTTAAATTTGTAATTTAATTTTTATTTTAAATTTTTTAAACGCATTAATTTTGTTTTATAGAGTATACAGTTATGAGACTTTTTCAGTGCATTGTATGTAGAGTCAAATGCTGGTTAAAACGAATACAAACAGGACATATCTGCTATTATTTTGTCAAGGGACTACCTACTGGTGTGCTGGATAGCCTAGCTGCAGCATCAGCTCATCCAGTTGCCATCAGTGCATTGTGTGCAGAATCAAATGCAGGTTAAAATGAATCCAACCACGACATATCTGCTGTTATTTTCCCAAGAGTGTATTAGTCTGCTAGATATCCTGGCTGCATCAGACCAAATACACCATAATGTTGCTTATTAATATTACACACATGGGTGTTTGAATTTTTAAGACACACATAATATGTTTGTAAGTAAAGTTAATACCCATATACGTCTAAAATGGCAACGGTAGCTAACACAAAAGAGCTGATAACCTTGAAACGGCTGAACCGATTTTGATGAATTATGTCTAAGAACCATCGCAAGAAACTCTGCTTTCAAATAAAAAAAACCGTATCTAAATCGGTTCACCCGTTTGGGCGCTACGGTGCCACAGGCAGACAGACAGACAGACAGACAGACAGACACACACACATAGCGGTGAAACTTATAACACCCCTCTTTTTGCGTCGGGGGTTAAAAAACCCCCACCGCAAAAAAAGTAAAACATTTAAAAAGTTAAAAATAACACTTAAGCCATGAAATTTTACGTAACGTCGGGGTACCGTTAAAATAAGTACCTACATACCTACAAGTACTAGGAACATTCCTTACTTAAGCGGTACCCCGACGTGAAGTAAAATTTCATGGCTTAAGTGTTATTTTTAACTTTTTAAATGTTTTACTTTTTTGCGGTGGGGGTTTTTTAAAATTGTAATTTTTACTTATAATATCATTGTCAGCAAAGCCCGGGGCGGCGAACGGTAGGATTCAAAAGTATGAAACTGTACGAAGCACGCCACGATTTGGTCAAACGTGGACTCGTGGCGTGCTTGAGCCTTAAGGCTCAATTTGCTCCGCCGCAGAATGCAAGCGACTTTTTGCAACATTGTATAATGAATTGTATGTCAATTGCTATACAAACTTAGTAAGTAGGTACTCGAATCCTCGCGCATTCTCAAGAATACGCCTAGCTGTCGGTACTGTCTGTGCAATCCTCGCTTCCATTCCATCCCGTTCTGCGATGGTGAAAATGAAGCCTTAGTTCTTCGGTGTGGCAAAATTTTCGTAACGTTTTTTTTTCTTGTTTCAGCTGTTGTCACGGACATCTTAAGTTTCTCCTACTTCATGCCTCTAAGCCGCCTCTCGTACGGTATTTACATGGTCCATCCTCTGCTCATTCAACGTAATAAATTCACGCTTCGGGCACCTATGAAGTTTGATACGTTTTCCATTGTAAGTATCAGTGTTAAGTTTCCGAGTGATGCAGTTTTATTTTAAGAACGTTCCTAGTTTTTTATCTCCCAGAAACCAGCAAGCTACTCCAACAATGTGTCATCAATTCCTTTGATAGTTTTTCAACTTTATAACAATTGATCTCCAGGCCGAACAAAGGTTAATAAAATTTTCCACCTGGAATATTTTTGAAGCAAACCTAGACCTGGGCCTATGTCCGTTTGGTAGCAATAGGCTCGCCACCATTACATGAGACTTAAACGTTGCAAAATGTACGGTTGCTTTGCAACCTCTGGATAATCTTAAATGTTGTATGTTTATAATAATGTGTACCCAAAATTACTTTCTTTATAATATGACCTTTCTTTTTGACTGGCCTGTTGGTCTAGTAGTTAGTGACCCTGACTGCTATGCTGGAGGTCGTGGGTTCAATTCCCGCCCAGGACAAATGTTTGTGTGATGAGCACGATCATTTGTTCTGTGTCTGGGTGTAATTTATCTATAATATGTATGTATTTAGAAATATATAAGTATGTTCATCAGCTGTTTAGTACCCATAACACAAGCTTTCAAGCTTAAGTTGGGACTAAATGGCGTTGTGTGAAAAGTTGTGGAATATTTATTTATTTTATTTTATTTTATTTTCCAGGGATTGGAAACCGTAGGAACCCTGACTACATCAATAGGCCTAAGCTTCGCAATGTGGGTATTGATTGAGGCTCCACTGATCAATATGAGCAACTATTTTCTGTTTAGCAAGTAAGTAGAACAAACGAACAGAATGCTGGCTCTTTTAATAGGCCAAAAAACGACTTAGGTGACTATTCATCCGCAAAATATTTCATCCGCCGATGAAATTTTACCTTTAAAAATTATTAGGCGACGAATCATGCGCAATTGCGCACGTGATGAGTCGTCGCCTTAAAATTTTAAAAGGGTAATGTAATGTTACGTACGTGGACGAAACTTAATTGTAAGGCGACGAATCATCAATTTTAAATGGGTAACGTTTCATCCGCGGATGAAATATTTGGCGGATGAATAGTCACCTAAGTCAAAAATGTTGCTTGGAAATGCAAGTATCACCAGACACCAGACTCTTAAAGAGGTTTTCCGTTGACAGCGATGTGGACATAAAAAGACGACAACCCGTCGTGGTTTTCAAAATCAAAAGTAGTTTATGTGACTTTTTGGCGATTTTGATATTCCTGTAATTTAGTTACTTAATTTTGATACTCCTGTATTTTTTATTAATTTTGATACGCATGTATTCTTATTTATTGGAATCTAACATAATTTAAATGAATACAATTAACATTCAATAAGTGTAAATCCATAGCACTTGCTTGCTGAATTTAGTAGGCGGGATATGAAGGACTTTGACATGCAAATAAACGATTGTTATTAATATTATAATTAAACATAAGACGTTTAAAAACAGATGTTTATTTATTTTCAGGTCAAAGAGTACACAGCAAATAAAGGAACCAGAGAAAAATGGTAGCCAGCATCAGAATGGACATGTTAAAACCAAAGCATCGTAGTTAGATACTAAATCTCATAATAATTAGATAGTTAATTTCTAAAAACTTTAATAAAGAATGCTATTTTTTTAATAAAGGATTACATCGTAAAACGTCTTTCTTAACACTCATTTTATACAAAAACCTTTATTCCTATAAATAATGTACATTCAAATCCATAATTTCCAATTGGTGTTGTTTCTACTTTAGCAAACATAGACTGTATGTTATTGAGAAGTAAGTTGATTTCGCAATAATTGGCACAAGTAAGGTTTTAAAAAAATAAGTTTCTTAAACTGAACTTTATGTGTGAGTGCTTAAGGTTTTTTTTTTTCAAAAAACACACATTTGTTTACATGTTTGGTACCTAATGTCAAACGAAAGATGACGTGTTTCAGTATTTTATTTGAAAAAAGCGAACAGATTATTAAATTATTATAACAACTTACTAAGATAGGTAGATAGTTGTAATTCGGTATCTACTACCTAAAATGTTGTAACATGCCATTCATTTAGCTTGTAATTAAACCATCCTCAAGTAATCTTATGAATCATGTACCTATTACATTGCACATACACTAGATATCTGCGTAACTGTAATATTTTCTGTTCCTTTGAATTATATGTAAGTATTTAGATAATAAATAAAATAATTGTTGGGATGACACTTATTACACTTATAACATTTATTTATACTCTTTCTTTTAACGGCATGTTTGGCTCAGTGGATGAGCAATTAGCTGCTGCGCATAGTGTCGCGTATTCGATTCCAACACGGAACAAATAAAATAAATAAATATAAATAGGTACCACAACTTTTCACACAACGTCATTTCGTCCCAAGCTAAGCACAGCTTGTGTTATGGGCACTAAATAACTGATAAACTACCTGTACATATATTTCTAAATACATCCAAATTATAGATAAATTACATCCAGACACAGAAAAATTTTTCGTGCTCATCACACAAGATGAGGAGATCCGTAGAAGAACCAAGGTTACCGACATAGCCCAGCGGATTAGCAGGTTGAAGTGGCAGTGGGCAGGGCACATAGCACGGAGGACTGATGACCGACGGGGTCGAAAGGTTCTCGAGTGGAGGCCACGTATCGGCAAGCGCAGCGTAGGACGTCCACCCACAAGGTGAACAGACGACCTCATTAAGGCCGCGGGAACACGCTGGATGCGAGCCGCTTCCAACCGGTCTTATTGGAGATCTATAGGGGAGGCCTATGTCCAGCAGTGGACTTCCTATGATGATGATGATCACACAAACATTTTGCTAGGTGAAAATCGAACCCACGACCTCCGGCATAGCAGTCAGAGCAACTAACTACTAGACCAACAGGCCAGTCGATTGAAGATGTTACATGTAAAAAAGAACAGTCGATCAGGAAGAGCTGGCTTCTTTCCAATACTAACACTAGTTATCTTTCGAAAGGTGTTAAATTGTGCCAAATGTGCCAAATTGGAAACTACGATACTTGGCTTGTGTTTCCTTTTAGAGATTGATGTTATGTTATTGGCTCTTCATTAGCGCCTAGCCTTTACACAACTAGCGGACGGCTTTCAGTCCAACCGGCTGTATCTGACTTATAATAATAATCGCACAGTCAAACACCCATCTCATCATAGAATAGAAGAATAGAATACTCTGTATTGTACACCATAAAAACTCACAAATTATAACTTTAAGGGCTACATAGGGTGTAACAATGGGAGACCTTATCGCTAAAAGCGCTCTCTTACGGACAACCTTTGGATGGACTTAATAGTGGACGAGAAAAGATGAGCAGGCAGTGTGTGGTGTACTATTTACATAAATAATAATATATATACCGTACAGGACTATTCTTATCACAAAATCTGGAAATACCATCATATCACCACCACCACCACCACCACGCACCTACCACTGCTTTTCTCTGCATCAACTGAAGGTTGACTGGTAGAAAATGCCTTTGGCATTAAGTCCGCCTTTGTACATTAGTGTGCTTGAAGTATTAAATAAATAAATAAATAAATAATATCACCAGTACTCAAGGATAGCACTTGCTTCATCCCGTTCTATCCCGTAAATCCGGAGCAACAATGCTGAACTGCTTGAATGAAGGAATAATAATATTCCACAACTTGCACACGACATTTAGGCCAGAACTAAGCAGAGCTAGGCTATGAACACTAGGCAACTACTAGTAAATACCAGTCTTTTACTTGGAGCAACTGCCTATTTGACCTGCACAATCCAGTGAATGGTTACCCATCCACGGATGGACTTCACCAATCGTAGCTTTACCTTCGGCGGACCCGTGAGGTAGTTATTGTTCAGACTAGCGCCACATTGAGTGTGACACAGACTATCCAGATCACTCACTAGATCCTCTGAAATACAAAGGCACGTACATGGCACAAAAAGGCACAAGATAATAAATAAAATTACAAAAGACAGAAATTAAATTAAAATTATAATAATAATAATACCAGCCTGTTACTATCCCACTGCAGGGCAAAGGCCTCTTCTCATACAGAGAAGGCTTGAGCATTGATCACCACGCTTGCTCAAGGCGGATTGGCGATTTCAAACTTATGTTAACTATAAGTCCAGATTTCCTCACGATGTTTTCCTTCATCGATGTCAATGATGTCTAAGATAAACTTAGAAAGTACATATGAATTGAAAAAGTCACATTGGTACTTGCCCGGATTTGAACCGCAACCTCGTGCATGAGAGGGAGGCGCCTTAACCTCTTGGCCATCACAACACAATTAAAATTAGGAAAAATAACAAAACAAAATTATGTGCTTTGCGGCTTCGCCAACTTAGTCCAGTTCAGCAAAAATGCTAGACAACTAAATTGTCTGACGCTGGTTTTCAACTGGTCCCTTATAACAATAGTTCACAGCAAGATACCGTGCGATAGGCCTTTAAGATATATCCTACCCGAGATTTCCGTTGATTGTGATCTTCTCCCCGCGCGCCCCTTCTGCACATAATAGATAAGAACCAGAAGGCTGCTGATCATTTGGATATAACATAAATGTTGGGCAGAGATGTACAGACGCCAGCCTGCGCAGCATGAACACATTGAACACCGAAGAAACGGCCTTTGTCTACAGACGAATCGGCAAAGTGACAGATTTAAATATAGACATTTCTTTCGTCTCGAGCATGACAATGTCAAGAAAGATGAGAAGTTATATGTCGATTCGTCAGTATACAAGAATCAACAATGCCGAGCATGAAGTGCGTACCTATTTTCTCCACTTTTGACAGTTCTTTAAGAAACATTTCCTGTCAACAAGTGTCAAACAGTCTACATCAAATGAGACCTAGACAAGAGCAACTTGACAGTTGCTTAGGCAGCATGTAAATATCTTTCTCTACGTACAAACGCTTGTCGACGAGTCGCCTCATGCTCGGGTAGAAGAAATGTCAAGTTGGACAGAAAGAAATTTGTCGTGTCTCGGAAGAAAAGAAATTAAGTGTTCATGCTACGCAGGCAGGTGTATTGAAAGAATTTGACAGATTGAGGTTCCTGTCTATATAATCTGTCACTTTGCCGATTCGTCTGTAGACAAAGGCCGTTTCTTCGGTGTTCGATGTGTTCATGCTACACAGGCTGCACGTCAAGTTACCCCAATGTGGCAAATTTCTTTGATCGTTTTTCAACTTTATATATCAAACTGAATAAGGTTCATATTCAATTGAGAAAATTTGACACATTGGGGTAAATTGACGTGCTGGCGTCTGTATCTCTATTTAACCCACATTATAAGATGTGTTATTCCTACATGTGAATAAGGTGGCCAGCCCAGTGGCATCAATCGGAACATCAACTACGGGGGTATTTCTCAAAGCGCAACCACTTCTAAGTGCAACTAAATTATTCCTTAAAGCGGAACCATTAGTTGCGTTCTCAAAATCAAATTAAAAATATTATACCTATGTTTAATCCGCAAAACGCAACCATGATGCAAAATACAGACGTATGGTTGGTTAGTTCATTCATTATATCGATAAACTTTGATTTGATTTAGTGAGCGCAACTTTGCGCCTTAAGAAATAATTTAGTTGTGCTTAGATTAGTTACGCTTTGAGGAATACCCCCAACTACTTTTTGGAAGGGGCATCTAGAATCATTACACTTTACTTTACTTGTAAGTTTGCCGTTGAAAAGTGATATTTAATGGCCTTATTATAAATGATTTGACTATGACTTGAAGAATAAGACTGCAAAGATATTATTATACCTAATTTAAATACTTACCGCAGTGTAGGTAGGTACTGGGGGTCGAGTCTGCTATTGCAATCGTGTCTCAATAACCGGCCAATGATCGATTTTTGACGTATAACGTCAAACTTATGACACATTTCCCATAAAAAAACTGTCAAAGTTGTCAAATATTCGTTCAATGACCGGTCACTGAGACACGATTGCAATAGCAGACTCGAGCCCCTGCATGCAAGTCAGTATTTTTTCTCTTAGAAATGGAACAGACCTTCTGTTCTTGTCTATTCCATGTCTTTTCCCTTCTTGCCTCATCTTTGTACTTAACTAACAATTTGTTTCCAATTATGTGGATGTGAATCCTTTACACAACGCAAGGAAGATTGTTTTGTAGGTAGCAGTTGAAGGATTATCGCTGGTACGTAAACAGTTTATGGCCTTCAATAGAATCTAGGTATTGTTTATTGAATTCTTGTAATTTGTATTTCAAGTTAAACTCTATTAGATAATCTGTGAGAACCCGTTGACGATTGTTCTTTTGATACATAAAATGCCAATAGCTTGGAATAAACACATAGGCGCCGCGTTTAGTAGTACAAAACACGGGCGAAATCGTGTGTGCACTTTTTTATCTTTGTGTGCGTGAGCCGAACTCGAACGTTGTGCTTACTCGCTAACTGTGTTCAAGTGTCTGATATGGTTATTGAGGAAAGAATCACACATATATGAGAAGACCAGATCAGTCAGTGCAAGTATTTGTCAGTTATCAAAGGTGGCCTACCATACTGCGTTATGCTCGTGAACGGGTGCTGCTTGTGGTGACTGATCGACTTGCTTACCAATGGTTTTTTTTTGTTATAACAGTTAACTGCTTATTGGTTTCACTTCGATGGTCCTAGATTATCATTTTAAATTTAGAGTCACAGCCTTAAGAATATAAGCCAGCATTGCACATGTAAGCGGGTACGCCTTTTATACCTGGAGGCTGTTTTTTTTTTCAGTTTTATAGTTGTTTTGCTTGAGTTTAGATTTCAATGTTAGTATGAATTTACTTTTTTTCTTATTCTCGGTATATTGGAGTGTGCTAGCTAACACGTGACCATCATTCTGAAATGTAATGTTTTACAATGTGTATAAACATAAGTGCTATTTATTGAGCATTTCATTGTATAGATTCTTTGTATACCTCGTTCTTCAAACGAATCAGACAGATGTGTTGCTGGGAAGTTTGTTCCGCCACTTCTTCTTGCCAGCAAAAACACTAGGAAGTGGCGAAGAGTGGGCCGTTTTTGGGGGACTGTCTTTATGTATTTTTTTGACGTTCAAAAAGTGCTGATTCTCAGCCTAGTTTGAATAAAGACTTTTGATTTTGATTTTGATACGTTTATCCAAATCATCGTCAGGCATCAATCAAACAGCTATTCGGCATAAAATACGTCTGTACTTTACATATATTTTTTTTTAATATTTATCTACTTCACACTGTTCACTACAACTCAGTGCACACAAAAGACACAGACAAACACACAATACAATACAAAAGTGATAAAACAGGAGCGATGAAAAATACCTACAGTGTGCGGTGTGCGTCTCAAGGCTGCACCAAATGGGAGTCCAGCTCAGCATGTGCCAGGCTAATGTACCTGGCGCTGATATTCTGCTGGATCCGTGCAGTGACTTACTACTTTATTAATTATATTTACACACGCACACATCACACGCACAGACACTCACACAGACATGCATACTTATCAGTCTGCTTTTACGTCCGTGACACCTCACAATCTCGGTCCAGTTGAAAACCAGCGTCAGGCACTAGTTGTCTGGCATTTTTGCTGAACTGGACCTATTTGGCGCTGCAGCAAGGCACATAATTCTTTATTTTTGACTGGCCTGTTGGTCTAGTAGTTAGTGACCCTGACTGCTATGCCGGAGGTCGTGGGTTCGATTCCCACCCAGGACAAATGTTTGTGTGATGAGCATGATCATTTTGTTCTGTGTCTGGGTGTAATTTATCTATAATACGTATATATTTAGAAATATATAAGTATTTATATCAGCGGTTTAGTACCCATAACACAAGCTTTCAAGCTTAACTTGGGACCAAATGGCGTTGTGTGAAAAGTTGTGGGAATAAAAAAAAAATAATAAAAAAAAAAAATTGTTTATTTTTTTTCTTTAATTCTTTTCTTTTGTACCTACCTACTTTTATTTATTTACTGTGACGTGCCAAATAAATGCCTTTTCTTTCTTTCTTCTTTCATATCAAAATTTGAGGCTTCATGTTGTATTATTCCATTATTTATTGTTATACTTGCTTGTTAAATATGTATTTATTTGAACATCATTTACCTTTCAATCGTGTCAGATAGACACAATAGAAAGACAATAACAGCGCGGACCACGGTGTCCTCTTGGGGTTTAATGAAATCTGACAATAAACAATTTCATTTCGTTTCATATCAACTTTATTGTAACGGAAAATAGGACGATTTCACAATTAGTAACTACCATTAAGTCACGTAAAGTTTTAGTGAAAAATGAGCTTTACATTTTTAGAAACTTATTCGAACATTCTGAACATAATAATATACAATATTTATCTTTGGTATGATGTAATAAATTTGAAGGGCTACAAGCAAAGAGATTGAAAATAATATACCTATAGGGTGACTGGTAATTAGTGACCGATACTTAAACATGTTATTGTATTCATGATATCAATAAACTTTCCCGAAGAAACTTTTTTTATACGCAATAACTTATAACACAATCAAATTTTAATAACAAAAACTCTGTTTGAAATTCCCGCGCGCGCGCCTGTGATCAAACACTATAGGCACCAATCGGCACGATCTATCAGCCGACAGTCTGACCTCGGGAAGGGCTAATCTACTAGTAGTAGTAGCGCCACACGCTCCCCCGCCACCCGCTCCCGTTTTGCAGTACTGACGTAATTGAATTAATTGAAAGTTAATGAGTATAAAAAACAGTTTCTTTGGGAAAGTTTATTATTAGTTTATATTTAAGATTATAATAATAACGATGTATGGATTGTATTAAAGATGATATGACTAGACAGGGGGTGGTTATTTGGGATGATGGTAAGCAGACGTAGGTAGGTATATGGAAAAGAGGACGTGATGCGTTACATCGAAGGACTGGAACAACTTATACCTGCTGCGGTTTTCCCGTCCAATTATAATTTAGGTGTCTTTAAGGCTAGAGTGAACAGGCTCTTGATAAACTAGTGCGCTTCACCATCACTGATTGCATCACTGCTTACCATCAGGTGGGATTGCAGTCAAGCACCGGTTTATATTATTAAAAAACAACATGCTAAAACCTAAAATAAATTGGGACTATAAAGGCATTATAGAGATGACAATGATACTGTCATACAATTATAAAAACTTATTGTAACACAATTAAACAAAACGAGGACACAAAATAAATAATACTGGTGAATCATAGAAAATATTGGATTTCAATTTAAAAACATTGGATTTTTTTTTATTGGATTTTTTGTAAAAGACAAAT
Organism: Euplexia lucipara; assembly: GCA_921972225.1. Classification (NCBI taxonomy): domain Eukaryota; kingdom Metazoa; phylum Arthropoda; class Insecta; order Lepidoptera; family Noctuidae; genus Euplexia; species Euplexia lucipara. Next base: position 1,603,473 of record OV179166.1, on the reverse strand, counting down.
AAAAAGTACTTACTTATTAAAAAATAAAACACTACTATGAAAAAAAAAATATTTTCAAAGACAGTGTTGCTTTCAGATTTAAGATTACAGACAACATAGTCTGACAAATAATATTTCAATAATTACAAACTATCATTCGCTGTTTTCCCCGAAGCATCCAAACTTCAATCTGCCACTAAAAAAAACAAACGCAAAAGTTCAGTAACACTTTGTACTACCCGGGAATCGAAACCAGGACTTCATGCTTAGCAGTATCGCTTGCGGCCACTAAACCAACTGCTACTAGACAGTAAACTTATCTGGCAATTAAAAAAAATGCCACAATTAAGACCACAATTTGTTGTTCACCCTATGTAGCCCCTTCAGTTTTAATTTGTAGGTTTATACGGTGTAAAGAGTATTATATTCTATTCTATTGCTAGTAGCCTTAATTTCCAACCGTTTTAATGCGTCAATCTTATACTTTGTACTATTCATGATCAAAGTATGCAATACACATAAGATACCAGCTATAAATAATCAGTATAGTCTTCCATAATCGTAGTTTTATATAAGTACAATCCAATCATAAATGAACACCAAAAAGGTAAAGTATCATCCTTTGACTCTTTACGTTTGATTCATGATCGATTATGAGTCACAGGTGACCATAAGCCATTGAATACAATAAAAGTTTCCATTGACTAATCTAAAGACACACAGAATAAATCAAATCAAATCCATTTTTGTAAAACATTGGTACGTCCAGCGCACCTACCCTTAGATGTCAGTCTTGCTGTTGTATATATATGTAACTATACAAGTAATTTAGAGAAAAGATTTGTATTTTGATATGTAACAATTAAACTCAGAAACTAATCAAAATCAAAATCAATCAAAATCAAAAGTCTTTATTCAAACTAGGCTGAGAATCAGCACTTTTTGAACGTCAAAAAAATACATAAAGACAGTCCCCCAAAAACGGCCCACCCTTCGCCACTTCCTAGTGTTTTTGTTGGGAAGAAGAAGTGGCGGAACAAACTCCCCAGCAACACATCTGTCTGATTCGTTTGAAGAACCAGGTATACAAAGAATCTTTACAATGAAATGCTCAATAAATAGCACTAATGTTTATACACATTGTAAAACATTACATTTCAGAATGATTGTCACGTGTTAGCTAGCACACTCCAATATACCGAGATTAAGAGGAAAAAAAGTAAATTCATATTAACATTGAAATCTAAACTCAAGCAAAACAACTACTAAACTGAAAAATAACAGCCTCCAGGTATAAAAGGCGTACCCGCTTACATGTGCAATGCTGGCTTATATTCATAAGGCTGTGACTCTAAATTTAAAATGATAATCTAAGACCATCGAAGTGAAACCAATAAGCAGTTAACTGTTTAACAATAATAAAAAAAAAACCATTGGTAAGCAAGTCGACCAGTCACCTGATGGACTGATTTTGAAAAATCTTTCACCGTTGCCGCGTTGGGAGCTTCACTATCCCCGGCAGACGTAGGATACTTTTTATCCCTGTATTCCCACGGGAGGGAACTAGGAGTGAGACGTCCGCTATAGTTCGATACTTATTTAAGAACACAATAAAAAGATAAAAAAATAACATAAAAACAGGGTGTCAATAAAATATATAGTAACTGACACCATGTCAGGCCTAAATTAATAAAATAGAAACAACAAAAAAGAATATACAAAGTGATCTCAAGGTTGCACCACATCGGAGTCCAGCTCATTGTGAATAATGATGATGGGATTCTTGTAGACAAGGAGATATTAACATTATAGTAGATACTTGGTCCTTCTTCAGTCAGGACCTCAAACTTCTTTAAGTCACCAGTCTTTCCAAGGGGTATCGTGCTACCCAGTTAATAACTTATATAGGTCATAATAGCCACTCATGTTAAAAAATGGAACTCGGTTAGACTGGTAGCAGACCCACCTATCGTTGGGAAAAGGCTACGCAGATGATGATGGTTCAATCTTTCTTCATCACATACAGTTACAGCTTATCCATGGTAGTTAAACATCTGCAATGTAGTTTAACTTTATGGTCATCATCTCTTGAGAATCCTGTGGCTAAGTACTAATAGCCGTACGGGTTCACCTTGCCATGTTCAGTTCGTGGATGGATGAGTATCTATTAGAAATCGAAAACCCGCACTGTATCGTCAAGGCTTGGTCGCCAGGCTGTCATTTGTAGATCCTTAGCAGTCATTACTGGAACCCGAAAGTCTGCCAGACGGTCTTTTCAACGGTTATCGTGTTACTCAGAAACGGCTCTGTGGCAGTCGTATATATGCAGTCACTTCATGTCAAATATTAGTACTGCGTTAGCTACATCCTATAAGACTGGAAGTCAACTCCAAAATAGATAGGAAAAGACTACGGTCACTGAAGGACATCTTCTTCTTTAAGCCCCATAAAACTAGATTGTTTCATAATATTTCCTTCCACATTTCATTATTTATACTCGTAGCGTCGATCACATTTGGGCTCTTTGCACATTTTTCTAGTATGTTCCCCGAAAGGATTCACTCACGTAACTTCCTTTGTTCCATCACGTAGTAAAACGTCACGTAAACACTTCGCATTGTCCAATTAACCTTCACTGATAGTCACATCTGTCTCACCATTAGTCACATTATCACTTTTAACTAGTCAATTACCGCAATCCAGACACAATTAAATTACTATTGTTTGCGGACACCGGTGTCCACGCGGAGCCTAATGAGTTAACAGTCACATTAGTTCTATCACCAATCAAATCAATATTATCTTCATCGTTTTCAGTTGTGTTAACTTCCCTAATTTCAACGTAGTCATCATCACTGAAAAGTCCGTCACTAACAAGTCTTTCTCTAAGAAAGTTGTTGTTCAAATTGGCGAAGATCATTTGATCATTTTCAATGTCCTCATTGCAGCACTTTCGGAAGAATACGTTGATGACTGGTCTTCCATAAATGGTACTTAAAACTGCCACTAAGACTAGTGACACTAGCACGCAGAATGTAAGCACGCGGAGCCACATGGTACCGTTTGGTGACAAAGACTTAAGTGTACTGAGTGTCATTGTTATTTAAAATCGTAATGCTATGATTGTTCTGTTATTGAGTATCGGTTTGTTAGACGTGCGACTTTATTTTGTTGTGGATAATAATTATTGCGGTTTTTTTTACACTGAACTTTATTTGATCTGACTCGAATATAGTTTGCAAATTTATTTTTAAACACAAAAAAGAAACTATTGATTGCCATCTGCTGCAATGCTTACATACTCTTTTGCTTCGTTTGTTTACCTTCATCATACATCTGGTCATAAACTCTCACCGATTAAAAGTAGTAGTAGCACTTAAGGAAGGCACATAATTCTTTGTTTTGTTTATTTTTATTTTTTAATTTCTTTTAGTTGAATTATTTTATTTTGCACTTTTATTTTATTATCGTGCACTTCTGTTGTGCCAAGTATATGCTTTTCTTCCTTCTTCTCTATAATTATTTCACTTGACCTGTCAAACATTCAAAGAGGTTGTCTGTGTCGATGTCAATGTCGGCCCTATCAATCAGCCATCGCTGACGCCGAAATCCTTATTATTTAACGAAGCTTATAAGACACCTTTTAAAAGTTCCCTGTAACAAATGTAATTAAAGCCACGCTTTTTGATCTCCTCTTCTTATCGTGTGTGTTCTGTGTGAGTTTTAATGCCACCCATAGGCCTCGGACTTAGTATCACATGCCGTCGAAAAGTAGTATGAATGTATGTGTGTGTATGTGTATAAGATTAGAATACTTAAAACTAAAAGCTTTATTAACAAGTTCGCCTCATTTACAACCTTATTGTTTTTAATCAAAAGATTGAATTTTATTTAAAATTGTATGAAAAGAAAGAAAGAAAATACTTTATTTGGACGCATAGAACCTAAAACAAAAAAACCAACAATATAGTCTATACTTAATAAAAAAAAAACAAAAGAAGAATAAAAAACTAAAGACAAAAATAATAATAAAAAATAAAAAGACCTGCTCGCCTGCTAGCCTGACTGCTCCTTTGTTCTTGAAGGGTAAGGCAGAGTACCACCAACATTTTGTCATTATATTTAAGTTCCATGTGAAAAGGCTTAAAATAGGGATTGACAATCCATACAACTAATTCAAGGAAAATCTGCAACAAAAACATGAATAAGAAGAAAATCTCTTTAAGAGATATCATTGAATGATTCATTAATTTTCCTCTTGAACTGAGCGACCTTTATTCCGTAATATCTATGAGTTAAGCTGGATTATTTAATATATGTCCTTTCAACAATTTCTCAGAAACAAGATTTATCTGATTAACAGGTAAAAGTTTTTAGGAAGTAAGTAATAGCTAGCTAAATCTGGAGTAGATTACATTGGTTACATAAGATTTCTTAGAAAAATTGTACTAATCTTAGATGTCTCGTGTAAACATTCGGAACAACTTTCGTAACGTTTGACTTAATAATCTATAATGATTTTATTCGCTTATTTAGTCACTAAATTATTTTTATAAGGGTGTGTCTGTGTGTATGGGAACACACACACACACTGAAACACTTATAAAATTGTTCTTATTTTCTGACGACTCTTTTTGTTAATAATCTATTTGTATGTTTGACTGGCCTGTTGGTCTAGTAGTTAGTGACCCTGACTGCTATGCCGGAGGTCGTGGGTTCGATTCCCACCCAGGACAAATGTTTGTGCGATGAGCACGATCATTTTTCTGTGTCTGGGTGTAATTTACCTATATATAATTTTGTATATATTTAGAAGTATTTTTATCAGCTGTTTAGTACCCATAACACAAGCTCTTAGCTTAGCTTGGGCCTAGATGGCGTAGTGTGAAAAGTTGTGGAATATTTATTTATTTATTATTTTTTTATGTTAATAATGTAAAGGCAGATCAATACAAAACTAGCTGTATGATAGTTAATCGTTCATTACTATAAACTGACAACAAAGATACGCAATAGTTCTGCTGAATTGTTCTGTATAGGAATCGAACATACGACACGGGTGGAGACTAAACCATTGTGTCAACCATCAGTTAATCAGTCACCTTAACCGCTAAACCATCACGACTGGTACTTCTGGCCTTTGCCTACATGTACATAACATTGTATAATTGACTAACAAAAAATCGCAGCGACTAATCGCAATTAGTCGCCCGTCTACCAAATCTATTGACGTCTTCAATATCGGGTTCGGAATAAATGAAGCATGGTTTGTACCATTTGTATTCACCATGCGGCCGTCCGCCATATTTCAAACGTGTCTGCTTACACCCAATGCATATTAATGGCTTGATGATAAAAGTGTGAGCTGTTGTTTATACGGAAGGGGAAAGGGTACGAGGAAGATATATTTTGTATACTCTTCACAGTTCCGGGTGTTGAAATTTGTTTTTTGTTCACATATACAATACTAGCCAGTCACGCGATTTTACCTGCGTAGTTTACGTTCCTGCGCGAATACAGGAATGAAAAGTAGCCTATGTCACCCGGGGATAATGTAGCTTCCCAACAGTGAAAGAACTTTCCAAATCGGTCCAGTAGTTTCGGAGCCTATTCAATGCAAGCAAACAATCAAACATTTCCTCTTTATATATTAGTATAGATATTAGTATAGATACAAATAGATTCATGTTCAATTGGGAAAATTCGACAGTTTGGTGTAGCTTGATGTGCTGGCGTCTATTCACCATAAAACTTGGTAAATAATAACTTAAACATAACTAGCGTAATGTGAGCCTTCTGCTCAATACTTCATCACTTGGCTCAGCATAAAAAAAATTGCACAAAAAATCTTTTATAGGTAAGTAAGGAGATCCAAGTTTGTCGTTTTTGGACACACAGCTAGTTGAATGGACACACGGCTAGTTGAATTAAATAATAAATATTCCACAACTTTTTCACACAACGCCATCTAGTCCCAAGCTAAGCTATGAGCTTGTGTTATGGGTACTAAACAGCTGATAAACATACTTATATATTTCTAAATACATACATATTATAGATAAATTACACCCAGACACAGAACAAATGATCGTGCTCATCACACAAACATTTGTCCTGGGTGGGAATCGAACCCAAGACCTCCGGCATAGCAGTCAGGGTCACTAACTACTAGACCAACAGGCCAGTCATTAGGAAAACACTAACTATATTAACAGTTTGTAGGAAATAGGAAGAGTAAATAAAACAAAATTCTCGGAAACCGATGTCAGTGACATGCGGGTTCCGTTCAAACAGACACGACACACAATGAACGCTAAACAATGGGCTACATGACAAAATTTTATTTTTTAGTCTCTCATCTAGATTACAAGAAAATATTCGACACATATTTCTTCTTTTCTCACTTAATTAAAAAACAAAAGATGGCAAAAGACCGGACGGTATGTCTTTATTCCCTTGGAAGATGGGTAGGCCTTTAGTGTGGGATGCTACTTGTGTCGATACTCTTGCGCCATCCCATCTTCCTGGGTCAACATGCTGTGCTGGTGCTGCTGCTGCGGCTGCTGAGAACCTCAAGCGGCGTAAATATAGTAACCTTGTTAGTAGTTATACTTTCGAGCCGTTTGGGGTTGAAACTCTTGGGCCGTGGGGTCCGAGTGCTCGTCTTCTGTTCAAAGACATCTCCAAACGTTTGGTTGACGCTTCCCGTGACCCAAGGGCTGGCCTCTACTTTGGCCAGAGGCTAAGCATTGCCATTCAACGTGGCAATGCAGCCAGTCTTTTGGGCACTTTACCAGCTGGCAGCGATGCAGAGGAATTTTTTGATGCTTTGTAAATATTTTTTGTTAGGTTCAGTTATTGTTTTTTTTTTAGTTTTTGTATAACATTACATATTAGTCATATTCCGCATGAGTATTAAAAAATAACAGCAATACATAGAGTCAAAATGTCGCATGACGTAACTAGCCAGTACGCCAGTACAGTTTATACTAGATAATGACGTTACAAGCTCCCTCTCCTCAACTTTAATGCGCTTAATCTAAGCAGTTTTCCAACAATTTGAAAAAGAAGAAATATGTACCGTTTATTTTCTTGTTATCTGGAAGAGGAACTAAGAACTAAAAAAACTTTTTTACAAAAAATAAAACCGACTTCAAACATAACACTAAATGGTGTAAAACAACTCTAAATTAGGAAGTCTGTGGCTTTGGTACTTTTGTCTTATTCTTGATGGGCCACCGACTTCCGAATTTAGAGTTATTTTACACTGTTTAGTGTTATTTTTGAAGTCGGTTTTATTTTTTGTAAAAAAGTTTTTTATTTTTCCATTTTTAGTTGTTGTTTCCATACAAACATTTGCCATGAATTCATTTTATATTGTTAATTGTTAACAATACATATCATTATAATAGGGTTATCCACCTAACCCTAATAAATGAAACTTAACATACCCGACTGTCGAAATCTAGGTATATTGAACACATTGGCCTACCCCTCTGAGCATACAAGCTTGATGATACGTCATGATATTGTATAAACAATAAACATCCAAGCGATTCCAGCAATCACGATAGATTTGCCGTCTATTTTTGAAGAGTTCCGTTATATATCTCCGAAGATCAGCACCAGATCTTCACCAAATTAAAATGGGACCACCTCAGGAGTCTACTCTTTCAAACAAAAAAAGAATTTCGAGAATCGGTCCACAAAAAGCGGAGAAATCAGTTAACATACATAAAAAAAAAAAATACATACACACGAACATAGAACCTCCTCCTTTTCTTGTCGGTTAATCAATAGAAATACAATGACAGCGCGAACGCCGTCACCAGCGTGCACGCTTTCATTGTATTTCTATTGTGTCCAAGATTGTGTCTCTAATTGACACGATTGAAAGGTTAAATTGGTAAAAGATTTTTTGAAATCGGTTAAGTAGATCCGGAGATTACCCCTTGTGAATTTGTAACGTTACAAATCAAACTACTTACCTCCTTATAATAATTCTTTGTTTGTAATTACAAGTTGATACTACCTTATAATTTGGACGCAAAACTCGTAAATTCGACTGCAGCCAGAGAGGCGCACCCAAGCGCGGTTTCACCGTCGTGGGCACTGTGGGCATGCCCACAACCTTAATTGAGGTCAGAAAAAACAGACTAAATCAGTACACAAACATTTGCCTAGGGTGGGAATGAAACCCACGACCTCCAGCATAGCAGTCAGGGCCACTCTGGTCACTAGATCAACAGTTCAATGAAACTCGATTGGGAGTTTTATTATTACCTCCTACTACTACTACTTCAAATACAAGTTACCAACTCTAGTATTGTGTGTAACATAGAGACACGCAGAACAGTAGTTAAGTTTAAAATAATGAATTTTGTATCTTTAAAAATCAATGCATTTCAGTAAGGTAGTTAGGTTAGGTAGTTAGGTTAGCTATAGAGTAAGTATGGTAAGTTAGGTTAGGTTATACGTATACATATATGTTGTTATTCTATGTCTATCGAACACAAAAGGTTTAAACAGCACATTAGAGACTCGCTAAATAAAAATTTGGATTAGTTAGTTATTATCTTATTAAATTGTATATCTCTAATACAAAAAAATCTCCTGTCACAGGGATTTTTACCAAACTCCTCCGAAAAGGCTTGACCGATACTTATGACATTTCAATAATTTCAAAGTCGCATGTGTTTCCAGACACACCTTTGTCGGCTGTCACCCAGGAGGCCAAGTCCGTACAGACGCCCTTTTCCAAACCCATCTGAGGTGGAGTGCTAATACTTTTCGGATCTCGCTTCACTCGATTATATATTAAATATGTACTTGAACTTATTTTTAGAGAAAACATCGCGCGGTTATTGTTAAAAAAAACAACACACCGTTCGTCACTGCGAGACAGTCGCGACGACTGTCTGAATGCCACGCACAGCATAAATCTTAGACATAAAGATTTACTTATTGTACCCACGACCAGTCTCCAAAAAATTGGTAATTCATTTAAGTGCCAAAGTATACGTTTCTACAACAAACTCCCAAGCCATGTGAAAGAATTAAGCATCAATAAATTTAAGGCATTTATAAAGTAGAAACTCTGTCAAAAAGGTTTCTATAAAGTTAAAGACTACTTGGACAACAAAAAAGCTTGGGGCTAAGCTGCTCCAATGTAACCCCAAGCACTAAACTATTAGAATCTTAATAATTGATGTTGAACTAAATTGACATAAGTTATGACATTATGTAAATACCATTTATAATATAAATATCTCTGTGAATGTGAGTAGATAAAATACATGAGTCCGTAACAGTCTGGCCGTTTTGAGTACTTTTACGTGGCCTACGTAAATGACCGGCAGATAGCGTCGTGTGGTGGGTCGTCGAGCTCCCTAAAATAGGTTTGAGCTACACGATGACTGAAGCATGCATGCCGTCAGTCGGGACAGACCTTTCCAGACTTTGCCCTGCATCGTGAGACTCACATAATACATGAATACAATCTTATGTCTGGACTTTAAAAGAGACTATGACCCCTGAGTTTCTTTCGGCATTTCTTCTCAGGGATTAGTCACTTTGGAAATGCCATTTAGTTTAAAAAAATAACATGTAAAAGTATCTGGGAAGACCTACTTACAGAAATAAATATAATTTCATTTCATCATTTCATTTCACATGCAGCCGAGATCGAGGCGCGTAGGTATAACTCGCGCTTCGTCCGTTTGTATGAAGTTGGAATACTGTATGATAATATTACCGTGCTATTGTCGACTGAAGAAACGTCACATTCCTTCCGTTCGTATTGTTGTACTCGAAACAAAAGAAATATTTCTACAGTCTGTCATTTTTTCGATTCTTGTGTCGGTAGACTAAATCTGATTCTATGGTGATTATGTTACTACTGGCAACACACACAATTCTGCAGTGGCGTAAATATTCCGCTCTGCTTGTGGCTCGCAGCACGCATGCGGGTTTGGGCAGAGAGCACATTGGTCTGTCCCGCACGCAGGTGCAAACACGCATGACAATAAAAAGGCCATTCTAGGCTGGTATTATTATTTTGAATCACGCTCTCGATTGACTCCCCCGATGCACACCAACGCCCCCAAGTGATAATCGTACACAATACGTAAGCTGTTTACCCATTGCCTTAATTCAGTATCATTTGGTCCAAAATCCGGCCATATCTGGCTGTCAGCCAACTACTATAATGACTGACAACCGTATCACATCGATTGTCAGTTGGCAACGTATTTTGTAATGTAACAATATGCGTCCAAGAGCACAACGGAGGATACTTGCATCATGAACATTTATTTATTTATTTAGAACCTTACTAACATCTATCTTATTAGGCTAACCTAATGCGATGGAGTAGCTATTTTTAACCCCCGACGCAAAAAGAGGGGTGTTATAAGTTTCACCGCTATGTGTGTGTGTCTGTCTGTCTGTCTGTCTGTCTGTCTGTCTGTCTGTCTGTCTGTCTGTCTGTCTGTCTGTCTGTCTGTCTGTGGCACCGTAGCGCCCAAACGGGTGAACCGATTTAGATGCGGTTTTTTTTATTTGAAAGCAGGGTTTCTTGCGATGGTTCTTAGACATAATTCATCAAAATCGGTTCAGCCGTTTCAAGGTTATCAGCTCTTTTGTGTTAGCTACCGTGGCTATTTTAGACGTCTATGGGTATTAACTTTACTTACAAACATATGTGTGTCTTAAAATTTCAAACACCCATGTGTGTAATATTAATAGGCAACATTGTAGTGTATTTGGTCTGATGCAGCCAGGATATCTAGCAGACTAATACACTCTTGGGAAAATAACAGCAGATATGGCGTGTTTGGATTCATTTTAACCTGCATTTGATTCTGCACACAATGCACTGATGGCCACTGGGTGAGCTGATGCTGCAGCCAGGCTGTCCAGCACACCAGTAGGTAGACTCTTGACAAAATAATAGCAGATGTGTGATGTTTGGATTCATTTCAACCAGCATTTGATTCTGCACACAATGCCCTGGTGGCAACAGGATGAGCTGATGCTGCAGCCAGGTTATCCAGCACACCAGTAGGTAGACTCTTGAAAAAATAATGGCAGATATGTCGGGTTTGGATTCATTTCAACCAGCATTTGATTCTAAACACAATGCACTGATGGCAACAGGGTGAGCTGATGCTGCAGCCAAGCTATCCAGCACACCAATAGGTAGACTCTTGACAAAATATTAGCAGATATGTCGTGTTTGGATTCGTTTTAACCAGCATTTGACTCTACATACATTGCTCTGAAAAATTCTCATAACTGTAGACTCTATAAAACAAAATTAATGCGTTTAAAAATTATAAAATAAAAATTAAATTAAAAATTTAAAAAACCCCCACCGCAAAAAAGTAAAACATTTAAAAAGTTAAAAATAACACTTTAGCCATGAAATTTTACGTAACGTCGGGGTACCGTTAAAATAAGTACCTTCATACCTACAAGAACTAGGAACATTCTTTACTTAAGCGGTACCCCGACGTGAAGTAAAATTTCATGGCTAAAGTGTTATTTTTAACTTTTTAAATGTTTTACTTTTTTGCGGTGGGGGTTTTTTAAATTTTTAATTTAATTTTACATTTCAGCTTTTATACAGGGTTATTTATAAAGCACCAACAACCTCGCATGAGTAGATTACTAACATCATAAACAACAACATTATTGTTTTATGACTTTTTCGAAAACAGACAAAAAAAATCAACTCTCCATACAAAACTCGGTCAACTGTTTGGATAATGTATGGAGAGTTGTTTTTTTTTTGTCTGTTTTCGAAAAGTCGTAGAACAAATGTTGTTGTTTATGATGGTGCTATTATTGATCGAAGTTATGATGTTAGTAATCTACCCCTGCGAGGTTGTTGGTGTTTTACAAATAACCCTGTAATATTATTATTATTAATCATTCTACAAATGGCATAACTTTAACTAACATTCTCCTAACATATTATTGAATACACCTCCCTTGCGAAGTCGTTTAACGGACAGTGGAACAAATCGATACGATCGGCTACCGCGTTGATTGTGCTTACAGAAGAGTCTTGATATGTAATAAATGGTCACCCATCCACGGAGCAACCAAATAAACCAAAACAAACAAAGGTGAGGGTATTATTATTAAGCCATAAGCTTGTCCATCCATTTAAGTAGGTACATAATTAAGAAACCGTAAACACGAAACTGTGAGGTGCAAAATAAAACGCACAACTAGATCTACAAAACACCATTTTTATACATTCCAACAGTATCATCGATCCATTTCTGGTGCTTCATCAGTGAGGTGTAGTGGACGTCTTTTGTGAAACAGATGCCTCTATCAGCTGGATCTCCGTAGAAAACACCGGTAAGACACCAGCGATCAGCTTGACGCGATGCGAAGATACCGCCATAGCTTGGGCAGAACGCTACTTCTGGAATAACAGTAAAAATGGTGTTGGAGACTGACTGACTACCACTCCCGACCCGTGGTACAACTGCGATGTCCAACTGGTTAAACTACGGAGAAGTAAATTTACCCATGGTTCAACTGGTTGTTCTATGGGGAAATATCTTTATCAATGGTTCAACTCGAGTAAGTTGTTCTTTCCTTGGTCCAACTAGTTGTACTTCTGGGAATTGAATGTATCTATGGAACAACTACTGGTAATAAACAGGAAAAGGTTATCTATCAATGCTGAAGTGCCATAACAGCGAAGAAATTTAAAAAGCGTAGACGACGGAGCCCCGCTACACGGGGCTCCTATTTCTGTCTGCAGGGTTTAAAGGAACCTAACTTACCTAACGTCGGGATGCCCCAAGTCCTGTGTTTTAGACGTTCATTTGTTTTACATGATCATCCTATACCCGTGGTCCAACCAGTTGGACATAATTCCACCGTTGTACCACGGGTCATAATCATAAATATCAGAAAAAAGGGCTTATTCCCAACGGCCCCCACTAAAACTGCCACCACTGGTGGTCGTTGGGATAAAATTTTACTTTTGTTCCCAACCGCCACCACTGGGGGCGGTTGGGAACAAATAAATAAATAAAACTTGAATTATTTTATTGAATTTATTATTGTAGTATTTATTTGGTATGCAACTCATATAATTTAAGACATGATAAAATACGGACTTCATTATCCTTTCCTGTTCAAGTGGCGACTCGTATCAATGGTTTTAGGGGACAATACGAATAATGGGAACGTCATAGTAACAATTACGCTAAGTGCGGTTCTAATAACATTATGCTGTGATTTACAACTGCAAACTCAAACCTTAACCCCGAGTACTTTGCTTTTGTTATACCAATCGGTTATCCATTTTTGTGGTCTTATTTTGTAGAAGTAGAACAAAAGAAATTTGAAATGTTGGACCCAGGTGTTTTATTACCTCTTCTAATGCTTGCCGACTAATTGTTTATTCCTAAATATATTCATAATACATAAATATTTACAACTAAGAATATATGTAAATAATAGAACTAATGCAGTTATACATATCGGGCTGTTTACCGGGCATCCTGTCAGATTTCGGTGGAGCAAGTACTTCCTCAGGGAATATACATTTGAATTTTATTCAAATAAATGGTGGTGTTGTTTTACTTCATGCTTGGCATATATTACTAAGCGCAAGCATAAAAGTGGGCTTATTATGTGCGAGTGTGTGGCAAGAAAGAAAAATAATTGCAAAGGAGTCATCAAAATCAAAGTAAAAACCCTACCACCCCTGTATAGCTTGGTACCAGAAAATTTAATAGGTGGAACAGCTACTTCCAAGCCGCCATGAAGACCACCAGACTAGTATTACCATCAGCTAAACTCAAAGGTTGCTACACACATTAAGAAAAAAGCATATGGGACAAAGCCCGCGAATTCAACTTGATCGCTGGGGATATACAAAAGCGCCGAGAAGTAGCTTTAACAGCAGCTTTGTTCTAACTCCCACCAATGATGGCAGTTTGGTGGTGGTCGATGAAAATAAAATTAAAAGTTTTATTATGTCTCATCGACCGCCACTGGGGGCGGTTGGTAACAAATATAAAATTTTGTTCCGACGACCACCAGTGGTGGCAGTTTTAGTGGTGGCCGTTGGGAATAAGCCATTATTTATTTATTTGTTCCCAACCGCCCCCAGTGGTGGCGGTTGGGAACAAAAGTAAAATTTTATCCCAACGACCACCAGTGGTGGCAGTTTTAGTGGTGGCCGTTGGGAATAAGCCGAAAAAAGTGTTGAACCATGGGTAAATTTACTTCTCCGTAGTACAACCAGTTGGAAATTGCAGTTGTACCACGGGTCGGTCACTCTGACTGCAAGCATCTTTCTTACTTACAAAAAAAGGAGAAGGGTCATAATTCAGTTGTATTATTTACGTGTGTGTCAACTCATAACTCCATCGTTTATCGCGACTTCATAAACCATCACAGTTTTTGAAGCAATTGAGAATTGTCCCCATATATTTCTAAATATAGGGTGACTGGTAATTAGTAACCGATACTTATACACGTGATTGAGTACTCATGAATACGAATAACTTTCCCAAAGGATTTTTTTTTACCCTATATATACTTTATTATAGATAAATTACACCCAGGCACAGAGCAAATGATCGTGCTCATCTCAAAGACATTTGTCTTGGGTGGGAATTGAACCGACCACATCCACATCCAGTCAAGACCACCTACCACTAGACCAATATGAATGGAAGTGGAATTAGAAGAAAAGTAAAATAATCATTGAATTACCATTTCCATATGTAGCGCAAAATACATCTTCGTCTTTGTCGAAGCACTGTTCACCTTTTTGTTTGTTGAAAAATATTGGAACCAGAGCTCCATCCAATCCCCACGCTGTGGTCTGCAAAATCACAATTAAGATCATTAGACATAGGAACGGAGACTTGATCACCACGTGAACGTTGAGGTAGGTAATCCAGCTCTTGGCGCGGCATACGCTGGCGTGTGCCGCTTGGGAGGAGCCGCGCCGTGCCCTCGTCTCTGTAGTAGGCAGTGACTTGTCGCTGCCGGCCGTGGTCGAGAGGATGGTCGGCAGCGTCGAGTCCTGGGACGCGGTGGTGTCCTTCTGCGAAACAGTCATCTCGCAGAAGGAGGCTGCGGAAAGGGAGAGGGAGATTACCTCCACTCACCCTGCCCGCAGCAGACGCACCGGGCGCAGGCGGAGGGCGGACAACGTCCTCTTCCAGCCCCCCTGAATGGGTTCAGGGCGACGGACGCGGGGATGTCCGCCGCCTCCACGTACATGGACCCGAGGTGGCGGCGCGTCGTGTTTTTGCGCACCCCTCTTAGACGTCGCGAGGGGAGTCTAACACATCACTCCCCACGCTGACTTGGCGAGGCCCGCGGGGCCGGCACCAGTCGGGGGTCGCGGAAGTATCTTCTGTTCCGTTGACCCCCAGCGCAGGTGTGAGAAGGAACACAGGGTGGTTTTGAGTCAGTAAGAGTCTGACAGACCCCTCCACCCAGGGGACATAAAAAAAAGGTAATCCAGCTTCTCGACAACACGGGTCTAGTGAGAAGACTCAAAAGGACTAAACCGATCGAGTTAGTGTAATCATAAGACGTGTTAGTAATATGTAGTGTCAGGGTCAGTGTTACGTGCAACAGTGTATTATGTATTAATATCCAGAAAACACGGTCGAGTTTATACTGTAAAAAGACTTTATTTTAACTCCAAAACCTCCACCCATTACCATCATAGAGTCCCTGTCTGCTGTCACGTGACATACTGACCACATACTAATATAAGGGCCGATACACAACACAGTGCTACAAACATTAGGCACATGAACGAAGTGCATTTCCATAACAGACTCTAAGACTCTAAGATTTTAATTTCTCAGTTGTTTTTTTTTTATATTTTAGGTCAAAGTAAAATTACTTATTAGTCTGTAGACTAAATCTTAATTAAGTAAAGTATTTATAAAAAAAACAGTCATAGACTTTAATAATAGCAGCCGCACAGTTCGATCGAAGGTTAAGCTACGCTTTCGGAAGTCGGTACGTGGAGGGGTGACCATTAATTACATATATATAATCTTGTCTGGAATTGTCACCTATTCAGTGTTAAGGGGTTTGGTAAGGACCCCTCTTCGTCTCAGAAATCTTGTTAAGCCGTTAGGTCTTGACTATCGTTTGTAGATATTTGACAGTCGTCATAAGTAATCAGAAACCTGAAAATCTGACAAGCAGTCTTACCAATGGGAAATGGGAAACCCAGTTGGGAGGTCATCGAGGTAGACAAAAGGAAATGAAAAACACAGAAAATTAAGGCTATAATCTCCAAAGGGTTACGTAGAGATGTACCCACCCATGTGATAGTAATGTGGCTGGCTTGTTAATATATGGGTATCCCATATATTAACAAGCCAGCCACATTACCACCAGACTCTGGGCTGAGCAATTCCAGATGGAAAACTAAACTTACTCAGGAATGGAAAACGTGCAAAGGTGTAGCTAAAATACCTACACGGCATGGAGATATATCATTATTATCCTAGACACTAACTTTTGTCTCGAAAAAAATATGTAGAAAATTTGTTTTCCTAAACATTTTTCAAATGTAGCGTTATCTTTGATGACGAGCTTTAGCTCATGTCATCAAAGCTAGCGCTAAAGAAGATCGCGCATCGAATCAGTTTATTTTTAATACTAGCACACGTCCCGCGGTCTCACCCGCGTTAGTCCCGTTCCCGTGGGATATAGGGATAAAAGGTAGCCTATGTGTTAACCCAGGATGTCAGCTAACTTTACACCAAATTTTATTAAAATCCATTCAGTAGTTTTTACGTGAAAGAGTAACGAACATCCATCCATCCATTCTCACAAACTTTCGCGTTTATAATATTAGTAGGATAGGCAGCTAGTAGGTATTATATAATCCATAACATAATTATTATCATTTCACTTTACATGCGGTATTTAAAATGCAATAAAACTTGGCTGGCAGCCATTTTGTTATCCCGGTATAAATGTGTTTTGACTCATTTGCGATTCTTGCCGCGTGTGATAAAATTAATTATTTTGACCACTGCTTTGGGTTTTAATGCCGTCATAGCTTAAATTTTGTGGAGTCGGAAATATAATAAAGTAGTTTTTATCTAGTTTATGTGCCTGTAACGGAGAGTGTAATTATTTTGGTGCAAATTTAATTAGAATAAGTTTAATTTGAATTTTGATACTTAGTTGTTAGTGTAAACATACGATTGCTTTTTGTTCTAGTGCTCGCAACAGCGTCTGCCGAGTATGAGATCTTGGTTTCGATACCTGGGTCCCAGGGTTATTGGATTTTTCCTAAGGAAATTTCTCAGTAGCAGCTCAATGGCCCGGAAATAGCCCGATGGCTAAGGCGTTGGACTTGCGATCGAGAGGTTGTGAATTCGGTCCCCACAAATTTTATTGCACTATATACGTGAACCCACCTCAGACACAAGCATATTATCTTACTAATATTATAAACGCGAAAGTTTGTGAGGATGGAAGGATGGACGGATGGATGGATGTTTGTTACTCTTTCACTTAAAAACTACTGAATGGATTTTAATAAAATTGGGTATGGAGTTAGCTGACACCCTGGATTAACACAAAGGCTTTTTATCCCTGTATTCCCAGGGGATCGGGACCTACGCGAGTGAGACCGCGGGACATTTTCTAGTTTAGCATATTTGTTCAACAACCCACATTGGTAGTAAGCAATATAAACCAAATAGGTTCGGTACTTACGACATGGTACTTAAAATAGCTGGCAAAGTATGGGGGTACAATAGCTACCCTTCAGCTTAACCTTCTTTTTCATTCGGGTGCTGCTTGTGGTGACTGGTCGTCTTGCTGACCTTGGTTTTGTTATTGTTTAACTAGTAACTATTTTTTTTATTTAGCTCCGATGGTCCTAGTCTATCATTCAACATTTTTAATGCCATATACCTATTCGTGTAATCCAGTTCTGTACATGTAAGCGGGCACGCTCTTTTTACTTGTAGATATTATTATTTATTTATGTAATACTTCAAGCACACTAATGTACAGAGGCGGACTTAATGCCATAGGCATTGTCAACCTTTAGGTGATGCAGAGAAAAACAGTGGTAACGGTGGTAGTGGTATCTAGTGCTATTTATACAGTTAGTTATAAATTTTTTTGCTTGAGTTTAGTTTTCAACGTCGGTAGGTACCTACAGCTATTCTTATTACTACTATCTTGTATATCGGTGTGTGCTAGCTAACATGTAGCAAATTATTTAATTGAAATGATTATGTTAATTAATTACCAATGCTGTTTAAACTTTTCTTCTAACATACCAGACAGACGTGTTGCTGAAGAGTTTGTTCCGCCACTTCTTCTTCCCAGCAAAAACACTAGGAAGTGGCGAAGTAATTTTTGACGTTCAGAAAGTGCTGTTCCTCAGCCTATTTTAAATAAATGAATTTTGATTTTGATTTCATACCATCGAGTTGGCAAAGTAGCTTGCGGCTTGCGGCCCACGTTATAGTAAGCAGTTACCATAGCCTATAGACATATACAACATCACCCACGCATTGCCGACCCTATGAAAGCCCTTTCATCCTTTGAAGAACCTCATGCTGCATTATTCACCTTTCAGGGAATACAGCCGTGATATTATATTTTTGGGATATGAGGAACAAAATGTAGCTCCTCATTCACCTAAAAAATCATGGATCCTTCTCACAGACGGGAGTCGTGTCTAGTGTGCTACCAACAAATGCCCGACGCGATGGTTACGGCCGGATTCTTCTATACGTTGAATCACGCGTTCATTTCGTTCGCCATTTACCAACAATTTTTCGGTGACCGGGCGCCACTTTTAGACTTCCTATTACATGTTAATTTCTTGATTGTAGGCCTATTTAAATTATTGTATTGAGTATAATATATAATCTATGGCGCTTTTAGTTTGTATGTGGCGAGATATCTGTCGCTACATTTTTAACTTACCGCAGATTCTTCAAGGCTGTTCTGCTGATGAATGCAGGCCGATAATATGTTCTTCTTCAACTCAACTGCATCCTCCAATACAATGAGAGCTAAGGCGTTGGTCGCTCTTCCTTCCTCTCCAACCGTGAAGTTTGGGTGTATAACTATTGAATTGACCTGCAAAGAAAACGATATTACTCATCATCATCATCATTTCAGACAAAAGACTCACAATCACTGGATTGTGAAGGCCAGAAACTCAGACAGGTTAGACCGTCCGATTACCAATCTAAATAGTAGACAGGCAAAATATCGTGAAATTCTTACCTTTACTACTTTCTCACTGCCACCAAAAGACTGCAGGTTCACCTTCCCAAGAAAGACCAACATGCTGTCAGGGTCCAAGGTCTTGTTGGCAACGAATGGACACATCACACATTCGACATTATTGGAGACACATCTGGCATCTGAAATAGAATGTTTAATCAAAAAACAATAAAGAAAAGCAAGCAAGCTTGAGCGAACTTCCCGACATATATTGACGGTTGCGGTAGTATCGTCCGTTCCCGTGACCCCCAGCGCAGCTGTGAGACGGGGCGGATTTTTCACCCCGCACCAAAAAAAAAGGGGCGAAAGCGAAGGGCAGGCATTACAAGGGACTATCTTATGAAGTTTTAACGTTCAAAAAGTGCTGATCCTCAACCTCATTTGGATAAATTATTATTATGCAGTAGCTCAGGGATAGACTGCTGCGCTGCGAGTCGCGACTTCGAGTCAAGTATGGAACAAATATTTTTATGTTCTAGAGGGCCTACTTGTTCCGGGTTTGGATGTTTGTGTATGTGTTTTCACATTTTTCCACCCACGATACCAGAAACGTTTTTAAAAACGATGAAGATGAATTGACAAACTTTAACATTTACAAGTAGCGTCTGCTATTTCTAGCTCCATAACTGACATTGAGACATGAGAGTCAATTAAATATTTTCGAACGTATAAAATTAGTTCAACATTCTCCAAAAATCAAAATATAAGTCTATCAAAGGGAACCTTAATTAGCTAATGCATCCAATTTAGTCGCGGAGTTCAATCGAGCCATATTTAGAAGACGCTTCTCGACTATAGGTACATTTACTTTTCTTTCCTTTAATACAGAGGAACACGGAAATGTCATTAGAAGGCAAACGCTGCAAAACGGAAGGAGGTCTGTAATCAAATTAGTGCCTCGTCTCGTCTCTCCTCGCCTCGCCTTGTTCGGGAGACGGTGGAGAAAAAATATAAAAATGCAAGAGGTGGGTAGATAGGGTTAAACATTTCGAATTTTGATGACGACGCTTTTCTTTTTGGTTACGAGTACCTATGTTTGAGGCGTCAAATGTGTATAGCAAAGAACGTTTTAATGTTTAAATAATAATATGTACTTAATGTTAACATGAATAAGTACAAACACCAGCACATCAAGTTACCCCAATGTGTCAAATTTTCCCAATTGAATATGAACCTTATTCTGTTTGCCGTAAAGTTGAAAAACGATCAAAGAAATATCATTGTTTTTACCGATTTAAAGATGAGATATTGCCAGATAATGTCGAATGCAGAATCTATACATTTCTTTTCTTCAACCTTTGCATTGTCGTGCTTAAAACAAAAAAATTAATGAATTTGAAAAGAAATGTTCTGTCATTTTAACGATTCTTCTGTAAATAAAATCCATTTCAACGGTGGTCATAGTACACAGGATAATATGATCTATCGCCATGCCAAACATTACGATCCTGTATCCCCGTTCTGAAATTTAGTAGCCGGGTAATTTCATACCTGTCACAATAACCTTCTCAGAGAGCAACACGCCGTCACAGGAGTAACTGAACTGGCCCTCCTCTGGATTGCTACTGGTGACAAAGATAGATGCTATCCACGGGAAAACTGTCTTCGTGAACTCCTGGCAGCGCTGGTCTCCGTGGCAGACGGGATCCGGCTGTAAAAGATGATCATTGATTAGGTAGAAACTCTACGGTCCGAGTGCTGATAGCAATTTTAAAGAAATTTCAAGACGCTTAGTTCACTTCGGGTGATCCAAGGGCTGGCTTTTACTTTGATCAAAGGATAAGCATTGCCATACAACGTGGCAAAGCCACCAGGCTTTTGCGTACAAACAAAAGACTGCGACACTGTGGGCAGCGATGAGTTTTTCGACGCCATATTTTAGCTTTAGTTTGTTTTCTAGTGTATATATAGAGTTATTTTTTTAATAACAATAGGTAGAAGGCAAAAAGTTGAAGGAGAAAATTTTCTATTTTTTTCGGAATGACCGTAATAAAATTTATTAATCCATAATTTTTTTATGGTCCATAATACTCCTTAAAAGTAGTGATTGTATGCTTGTGAATGATATTGAGTGGGACACGGTCCTGAATGCCCCTCGACCCTGTTTTAAGTGCAATCAAACGGGGTCAATAGAAACAAAACTTTGAGAAGGATATTCACTAAGTTAATCTAAGTTAAAAGTTGCATGATAATAAATAATTTTTTTTTTTTTAGATAATATTTTTTTTTTTTAAAAGTGATGATACTTACTATGATTCTAATGCTTTCAAACTTTGAGATGAATAGTTTCTACACCTTGTTAAACAGGGTAAGTAGGAACGCAGGGGTAATTATAGACAAAACTTTAAATAAAGGACTTTACTAAGTTAGGTACTAAGTTAATTCGAAATGGTTTGTGAGTGAAAGTTTACATAATCCTAAAAGTTAATTGTGTGTAAAAAAACTGTCAATCTTAATTAGAAATATTTGTATGGCTCAGGGCAAAATATAAAAATAACTACGTTACTTTAACAACTTACACTCTGTGGTTAACTGACCTATATTTACAAATAAAATATTCTGATTATGATTCTGAACTTTTTGCTAATCCATTCTATGTTTGAAAAAGTATTGCGCGCTCAAATTAAAAAGTAATCATTCAAATATTACACAACAGCCATTTTGGATTCGCGTTTAATTAGGTGTACCTAATATCAATAAATTATGTGTAATGGTTGGTTATTATCAGTATCTAACGACCGATTAAAAACAAACAACGGAACGTTGGATTTTAAACTACGATTTAATTGGTCAAAACTATTTTCATAATATTGTTAGGTACTGTTAAATATGAATTGTGTGAGTAAAGATTAAACTGTTGCTTGCTGCAATAGTTGCTCCGAGCTTGTGTATATGAACCTACCTAAATGTAATCGCAGCCAAGATGGATTACAAATAAAGATGGGTAATCACCCGGGTTAAAACCCAGTTTTGGGTTAAAACCCAGTTATCACCAGTTTCATTCCACTTACTGGGTGGTTTGGCAGGGTGAAAACAAAATGTTTCTGATTCTTGAAAATATTTCTTGAAAATATTTCTGGTTAAAACCCAAATCACCCAGTTTTAACTCGAATGGAAAGATTGGGTTTTAATCCACTACCCATTTCTAGTTACAATGATTATTTATTAAAAATAATAAAAAACATGAGAGGTGTCAAGGGACACCCTAATGGAACGGAGTTATATAGGTAGTTAAATTATTTGTTATGTAAAAAACCTGTATACACACTGTTCCCTGCGAAATATAAAGACGAAACGAAAATAACTGGCTTGCTTTCTATGAGAGAGAGAGAGACAGACAGAGAAACATAAATTTATGTCATAGAAGTTACAACTCCCGGTCTTTATCCTCCATCTTTCTCCCTCCCTCCCTCTCGCCCTCCCTCTACCGCCCCTCTCCCCTTTCCTCTCCCCCTCCCTCTCCCCCTCTCCCCCTCCCTCTCTCCCTTCCTCTCCCACCCCCTTTTATTCAATCTTACGTATATTTTTATTTCATAACAAATAAAATTATAGATTCTTATTTTTATAGCACAACAATTTTTTATTCCAACAAAATCTACATGACTAATAAATAATTGAGTCAAATATACTAATGACCGCCTTTTTACTTCCCCAATTAGTTCATGTTATCAAGTTTGAGCAAAGCCATGAGTTTCGTCAACTTTTTTTGTGGTAATTACACAAAAGATGACGAGAACACGGATTGGCACTTCCAACTTCGTTAAAATGTTTTCAAAGGGTTCTACTTCCGACTGATAAAGTCTTGTCGTGAAGTTTATATTCTTGCAAGAAAGTGGAGTAATTTAAGTTGTTACTGATTGGATTCGTCGCAAGGTCGTGTAGCCCAGAGGTTAAGGGTCAGTACATATCTGACGGAAAATACGTCGCGTATTATCGGTCGCGTAACGCCAAAACCGACAAATATACACATGCGTGCAAAAAATCGAACCACCCTGTAAGTTTCGATTCGGAACACAGTAAATAAAAATTAAGATCAGACAAACAAAAACTAATAATGTTATTAGAAGATACTTATTATGTTTTATAAACTTTAATTTACATACTCTAAACTTCAATAAACGGGATTTTGTTGATGAAATTGACTCGTGTAGGTACTCGAACACCCTCTATTCTCATTTTTAATAACGCAATCTCAGTAACTTTGTGTGCATTGTGTTAAAACATAATCAATTTCGTGATGGCCCAGAGGTTAAGACGCCTACCTCTCATGGACGAGGTCGTGGTTCAAATCCGGGCAAGTACCAATGTGACTTTTTCAATTCATATGTACTTTCTAAGTTTATCTTAGACATTACTCCGCTGGTAAAACCTGATGGAACACTAGCTCATACGGCAAGAGAGAAAGCAGGTCTCTTTGCATCTCTCTTCGCCCATAATTCTCGTCTGGACACTGGCAGTGCTACTCCACCGACTCTGCCTCATTGTGACTCGTCAATGCCCGAGGTTCACATAAGGAACAGAGAAGTTCTGAGAGAGCTGCGTCGTCTAGACGCGAATAAAGCTAGTGGACCAGATGGCATACCAGCGATTGTTCTCAAGGCTTGTGCGCCCGAGTTGTCTCCTGTACTGATGCGCTTGTATCGCCTCTCATTTAGGACTGGTATAGTGCCCAAGTCCTGGAAGCTTGCCAACGTGCAACCCGTGCCCAAAAAGGGCAGTCGTGCCGATCCTGCCAACTATCGGCCGATTTCAGTAACCTCCATACTCTGCAAGATTATGGAGCGTGTATTGAACTCGCGCCTCATGGCATACCTAGAAGGTAACGATCTCCTCAGTGACCGACAGTACGGATTTCGCCGCAATCGGTCTACTGGGGACCTACTAGTGTATGCCACCCACTTGTGGGGCGAGGCCCTCGAGAAGAATGGGGAAGCGATTGCTGTTTCCTTAGACGTCTCGAAGGCCTTCGACAGGGTATGGCACGCTAGCCTTTTGAGTAAGCTTCCAGCGTACGGCATTTCCCCTGGTCTGATTAACTGGGTAAAAGACTTCCTGAGTGAACGGTCTCTCCGAGTAGTTGTCGACGGGTGCTCATCAGAGCCCATGACGACTAATGCCGGAATTCCTCAGGGGTCTGTTCTCTCTGCAACCCTATTCCTACTGCATATCAACGATCTGCTGGTGCCCGGTATCTATGGGTATGCAGATGATAGCACAGTTGTAGAGAGATACCTGCCCGGTGCTCGGGCTAGTAAGGAGCTAATCCGGTCCGAAAGAGAGGCTATGGTGGAGCGTACGAATAGCTCACTGCAGGCAGTCTCCAAGTGGGGTGAAGCCAATCTGGTGGGATTCAACGCTGCCAAAACACAAGCGTGTCTGTTCACCGCCAAAAGGAGCCCGTTTACCTTAGCTCCTGCTTTTCGTGATGTCTCCCTGGAATGCACCGATCGTCTTCAGCTTTTAGGAGTCGAAATCTCCTCAGACCTGAATTTTGGGCGGTTCATTGAGTCCAAAGCCAAGGTAGCAGCTAGAAAACTTGGCGTTCTTGCAAAGGTCCGGCGGTACTTCACACCGGGACAGCTTTTAATGCTATACAAAGCACAGGTCCGTTCGTGTGTGGAGTACTGCAGCCACATATGGGCCGGTGCTGCAAAATGCCACCTGGCAGCTTTGGACTCGGTGGAAAGGCGTGCGAAGAGACTAATTGGTGATCCAGATCTGGTTGAGTCCAATCTACAGAGTCTTGAGCACAGGCGAAGGATAGCCAGCCTTTCGGTGTTTTACAGGATGCATTTTGGAGAGTGTGCGCAGGAATTACATGATTCGATTCCACCATCTCACTTCTACCATCGGACAAGCCGACGTACGGCGAGTATCCACCCTTATGTTGTTGAAACCTCTACGACCCGGACCAAGCGGTTCGCCTCGTCGTTTATACCACGTACATCAAGGGACTGGAACAATTTGCCTGCTGCGGTCTTCCCGTCCGATTATAATTTGGGTGTCTTCAAGGCAAGAGTGAATAGGCTCCTAATAAACTAGTGCGCCTCACCATCAACGATTGCATCACTGCTTACCATCAGGTGGGATTGCAGTCAAGTACTAGTTTATAATATTTAAAAAAAAAAAAAAAAAAAAAAACATCATTGACATCGGTGAAGGAAAACATCGTGAGGAAACCTGGACTTATAGTTGATATAAGTTTGAAA
This sequence comes from Euplexia lucipara, assembly GCA_921972225.1. Classification (NCBI taxonomy): domain Eukaryota; kingdom Metazoa; phylum Arthropoda; class Insecta; order Lepidoptera; family Noctuidae; genus Euplexia; species Euplexia lucipara. The sequence continues at coordinate 1,578,001 of OV179166.1, read as the reverse complement.
TCGCCAATCCGCCTTGAGCAAGCGTGGTGATCAATGCTCGAGCCATCTCTGTATGAGAAGAGGCCTTTGCCCTGCAGTGGGACAGTAACAGGCTGGTATTATTATTATTTAATTTCCGTGGTTCCGTTATAATTTAGCCACAAGCTCCTCAATGCCTTGCATTGAGTAGTATGTTTTGACAGCTCAATTCGGTTCCATTTTCACGGGTTGATTTTTACAGGATATCGCTGCTGCAGTGCGATTCTGTTAAAATCACCCCGCGATTGAAAACATGAGTGAAGTTAACTGCCAATGTCAAGCATTAAGATATTTACTAGGTATTTGTTTAAGGGATTTAAGATAATTTTAGAGAGAGACCTGAGAGTCTACCTGAGATACAGGTTTAGGTTTTAGGTTCAGGTAGAATCCACTAATTATGTACCTCTAGTTTAAGGACCTAATGTTTTAATATTTATGTACAGACGCCAGCACATCAAGTTACCCCAATGTGTCAAATTTTCCCAATTGAATGAAACCTTTTTCTGTTTGACATAAAGTTGAAAAACGATCAAAGAAATTTGACACATTGGGTAACTTGATGTGCGGGCGTCTGTACATCTATTACATATTTCAATAAACAATTTCAATTTCATTGGCACACACACACAGACATTCACACACTCTTACGGATATGGATTATTTTCCGAAAAAAAATAAGTTCAACTATGAACTGTCAACAGTCTACAGTCACTGTCTGTCTGTATGTATGTAATGTATATGTCGTGGAAAGCGATATTCTTGAATAATAAGTTGTGAAGTTGAGTAACTTAGTACGGAGTCTATGGTGACCAGCGTGACGTTACTTGTCATTTGAAAATGGCGCTAATGTGTTTTCGGTAATGTCACGTGGACAGAGTCATGCTGGAGTGTGGGAGCTGGGCAGAGCTCAGGTGGATTTGAGGCACCAACAAAGACACACATCCAGTCAATCACCTATTCAAACCTAAACTGTCAGTTACCTATTTGAGTTATGTTTTGTGATTACGATTGTTAAGTGAGGTTATTACTGCAATGAAGATTGTTATTCTACGTTATGAACTCGGTACTACGAAACCCCTATCGGTGTCTGCTCATCGCTCAGCCATCGCTGACTGACTAAGTACCTAGTAAAACACTTCACCAACGTTACAAAGACTTTGTAAAATAAAGAGGACACCTTAAATATTCTCCATTTTGTAATCATCACACATTTACACGCAGAAGTAGAAAGTCATAAGTGATATGTTAAAATCACAGACTTCGTGAACAAGACAAAGGTTTGCTTTAAGTGTAAACATTCGGTTAATGATGGTGATTTAATTCTGACGCTGCCTGTAAGATCTGAGATTGGAGAGATTACATCTCAGTTATGTTTTGTGATTACGATTGTTAAGTGAGGTTATTACTGCAATGAAGATTGTTATTCTACGTTATGAACTCGGTACTACGAAACCCCTATCGGTGTCTGCTCATCGCTCAGCCATCGCTGACTGACTAAGTACCTAGTAAAACACTTCACCAACGTTACAAAGACTTTGTAAAATAAAGAGGACACCTTAAATATTCTCCATTTTGTAATCATCACACATTTACACGCAGAAGTAGAAAGTCATAAGTGATATGTTAAAATCACAGACTTCGTGAACAAGACAAAGGTTTGCTTTAAGTGTAAACATTCGGTTAATGATGGTGATTTAATTCTGACGCTGTCTGTAAGATCTGAGATTGGAGAGATTACATCTCAGAGTTCCCTCTTAGTGTATGAAAAGGTTGGTATATCTACATCTCGATTGACGTCACGGTTGGCGCAGTGGCTGGGCGATTGACTGCTGCTCTGCTTGTCGCGAGTTGGTTTCCCTAACGAAATAAATATTTGTATGACCTATAGTAGTAATAATATAAAGAGATCAAATTTTTTTGTTTGTTTGTAAGTTTATATGTAGGGGCCTAGGAAGTAATCTTCGGAACTAATGATCCAATTTGAAAAATTATTGCACTGGTGGAAAGCTACACTATTCCCGGATGACATAGGCTACTTTTTATCCCTGTAATCCAACGGGAACAGGAACTACGCGGGTGAAACCGCGTGTCGTCTGCTAGTGACCAATAATATTTATTTCTGTAACTAGGTTCATACAAACACTTTCACATTTTTTAAGGTGAAGTCGATGTTTAACTATCTGACTTCTCGAAACACCGAAAGGAACTCGATCAGATCATGTAAGAACTATGCAGATTAGTGTCTAAAATGGTATTTTGAGGAAAGAACCACAGAGATATGAGGTGACTAGATAAGTCAGTGCATTTGTCAGAAATCGTCCACTCGGAACTTGAGGACTTCCACGGTCGCCACGTTTGTGCATGTAAATTTAATTGAAAACATGCTTAATTTGATAAAAATCGGTTGAGCCGTCTCGAAGGATTTTGGTAGCAACACTGTGACACGAGAATCGTCTAAATTAGACTAGCTATCCCGGCAAACTTCAATGTTCCGCCTTTTAAAAAAAAATGTATACGAGGTCGTCCACCACGTGCTATTTGACAAAATTTTAGTTTTGAGTCCCTCATCTAGATAACAAGAAAATATTCGACACGTACTTATTTTTCTTTTTCAAATTGATGGAAAACTGCGCTTATTGTAAGCAATTAAGCGCATTAAAGTTGAGGAGTGGGGGCTTAGTAACGTCATTAGCTAGCATAAACTGTACTGGCTAGTGACGTCTTGCGACATTTATACTCGACGTATCGCCGTCTGTTTACAAGGGATGGAAAGATTGATGCGGATGTGGAAAGGAGAATGAATGCAGGAAATAAAGTGAATGGCGCCATACATGGCGTTGTGACCAGCCAGTCGATGTCCGAAAAGGCACGACTGGCTGTTCACAATGGTGTGCTGGTGCCTACACTAACGTATGGAAGTGAATGTTGGGCGTGGCAAAAGATACATGAAAGTAGAATAAATGCTGTAGAAATGCGTTCCTTGCTAAGTATGTGTGGTGTAACAATGAATGACAGATTGAGGAATGATGTGATAAAGCAACGTTGTGGTTTAAAAGAAGATGTAGTAACGAAAATTTAAAAGAGTATGCTTAGATGGTTTGGTTACGTTGAAAGGATGGATGAAAGGCGACTAACGAAAGATATTTACAAGGCAGATGTAAGTGGGAACGCCGGGAGGGGACGCCCTAGAAAGACACACATAGACCTTATTGGTGAGGTCTTTCAGAAAGGTCAGGTGCGTAGTATCCCCAACCGGCGTGTGTGTATGACGACATGTATGAATGTAAACGAAGCAAAAGAAGTATGTAAGAATCGTAGCATTTGGCGCTCTGTAGTTTCTGCCTACCCCCATGGGAAAAAGGCGTGAGTTTATGTATGTATGTATGTATGTAAACTATACTGGCTAATGACGTCTTGAGTCGACGTCTTTTTACTCGACGTATCGCCGTTATTTTTTGATTACGTGAAAAAGAAAAAAATATGTGTCAAATATTTTCTTGTAATCTAGATGAGGGACTAAAAACTAAAGTTTTGTTAAATAGCCCATTAACACACCTACTGAATATACACACATTTTTTTTTCAAAATTCACAGTACATAATAATATCCTAGATCTTGTTCTGAAAAACGAAAACGCGAAAATAAATATACTGTTATCTTTCGATTCTATAACTAAACTTTCACCCGCTTTTCTTTCCCCAAGGATACATCCGAGAGCCTCTTCATTCCCTCATTCACTCATTCGTTCACTCTCCCGTTAATCGTAATCTAATTGCGGTAGATCTACCATGAGAGGAAAAACTTGGTATTTTTTCAAACATAATTACAAGTTACAACCTTGAACGACGAGGAACCACCATTTTGTATAGATCGGAGAAGTGTGGATGCGGTATTTAATTAAGTATAATGTTTTTTTATGGATGGTGAAAAAGTTGTGTGGAGTGAGCAAAAAATGTTTTCTTATTATTTATTATTTATTTATTTATTTATTAAACATACACCCACAGTCTTTACAGGTGTCCCCAATTCGACAGTGGTTTCCACCCAAACAAATTACAAAATATGCATATACTTAATATCTAATAAAAAAAAAAACTACTTTATCTACCTAAACTTAAAAATAATAATACAAACAAAAAAGACTACTTAAATTCTATTAAAAACTTAAACTATACAAAGATTAATTGTAACTAACAAAATTTAACAAAACCCTTGCGAATTCACTCAAATTGCACTCAAATAAGTCCATCCTTAAGTGTTAAGTGTCCTTAAGTGTGTCCTTAAGTTTCTTATTTCGTTTTATGCTGGTCCTTGTGCACACAACAGTTTGAGGCCTCTTTGGAGAATAAAAAAATGTGAGCAATAAAAAAACAATCGTAACTAAGTACAGACAAATCAAATTTCTTTGATAGGTTTTCAACTTTATTCTAAATTTAATAAGGGTCATGTTCAATTGGGAAAACTTTACAGTAGTAGTTGGTAGGTTGGGTAGGTTGATGTGCTGGCGTCTGTACATACTTTTCTTTAAGTAATCCATACTAATATTGACACTGTTTGTCTCTGCAGTCCGACGACTGGTAGAAAATGCATGGCATTAAGTCCGTCTTTGTTCATTTGAGTGCTTGAAATATTAAATAAGTAAATAATAATACAGAAAGTGAGTCTGTGTGTTTGCCAGCTGTTCACGATTAAACGGCTAAACGGATCGCAAAAAAAAATATGTAGAAAATTCGTGATTCGATAAATTCGAGATTCGTTGGACCGTTTAGTCGCCAAAAAGCCGAGAAAACAGACGAACGAACAAAGTTACTTTTCTAATTTATAATATTACTTAATATGGATTCTAGTGATACCACATCCATACACTCTCAATCCGCGTACCACGAGAGCGTGATAGTCCTTTGTGGTAGTGATTGATGACGCACATCGCGTGTTACCGACTTGCTGTACGCGTGTAATACGGGGAACTATGCTCGACAAGGATTATATCATAGTCACTCAACACTTCATCTTAGCGGGTGAAAAGAAATCTACGTAGGTATACAGGAAAAACCCTAAAAATTACATTTTGTACCACTTTGTTACATTAAAACCTACCCAAGTTCTCTAGTAAAGTTGCTACGTTATTGTTATACTAAGCATTGGAACAATTGACAACATTTCAAAATTGACATGACCCTAAAACAAAAATACCGTTTCTTCATTTTTGTATGCTGAGTTCAAATATATATTTTTAAAAAAAAAATTTAGCTTAATTTCTGAGTAAAAAAATAAAAACCAAAAACCATGCGATGACGTCACTTATACGGTGGAATGAGGTGTTTACCATTGCGAAAGCAAGCTAATTTTTAAGATGAAAACTATAACGTCAAACAAGACATATCTGTCAAAAATTACGTATCGAATGTTAAAAAAGACATATCTAATGTCAAAAATGACATATCTAATGTCAAACAAGACATATCTAATGTCAATGTGTGACATTGACAACTGCTAAATGACAGTGACATCTAAGAAACTGATTTTTTTTGACGTATCACAGTAAAGCAAAGGAATTATCGCCATTCCACCGTATGAATGACGTCATTTGGCGCTTACGTCTTTTTAGAATGCACCGAATTTCAAAGTTAAAATTATGAATGAAAAGTACATAATTTCGAAAAACCAAAAAATATGGGTCCTCTAGTTTTGAATTTACTTTTAGATAACATAATAAAACATGGAGGTTAAAATTTTGAAATGTTGTCAATTGTGGAATCTGTTCGAAAGAGTTCGCACAGCGGTCTTGAAACGCAAAAGGCGTTGACTCCTCCCGCTCTGGGTAAAGCAGAAGGGAGTGTCAGACTCTTACTGACTAAAACCCATCCGTGTTCCTCCTAATGCCTTTTGTGTTGTAGTTCGAATTCCGCAACAGAATCACTAAACAAACTTTACTTCTTTATAATATTAGTATATAACATCAGCGAGCGATCAATTTTCTTAACAGGGAAGCCGACAAAAAGAAACTTAGTAGGTATTCGTATCACTATTTATAGTTAACTCTCTTGAAGTCATCGGTCTACCCAATGATATTATAAGTAAAAAATACAACCAACTTCAAAAATCCACCTAACTCTAAATTAAGAAGTCTGTGGCTTCGGTGGTTTTGTCTCATTCATGATTAGCCACCGACTTCCGAATTTAGAGTTATTTTACACCGGTTAGTGTTTTTTTGATGTCAGTTGTATTTTTTTGTAAAAAAGTTTTTATTTTATAATTTTCAGTTTTTTTTCAAAAAATTTATGAACTAAAATGTTCATAAACTGAAAACGGTGTTAATGTTTATGAGACTAAAACACAACTATCCCGCATCAAACTAAACAAGAATCACGTAAATCGGTTCATAAATCCCAGAGTAATCGGTGCACATAAGTACAAAAAAAATGTTCAAAAATAAATTAAATGTAGAAATATTTTCTTTGTAATAGACGGGTAACTAGTCTTATTCAATAACTCTTTCGACATACACGGAAAGTAAAAACTACTTTTATACTATCGTAATAATTTCCATAACATAAATACAATCTTTAATAGCACAAAATTGTACGGCTTATAACTTTTATATCTAGTAATTAACAGTTTTATTACTTTTTATGATTGCAACTTTTTAAATGTTGCAGCTATTTTTTATTGACATATCTTTTATTATTATTTTATTTGTTAGTTTTTTTTTCTTAAGTGACATAATATTGTTTTTGTGTTTTATTATTTTGTTTTTTTTTCTTGTTTAAATTTATATGGATTTACTTTTATTGACATGTTTTTTTTTTTTTTCGTTCAACTTGTTTTATTTTTATTGAAATGTTTTACGTCTCAATTACATTATGTTTAGTCTCTCTTTGATAATGTACCGATCTAGAATTATATTATGTGATTTTTTTAATTGTAATCGATGAAATCTGTGCTGTGTTAGTTTTTAATAAGTTTTCGACACAATGTAAAAATTGTTTATGAAATAAATGAAATGAAATGAAATGAAATGCTAATGCTGAGATAGGCGCCTTTTTGGTCTCGCACAGGTCTTTTTATTATTATTTTTATTTATTTTTGTCTTTTGTTTTCAATATTTTCTTTTTTTTATCTGTATTGCTGTTCTTTTGTTTTATGTTCTGTGCGTCCAAATAAAATCTTTTCTTTCTTTCTTTCTTTCAACTACTTATTGCAACCGAAAAGTTCGAGATTCAAGATGCTATAGAGAGACTGTCAAAGAAAAACTGTGATCCCGTGTCTCACTAATGTCATCTAGCATAATATAGGAATGTTGGAGACCGCAGAAACCATGGATGGGTTGTATAATAAATAATAAATAAATAAATTATAAATCTAGTCCCAAGCTAAGCAGAGCTTGTGTTATGGGAACTAAACAGCTGATAAACATACTTATACAGGGTTATTTTACAATGACCGGCCGAATTTTCACTGGAATTTCTTCTACCCATGAATATTGCATATATAAAAAAAAGAGCAGCTGTTTCATACATTTTAGTCAAGTAGGTATTGAAATTTTATATGAAACAGCAGATTTTTTTTTCGTGATATCAGAGTTGGTCCCATAGGGAAAGTTGCTCATATTCATCGACTAAAATGTATGAAGCAGCTGCATTTTTTTTCGTGATTTCAGAGTTGGTCCCATACGGAAAGTTGCTCATATTTATGTGCCAGAGGTCGTGAATTCGATTCCCTCCCAGGACAAACGGTTGTGTGACGAGCACAAATATGTATGTATGTAGAAATATATAAGTATTTATTTTTATTTCTGTAAAACGTATACACCTTAACTATATTATACAAAAACTATAAAAGTATGTTTATCAGTTGTTTAGTACCCGTAACGCAAGCTCTGCTTAGCTTGAGACTAGAATATGGCGTTCTTTAAGAGTTGTCAAACATTTAATTAAAATTCCTTTTAGGGGGCTTTTTCCTTTTCCTTTTAACTTATTCGTTTTGACAACGACCCTACGAAAAACCCTATACACAATTCGATAACCATTGGACATCCGCTAAACCATAAACACATAAAAACTCACTTGAAATAAAGGACAGCAATGAAATATCAATCCTTATCCAATGACCGACTGAGCCACACAAAGGGACCACAAGCGAACAATATCACGGGGAATGTGCGAAAAAAGCCCAAAAGTCTACCCCCCAAAAGGCCAATGGAAAATTGTTTTCCGCGCAATTCAAAAACTGCGGTGTTTTTTCCACCCGCCGCCCGCGCTGCCGACGCCAGCTCATATTTTTGCAACAGAATGATTGATTTGAGCTGTTGTTCAACTGAACGGCTATGACACACTGACGTTCCCAAAGGATAGCTTCGTATTATTAACCAACTTAAAGAAAAAACTTTTTTACTTTTTAGTTTTTTTTTAAGGTTTCGGTTGTTTCTTGTAAATAGTTTTTATTTTGTAATTTTTAGTTTGTTTGTATGTAAAGAGTCTTTCATAACTTGAAAGAATCATTGAAATTGGAAAACAATTGCTAAAGAAGTTCTATCTAAACATTAATCTGTACATCTCTACCGAGCCCCTTTTGTGTGTGTACAATCGGGATAAAAGCGAGTACCATGTAAATATCCACATAATTGTGTACTTATCTACTAAAATGCTTAATTTGAAATACCGTGAATCTATCTTGGTATAGTACGTTATTTTTTTATTCTAGTAAGTACATCGTATTTACATAATAATATAAAGTATTTTTATTGCAAACAAAATATTGTAAAAACTATTTTAAAAGAGTAAGTAGGTATGGAGTTTCTAGCACATTCTTCTCCATACGAATCTACCTTTTGGAAGGGGCAACTAGAATCATTACATTTTATTTAACTTGTAAGTTTAACGTTCAAAAGTGCATTTTAAATGGCCTAATTGAAATAAATGATTTGACTTTGACTTTGACTTTTAAAATACATACTAGGGTGTAATGTTATGTTATAGAAATACAAAAGCTCAGCATCTGACTATAGCGATTGCGAAATTAGTTCCGTTGCCCGTCTTCTTCATCAGTTTTTCTTCACCAAATGATACTTTCTACATGAAAATGCTTGATTTGTTATTAAAATTTTAAAATCGGTGCGTGTGTACCTATTTTTTTTTTAGGAGTTCCCTCAATTCCTCGAGGATCCCTCATCAGATGTGAGTTTCGATACAAATGGGACCAATCTGTTAGTATAACCTACCCTATCACCGAATTGAAAACCTCCTCCTTTTTTTGAAGTCGGTTAAAAAACAGAAGATTCTCAACTCGGTGGTGTTTTTTTTTTAAGTGTTACACTGTTGCCACAAATAAATAAACCTATTACTGGTATACTATCGATTCCACAATTAGGTGTAACAAGTTTTTTTTTTAAATATAATCTAGTATCTAGTATAGATAGCATGCAAGAATAAGATTATAAAGCAAGTGCTGTAATAAAGACTGATTTTATTTTTATAGTATGAAAAAGTGTAGTGTGTAGTGTGTGTGTGTGTGTGTGTAGTGTTTTTGTAGTGTAAAAGGTTCACCAACCTCATAACCCGTGTGTCGATAAACCGTGAAGCCATTGTTAGTTATTCCCTCACAAAACATTGGGTGACTACCGCTGTATTGAATCGTATCTGACAGGAAAGACCTACTTTTTTAAGAAATAAAGATGATTATAATTGTTCTTATTTGACGCTTGACTTTAGGGAGTGTACGACGACAGTCTGCACACTTATGGTAAAAATGATACTGTTCAACATTCTCAAAAGACCGTCTCAGACACTAATTTGCATGGCTCTTACACGATCTGACCAAGATAATGTTATAAGCACCAAGCTACCGAGCATGTGGTCTTAGGTTCAATTACTGCTTCAAGCAAAAATGCTCTTGGGTTTTTCTTTCGGAAAAATCTCTGTAGTAGCCTGAAGAGGAAAGATTTGACTGTTTGTTTGCATTAGGTAGGCTCCGAAACTACTGGATCGATTTGAAAAACTCTTTCACCGTTGGGAAGCTACACTATCCCCGAGTGATATTGGCTACTTTTTATCCCTGTATTCCCACGGGAACGGGAACTACGCGGGTGAGACCGCGTGACGTCTGCTAGTATTGTATAAACACAATGACCATGACTTTAATTAGGATACAATGCTGATTGTAGTGAAGTTAACTACGTGTGAACTATACAAACGATGCTAATTATATAAGCTTGAACACAAACATAATGATATACTACTTGCGTGAATTCGCTTGAGGATCTTGTGGCTAAATAGTTACAGCCCCACGGGTCGGTCGAAGGTGTTACCACAGTCTAAAAACATACAGTCGTCCGACGAAGCCGTCTAGACAGGGCAATCGTGCGGGGTGCGAGGGGCGAGACGCGGGAAAGCCGCTCCCGCACTGCGAACAAAACGATGTTCGTAGTGCTGGAGGTATTATTCAAGTCTAACGCGTGTAGAAGTTGTCGGCATTTTTCCAGAGATCAAAGGCGTCGTCCTACTGTATTAATATTTATACTGTGGTGTTACGTTTCACGAGGACGCTTCCTGGATATGTGACAGGACCCGGGTGATTTTTTGAGCCTTTCAACCGCCGTCAGTACCTTCCCCTAAGGGCCTTATCATACTAGCGGTTTGAAAGCGGCTGCGGGGCGTAGCGGACGCACAGCGAATGCATCGCGAACACGCCGCGACTGCGGAGCGAGGACGTCGCGGACGCGTAGCAAATACGTTACGTTTTCGTTTGACGGGCTGGCGTTTGTTCGAGGCAGTACAAAATGGTGTCCACTTTCCTGTCCGCGGCGAACCCGTTGCGCGTCCGCAACGAATTTGTTGCGCATGCGCGGAGTGTTTGTTGTGTGTCCGTAACGAAACCGTTGCTCGCCCGCTCCGCTTTGAGGACGTTCGCATTCCGCTAGTATGATAAGGCCCTCAATGTTAAGGGAATAAAAAATCTTTTTTGCAAAAAATAAAACCGACTTAAAAAAAACACTAGCCGGTGTAAAATAACTCTAAATTAGGAAGTCTGTGGCTTTGGTGGTTTTGTCTTATTCATGATGGGCCACCGACTTCCGAATTTAGAGTTATTTTACACCGGCTAGTGTTTTTTTTAAGTCGGTTTTATTTTTTGCAAAAAAGATTTTTATTTTTTCATTTTTAGTTGTTCCCATACAAATATTTGCCATGAATTTATGTTTATATTGTTATTTGATAACAATACATGTCATGGTAATAGGGTTATCCACTTATCTATATCTATACATATAATAAGACTAAAAAAACTGTGTCTGTACATTGAATATATTTAAAAAATAATAATTGAGGGGGGTTTAGAAACAGTAATAGAGCACGAATCCAAAAAAAAAAGTCTGTCTGTTTGTCTGTTTGTCTGTTTGTTTGCACACGCTAATCTTCGGAACTACTGGACGGATTTGAATGATTTTTTTTTTGTTGTATAGATATTAAGTCTGGTCAACACATAGGCTATAATTTATCTTGGAAACTGGAACACCTGATGCAGAACCGCAACAGACCAGCTAAACTATAGGCGATACAAAAATGGTCCCATAGCAAAAATTGTTCCACGTGATGAGCATTTTCTGCTGAGAGAATAAATTTGAAGATCCGGAACACCTGATGCAGAACCGCAACAGACCATCTAAACTATAGGAGATACAAAAATGGTACCAAAGCAAAAATGGTTCCACGTTATGAGCATTTTCTGCTGAGAGAATAAATTTGAAGATCCGGAACACCTGATGTGGAACTTCAAGAGCCCAGCTACACTTTAACATGTATTGGAATGACGTCTTAGCAAGAGTTGATCAGCCTTATGAGCACTCGCTGTTGACGTATAAAAATCGAAGATCTGGAACACCTGTTGTGGAACTCCAAGAGCCCAGCTACACCATAACTCAAATAGGAATGAAGTCTTAGCAAAAGTTGTTCGGTCTGATAGGCATTTCCTGTTGACTTATAAAAATCGAAGATCAGAAACATTTGATATAGAAATTAAAACTATCACTAATTTCATTGCATAATTATTAAATAACATAAGTAGGACTACGCGGTGAAGGCGGGAACAGTTCAGGACTGATTTTCGATGACGATGGTATATCGTTGAAAATTAGACTCTACTGGCTAAAACTCCCATTTTTTTATCGTATGCCTTCGGGCTTATGTTATTTGAGTGTTTAATTTCCTTTTCCATTTAAGTATCTTCGTTACACGGTAGCTTACCCGGTAACGCAGGGGAGCAGCCACTTAGATTTTAATTGATCAGGTATCATCACAATAAAACTATAACCATGCCTAGAAAGAGGTCAAATTTTTCCCAATGATCCAAAGGTGCTAAATGATTAAAGACCATAAGATCCCAACAATCTACCGAAGAGCGTTAGGAAAGACTTGATGCTGTTCGAGAACATGAGGCTGCAACTCGCTCCGTGGAAACTTATTGGGATCGCGAAGCACGCCTGCATTCTCAGCGTATTTACGCATCTACATCCAGGTCTCTAGAGACCAGTGAAGAATATGTGCTCGACTGACCGCTGATCGTGAACATCATGCACTGTCTCGCGAGTTGGAGACGTTCACGGAAAAAGCATGACGCTTGAGTTTTCAGCGTATTTACGCATCGACTCTAGAGATAAGTGGGGGAAGGAGATGCGCGACTGACCGCTGATCGTGAACGTCACGCAACATATTATAGGCTATAATTTATTTTGGAAAATGGAACACCTAAAGTAAAAGAGATATAAAAATGGTGCCATTGCAAAAACTATTCCACGTGAAGAGTGTTTTCTGCTGTGAGACTAAATTTGAAGATCTGGAGCACCTGTAGGGGAACTCCAAAGCCCAGAGACAATATAACATATACATAATAGAAATGGCGTCTTAGCAAAAGTTGTTAAGTCTGATGGCATTTCCTGTTGACCAACAAAAATAAAAAATCTGGAACATTTTGAATCGTCTCGCGCATCCCATTGATTGGCTTATAGAATTCGACATCAGATGTTTCAGATCTTCGATTTTGACGACCCCGTTGTCGCTGGCATAAGCAACAGGATCCGCGTACGAAGTCGCGGGCAGAAGCTAGTCCCTAATAAATGAAACTTAACATACCTAACTGTCGAAATCTAGGTATATTGTACACATCTGCATACCCCTCAGAGCATACAGGCGTGATGATACGTCATGATGTTCTATAAACAATAAATATCCAAGCGATTCCAGCAATCACGACAGATTTTTGAAGAGTTCCATTGTATATCTCCGAAGATCAGCACCAGATCTTCACCAAATTAAAATGGGACCACCTCGGGAGTATACTCTTTCAAATAAAAAAAGAATTTTGAGAATCGGTTCACAAATGGGGGAGAAATCGCGTAACAAACACAAAAAAAAAAAAAAAAATCTCCTCCTTTTTTTGAAGTCGGTTAAAAATGTATTTAATGGAATATTTTAGCCATTTCCAGATTCTCGTACTTTAGTAGATTCTGAAAATTGCTAATATATTGCATTAAATATTTGTACCTTTCATTAACATTTAGGGGAAGGTAAACTAATGACGGTGGTGAAACGCTCGAAAATTTACCCACCCCTCCATGCCTCAGAAAGCACGCTAAGCCATTGAACCCGACTATAAGGACTCTACGGCTATACAAGAGTCCCTATATGAAAGCAAAAATAAGTAAAATGTAATCCAAAACCTCAAATTCTCATTTCTTTTTTTTTCTTTGTTTTTAGAAAAACGTTGCCCCACACTAGGAATTTCTCCTGTGTCGTGGGTGCGTTCACAAACATTTAAACTCACATACACAAACAAACGGACCCAGAGCAACAACCTGTAGGCCATACAAATATTTGCTCCGTACGGGAATAGCACCCGAGACACCCGGTGCAGCAGTGAATCGCTCACCGCTTCGGCAACCGAATATATATTACTGGTATTCTGTATGTTGAGTGTGCTAGCTAACATGTAGTGAATAACTAATTTTTATTATTTTGTAATTATAACTAATTGTACTGTGTAAATTCAAGTTCTTCTAACTTATCAGACAGATGTGTTGCTGGGGAGTTTGTTCCGCCACTTCTTCTTCCCAGCAAAAACACTAGGAAGTGGCGAAGGGTGGGCTTTTTGGGGGACTGTCTTCTGTAATTTCGACGTTCAAAAAGTGCTGATCCTCAGCCTAATTTGAATAAATGACTTTTGATTTTGATTTTGATTTTGAAGTAATTATTTGTAGTTTAGTAGGTAATTATTAGTAAGAAGCCAGACGTACATACATACATAAACTCACGCCTTTTTCCCATGGGGGTAGGCAGAAACTACAGAGCGCCATACGCTACGATTCTTACATACTTCTTTTGCTTCGTTTACATTCATACATGTTGTCATACACACACGCCGGTTGCGAGTACTATGCACCTGACCTTTCTGAAGGACCTAACCAATAAGGTCTATGTATGTATTTCTAGGGCGTCCCCTCCCGGCGTTCCCACTTACATCTGCCTTGAAAATAACTTTCGTTAGTCGCCTTTCATCCATCCTTTCAACGTGGCCAAACCATCTGAGCATACTCTTTTCAACTTTTGTTACTACATCTTCTTATAAACGAAGAAGCCTGTCGTCTAATATATAAAATTCTCGTGTCACAGTGTTATTAACCAAATTCAAGGCAGCAGTGATAGCCTAGTGGTGTGTCCGGTGGATTGCCAAATCACAGGTCTCGAGTTCGAACCCAAGGCACGCACCTCTGACTTTTCGGATTCATGTGCGAATTGTATAATTATCACTTGCTTCAAAATCGGTGAAGGAAAACATCGTGAGGAAACCGGCATGCCTGAGAGATATTTCTCGAGGGCATGTGATGCCAAGTCAGAGGCCCATGGGCGGCATTAAAACTCTGACACCAGGTTAGTTACTAACCACACGATAAGAAGAAGAATAACCAAACTCATCTTAAATTATTTGATTTGATTAGAATTACGCTTTGGCCGATACTTATGAAATTTTAAGTGTATATTCAGTAGGCAAAAATAGCGGATCAAAGTTTGCCCGGCAGCTAAGTACAAAACTAACTAATCATTTGTTATGCTGACTGCATAACATAGGTATATATCTATACATATAATAAATCTGTAGAAGTAAAATTTCTGTACATTGAAAATATCAAAAAAATAAATAGCAGGGGGTGTTACTAGACTGACACCGAACCCAAAAATATGATTAAAAAAATTTTTGTCTGTCTGTCTGTCTGTCTGTCTGTCTGTCTGTCTGTCTGTCTGTATGTTCAGGTATCACGCAAAAACTACCGGTTCGATTACGATGAAACTTGGTGTACTTATTCTTTGATATCCTGGGCACCACACTGGGTACTTTTTATCCCGGAAAAGTATATACAATAAAAAACAAACTTAATTTTGCGGTTCGATCCCTAGACCCGACTACTGTACCAACCGCAAATAATAAGTTTGTCGTAGGTTACGTCACCCGCAGTGGAGTTCACCAAAGGGCGCTGCACACGGCTAAGATATTATAATATTTAATCTTAAGATACAATATAGCTCGCCATACAAATTCAATGGACTATCACACACTACGAAGATAATTATGCACATTGAATATCTATTCAAAATTTTTTGAATGAATGATTGGTGATCGATACTGATGCCAAAAATGCAATTAGTGAATGTTTTGTCTTTCTGTCCGCATAGTTCAAAAACTATTATAGGGATTTTAACCAAACTTGGTACGGTTGTAGGTAATCAATACGCCTGGGCAGGTTGATCTTAGTATCAGTTGTTTTACACATGGTCAGTTGTACGGCGCTCTTTCCCGGGACAGTAGTTCCAGAAATCTTTATGCATACATATCGGAAGGATCAACTTTGAAAGTAGTCTATCCGGAAGTATTATGCTAAAATTATTGCGTTTATATATCAACGCACAGCCTCAACCGCTGGTATTAGAGACATGAAACTTGAAGGGGTGTTCTTAGTGAAGAGTAAGTCTTAGATAAAAAACGATTTTTGAAAATTCAACCCTTAAAGGGAAAACATAGGGGACGGAAGTTCGACATCCACGCGGGCGAAGCCGCGGGCAAAAGCTAGTTGATTAATAAAACTGTATGTACAAATAAAAAAAAACCGTACAAAGGCGAACCTTATTCCTTAACTATTTTCTACCAGTCTACCTTAGGATGCTGCAGAAACAGTACATATATTAATGGTAGACGCAACAAAGTATACAACAACTTGGAGTTCAAATAAATAACAAAGGATAAATACATTGATATTTCACACTTCTGCAACAGTCCTAATGAGGGTTCCAAATGTTCAGCTTAACCTATCTCTAATATAATATAGTATAAAATTCTCGTGTCACAGTGTTTGTTACAAAACCCCTCCAATATGGCTTGACCGATTCTTATGAAATATTGTTTATCCTATGTACAGACGCCAGCACATCAAGTTACCCCAATGTGTCAAATTTTCCCAATTGAATATGAACCTTATTTTGTTTGACATAGAATTGAAAAACGATCAAAGAAATTTGACACATTGGGGTAACTTGATGTGCTGGCGTCTGTACATTCTCAGTAAATCCTATAACAGAACTTTAACTAATAAAGACTAAGTAATACTAATAAATTGATTCTAAGTATGGCGGAGTACTTAGCTAGTTATTATATAAATGTATGTCACTTACATCACTCGTAGGCACAATTTCCGTAAAATTCTGCTCAGCTTCAGTTACACCAGTAAAGTTATCATCAGTTGTTGGTAATATTGTTGTAGGAATGTAGACATTTTCTTCGTTGGTTGTATCTTTGTACATCTCCACATAATCAAAGATTGGATAGTCAGTAGAATTTTCTTCATTAGAATCATAATACGTGGTGTCAAATTCTTCCAATCTAAACACTTCATTCCCTTCATCACTTTTAAGTTTTTCTATGAGTCTATCAATTTCTTCTGTTTTCTTTTTTGTCTTATCTATTTTTTTCTTTTTAGGTTGTCCAGCAGCTGTTGTAGTTTCAGGAGGTCTATTAGTTGTTGTATTAGATTCTTCGTTTTTATCAATGGTTTCTTCTGTTTGGCCATTTTTAGGTTCTTCAGTTAAATCCACGTCAATTTTAGCGTTCCCTTTCTCAAAATCAACGTTAAAATCAAAGCTTTTGACGAATATTTTAGTTTTGTTACTGACATGTTTGAAAACAAAATTGGTGTCGTTTAGTTGGCTTTCAAACCAACCTGTCAAGCTAAGTAGAATTTGATTTAAATCTTCGATACCAACATTTTTTATTTGTTTGAACTTAGGCACTGCTAATGAAATATCAATATTTTCAACAGCCGATGAATCCTTTAGAATATCGCTTACAATTTCGGAGGCACATTTTGAACTATCACATTCACTTTTAACATTATTTAGGAACACTGCACAAACAAATATTAATATTATTTTTTTCATATTTACAAACTATACGTGAACACACTACATGAGATGTTATACAAATGCATAATAAGAATTGTTTTGCTCTACGTAACAATATTGTTGTAACGGTATTTGTGAACTTTATTTGCTTTAAGTTAAGGTATATATTCGATTGTTTGTTGTGTTTTGGGAAAGATGTCTTCACCTTGAAGTTTCGTGGCTTCGTTGACTTTGATGGACGATCACAATAATTAGTGGGGATTGTGAGGGCTTATTGATAGAAGGAGCGGAAAGCGGGTCATCTGCTGACATGCTACACTGACCTCCTTTGTTTGTACTGTAAGACGGGGATATATGAAACAGTTTTGAAACCACTTGATAAAAGGGTGGGGCAAAATTCGTGGATCAAACGAAACAGGGCGATAGTGAAGGTTATTTGCAGTAAAAAATATCGTTGTGGCAGAGCACTTACTTTAT
Organism: Euplexia lucipara; assembly: GCA_921972225.1. Classification (NCBI taxonomy): domain Eukaryota; kingdom Metazoa; phylum Arthropoda; class Insecta; order Lepidoptera; family Noctuidae; genus Euplexia; species Euplexia lucipara. The sequence goes on along the minus strand of OV179166.1, from coordinate 1,560,068 downwards.
CACCTTATAAGGTTACCTATCACTATATGAGTAGGTGTTTTTTTTAGGAAATTACCACAATCTGAAATAAATATGAAATTATAATGAAATGTGTACGTTCGACTCTAGATCACCATTTTTTGTTTATTTATTTATTTTTTCTAATATCTAGGTAATCATTCTACTCTAATTGCACATTTATTACGAATTATGGTATTTTCTTCCAAATATTCAATTAAGTAATCATAACTTATAAGGAGATAATTATTTCTTACTGCAAAAGACCCTAACTGCCTCTGTATTTTAGTGCAAAAAAGCAAAAAGTTCGTTTTTGTAAATCGGGCCTGTCTAAGCATTCTATCTACAAAATGAAAAATAAAAATGTCTTTGATATTATCGAGTACTTGTGACTACATTTGGGACATTTATTCCATAGGGATAGTTGCCTAATCAAAAACGTATGTAGTGTTTCTATTCTAGGTGCATTGTGTTCACATAATATAATGTATTTGTTATTGTATACAAAATGTTGCAAAAAAACTATTTTAAATGAGTAAGTATGGAGTTTCTTACCCATTCTTCTTCATATGAAACTACCTTTTGGAAGGGGCAACTAGAAACTAGAAAACTATTAATGCCTTTTAATTTTAAATAGCCTAATTGAAATAAATTATTTAACTTTGACTTTGATTTTAATCCATTTAAAATTATTTAGGACAATTGAAAAACAGGACATAGGTACTAAACAGGCTCTAACACGAACGTGCAATTTATACCCTTCGGGCATCTATCCTGATTTTACCCAAAAAACAGAAGACTGCAAACACCAACTTACTGTAATTGAACAGTAACCACAAACAAAAGTGTAACGCCAAGGTTAAATCAATAAATAACATTATCGTTGCTATTGAGAGATGTCATTCATTCAAAGTAATATCTTTATATTTAAACACTAGCTGTGCACTTGGGTTTCACTTGCATATTTGAGTAACTATCGCGGTGTCCGCAGCGCATGTTAAAATGTCTCGTAAATGGCAGAATTTTATTTAACGTTTTTTGTTATACATATTTTGGCCAATTTCGACTATTCATTTGTAAATTATAGTCCATATGTTACTCTGATGTATAAATTACACACATTCATTAATTCATTTGTAAATTAGAGTCCATATGTTACTCTGATGTATAAATTACATAACTGTTAAAGTGTCATTAAAACCCTTTGAGTAGTTTATACGTGAAAAAGGAACAAAGTACATGCTATTAATGTCTTAATTTTGTAAAAAATTGCAAAGCCTACAAGAGTCATTCAAAGTCTGGCTTTATCAAATCAGTACCTACTCGCTTTCGGAACTAGTCGGGCATAATTTATACAATATATTAGTACCTAAAACACACACACTCACACATGCATATAAAAAAGTTTTATTTGAATCATTCAAATTTCAAAATTGAAATCTATTAAACTTTTAGCTTATTTAATATAATTGCGTATGGCACTCGTGGGTTGCAGCTGTAAATCAGCGTCAGATAGATCTTGTTCTCATCTGACATTATGCTGAGCTGAGGCCCTTTTGGCATTATAATCTCTGTATTTTATAGTTTTAAGGTGTATCTTTGTTGTAATGCCAATAAACGCATTTTTCTTTCTTTCTTTCTTTCTAAAATTGTCCCATCATGGGACTGGGCAATGAGACTAGTGGGATAGACCCCACAAGCCGGGAGCTTTCCTTGAGTACATAATTGCATATGCATAGTGCATACAGGAAAAATCTGTGGATAGTGCCTCATCTCATTAAAAGCGTCAATGGGCTTGTGCAAGTTGGCTTCGGACCCAACCTAGTACGCCTTCCAAAGGTCATAGAGTCCCCAGAAATAGCAAATAATAATAATAACAGTAACAGTAATAAGCCTATTTTTATTATTCTTTATTTTTCATACAGTTTTACAATTTTCTGATTCGTATTCAACAAACTTAGCACAGCATATTTGTTTTAAATAAATTTCTAATTTTTAAATAACAATATTACAACAAATTATCTCTTCCTTCTCTTCTGTATTTTGACCATTTTATTTTTGTTGGTTTTACTAAACTTATAGCTGATTTTTTAACAAATAAACCACAGCGAAAACTACCGCAACCACCCCCTGTAACAATAAACGAAAATTGAAAAAAAACAATAATCCTATAACAAAGAGGATTTGCTTGAAGGATGGCTGAAACTTTCTAGTTTCACCCACTTTCAAAAGGCACCCAGGGCATGTACCCAAACTGCGCCATATTCCCTAATTTTACTTATTTGTTTGAGAGCGATTTCGTGAAAAGAGACGGAACGCTTGCGTTTTTTTATTTGACCAATAAGCTCGCGGTGGCGGAGAGAGCTGTGAGATGGTGTCAACCCACTTTGCGTGAGGTTGGTACCACGTCCTGCTGTCATTTTATTTTTAACCCCCGACGCAAAAAGAGGGGTGTTATAAGTTTCACCGCTATGTGTGTGTGTCTGTCTGTCTGTCTGTCTGTCTGTGGCACCGTAGCGCCCAAACGGGTGAACCGATTTAGATGCGGTTTTTTTTATTTGAAAGCAGGGTTTCTTGCGATGGTTCTTAGACATAATTTATTAAAATCGGTTCAGCCGTTTCAAGGTCATCAGCTCTTTTGTGTTAGCTACCGTTGCTATTTTAGACGTCTATGGGTATTAACTTTACCAACAAACATATGTGGGTCTCAAAATTTCAAACACCCATGTGTGTAATATTAATAAGCAACATTATGGTGTATTTGGTCTGATGCAGCCAGGATATCTAGCAGACTAATACACTCTTGGGAAAATAACAGCAGATATGTCGTGTTTGGATTCATTTTAACCTGCATTTGATTCTGCACACAATGCACTGATGGCAACTGGGTGAGCTGAAGCTGCAGCCAGGCTATCCAGCACAGCAGTAGGTAGACTCTTGACAAAATAATAGCAGATATGTCGTGTTTGGATTCATTTCAACCAGCATTTGATTCTGCACATAATGCCCTGATGGCAACAGGGTGAGCTGATGCTGCAGCCAGGCTATCCAGCACACCAGTAGGTAGACTCTTGTCAAAATAATAGCAGATATGTCGCGTTTGGATTCATTTCAACCAGCATTTGTTTCTAAACACAATGCACTGATGGCAACAGGATGAGCTGATGCTGCAGCCAGGCTATCCAGTACACCAGTAGGTAGACTCTTGACAAAATAATAGCAGATATGTCGTGTTTGGATTCGTTTTAACCAGCATTTGATTCTACATACAATGCACTGAAAAATCTTATCTCATAACTGTAAACTCTATAAAACAAAATTAATGCGTTTAAAAAATAAAAAATAAAAATTTAATTTAAAATTTTAAAAAACCCCCACCGCAAAAAAGTAAAACATTTAAAAAGTTAAAAATAACACTTTAGCCATGAAATTTTACGTAACGTCGGGGTACCGATAAAATAAGTACCTACATACCTACAAGTAATAGGAACATTCCTTACATAAGCGGTACCCCGACGTTACGTAAAATTTCATGGCTAAAGTGTTATTTTTAACTTTTTAAATGTTTTACTTTTTTGCGGTGGGGGTTTTATAGATTTATATAGATAGGGATATGTAGTAACAAAGTAAATCTCATTACAAAAGCCGTGCAGTCTTCAATAAGGCCGTGGCCTTAAAGATCAAAAGCTCTGACAGAACGCCCACGATCACGAACTGTAAGATTTTAATTGCTCACGGCAATTATTCGCTCATTGTGATTAGTGGCTCAATATGGCCATTGATGGCCACTGATGGTAGAAGAACTTTTGCGTCATAAACTTTTAACGGCTGGTATTTTATGTATGGTTTAAACTTGCAAGAGAGCACGAGGCCCGATAATGACTAGGCTTGTCGAAAAGATATCCGTCAAAATAAAGTCGATAAAGTCAGTTTATTTAAATTAAACCCACAAAACGCACTTTTGAAAGTCAGCCATACAAATTAAATTAATAGTTGATTGATGGATGTAAGCCTAAAATAAATAAATAAATTCTAGTTGCACATTCCAAAAGGTAGTTTCATATGGAGAAGAATGTGCAAGAAACGTGGACTCCTTACTTACTCTGTTAAAATAGATTTTTCACACCACCTGCTTGAAAATGTCAAATTATATGTCAAGCAACCTTAACCTAAAGTGTGTCATTATCATTAATGACAAAAATTCAGTACAACATTATTGTTGTACAATAATGTTGTACTGAATTTCATTATGACCCGCTGGTCAATAATGTGATTTGAATTTGGAATCTCACATGCTCAGCTAAATCGGCAGTAAAGTACTAAAAAACAAAGGGAGGAAAGCTATTCTCGATACCCTTGCTACACGTGAATGATATTCTCGATTTCCTACAAAATCATCATCAACATCTATAAACGTACCAAATAAAAACTTAACTTTATCTTTGCACAACTGGACTAATGTCTCAAATGTTACCATTAACTTCAATTAATATGTAAGTGCATATAACTAACTAGTTCTAAATATGTTATTCTTACTGTTTGTTTATTTAATAAATACTTTGTTTTTCGTACTATGGCTATTATTTTCTCACAGTAGGTGTAAAAAGTAGAGTATCCTCCTCTGGGCTAAAGGTGTCTTTGCCTTGGGCTAGCTTGAATCCCTCGCTGCATTCAGGATTCTTGTATTAACTCCCTTGCTTTGCTCGTGAGTTAAATCCCGAAACCTTCATTGCGCTTGAGATTCAATATGACGCCCGTGACATAAGACACAACTTTAGCCCCTCGGTGCATAATCTACTATAATAATATTTTGTATACATAATCAGATTATAATAAGGAAGATGTACCTTGAATAAAAACTACTATCCTGAGATGGGTACAAAGTGATATAAAATAAGCAATGCAGATGGTAAATAGATTGGTGTATTTAAATATACATGGTGATCACATATTATGTACATATAGGTGTAATTTATCTAGATTACGTATGTATTTAGAAATATATCAGTATGTTTATCAGCTGTTCAGTACCCATAACACAAGCTCTTAGCTTAGCTTGGGACAAGATGGCGCTGTGTGAAAAAGTTGTGGAATATTATCCCACTAAGAGTATAAACTCGAAAGTTTGTTTGTATAGATGGACACCTAATAACGTAAAAACTACTGAATGGATTGTAATAAAAATTGGTTAAGAGTTAACTTACACTCTGGATTAACACATAGGCTACTTTTTATATGAAACCGCGGGACCTATGCTAGTATTATTATATTTTTGAACCATCGTTGGTCATTAAAAAAACCGATCGATACTGAACCTACCCTTAAGCACGCTATTTCTTTAGCACCCTGTATTTGTGCATCTCTGTGATACGAGCTAACTAGTAGTTACCAGTACTTCATTTATCTCAATACTGCAGTGCTATTCTGTAGAAATCACCTTGTGAAAATAGAATTGACGAGAAAGCGAATGGAGCTGTCATTCCACATTAAAGCTAGACATTGACAGTTCATTACATTCAAGTTTTTACAGCGTGATATTAACTGAATCGACCGGTTGTTTATAAGTTATTCACATACAAAGACATTCAATACCTATAGACCGGACATGACGAACAAAATTTTCGTCTGAAAAAGTGTGTCCTGCTGCATCAAGTCTATGAGTTTTTTGTAGTACGCTCTGCTGCCGCTCCAATATTCATATATTATTCTAGATGGCGTTACTGAGACATGGGATCAAAGTTTTCTATGACATTTCCTTGACATGCCCGCTCTATAGTATTTTAAATCTCTTTGTTCACATACTAAGTACTATAGTGTACATAGTCGCGATATTAATAACGTTGACACAATACTACTGAGAGTAATATAATGTATTAACTGTTTGATATTCATCATAGAGTATCTCTGTTTTGTACAGACGCCAGCACATCAAGTTGCCCCAATGTGTCAAATTTTCCCAATTGAATATTCAATGAACCTTATTCTGTTTGACATAAAGTTGAAAAACGATCAAAGAAATTTGACACATAGGGGTAACTTGATGTGCTGGCGTCTGTACTTCACAATCTTAAGTAATATGTATGTCATTGTGTCATTCTTATTATTATAATCGGGTACCTACTGCTTAGTAGTGAGACCCGCCGACTGCCAATGGAGATAGGTCTTGAGTTCCATCCCAAGGCGCGTCCCACTGATTTTTCAGATTTTTGAGCTTGTTGTAAAACTAGCTTCTGCCCGCGACTTCATTCGCGGGAATAGTTACTTTGGGCTAACGCTACTTTGACCCGGGACACCGTTTACGTAGAGGGTGAAATTATTCTTGAATAATACGTACCTACATTAAGGAGCTATTTTAGGTGCCTACATCAAGCTTTTATCAGTAAGAGTGGAACTTTAAAACGTTAGATAAAAAACTGGTTCTTTATTATCTTAAATCACATATACCTACACTGTAGGTTAATTTCAACTGCGATAGACATGGAGGACGCCAAACCGCTCGCATATTGGTGACACGTATCCCGTGCGCCCGCGCTCCCGCTAAAACTCTAAAGGTGAAAATATTGGTGTTGTGTGGTGAAAATCCCAAACTCCCTCTCGTGAAACTTGGAGGAATTATCGCCTGAACCAGCGGCGGACCTGGAGTTGCTATCGAAGGAACGCATCTATTCATCTCCCGTAAGTCCCTTTTTCCTTCCAAGTTTTCTGTCGAGGACTTTTTTTTAGAACTTTTAAAGAGGAATAATTTCGTAATACTTGTTTTTAACCGTTTACGCAGCGCACGCAACGGAAGCTTTTTTCCCGCTTGCAACATTTCTTATGGCTGCTCTGCTCCTATTGGTCATAGCGTGATGTAATATAGCCTATAGCCTTCCTCGATAAATAGACTATCCAACGCAAAAATATTTTTTCAATTCGAGCCGGTAGTTCCTGAGATTAGCGTGTTCAACCAAACAAACGAACAAACTCTTCTGCTTTATAATATTAGTATAGAGTATAGATTTTATTATCACTTGCTTAAAAAACAGTCGTATGTTATCATACACACACGTTTGTTTAACTTTAATATCCTAAGAATCGTATAAATAATCGTACAAGGTTAGAATACTTATGTATTCTAACCTTGTACGATGGTATATAAACCCATGATAGTCTGATTTTTGCCTTACCGGTATCAGTGCCTACTACTTGCAGAGAATGGTAATTTTATTTATTTATTTTATTTATTTATTTATAATAACTCCCTTGCAACTATTAATACAGGTTTTCCCAATGCGATAGTGCGTTCCTTAACAATCTACTTATAAGTACTACCTCATTACTAACATTGACAAAATATTTCAACACATAAAAATAAAATTAAAAATAGTTTTAGTATCTAAATTTAACAAACATTTAAAACAAAACCGGCGGCCGGCGTGTGTGTATGACAACATGTATGAATGTAGACGAAGCAAAAAAAGTATGTAAGAATCGTAGCATATGGCGCTCTGTAGTTTCTGCCTACCCCCATGGAAAAAAGGCTTGAGTTTATGTATATATGTATGTATGTATGTAAAAACAAAAATACTTTCCGCAAAGAAATTAAAACTAATTACAATATGTCACAGAAACACTCGGTACTTTAAACCCTAACATAATATTATTTATAGAGATGTAAAAGGTTGATTGATTTCTACACAATCCCTTCCCACGTGTCAATTGTAATCCCAAAAACGACGTAACAATTACAAAAGACTCTTTCGTCGAAAAGCTAATTTAGTAATTGTATCAAGTCATGAGAAGAACCAACTTCTCGGTTCCATAACAATGCAGTCATATTCATATTACATAGCCATTTGATGAAAGATAAGAGGTAATGGATGACGGAATATGCATTAATTACGAGTATTAATTAAGAGTTGTAATAAGTCGTAAGACGCGATTTTTATTGGTTGTATTTTACTTGGTTATTGGTGCACGCGTAATAAAATAATTCATGCATGATGAGCGGTGGTTTAATATACTCTAGTTTTGTGTTAGAAAGTTACCGTTTGATCTACTTAGATTATTATGTCACTTTACCGTTTTTAAGCTATTGCATAGCTTCTATCGCGGGCCTTGAGCGCGGGGACCGAATCCAGAAATTCCGTAACGAAAAATCCTCACGCTCCCCACTCCGACGGGCAAGAAGGTGTGGCTTGAAGGCCGTGCATCGTCTAACGTCGTTTCAGTTCGGCAGTCTTCGACACGGCGTTGTGTGCGATTAGACGTATTGTATAGACGTATTGGATAGTGGGGAGGGGAAAGGGGAGGGGAGGGGAGGGGGGAGATTGTGAGAGAGGGAAGAGGGTATTGTGAGAGGGGACGGAGGGGCAGGGGAGGGATGTGGAGGGGGGTGGAGGGAAGAGGCAGGGGACGGGGGGGGAAAGTGAGGGAGAGGTGTAGGAGGGGCGGGGGAGGAATGGGGAGGGGGAGAGGAGAGGAGTTGATAAAAATGCTATGCAATAGCTTTACCGCGGCAGTCTCCGAGTGCCACACGTCATTTTTAACCCCCGACGCAAAAAGAGGGGTGTTATAAGTTTCACCGCTATGTGTGTGTGTCTGTCTGTCTGTCTGTCTGTCTGTCTGTCTGTCTGTCTGTCTGTGGCACCGTAGCGCCCAAACGGGTGAACCGATTTAGATGCGGTTTTTGTCATTTGAAAGCTGAGTTTCTTGCGATGGTTCTTAGACATAATTCATCAAAATCGGTTCAGCCGTTTCAAGGTTATCAGCTCTTTTGTGTTAGCTACCGTGGCTATTTTAGACGTCTATGTGTATTAACTTTACTTAAAAACATTATGTGTGTCTTAAAATTTCAAACACCCATGAGTGTAATTTTAATAGGTAACATTATGGTGTATTTGGTCTGATGCAGCCAGGATATCTAGCAGACTAATACACTCTTGGGAAAATAACAGCAGATATGTCGTGTTTGGATTCATTTTAACCTGCATTTGATTCTGCACACAATGCACTGATGGCAACTGGATGAGCTGATGCTGCAGCCAGGCTGTCCAGCACACCAGTAGGTAGACTCTTGACAAAATAATAGCAGATATGTCGTGTTTGGATTCATTTCAACCAGCATTTGATTCTAAACACAATGCATTGATGGCAACTGGGTAAGCTGATGCTGCAGCCAGGCTGTTCAGCACACCAGTAGGTAGACTCTTGACAAAATAATAGCAGATATGTCGTGTTTGGATTTATTTCAACCAGCATTTGATTCTAAACACAATGCACTGATGGCAACAGGATGAGCTGATGCTGCAGCCAAGCTATCCTGCACACCAGTAAGTAGACTCTTGACAAAATAGTAGCAGATATGTCGTGTTTGGATTCGTTTTAACCAGCATTTGACTCTACATACATTGCTCTGAAAAATTATCATAACTGTAAACTCTATAAAACAAAATGAATGCGTTTAAAAATTATAAAATAAAAATTAAATTATAAATTTAAAAAACCCCCACCGCAAAAAAGTGAAACATTTAAAAAGTTAAAAATAAAACTTTAGCCATGAAATTTTACGTAACGTCGGGGTACCGTTAAAATAAGTACCTACATACCTACAAGTACTAGGAACATTCTTTACATAAGCGGTACCCCGACGTTAAGTAAAATTTCATGGCTAAAGTTTTATTTTTAACTTTTTAAATGTTTCACTTTTTTGCGGTGGGGGTTTTTTAAATTTATAATTTAATTTTTTTATTTATTTTCATATCATCATCATCAGCCTAGCCTTTTTCCAACTACATGGAGCGTCTGTCTATCTGACCTCCACAACCCAGTTACTGAGTAACACCATACTTTGGTTAAACTGGTTGTCAGATTCTTGGGACGAACAACTATGACATCGAACTTATAAAGTTAACAAAACAAATGTTTAGCTCTTGTTTTGTTAACTATAACAGCTAGTTAATTAAACAAAAGCTGAAGAAAACTTACCATCATCCGCAGTTTCCAAGGCTTCTTTGTCACCATTTCAACCTCTTCCCATCCTCTCGTGCTTAACTTGCTCACATCAACTGAATCTCTCAGCAGCCTTGTATCCTCTTCATCATCAACCAACTCATTTTCGTTTAATTTAGTCGTTAGAACCACTGGCTCTTCAGTCACTTCATCGACCTTCTCATTGGGATCGTCACCAACTAAATATCCTTCTTTAGTTGTAGTATGTTCTGGTATATACTCTGCTGTAGTAACTTCAGTGGTTTCTGCAGTATTTGGTTCAGTAATACTGGGTTCTTCAGTAAGACTTCTTCTTGATTTATTATTTGTAGGTAGAACAGTGTAGTATTTTTTAGTTACAGCCGGTTCTTCGTACACTGTTGGTTTTGGTGGTTCGTCTTCAATAACAATTGCTTTAACTGAAGTTTTAAGTATTTCACTGTCTTTATCTGCTTCTATGAGTTTTGGGCCATCCACTGCTTTTTCCTTTGGTGCTATGGATTCTTGCTGAATCGGTTCTTCAATAAATATATAGTCGACAAATATAGGTCTCACTGGTAACTCGATATAATCTTTTAATTGTTCGACTACTATATTTCTTTTAACTTTCTTTTTGAAATCAAATTCGTCTTTCATGAATTCGTCAATATCAAGATCGTCAACAGTTGATGTGTCTTCGTAATCTACTTGAGATGTTGTATACGTTTCCGTTGTAAAATCTTCTTCAATCACAGTCAGTTTTAATTCTGATATAGTAGGTATCCTTTTGATAGTGATGTTTGCGTTTATATAATTGTATACATCAGGCCAGTATCTTGCACTATACAGAAACGATGATATCATAAACATTATTACGAATAATATCATTAGAATCAGAGTCTTAACAAAGATGTTCATTGTCGATTGCGATAACTTCATCTTGAAGAGTTATGTTCACTTTTTCGGTTAAATCACAACACAATTTCACAGGATAACCACTCAGTCGAAAGTTTATAACCACGTTGTGTACACTGACACTAGCACTACAGAAAAACCGACCAGTTTAAAAATCACCCCAAGATAAGTGATTCTAAACTGAAGTTTAAATCAATACTACCAGTAACTAACACAATGTACAATATCGATACGAGATTTGTATAGGATCATTATAGGTGACATATATGGTGGGTAATGCGTAGAATACAACAATAGCCCATATAGTTGCCTTGTAGGTCGGGAAAACACTGATGATTATTCCACCTAGTGTTTAGATCAAAATTATTAGGTGTTTAGCAGACAGAGCAACTTTTGTCTCCGTATTGCGGTTACAGGCAACATTGGAATTGAAACAACAACACATACAACTACCTTGTAGCTTGAATTACATGCAGGCCTTTTGACTATAGATTAAAAAAGGTTATTTGGAATCGCGCAATCGTAAACTGGGCCTTTTAGTTTGGTTGTTACTAGAAACCCATTAGAAGAGGTTTTCAAAGTTGGTAGTTTCTTCATCTAAGTTGATAGTTTCTCTAATCAATCAATCAACCAACCAATCAATCATTTATTATTTGTAAAACATAGGTAACAGAAAATACAGATTTTAGAAGTAGATACAGTGCGCTACACGCGTGCGTGTGCTTCTTCAACTAAAGTTGCGACAATCTGAGAAGTACGTTTTGACAGCTATCAAAATACTATGTGTAGGAAAAAGAAAATCGGTGGCTAAAAATCCGATTCTAAGGGCATGTGGAATTAAAAAATCAACAATTTAGTATTATTTAGATTGTATAAAACGTGATTTTTGAGGAATATCGTTTTATTCCACGTTCAAGTTTGTGATAATATTATACAATTAGGTATAATACTGTACTTATACAATTATAATATTTTTAAAAGACAGTTTTCGAAAAAGTATCGGTTCTAAATAAAATCAGTTTCATTCGGTTAATAAATAGCAGTTGACGGTCGCACCTCTACTACTAGGTACTACTTGTTATGGGAATCATGGTATGTAAATAATTAATGAGAATTATCAATTAGATTTTTCAATTTCTTACTTAGACGTACATACAAAGTTAACGCGAAACAAAAATTGAGAAACGTTAAAACGTACTTTTTAGATTAGATTGTCCCGATTATAAGTTGCTCTGTCTGTGGAGCGCCTTACTCTGTACATCTGAGTCATTCGTATGTCAGCTGTCATCAGTCTTATTAACATAAGCACTTAATATTAGTTCCACGATTAACAGGAAGACTTTTGTAGATCTTTTATAGTCGTGACTGGTCTTCTAGTCAAAAGCAACTAGTATTTTGCTAAATTGTATCTTATTACCAAGCAACTGAATTGAAGAATCGACTGCCTCATTGGACTAGTGGTTGCAAGCGCTACTGCTGAGCACGAGTGCCCGGGTTCAATCCCCGGATCGGGTCAAGGTGTTATTGAGTTTTTCCATCTGAAATTTCTCAGTAGCAGCCCGGAGTCTGGATTTGTGCCCGATTGTTGTAATAGGCTCGAGTACATGGGACTTAAAACATAACTGGCGAAATGTGGGTGTACTACCAGGTAAGCCTCTGCCCTACCCTTCGGGGTTTATACGTGACGCTATGTTTAGGAGTAACCCTTCATGTAAAACTTTTTTACAAAAAAAAACAACCGACTTCTTAAAAAAAAACTAACAGGTGAAAAATAACTCCAGATTCGGAAGTCTGTGGCTTTGGTAGTTTTGTTTTGTTCATTATTGGCCACCGATTTCCGAAACTGGAGTTATTTTTCACCTGTTAGTTTTTTTTTAAGAAGTCGGTTGTTTTTTTTGTAAAAAAGTTTTTATTTTGTCATTTTTAGTTTCTTTGTATGTAAAGAAAGTCTTTCAAAACTTGAAATTGGATAACAAATGCTAAAGAAGTTTTATCTCTAAACATTAATCTGTACATCTCTGCCGGTCCCTTTTCAAATAGAATGGCGTAATGTTATGTTGTGGAAATACAAAAGCTCAACATAGACATCTGACTATAGCAATCGCGAATAATTTGCTGTTATGCGTTGAAGAGTTCCGTTGCCTGTCTTCTTCATCAGTTTTTCTTCACCAAATGATACTTTCTAAATGAAAATGCTTGATTCGTTACTAAAAATGTTGAAATCGGTGCATGTGTGCCTATATTTTTTGAGGAGTTCCCTCAATTCCTCGAAGATACCTCATCAGGATGAGTTTTGATGCAAATGGGACCAATCTGTTAGTATACCCTATCAAACAAAACAAGAATTTTGAAAATCGGTCCATAAATGACAGAGTACTGAGGTAACAAACCCTAAAAAGAAAAAAAAAAATATATACAACCGAATTGAGAACCTCCTCCTTTTTTTGAAGTCGGTTAAAAATACTTGTCTACTACCGTAACTGTCTGGCGGTTTTGAATACTTTTACGTGGCCAACGCAAATGACCGGCAGATAGCGTCGTGTGGTGGGTCGTCGAGCACCCTGAAATAGGTTTAACCACTTCCCCACACACACACATATATGTGATTGTTTAAATATTGTGTCTACTTTGTGGACAGGGAAAGTCTAACAATATGATATATTAATAAATTAAATAAATTTTACCAAACATTACTAATTTTAATGTTCCATTTAAATTATATTTAAATTATTATTTCTCTTATTAAAATGCGCCTTCATCCTCTCTCCTACTTTTATAATTTTGCTGTGCCCGACAGGGTCCATAATTGATTCGATGTTATAACATACCAACTTTTATGTACACTTTATGGAATGCAATAAAGTATTGAGTATTGAGTATTGAGTATTGAGCTACACGATGACTGAAACATGCATGCCGTCTATCGGGACAGGTCAACTCATAACTGAATTGATTCTTTCTTCAAAAGGCTTTTCCAGACTTTGCCCTGCATCGTGAAACTCGCATAAGAAATTAATATAATCTTAAGTCTGGACTTTAAAAGAGACCATGACCCCTGAGTTTCTTTCGGCATTTCTTCTTAGGGATCAGTCACTTTGGAAATGCCATTTAGTTTAAAAAAAAACATGTTAAAGTATCTTAGAAGATCTACTTACAGAAATAAACTTTCATTTCATTTAATTTCACTGGTATTCTGCCGCAACTGGTTAGACTGGAAGCTGACAGCGACATAATCAGAAAGAAAGAAAGAAATTAAAAAAAAAACATTGCACTTAGAAGGACTAATCGTGAAATTAGAATGCGCCTTTGAAATGTATCAGAGCAATTTCATTTTGCTCTGTAAACTTTAACAGGAACTAAAGTAACGTTTGTACGCAAAACTCACTGCAATTTGCGGCCGGACATCAGACAATTGCGCATAATTTAAAGTAGGAGCTTGTTAGTTCCTACTGAAAGATATCATATCTACATACATTTGCTGCCATTTTCATATCCATCTTTCGTCCATTTAGGTATCTATCTATAAAATAGTGGCGCCTCCTCGCACAGGCATCAATATGCTTAAAATAATGATAATGTATGTACAGACACCTACCCGAAACTGTCAAATTTCCCCAATCAATCTATATATATAAAAGAAAGTCGTGTTAGTTACTTCGCTTATAACTCAAGAACGGCTGAACCGATTTAGCTGAAAATTGGCAGGGAGGTAGTTTAGAGCCAGGAGAAAGACATAGGATACTTTTTATCCCGTTCGACATCATAAAAATAAATATCAAGAATATCGGTTGTCTCAAACATTTTTCAAACGCAGCGCCATCTTGGATGACATGACAGGAGTCAATCTTCCCAGTTCATTATCAGGTGACAATTTGAAATTGACAAGTCTTAAGCTAAACCCAAGAAGGTAAGGTTGTCAATTTATAATACGCACCTACGTTCTGAAATTTATTTTGTTACTAAACTTAGAGGTTTTATGTAGCATAAAAAAGTCTTATATTTCAGAAATCAATTTAAGTAAATAGCAATGATGACAGAGACGAAATTTAATAATTCTTTGCAAATAGAACTTATTTTACTGTTAGGACTTTAATTAAAGTAGACCGGGAAAACTATAGGCATAAATTATTGTATGTAACATAGAGGCAATAGTTCAGATTAAAATTATGAATTTAGTATTTTTTAGTAAGGTAGTTAGGTTAGATAGTTGGGTTAGCTATAGGATAGGTATGGTCAGTTAGGTTAGGGTATATATACATGTTGTAATTTAAAAGTAGTAGTAGTTATTATTGGTTTGGATTTATTTGTTGTCGTCTTATTCAACGTATGTATATCTAATATAAAAAAAAAATAAGAGCAATGAATTGACTCTAAGGCACAACGAAGTTTGCCGGGGCAGCTAGTTTTGTATAAAAAAATAAATAAAGTTGAAAATTCATTAGAGACATTCGACAGATTGTAGTAGGTTGATTAGCTGGCGTCTGTACAACGTTTAATAATGATATAATATATTTTGTTTTGATCTATCTAAATTAATAGTCGTATCACTTAAATAATGAAGCTTGACCGATTTAGCAGTTTTTGCTTGTTGTAGGTATTCCTAATTAAGATTCGTATGAAAAAAATTGTTAACAAAATGGAGGATATTTCAAAGATTTCCTTTCATATTTCGGAAATATTAAGATATCATGCAAATGTTAGAAATAAGGAAAGTAGTTGGGTATGACAAGATAATAAAAAAGTGTGCACCCCTGCGAATCCAGGATGTGTCTCTAGCACCACATAAAATTATTGTTTGGTAACCAAAAAAAATACAAAACATCACAAAAACTGTATAAAAAGATCTTTAATATACCTTAAAACTAAATAACAACAATATTTACAACACACGCACACACAAACAACAATTAATAACAACAGTACAACAATAAAAACAACAGTCAACAAGAATTAATTCAAGGCGGTAGGGTTATAGGTATAACATAAAACGTTTAGGTACATTTATAGAATTAGTATAGACAATATTTATTTGCCTGCTATTTGTATTGGAGTTGCCGGGAAAAAGATTCAAGGCGCCTTTCTTATAAAGTAGCAGGCCAGATTTAATTAAGTCTGAACAATCATTTAACATATTATTTTAAGAAAAAGTTGCTGTAAAAAGGACCAACTCTTTTGATACTGAACACAAGGACCAATCGTAGTGTTACATTAAACAATGAAAATAGTTATTTCTGGAACGTCAAAATAAAGTCGAAAGTCGCTTGCTTTCTGCGGAGGAGAACTAGACTCTTGATAAATATTAGTCCTAAACAGTGAATGGGAAGATAGTAAAAAGGTAGAGGAGGCCTTTGCGCTGAATCGTCAAATATACTCGTATATAGCAAACTCCAAAATCATTCTCCATTTAATGATGTCCCCCCTTCTTCGTATGAATTATAGTTTCGTACACCGGGACCTTGAACGGTACAGGCTTTTCGACTGGCACCAAAATGTGCTTGATGACTTCAAAAGGCACCTCCTTGATCTTGGGAACGTGAACGATCCTTTCTACAGGGTAAGGCACCGACTTCTCAACGGGAATCGACACTTCTTTAATGATTGGGATGACCACAGCTTTCGGTACGGGCACCTGGATTGGAATCGGGTGGGGCACAGGAATGATAATGGGCTGATTAACTTTGAACTCTACGTTCTTGGGCAGAGGGACGACTATCTCTTTGTAATGTTTGATGGGCTCTGGGTTCTCTTCTTCGACGTGTTGGTGGACTGGGTAGGAGTGGGATTTTAGATCATGTCCGCCGTAGTCGCCACCACTGAAGTCGCTGCCTGAGCTTCCGCCACCAAAGTCGTGGGCGCCACCGCCGTGCCCGCCACCGAAGTCGTGGGAACCACCACCGTGTCCACCGAAGTCGTAACCACCGGAAAAGTCACTGGCTTCGAACTGTGAAGGAAAAAGAAAACAGATTTAAGTATAGTGTTGTAGTCGCAAGCAAATATACCAAATACTTAATATTTCTTCATGAACTAATGTATGTTTTCGGAAATACGTAACGTTAATCTTGTGAGCTGTTTACCTACATAAATCTTTAGTTTAAGAAATTCTCGTGTCACAGTGTTTGTTACGAGACTCCTCCGAAACGACTTGACTAGGGAATGCAATCTCGTCTCGCCGAGATCCCGATCTCGCGAGATCTCGGCCATATTTTACGAGATTGAATCTCGTCAAATTTCGTACGAGATCTCGCGAGATAACGAGATCGACAAATGCAGCGTGACGATGTGTATTTCATAGCGCGGCTGCGCGCGAACTGAATCCTGGCCGGCCGTGCGGCCGCGCCTGGCGCATCTGACAGACGACTACTGATTTTGCATGCCAAATACCCTGCAAAATCAGAAGTCGTCTGTCAGATGATACTCTCGACATGATGTGATTTTTGAGAAGCCATTTTCAGACAAACTAACTTGCCTTTCCGTACCTTGATAACTTCATCTGACTTCTACTTTAAACTTCTTTTATTTGATTAATACGATCTCACAACATTTATTTAAGAACTTGTGAAGTTAAGTTTTTGTTTTGTTGTATTTATTTACCAGAAGTAATGTTCCTATTACTCTTAATTATTGAAACTAAAGTAATAATTTACAAAAGACTACTCGTAAATATAGACAATTATTGTTATGTCACCAATATTGTAAGAATTTGAATTGATTAGCTACAGTAGGTATAATAATTATAGACATAAACAAATGTTACCTATTAGAGTTAGAGACAAATTAAAAGTACTCTGTTGATTTTTAAAATAAAACTTACATTATTTTTATAACTAAGCAACGCAGTTTCTATTTAATTACATATCATGTCAATTACTAGTTCTTAAAACAAGCATTTGCATATGTTTTAATAGCGATTCTCCCAATCTCGCGAGATCCCGTAATTTGCGAGATCTCGCGAGACTGGGTTTTGAGTCTCGCGAGATCTCGCTAGGCGGAAATCTCGTACGAGATTGCATTCCCTAGACTTGACCGATTCTTGTGGAATTTTCTATGTATGTTCAGTAGGTCTGAGAAATGGACGTAAGCTAAATAAAACTAATAAACTAATTCTAAGGTGAAAAGAAATTTACCGGGGTAGCTAGTACAATAAATAAAATACGAAACAAAAAATGTTTCAACTCATAAAAGAAACCAATGGAAAAACCCAAAACACAGTGTTCGACCTGGCATGGCAGTCGAACTCCAAAACTCACGCTCAGCATTAACGCTTGCAACCGCTTTACTATCACCCAGTCCCTCCCAAAAACATCGAGATTATTCCCGAAAATTCAATTTTCTATTTGACATCAAACGACATTCGTAAATGCTTCATGCTTGTGACACATGCAAATATAGACTTCAGATAAAATCGCTCACTTTTAACAGTAAAAGTCCCCGGAATCGCTTACTAGACAATTTAATAACCATCCAACATAGAAAATAAAAAAACACAAATAAAAAAAGCAAGCGTTTCCCGCGCAACGACATGCCCGCTATTTAGTCTGTGGTTCTTTTTTTCTTTTATTTTTGTCACAGTCTGTGGTCCGTATTACTTTTTGCGTTGACGTTTTTATTTTCGTTCGGTAACGGTTATCTAATCGGTACGTTCGGAAATCAAGTTATTAGAGCGGAACTTTTAGTTTAGTTATAGAATAATCAGTGTTAAAATTGATTGTCAATTTTTTTTTAGAATGTTGAGTGGTGCTGGCGTTAATTAGACGTTTAAATGGCCCAGTAACTTTTTTTCTGGTGTTCTTCAAGTGAAAGTACCTACTGCAAATAATTATTATAAAAAATGTAGTGGGTAATAATTGAAAGGAGTTTTATGCATTTGATGTTTGTTTGTTTGTCTGTAAACAAAACATAATAACATCACGCCTGTAATCCCAAAAGGGTTAGGCAGAGGTTGACACCCACATTTCGACAGTTATGTTTAAGTCCCATGGAATATGGGGCGAGCGTATTGCCGTCAATCGGGCACGAACTCACATCCCAAAAACTCAATAAATGTTATTCCCGACCCGGGAATCAAGCCCGGGACTTCATGCTAGGCAGCTGCTCTTGTGGCCACTAGACCACTGAAGGATTTGCTTGTTTGAACGCGCTAATCTCTTGAATTCCCAAACAAATTAAAAAAAAATCTAGTATCTAATAGCACAATTTCTTGAGGAAATTTATATACTATTTAATGTGTATAGTAGGTATTCTAGTAGGTATTCTATAATATTTTATTGGTTATTTAGTCTAAGTCCTAACATAAATAAGAGGTCGGTAACGTATTATAGGTCGGTTCTAAATTAACGACTACATTGTACCACAAAGACTCCTTCACTATCAACTAAGTACCTAGTGTTTCCGATTTCAAGCGAATCAATTATTCGAGTTAATCCACAAATAATGTTACTTGCTAAGTAATATTTCTATCCGCATCCAAAGACCAAATAACATGAGGAGCGAAGGACCATAAAAAATAAATCCATGGAATTCTTTTTCCAATAAAGGTCCATAAAGATCCCGCGACCAAGGTCTACGGCGCCTTGAGAACATAATAAAAAATAAGGCAAGAAAAAACATATAATATGCTTTTATGACATTTTATATATTTCTGTTAAAGAAAATATACATTACACTTTTAGTATTTCGGGGTCCCTCGTGAGTATACCTAATGTGAAGGAGTATAAACAAAATATTTATTTTTTATCCTTATATGAAGAAATGGTTAGATGGGTCCTTTGGGCCTTCGATTACAATATGTTATCGAGATATTATTGAAATATTAGACAAGTTTCCTTGAACGTGTCAAAGCCTGCATGCTATACATATATCACTTGCTTTGTTTTTGATAGCCAGAGAGAGACCCTTTGAGAGGGATGCGCCCGCTGAGAAGCGTGTTAAATTTTTATTTTTTTTACAAATTACAACATAATAAACAACAACAACAACAACAACATAATTTTCTGTTGAAAATGGAGGATGCTAAGAACAGAAGACTGTTTAGCCTGGTGTGTTACTGACCGATGATAGTTTTTTTTTCACATTTTAACATAGTGATCATACCACCCTCGTACATGTATATACGAGTATAATAATGTGGATTACCTACTTTAATCTCTGTATGTGACGAGATATAAATCGTCGTGGATAGTGCAATACCGCGTAACTACAATTGTTAAATACTGCGAATATGCACCTTATCACAGTCCGCGAAGGTGTATATTCGCAGTATTTAACAATTGTAGTTACGCGGAATTGCACTATCAACGACGAAATATCGCTATAGTTGGTCACTCACCCACGGAATGCTTTAGGCAAGCGTAGTTCAACCTTTAATTAACCCGTGTGATTATTAAGAATGGAAAAAACTCCTAAAAATGGAACATTGACCCAAAATTTTAAATCTAGTTACATGCAATGAATGAACATTAACATCTACCTAGTCTTCCTTTCACTTAGATAGCAAATTCGAGCTTTAATTTGTGCCTATAAAATACTGGTCAAATAACATTGTTGAGAAAAACTCTTTTTTTTCGGTTTTTCTGATGACCAGTATTTTAATGAATGACCTTATGCGTAATAACTACCCATAGCGTTTATAACTATTACCTGGACATCATAATGACTTTAAGACATATTTTTATTGTATCATATTGTGCTATTTATAAGATTTGACCCAATTTATTTATTATATCAATCTAGCTAATGTTCAAAAACTCAACAGCAAACCAGCATTGTGTTTTGCAGTGCCCTGACAGGGTTCATGTAAAATGTGTGATGTGCATGAGAGCAAATAAATAAATAAATAAAATAATTTTAACGACTTAAATCCAATCACTAGAACCCAGTTAATGGGTAACACTAATCATCTTTGTATGACTGTTTGCGTAACCAGTTTTGATATCTGTGTGGTTCTTTCCTCAAAAGATCATTTCAGACACTAATCTGTATGATTCTTACATGATCTGTCCAAGATAACGTCTGGACTTTAAAAGAGAAGACTTTATCTTTACCGTTTTTAGGATGCTGTTGCGATTGCCTCGTTTTTGCAGTGCCTCTGGAATGTTCGCGGTAAACCATACCGATGGGTTTCATGCAATCATCCGTAAGAAAACGGCCTCACTCCTGAGCAGAATAAGGGCCAGTCGCAATAGTATCCTGAAAGCGATAGCGTCTGATTCTTCCTCCACCATAATAAGGCAATTAGTGAGAAGACTAATACCTTAGCATTTTATTGTTTAGTAGTTATGTGTGTGTGTAGCTGTGGGTGGTCTTCTCATTAACTCGTCTTTAGTTAAGTTACTAACAATAGTTTTTTAAGTGCAAACCTGTTACTAACAAATTATGGATCTCTTAGTTGTCCGAAATAAAATGATGTATTATTATTATTATTATTTACCTCTGAGTTTCTTTCGGTGTTTCTTCTCAGAGTAGTCAGATAGTGAAACTCCGACCTCATCTTCTAATTAAAACATAACACGTAAAAGTGTTTGTATGACCACCATATAATGTATACTTAATACACAAAGTTGAGTGTACAGAACCCACAACACCAAACAGACTCCAACACGCAGCGTAGCTAGGAAATAAATAGGCCGCCCCGAATGTATTACCGTTGAATTTTTTAATATAAGTACGGTACATACAAAGGGGATGTTTTTTATGTGGTAACATCAAAGACCGAAGCACTGGATTAATAATATCGTCCCTCATTTTCGACAGAATGAGAGAACTGAGGTTTGGGTGTTTGTATATTAAGATATTACTAGAGGGCCCGTCAAGACATGCAACATTGTGTTGCAATTGTCTTATGTATATGACGAGTAATTGTCACTTAGGCTAAGTTCAATACTGGGGATTAATTGATATAATTTATGAACCATGTTTACCTCCGCCCTAAAAAAAAACACTTACATTAGAACTGAAGATATAGAGAGGAAAAAGCTATGAAACCATAAGAAAAGTACAGTTAGTTTTGTTTGAGTAAGTATAACTTGAGAACCCTAACAGTTAGATGGCTTCTAATGTTTGATGACCTTTCAATTTTAAAAAAATCATATCTTTTGACAGTTTAGTGTAAAAATAGTGCCTAATTAATCATGATAACCTTGTGAAGTAGATCAATGAACCTTGTATCCCCAAGTATAATACAAACCTAGCTAGATTTATAACCAAATATTCCGATGCATTCGTGTAGGTATTTTAATCTTGACACCTTTGGTTGAGTCTAGCAACAACAATCTGAACCAAGCGGTACCTAAACAAAAAAAGCGCGTTATGAAATGTTTTGTTCAGCGTACATCCCTAATAATCCTGACCTGCCAGTAAGGCACACAAATATATGAACCCGCAATATACGCAGCTCAGCAGCCACTCTGCCAACCATGACGTCATGCCTGTCTGTGTCTCAACCTCACCTGTTGATCCTGTTGCGAAGCCGCCTGTTGGTAGGGCGAGGACGCCTGTTGGTACTGTTGTAATAAGTTGTTGTATTGTGTCCACGGCATCTCTTCAGCCGTGGCCAGGCTGGACACCAGCACCGCGCTTACACACTGGAACAAAATGACTGGTTATAGAGGTGATAAACACATAAAATATATAAATAATATTCTACAACGCCATCAGTCCCAAACTAAGCAGAGCGTTTGTTATGAGTACTAAACAACTGATAAACATACTTATATGTTTTAAAATACATACATATTATTATTAAACTACCTGTTCCAGCGGCTTCGCCCGCTACAGCTCTAAAAATATACCTCGGGAAGAAATAATCGGGATAAAAACTATTCTATGTGCTAATCTAGGTTATAAACCATCTGTGTACTAAATTTTATCCAAATCCGTTCTGTACTTTTTGCGTGAAAGAGTAACAAACATCCATCCATCCAAAAGAACTTTCACGTTTATAATATTAGTAAGATTACACCCAAACACAGAACAAATAATAATCTTGTAAAATAAATACTAAGTGTTAATATATTTTAATTTTTATGAATACATCTTCAAATATTGAATCGTAACTCATGTATGTATGTACCCTAACATGCGCTCTTCCTCCTCTCTCCTAACAAACTATGCTGTGCCCGACAGGGTCCATAATTGATACTTATGTAATTGAACAACACCCTGTAATACATTATGGTACGCAATAAAGTATTGAGTATTGAGTATTAAAATGATCGTGCTCATCATATAAACATTTGTCTTGGGTGGGAATCGAACCCACGGCCTCCGGCATAGCAGTCAGCAACTAACCACAAGACCAAAAGGCCAATCAACACATAAAACACATGTTTATGGATGAATTAAGGACTCCGGTTCTTAGGATGGTGTTGAGGCGATTTTCCAGGCTGTCCTAAGTGGGTCTGCAACAGTCGTTACGCATAGTTGGACCTTGATAGTCTGACAACCAATATAAGCAAGGGGTTTCGTGTCACAGGGTTGTGAAGGTCAGAAATTGTATCCAACTGGATGCAGTGAAAAAGCGGGCAGATTATGATAAAATATGAACTCGGTGCCTGCCGACTCCTGCCGGAGACTGCCTCGTTGGTCTAGTGGTCTCAAGCGCTACTGCTGATCATGAGGTCCCGGGTTCGATCCCCGGGTTGGGCAAAGTGTCATTAAGTTTTTCTATCTGGAATTTCTCAGTAACAGCCCGGAGTCTGGATTTGTGCCCGATGGATGGCAATAGGCTCGCCCCCTATTACATGGGACTTAAACATAATGGCGAAATGTGGGTGTACTACCAGGTACACCTCTGCCTAGCCCTTTGGGGATTACAGGCGTGACGATATGTATGTATGTATGTATGAACTCGGTGCCTAGTCAGGAGACCAGGTGCTAATGTTAGTATTAGTGTATCCAGTCAGAGGCCTTCTAACCACCAAACCAAAATCTAGAAAGTTTCCTATCATAATAAACTCTGGACTCTAAAACTGATTGACATCTAAGTTTATTTCACTGTTTCTTCTTAGAGTGGTAACATTTACCTCGTCTAGTTTTAATTTTATTTGTTTTATTTTTGGTGTAGATGTTATTTCAAGCCAAAAATAACTATAATTTAGAATGTTAGATAGCGGAAGGTAAGGTTAGTATTACAAAGTTCAAAACCCTTAATAATGCATGAACAAGTTCTATTTCAGGAATTGACAGCGGATCTACTAACGTTCACGGTGGCGGGACAACTTAGGCTCAAGTTACATTTTCATTTGACGGCGGTATCACCTGAAGATATCAGCGACAATCTCGAAAGTTTTAAAGGTCAATCTTTTTACAAAAAATAAGTTGATGATTTTATCTTTTGAAGAATAAAAGATCTTGCTATTTTTGGTCCTTGAGTTAAAATTGGTCTTTCGCTTCCTGAAGAAAAGGACCAGCCGGTCGATTCATTAAAAGTCACCTCGTGAAACTTGAATGAATTGAACTGTCAATGTCTAGCATTGGTATGAAATGGCAGCTCAAATAGCCTTCATTTCACCTACATTTCCACAGGGTGATTTTTACAGAATAACACTGCAGGTTATTTGGTGATAAATGTAAAAATGAACTGAAGCTATGAGAAATATGATGAGGTACCTCACCTCATCATATTTCTCTGGGTATGAGGTGTTTTTTACGTATAATGTAAATACAACAAATGAATGACTTTGAATATCTGGGAAGTCTGTTTACAAGGGATGGAAAGATTGATGCGGATGTGGAAAGGAGAGTGAATGCAGGAAATAAAGCGAATGGCGCTATTCATGGCGTTGTGACCAGCCAGTCTATGTCCGAAAAGGCACGACTGGCTGTTCACAATGGTTTGCTGGTGCCTACACTAACGTATGGAAGTGAATGTTGGGCGTGGCAAAAGAGACATGAAAGTAGAATTAATGCTATAGAAATGCGTTCCTTGCGAAGTATATGTGGTGTAACAATGAATGACAGATTGAGGAATGATGTGATAAAGCAACATTGTGGTTTAAAAGAAGATGTAGTAACGAAAATTGAAAAGAGTTTGGTCACGTTGAAAGGATGGATGAAAGGCGACTAACGAAAGGTATTTATAAGGCAGATGTAAGTGGGAACGCCGGGGAGGGGACGCCCTAGAAGGACATACATAGACCTTATTGGTGAGGTTCTTCAGAAAGGTCTGGTGCGTAGTACTCGCAACCGGCGTGTGTGTATGACAACATGTAGATATGAATGTAAACGAAGCAAAATGAGTATGTATGGAGTCTTGATATGTAATGAATGGTAACCCATCCACGGATCAACCTCGTCAAGCATAGCTAACCCGCAATCGACCCGTGACGCTGTAATTAGTTAGCCACATACTCCTCATTCTTCAATGTTTATATTTTTAAATATCGCAGCTAATGCTGAGATAGGAGCCTTTTTGGTCTCGCACAGGTCTTTTTTTTTTGTCTTTAGTTTTTTAATCTTTCTTTTTTTATCTGTATTGCTGTTCTTTTGTTTTAGGTTCTGTGCGTCCAAATAAAATGATTTCTTTCTTTCTTTCTTTCTTTATTCTTAACAAATACATCAATAATTATTCGTGTGTAAAATTTATGTAGTGTCTGTGTTTGTGTTTATTTTGTGAATCTCTTCTTCGAATCTTTTCTCATAAATGTTGTGCCAGATCGACGTATACAATCCCAAACTATCCAAATACGTTTTACTTTTATAAAAGTAGCCACGAACGACCATTCAATAGTTTAAGAGGGAGAATAAAGTGAGGCCACGGACGTAGAAAGCCAATAAATGGTGAAAAGTGTAGCGTTTTAAAAATGTTCTAAAGGTATAAGTCAGAAGCTTAAGGTTGCTTTTACCCATTTTAAACCTTGAAACAAGTCAATTCAGTTTTGTGAAAACGCAGTGTTCACGAATATTTTTTTCATTGGCACGAATATCAATAACAAAATTCTTTATACTCGAACTCTTCCAATTCAACATGACTACAAAATTTTTATTTTAACCAAAGAGAATATAAACTCCATGGTTAAAAAAAACATGTTGTAGTCATGTGCGATGAGGCTATGGATGCAAAAATCAAAATTGAAAAACTATTCACATTTTTATTTCGGCGTTCTGAATTAATTCAGAGTTTTTTTTTAACAATAGTTATTTATTGGCTGTGGTCTGGTTATGTTTTCTAAAGGCAAAAGGTAGTTAATTCACAAAGGAAATTGCCAATTAAGTAGTTGAGGAAACTGGCCAAGTGATGCACATGGAAGAACCAAACGATAGGCATACATCACTATTATAGTGATGTATGCCTATCGTTCCGTTGCATATCTCCGAAGATCAGCACCAGATCTTCACCAAATTAAAATGGGACCACCTCGGGAGTATACTCTTTCGAATAAAAAAAGAATTTCGAGAATCGGTCCACAAATGGGGGAGAAATCAGGTAACATACATAAAAAAAAAAAAAAAAAAAAATCGGTTAAAAATACACGTTAATTTGAAAAAGTTACATTGTTACTTATCCAGATTTAAATCTAAAATCTAATGTATAAGCGATGAGATCCTTACCACTGGGCATTCTTCAATTAACCTTTCAATCGTGTCAATAAGAGACACAATAGAAAGAGAATGACAGCGCGGACACCGGTGTTCTCTTGGGATTTAACAAAGACATTCAATACCTATAGACCGGACATCACGAACAAATTTTTCGTCCGAAAAAGTGTGTCCTGCTGGATACAAGTCTATGAGTTTTTAGTAGTACGCTCCACTGCCGCTCTATTATTCATATATTATTATAGATGGCGTTACTGAGACATGGGATCAAAGTTTTTCTATGACATTTCCTTGACTGCCTCGTTGGTCTAGTGGTCGCAAGCGCTACTGCTGATCATGAGGTCCCGGGTTCGATCCCCGGGTCGGGCAAAGTGTTATTGAGTTTTTCAATCTGGGATTTCTCAGAGCAGCCCGGAGTCTGGATTTGTGCCCGATGGATGGCAATAGGCTCGTCCCCTATTACATGGGACTTAAACATAATGGCGAAATGTGGGTGTACTACCAGGTACACCTCTGCCTAGCCCTTCGGGGATTACAGGCGTGACGATAAGTATTTCCTTGACATGCCCGCTCTATAGTATTTTAAATCTCTTTGGGGTTTAATGAATTCATTCTAAAATCGATTATATAATTTTATGATGACTCTAAGTAGTATTTTTGAAACTACGCCACACTATACACTACTACACTAATTACTAAGTCAAGCAATTCGCAAAGATCCCTACCGTTTTTATTTATATAAGTACGTAACTGTACAAGGCAAAATTACGATAAACTTGTGACTAAACATAGATCAAAACCTCATTAGACCTGTCATTCAAACAGTTTTCAAAAAGGGAATTCCGAGAAATATCAAAATCGTTAAATCGCTTTCGAAAACGTTCGGGACTCCGTATCATTGGCTGAGAATATGATGTTCTAGAATCAAACGGATAACGGTTATGTGTGGGTGTAAAATATACGTTATGAACAGTGTAGCGATAGATCAGGTATATCTAGCGCTGTTCGAAGCATGCGCCTGATATACTGAGGTGGGAGTATACGGGAGGTTAGCATTTTGAGCGGGACTGCTTAAAGTATTTTATTTTTGTATGAAAAAATCATTACGGGATCTGCAATCATTTCAGTAACCGGGATGTTCTACAAGTCGTCATGGCATTGGATTGGAACATAGATTATATCTAAGAAAAATAAATTTTGACTATTTTCTCAATTTGCAATAGGAAAACAAAATGATGCAAAAATCGCTAAGATCAATTGTCAACAATGTATCTTCTTTAAAACTGTGTAAGCCATAAAAAATCATAAAAACATAATAAACTCTTTAACAATACTTTAATATGGAGTCTTGTAAATGGCGATAAAATAAATTAATCGAATTTAATGAAGAGTTAATAAGAGTCTTAGATACATACTTAAATAAAATCGTTTGTTCAGTGCAGTGACAAAGACACAACTAAATAAACCCAAACATTCAGAACACCGCGTTTCCTAACACGACATTCTCCCGTATAATCGTGTTTCCACCCTGAGAAGCCAGTATAAAATGTGTCCAATGGCTTGCGATGATACACCGTCCCAGCAACAAGCCCGCCGGTTATTTATTACAGATAAAAGCAGTTTTTAGCTTTAATCTAACGATATGAGCAAATAACAAAGGATGCTTTGTCACCAAGGCGGGGAAAGAAAAATCGCTGTGTGATATTAGCTGTTTATAAACCTCACGTCAGCCAATAGAGAAAATAAAGCTGTGTCCTTGTTGATTTGAAATTTACTTAACGAGAATCACTTTCTTTTAAATTGCCTTAAAAAAAATTGTTTCTTCTTTAGGTGCGTAGGTATACCTACTTTTATATCTGGAACACTTTGATCAAAAGGCTGATATCGATATATACGGATGGTATTAGATTAGCCGAGAGCCCCGCAATTAGTACAAAAATGTATATCGTAGTACGTAGGTATCTACACAAGTAGGGCTACATATTATAATGTATGTAACCCCTGCTTTCCTGTTATTAATAAGGCTTAGCGTAGCCGAGGTCCGGTTTTAAAAATAGCCAACATTAATTCACTTTAAAAAATCCGACGCCATTTTGAACCCTGCAAAATGTTGCTAGCAGAAATTGCGGTTTAAATTTGAATACTTTAGCCATGTCCCGTGGCATGTGCCACTACTTTGTTTATATACCGAAGAATATAATATCAAATTAAATCTGCTTATTCATGTTCTCACAGGTCATGGCGTGTTACCTAAAAATAGGCATATCATGATGATGTGTGTGTGCCACACATCATCATCACAGTAACTTATTTTTTATCATTTAAAAAAACGTTTCTCGCACTAGAAATTTCTCCTGTATCATGGGTGGGTGCTTTAACAAACAACCAAACCCGAAAAATCTACCAGTCCAGACCCATACAAATATAAGTTGTTCCATGCGAGAATCGAACAGGTCTGGCCGTTTCGGAGGAGTTTGGTAACAAACACTGTGACACAAAAATGTTATATATACCTAATAAGATAAGGTGAACAACCACAGATCCTCTGTGCAATTATAGCTTAGCACAGAAACTAATGAAACGGCGCGCGTGGACACACGGGTTGGCTCCGTGGGAACGCGACGGTCCCTGTCGCGGGCGTCGCGGAGACCGAATTTTTTTATTGACGTAGTGTCGCTAGCTCAACAATTTAATTTAAGTTTTTATTAATTTCGCTAATTTCGGGCCCCGTTGCGTGGGTACGGGGCGCAAGTCCCCGTGACGGACGCCCGCGCAGGTCCCAGTGACGAAGCAGTTTTGTAAAAAACCGCACGATTGACAAGCTTAGGTTGACATTAGGACACCAGATATTTAACGAGACGTAGAAGAAAGCTATGGATAACAGAGTGTAAGCTGAGCAAAGACTGTCGTACCAAAGAACAAATTATGAAGATATATGCGTTTGTGATACTTAGCTAAGGCCTGACTTAGCAAGACTACACCAGTGAAAGCAGTGATAGCTTAATGGTGTGGCAGGCGGATAACCAAGACATAGGTCTCGAGTTGGAACCCAAGTCAGGCACCTCTAACTTTTCGGATTCATGTGCGTATTATACATATCGTGAAGCAAAACATCGTGAGGAAACCGGCATGCCTGAGAGATATATCTCGACGGCATGTGAAGCCAATTGTCAGAGGCCCATGGCCATAAACTCTGACACCAGGTTAGACACATAAGAAGAAGCAAGATTACAGCAGCATCTTTGCCAGTCTATCCTTTCATAGAACTAAGGTCAGCCTTAGATCTATGAAAGGACAGACAGGGCTTTCAACCCAGCAGGCCTAGCCATATGACAAATTCTATTTCTATTATCGTAATCGATAAGGCGACAATAGAAAGAAAATGGCGTATATGGAATCAGCTGTTTATCAACTGTCAAGTGTTAACGAGTAGAATTTGTAATAAAGGCTGAAAATTAAATACACTTGGCAGTTGACAAACAGCTGATTCCATTTACGCCATTTTCTTTCTATAGTAGAAATATAATTATGTAATATGGCTAGGCCTGCAGATATTAGAGACATAAAAGCAAAATCACTAGCCACATATTTTATAATAATACACATATTGTGTTATCACTGTGAACAACTTTTACTACGAAACCAATTAGAAAATAGTGAGAAAAAATAAGCAACAGGATCAGAGCACTTATGTCAACTTAAGGAATTAGGATTGACATCACAGATCAAAGAAATACTATAGAGAAGACATGCGAGGAAATGTTATAGAAAAACCTTTGATCCCATGTTTCAGTAACGCCGTCTAGAATAATACATGAATATTGGAGCGGCAGCGGAGCGAACTAAAATAACTCATAGACTTGTGTGCAGCAGGACATAAGTTTCGGATGAAAATTTTGTTCGTGATGTCCGGTCTATAGGTATTGAATGTCTTTGTCACAGATAAAGAAACAATGGCGGTTTTTCACATGGGTTCCCTTTGCAGAGTTAAAATGCAGTCCGTTTGTTTAAAGCCTCACATTATACACTCTAGACACGAAATGAAGGTTCCTAATGTTTAGTCCTAACAGAAATAAAACCTAGACCTATCTCCATTCATCAAGCACAAATCCAACAAAGAAACCAGCCTTATTTTTTTTGGTGCGGGGTGAAAAATCCTCATGGATGTCCGCCTCCCCGGGAAGGGGTCTTTCAGACTCTTACTGACTAAAAGCCACCCCGGGTGTTCCGTCTCACACCTGCACCGGGGGACATGGGAGGGATCTGTCGGACGATACCTCCGCAACCCCCGAACCGGCCTTTTTTAATGGTACAGGGTGGAAAATCCTCATGGATAACCTCCACGCCATGGAGGGGTCTGTCAGACTCTTAGATTACTGACTAAAAACTACCCCGGTGTTCTGTCTCACACCTACGCCGGGGGACACGGGAGGGGTCTGTCAGACGATACTTCCGCAATCCCCGAATAGAAATCCAACACCAGAAATATAACTTTAAAACTTATTCACAATGACACTAATAAAAATATGATTTTAAAACAACTCACATATAATATAACTGTGCACATTTTGATGTTAGGCAGAGCGTTTCACAAGTGTTTGTGATGTCACAATAAAGCGTGGTGCAGTTTTATAGTCAGGTGACGGGCAGGCGGCTGTTATTAGTTTTGCGAAGCCAGCCGCGCTTTTAGGGTTCCGTGTGGACAGGAAATAAAATTGGTCCTTCGGTACGGTAATGGTTATTGTGGTAAGTACTTAGGTTGGACGATAGATTATGCTAATAATAGTGTTAGATGTTCGTTTTTTGTCAGACTAAAATGAATAAGGTAATTATTGCTATATTTACGCCGCTTGAAGTTACCAGCAGCCGCAGCAGCAGCGCCAGCACAGCATGTTGACCCAGGAGGAAAGTAAAATAAAATTCACAAAAAATACCTAAAATTAGGAAAATTCAACGACGGTTTTCAACGCAAAGGGGTTGAGATTCATTTATTGAACTCATTATATCTGTTTGTGACACAGAATACAAAAAAAAGAATAGAATAGAATACTCTTTATTGTACACCATAAAAACTTACAAATTATAACTTTAAGGGGTACCTACATAGGGTGTTACAGTGGGCGGCCTTATCACTAAAAGCGATTTCTTACAGACAACCTTTTAATGGACTTGATAGTGGAGGATAAAAGATGAGTAGGCAGTTTGTGCATGGCCACACCAACACACACACACACACACACACACACACACACACAAAACACATTTAATAAAAAGGAAGGAACTAAAAGCTGCATCAAAGTAATCCTCTAATAGAAAACCTAGTGTTTCACCACGACTATATTTAATAGAAACAAGCTAGAAGTATAAAAAAGAATCTTGTTATAAACAAACATACCAAATGCTAAAGAAACAACTAAGAAAAACTTTCATTACTACCACAGGCATCATTAAAAGATTTTTTGTACGGAACCACATCTTCTAATGACGTGTCTATGAGAAACAAAATTCTTTTATTTTGTTCTATATTATACAACCAGCTTTACTTGATCATTACATACGAAGAAAATATAAGCTCAGAGAGTTCTAGATTATTTGGTTAGTTATATCATCGAATCGGCCGGTACTATGATAAATAAGGTAAAGCCAATAGTATTCTAAGTTCAAATTACATTGCTCGTTTGGTTCAACAAAGTTTTGATTAACACTGTTCCTAAGCAACAATGGAATTCAAAATAATAATTGATGTCGATGTTTTGATTTAGTTCCGTAAAACAATTTTTTGGTCTATTTCTAGTTCGATTCGGTATAGTAATTGAATGAGAGCATTTGGAGAGCGTATCTATTGTAAAGTACATAACTAAATTGGTATTTTAGTACCTTCATTCACTACAAAGGTAGAGTCAACAAAATTTTTACGCAAAGCGGGATGTGAAAAAAAATTGGCTGTAGTTTTACGGTGACAGGTTTCGGTTCGGCTTATTCTGCAATACCAGGGCCTTTTAGGGATGTCGGCAGTGTGGAATAATAGTATCGATAGACCAACATTCTGTTTCGATAGTATTCACATCGCTTTCAGTATTTAAGTACTTATCGCTAAAAAATAATCGAATTTTACTATCGATCAAAATAATCGAATTATCGATCGATAAATCTTTAACATTTTCCTAAAGAATGGAACTCCAACCATAAACTATGGCCAATTATCTTTAATGGGAATATTTCAATAAGTAGGTAAGTAATTATTATTTTGATCATTATCAGACAGGTGTGTTAGGTACTGGAAGTTCGTTGCGCTTTTTTCTTCCCATCAAAAATACCAGAAAGTGTTAAAGAAATGATGATGAAGACTGCTGATTCTCAAACTAATTTACCTTTTATTTTTGGGCGTGGCTGTAGGTACCTACCTACACTAGAATGTACAGTGCCAGCACATCAAGTTACCCCAATGTGTCAAATTTTCCCAATTAAATATGAACCTTATTCTATTTGACATAAAGTTGAAAAACGATCAAAGAAATTTGACATATTGGGGAGCTTAACGTGCTGGCGTCTGTACATGTCTCCTGTATTGTGGCTGACTTTACAAACATTTAAACTCAAACCAGAAACCAATAGACCTGGAACAACTACCAGCAGTGCTATTCAACACTCAATACTCAATATCTTTATTGCTCTCCATATGTAAGTATTCTTAGGTGGTAAGTTTATAAATGAAATCATTATGGACTCCGCGGGGTACAGCAATGGAGAGAGGAAGCCTTGCTTTACGAGATCATTTAGTTTTTTAATAGAAATAATGCGTTTATAACCTACATTTAAAATAATAATCAAAATTTAGAGATCATAAACCAATTAGCTTAACTTACTATTCTATAACAATCACCCGTAAAGATGTAGGTGAAGTGTAGCCGAGTTGAGCTGTCATTCCATACTAATTTTAGGCATTGACTTGGCTCAAGTTTTTACATAGACATAGGTAGAGAATGGACTGAGCAATACCGGCACAAAATTGACTACTCCCTAGAAAAAGACAGAGGGACTGTGCGGCCAATACCTGTCTCTTTTCTGTAGGTCTGTGGTTAAAAAAAGACAGAGACTACTATTGGCCGCACGTTCGCTTTATCTCTCTCACACTTTCCTACCAGTATTTACTTGATAGCTGAATAAGGAACACTCAGTCCATTCTCTAAGTCTATGAGTTTGTAGCGACATCTATTTTGCCACATACGAACTATCCTACATCGCGCTATTAAAGTTATCCGCGCAGTTTGAACGTATAAAAGTTCCCGACAACAATCGTCGGTCAGTAGTTAGCCCACCAGACATAACACCCGTCTGGTCGGAGGATCCTCCCTTTTCAATGGTGGATGAGGAACTTTATACCCTGTTCGTCATACCTCCAAACTGGTGACCCCGAACATGAACATCAGCGCAGCCTTCGAGCAACGTCATCCATCGTGACGTCATCATCACTTCCTCAAGCTTTCGAGCAGCGAGTCATTCAGCCAGCCAGCCTCTACGGCTTCAACAGGTATCCTGACCACCAGCATGTAGCACACGCGCATACGTGGTCATCACCCACAGCCACCACAAGCAATCGTCGGTCAGTAGTTAACCCACCAGACACAACACCCGTCTGGTCGGAGGATCCTCCCTTTTCAATGGTGGATGAGGAACTTTACACCCTGTTCCTCATACCTCCAAAAGTTGTCACTGCTGTAAGTAAATTAAAAAATATTTTTCAATTTCGATATTTATTTATCGATACATCGACATTTTGTTGACATGCCTACAGCCTTTTTCCGGTGCGTTACCACCCCAGAGACAAAGTTAAGCTGCTATCTCTCATGTGCCTGTTACAACAGTCTAGTCTTTTATTTTTTTACGTTTTAGCTTCGCCTGTGTTATGCAAATATGGAAGTAAGTAAGACATTATGCAAACAGACATGACTTTACTGTCTTAGCTGTGAATTGAAATGAATAAGGAAAAGATACTATAATACGAAGATTGTTGCGTATAAAGCCTTCGCTAGTGGCTTATGAACATCCGGTAAGGAGGTACCTATGCAGTGTTAGTTCCAGACTCCCGACGCCAGGTTGCTACATTGTTCTATTCCACTACGATCAGATATAGGAAACTGGCTTTCAACCAGGCATTCTAGGCATTTAATTATAAACACTCAAGGTTTTCAAACCAATCAGACAGACGTGTCGCTGGGGAGTTTGTTCCGCCACTTCTTCCCTGCAGCAAAAACACGGCGTTTTCAGGGACGCTTTCTATATTTTTTGTCGTTCAAAATCGCCGATTCTCCGCCTAATATAAATAAAGACTTTTGATTTTGATTTTTAATATGGTACGTGAAATGTAGTTGTTTATATTCATGGATACAACACCCTGTAAAAATTCGTCCCATACTTTAAAGACACCTATCATGTTATCCAGTTACTGGCTTATAAAGGTCAGGCAGTCGCTCTGTCGTCGCTCCATGTAAAACATTGGTATGCAACTGCATGCGGTTAAACTGAAATATGATAGTAACATAGGTAGTTGGGAAAAGGCTAGGCAGATGATTTGTGTTACTAAAACTATCTAAAAAAACAGTAACAGTTAAGTACAACGCAAAACAACATTGCTCATCTCGTGAAGATGCAACCAACATCTGATAGCATCTACAGAGATAATAGCATCGCATGTCATCTGCACGTAACAGTCTGTCTGGCATCTTATTACCAGACTTTCACAGTCTAATGATTAGGTGATAGTAGGTAATGAGAGCTAGTTTTCAGGTTAACAAAATGCAATTTGAAGCTTGTTATGCGACGGTAATGATTCTAAACTACACATCATAACATTACTTCTGTCAGTATTCACAAAACCAAATGCGTAGGCAGGGATTTTTTTAAGGCATCTCGCAGTTGTCCTATAGAAGGATGTGTACCTACAGTTTAACGGCTTAACCGGGTGATCCTGTTGAAATGACAGACACACAGATTTGTCAAGTTAAATAAAATATATTATTATTTATTTGTTAATTTATTTATTTAGTTCATGTAGGACTTACAGCTAATAAAAACAAACAAGACAAAAAAAAAACCATAGTCACCAGAAAGCCAATTACAAGTCCCCACGTATAGTGTTATGTTAAATGTTTAAATGGTGTGACCACAATAAAAAAAACACCTTATTCATTACTTATTCGATTTTTTTTTTAAGAAATTACCTTTAAAAAATAAATAAAAACAAAAACAATCAAAGTGGCCGCTTCACGAAAAATTTGAGGCATAAGCACCTTCTGGCCGAATTCACACTTATTGTGAAAGGATCCAAATTGTACTCCTTGCACATATCATTAAAATGTCTGCTTGCACGCACAATATAACTATTCTGCCTATAATTCGAAGACAAATTCGGTACACGTATGGGTGGATTAAAACTATTATTAATAAATTGAGTCCTCCAGCCAGGGTGACAAAGCACAAAAACTACGTAATTACACGCTAAGGGAGTAGCTGCACCCTACGGGGTTTGGGCCTCGGCTTAGGGCATCACTAGGAGAGGACAGCATAAAAACAGGCTGGATCTGCGGCGGCGCGGGCTGGCACGATCAAGGGTCAGGGGGATTGGTAGACAGGTGCAGATTACTAGGTATTTATAAGGCAGATGGAAGTGGAAATGCCTAGTAAATCCAGAGAAAATACTAGTAGTATCTTCACGCCCCCTTTATTTTAAGACATTAATTGCAACATTGCATGATAAGAAATTATGACAAATAAAATAATAAAATATTATTTATTAAGAAATATTATTAAAGCGCTTTTCCTCACTCTCTAGGTACCTACTCTTCTTTTTTAAATGTTGCTGTGCCCTACAGGGTTCATAATTGTTTCTATTATATTTTAAACATATAGAAATGCAATAAAGATTTGAGTTGATAACTCGCGACAACAAAAAAAAATATAGGTATGATGCATGATGGCAAAAATATCTTGAAGCACCAAAAAAAACAGTTGAACTCAATCCATTCACAAAAAACAACACGCAAAAAGACGCACACAAAACAATAGAAGTGCTTGATAAAAATCTCACGACTTTCATGGCTATCGTCAGACCAAATCGTACAGCAAAAGGAAAAAAATCAACCAATAGGTGAAAGCACACGAGAGATATATTGTATAATATAGAATAGATGGAACACAAAAATAAACCAAAAGTGTAGTATGCAAGTTAGATAATGTCTGCCTCGTACCGGAAACTTTGGGTACAGTTGCAACACGCGTGTACCTACCTAATAATAGTAATGTCCGTTTGTAAGGAAGTGTCGTGAGCATTAGTTACCTACGGCTAAATCGGTGTTGTGCTCTGTGGCAACGCCACCTTATATTTTTTTGTTTTGATATTACCCATTTTAATGTACCGTTGACGTACATGACGTACATGCATTGTTTGTGAATGTACGACTTTTAATTTTAAAGAAAAAAGCAAATTAATATGGCGTTGCTGCGGAAAATTCTCTCTAGCCACGCCACCTGTAAATAACATTTGCAGATACAATTTCAGCTATTTCTCTGAAGTTATATAATGTACGAGCGCTGTATATTATGTACACGTGATAAGTATGAAGAAATATGTTAATCCTAAAGTTAAATTCTAAACTCACAAATTGTCTCATATTGACAAAGTTGTAGTTAATAACAAATACAATTTCAGCTTTTCTTCTGAAGTTATATAATGTACGAACACTGTATATTATGTACACGTGATAAGTATGAAAAAATATGTTAATTCTAAAGTTAAATTGTAAAGTTACAAATTGACCCCTATACAGGATGTAAAAAGACCGATCACATAGCCGATAACTACACATTATGTACATATAATTAAGTAACTTTGACCACAAAATATTGCTGGGAAAGTACTCTTTCTCCATCTTTAAAAAAGAGATGTTTTTTATTGCGTGTAAAGGGAAGTCACCTCCTCTCACCCGGCCCGCAGCAGACGCACCGGGCGCAGGTCGAGGGCGGACAACACCCTCTTCCAGCACCCTAAATGAGTTCAGGGGCGACGGACTCGGTAACATCCGCCGCCCCCCACGTACATGGACCTGAGGTGGTGCGATGGCGGCGCGTCGTATTCACGCGCGCCCCTCTTAGACGTCGCTGTTGTGACATCACTATTTAGTGTGTTAATAGTGTGCACATCACCAGAGAGACACTACGATGTGTCCACGTCTGTGACACTACTACTGTCTGTCTGTATTATATTGTGTGCGTGTCATTTATTAATAGACCAAGTCAACCTCAACGGTGTCGTATTCAACATGCCTACAGAACATATATGGCCAGCAACAGTCGGAAGTCGCGGAAATACTTCCGCGACTTCCGACTGTTCCCGCACACCTGCGCCGGGGGTCACGGGAACAGAAAATACATTCTGTTCCCGTGACCCCCGGCGCAGGTGTGAGACGGAAGACGGGATGGTTTTTAGTCAAACACTAATAGATTGTACTAATCAATTCCCAAAGAATAATACAAAATATTTTATCTGATTATGTGTGTATTATACCTATATTATTTTGCTGGCTCGCTAATGCTTAGGCCAAACGCTACTGCTGAATATCATTCAGGGTCACTAGTTGAACGGCGATGTTTAGTTAAACGGCTAGGCAGTTAATTGAACGGCGGATTAAGCTAGTTGGCTAAGTAATATCTATTGCATTCTTAACCGACTTCAAAAAAAGGAGGAGGTTCTCAATTCAGTTGTGTTTTTTTTTTAGGGTTTGTTACCTCATTACTCTGTCATTTAAGGACCGATTTTAACTAAAAATTGCAAAATAAAAACTTTTTTACAAAAAAACAACCGACTTTTTAAAAAAACACTAACAGGTGAAAATTAACTCCAGTTTCGAAGTCAGTGGCCAATAATGAACGAAACAAAACCACCAAAGCCACAGACTTCTC
Organism: Euplexia lucipara; assembly: GCA_921972225.1. Taxonomy (NCBI): domain Eukaryota; kingdom Metazoa; phylum Arthropoda; class Insecta; order Lepidoptera; family Noctuidae; genus Euplexia; species Euplexia lucipara. Next base: position 1,521,716 of record OV179166.1, on the reverse strand, counting down.
AAACTGGAGTTATTTTTCACCTGTTATTTTGCAATTTTTAGTTTCTTTGTAATTAAAGAAAGTCTTTTAAAACTTGAAAGAATCATTGAAATTGGTTAACAATTGCTAAAGAAGTTGTATCTAAAAAAAAAAATCTGTACATCTCTGCCGGGCCCCTTTTAAAATAGAAGGGCGTAATGTTATGTTATGGAAATACAAAAGCTCAGCAGACATCATAGACATCTGACTATAGCAATCGCGAATAATTTGCTGTTATGCGTTGAAGAGTTCCGTTGCCTGCCTTTTTCATCAGTTTTTCTTCACCAAATGATATTTTCTAAATGAAAATGCTTGATATGTTACTAAAAATGTAAAAATCGGTGCATGTGTACCTTTATTTTTTTAAGGAGTTCCCTCAATCCCTCAAGGATCCCTCATCAGATATGAGTTTTGATCCAAATGGGACCAATCTGTTAGTATACCCTATCAAATAAAAAAAGAATTTTTAAAATCGGTCCTTAAATGACAGAGAAATGAGGTAACAAACCCTAAAAAAAAAAACACAACTGAATTGAGAACCTCCTCCTTTTTTTGAAGTCGGTTAAGAATGCAATAGATATTACTTAGCCAACTAGCTTAATCCGCCGTTCAATTAACTGCCTAGCCGTTTAACTAAACATCGCCGTTCAACTAGTGACCCTGAATGATATTCAGCAGTAGCGTTTGGCCTAAGCATTAGCGAGCCAGCAAAATAATATAGGTATAATACACACATAATCAGATAAAATATTTTGTATTATTCTTTGGGAATTGATTAGTACAATCTATTAGTGTTTGACTAAAAACCACCCCGTCTTCCGTCTCACACCTGCGCCGGGGGTCACGGGAACAGAATGTATTTTCTGTTCCCGTGACCCCCGGCGCAGGTGTGCGGGAACAGTCGGAAGTCGCGGAAGTATTTCCGCGACTTCCGACTGTTGCTGGCCATATATGTTCTGTAGGCATGTTGAATACGACACCGTTGAGGTTGACTTGGTCTATTAATAAATGACACGCACACAATATAATACAGACAGACAGTAGTAGTGTCACAGACGTGGACACATCGTAGTGTCTCTCTGGAATGACAGATAGGAACTGGATACATAGATAATATCTAGTGATGTGCACACTATTAACACACTAAATAGTGATGTCACAACAGCGACGTCTAAGAGGGGCGCGCGTGAATACGACACGCCGCCATCGCACCACCTCAGGTCCATGTACGTGGGGGGCGGCGGATATTACCGAGTCCGTCGCCCCTGAACTCATTTAGGGTGCTGGAAGAGGGTGTTGTCCGCCCTCGACCTGCGCCCGGTGCGTCTGCTGCGGGCCGGGTGAGAGGAGGTGACTTCCCTTTACACGCAATAAAAAACATCTCTTTTTTAAAGATGGAGAAAGAGTACTTTCCCAGCAATATTTTGTGGTCAAAGTTACTTAATTATATGTACAGAATGTGTAGTTATCGGCTATGTGATCGGTCTTTTTACATCTTGTATAGGGGTCAATTTGTGACTTTACAATTTAACTTTAGAATTAACATATTTTTTCATACTTATCACGTGTACATAATATACAGTGTTCGTACATTATATAACTTCAGAAGAAAAGCTGAAACTGTATTTGTTATTAACTACAACTTTGTCAATATGAGACAATTTGTGAGTTTAGAATTAAACTTTAGGATTAACATATTTCTTCATACTTATCACGTGTACATAATATACAGCGCTCGTACATTATATAACTTCAGAGAAATAGCTGAAATTGTATCTGCAAATGTTATTTACAGGTGGCGTGGCTAGAGAGAATTTTCCGCAGCAACGCCATATTAATTTGCTTTTTTCTTTAAAATTAAAAGTCGTACATTCACAAACAATGCATGTACGTCATGTACGTCAACGGTACATTAAAATGGGTAATATCAAAATAAAAAAATATAAGGTGGCGTTGCCACAGAGCACAACACCTAAATCGTGGTCTTATACCACGATTTAGACGATTTTTTTATTTTCTACATTAGATCGTAGTTCATCGTAGCTGTTACGTAATAGTCTCACTGGTCGATCGAAGGTTAAGCTAGATGCTTGACGATGGTCGGCAGCGTCGAGTCCTGGGACGCGGTGGTGTCCTTCTGCGAAACAGTCATCTCGCAGAAGGAGACTGCGGAAAGGGAGAGGGAGATCACTTCCACTCACCCGGCCCGCAGCAGACGCACTGGGCGCAGGCGGAGGGCGGACAACGCCCTCTTCCAGCCCCCCTGAATGGGTCCAGGGCGACGGACGCGGTAATGTCCGCCGCCCCCACGTACATGGACCCGAGGTGGCGGCGAGTCGTGTTCACGCGCGCTCCTCTTAGACGTCGCGAGGGGAGTCTAACACCTCACTCCCCTCGCTGACTTGGCGCGGCCCGCGGGGCCGGCACCAGTCGGGGGTCGCGGAAGTATATTCTGTTCCCATGACCCCCGGCGCAGGTGTGAGAAGGAACACGGTGTGGTTTTTAGTCAGTAAGAGTCTGACAGACCCCTCCGCCTCGCCAGGCGGGGGACATCCATGAGTATTTTCTACCCCTCAAAAAAAAAAAGAAAAGATGCTTGACGAGGTTAGTACGTGAATGGGTGACCATTCATTACATTCAAGACTCCTCCGTGCCTCGGAAAGCAAGTTAAGCCGTTGGGTCCCGGCTATCATTTGTAGAAAGGTCAGTTTATGAGGATTATCACCGACTAGCCGACGTCCCGCGGTTTCACCCGCGTTGTTCCCGTTCCTGTGGGAATACAGGGATAAAAAGTAGCCTATGTCACCCGGGGATAGTGTATCTTCCCAACAGTGAAAGAATTTTCCAAATCGGTCTAGTAGTTTCGGAGCCTATTCAATGCAAACAAACAATCAAACATTTCCTCTTTATATATTAGTATATATAGATATAGGTAATAACATTAATAGAATAAAAATATTTGAGGTCAGGAAAAGGAATAAGGGATTTTAAGGTCAGTAAATGTCCTACTAGGGAATTCCCTCCCTCCCTCAGTCAGCCACTCACATCATCATCATCTCATGTAAATAAATAAAATAAATATTCTACAACTTTCACACAACGCCATTTAGTCCCAAACTAGCAGAGCTTGTGCTATGAATACTAGACAACTGATAAACATATAGATACTAATATATTTGAAAGAAAGAAAGAAAGAAAAGAAAATACATTTATTGGCAACAGTTGGATACACGCCCGTTAAAAAATTAAATTAACATAATAACAAAAAAAGACACAAAAATGGCATGTCTCACGGCTGCGCCAATAGGCTCATTTCAGCGGTAATGCCAGACAGATGCTGAGATACTGCCTGACGCTGATTACACACACATGATACCTGGCTGAAGCATTCTCTTATAAATTGTTGTCACTACATTTCGCGCACAGACTACCTATAACTATACCTACTTAGTTAGATTATAAAAAATAATACATATTTTTTTTTCTTTTGCAAATTGAATGAAAACTATTTAGATTAATCATTAAGCGCTTTAAAATTGAGAATAAGGGGCTTGTAACGTCATTATTCATTATAAATTGTACGGGATAGTGACGTACCTAATGCGACATTTTGACTCGATGTTTGGCCGTTATTTTTTGATTACGTGAATAAATAAAAAATATGTTGTGTTGAATATTTTCTTGTAATCTAGATAAGGGACTAAAAACTAAAATTTACTCAACTAGTCTATTGTAGGAAGGTACAGACGCCAGCACATCAAGCTACCCTAAACTGTAAAATTTTCCCAATTGAATATGAACCTTATTCTGTTTGTGATAAAGTTGCAAAACGTAATGATATCTCCTTATAAACGGATAGTAAAAGTGAATGGGATATTCTTTGCGTGGATTCAAGCTTCGTAATGTAATCAGTGATCTATAGATTACATCGTCACTTAATGATTGGGTGATAGTGTACCTAATTGTATTTTGATTGACGATTTTATCATTGGCATTAAGTTGTTCGCTGCTGAATAGATTAATACATTTATGTCATACATAGTGTCGATACATATATGACGCCTGATCGGACCAATTAATTTAATACATAAGTACTCAATACTTTATGCAATATAGTATTGACCTGATACTCGTACGAGTATTACTTTAATTACTTCCATAGGTATAGACGCCAGCACACATCAAATTACAAATTTTCCCAATTGAATATGAACCTTATTCTGTTCGACATAAAGTTGAAACACTATCAAATAAATTTGACACATTGGGGTAACTTGATGTGCTGGCGTCTGTACATTACGTAATAAATATCGTAGGTATCTATTATGGACCCTGACGAGTACAGCATAGTTTGTAGTTTGTTTGTGTTTGAGAGAGTATAGGAAGAGCACTTAACAGAATTTTTGTATTATTATTATTTGACTCCCTGGTTGGTCCAGTGGTCGCAAGCGCTACTGCTGAACATGAGGTCTCGGGTTCGATCCTTGGGTCGGGCAAAGTGTTATTGAATTCTTTTACCTAGAATTTCTCAGTATGGATCACCCTGATTAATTCAATAAGTTCGCCCCTAATTTGGGTGTAGGTACTTCAGGTACACCTGAAGTACCCACCTCTATCTAACCCTTCGGTTCTGTGGTCTCTCGAGGATCGGTGGCTGTAATTATGGGGTCAAAATAAATATCGTGAAAGTGGTGTAGTGAAATTAATTACCTACGCTATGAATATCAACAGTTTTGGGGTGTGGTCTAAGGAGGCAGCGATCAACGGGTTATTATTCTAACATCTAGTAGTTAGGCGATTATCACACTGCCCCGCATCACGCTGCATGTTGCGTGTCTCTGAACTGAATTGAACGCGCGTGGATGCATTTTCTGTGTGTTGGACTGTGCGTGTTTTCCATACAAACGGAGATACTTACAAGCAACGAGAGAACACGCATCCACGCGCTACGCTGCATCATGCGGGGCAGTGTGTTAATCGCCTTAGTGACCCTGACTGCTATGCCGGAGGTCGTGGGTGAGATTCTCACCCAACACAAAAGTTTTTGCGATAAGCACGATTACTGTTCTGTGTCTGGGTGTAATTTATTTATAATATGTATGCATTTAGAAATAAATAAGTATGTTTATCAGTTGTCTAGTAGTCAAAGAACAAGCTCTGCTTAGTTTGGACTAGATGGCGTTGCGTGAATTTAAAGCTGTAGAAAATTTTTTTTTTCCTGTTTTCCTTGAAGAAAACAAATCATAATAATACTTGTAATAAGTAGAATATCACCGTTGACTGTACCACAACGCTACACTGAACACCTCTTTTGTTTCAGCCTCATTATATTTAAGACAATGACTTCAATCAGTGCTGTGTCTGGTTGGTTCATTTCCGTGGATAGTTTTTTTATTATGTAATATTGTATTCTGGTTTATTTTTAGTCATGTGTTAGTTTAGTCGTAGATTGTGGCGTAACACCACGCCGGTATTCGCTGAAGAAGCCAGTAGGGTTGCATTTTGCGAGCTATGTTATCATTTATTTTAATTATTTACAAAATATTGTAAATGCTTTTTAAAATGAGTAAGTACGGAGTTTCTTGCCCATTCTTCTCCATACGAAACTACCTTTTGGAAGGGGCAAATAGAATCATATTTTTTTTAACTAATTGAAATAAATGATTTGACTTCAACATTACATTCCTAGTACTTATTGTTTTTCGTATCTCCCCGTTCAAATGTTGATGAAGTCAGTGGCGGTTCGAGAGAAGGGTTTTTTACCCCCTTTCCTATATGTCTATTACGGACAAGTATAAAAATAACAATAGCATCCTGAAAACAGTGTTGGAGAGCCCTTACTCGCCTTTTCTGAAGCACTATGTGGGAGAATGGCTGGGTAGCCAATTCATGCTCTGTCGCTGCAGCCAGCAGCTATTCGTTAACTTTGTTTTGTGTAATCCTAACACTAGTGAAAAGGCATTTTAGTAAAAAATTGGATCATGTAGTAATCCGAAATAAATAAGTAAATAAATAAGGTTACGAAAAATAAAATATTAGTAACTTACAAGACGCACCTATAGAAGACTTCCTTCCACATGTATCGTTTTTTTGACTAGCCTGTTGGTCTAGTAGTTAGTGACCCTGACTGCTGTGCTGGAGGTCGTGGGTTCAATTCCCACCCAGGACAAATGTTTGTGTGATGTGCACGATCATTTGTTCTGTGTCTGGGTGTAATTTATCTATAATATGTATGTATTTAGAAATATATAAGTATGTTTATCAGCTGTTTAGTACCCATAACACAAGCTCTTAGCTTAGCTTGGGACTAGATGGCGTTGTGTGAAAAAAAAGGTTGTGGAATTAATTGCTATTTTTCTATTGTGCAACAAGTACCTATTAATTTAATGATGACCCCGCTAGAAAATTGTACCATTAACTTTTACTAGTAAAATATTAGGAATCCGTGTAAAAAAAAAAACATTAAATTACACGTTGACGTAGTCGCGGGCACACCCAAAGTGGAACCCTCACACAAAGTAACATACAGAATAAAATTTTACTCCCCTTTCGGGTTTCACTACAGTCGATCGAGGTCGAGAAGGTTATCCAATTTTGCTATAGAGATTGTTTCGTAGCTCCTTCTCAGAAATAACACTAGGAATTGGTGAAGGGTGTTTTAAAGGAATTATAGTTCGACTTTGCAAAATGTCGGCACGATCGCGGGTTTGATTTCCGCACCGATTTGTCATTATCATCTACCTAGCCTTTTCCCATTCATGGGGTCGGCTTCCAGTTTAACCGGATGCAGCTGAATACCAATGTTTTACATGGAGCGTCTGCCTGTCAGACCTCCACAACCCAGTAACTGGGTAACATGATACCCCTTGGTTAAACTGGTTGTCAGACTTTCGGGCGTCTGTCTTCAAGTAACGACTGTCATAAATCTACAAATGGCAGCCGGGACCAACGGCTTAACGTGCTTTCAGAGGCACGGAGGAGTCTTGGTATGTAATAAATGGTCACCCATCCACGGACCGACCTCGTCAGGCGTAGCTTAACCTTCGATCGACCCATGCGGCTGTTATAATTTAGCCTCCACCGTACACATTTGTATAATATAGTTTTCCACAACATTCAGACTGTATGGCCTACTGGTTTGGTCCCCAGGTCTGGCTGTTTGTGTATGGGAGTTTAAATGCTCGTAAACGCACCTACGATACAGGCGAAATTCTTAGCGTGGGGCAACGTGGTAATATCAAGATTTTAGTAACGTTTATTACTATGTGACGATTATCAGCCTGTGACAAATAAATACATTTTGAATTGAAATAAAATCAAGGTAATACAAAACTCAAATACTCTTTTATTCCTTACAAAGTATGTACATCGTAAACTCGTAACCTAATAGTAATACTAAAACTAAATTATTATCTAAACTAGAAGTGAGCAGTCAGTCTGTCTATCTCGTACAAGTCGGACATTATTTCTTCTACTTTTGTGCCGATTTTTTTGGCGATCTGTAACAATAATTCATATTTTTATGTGGTTTTTGAACCCTCGACGCAAAAAGCTTCACGTGTCTTTGGGTGTGTGTGTACATACACACACTGTGTCTGTCTGTGTGTGTGTCTGTTAGTGTGTGTGTCTGTGTGTGTGTTTATGTATGTGTGTGTGTGTGTGTCTGTCTGTGTGTATGTCAGTGTGTGTGTCTGTGTGTGTGTATGTGTGTCTGTGTGTCAGTGTCAGTGTGTGTGTCTGTGTGTGTGTATGTGTGTCTGTGTGTCAGTGTCAGTGTGTGTGTCTGTGTGTGTGTATGTGTGTCTGTGTGTGTGTGTCTGTGTGTGTGTGTGTGTCTGTGTGTGTGTGTGTCTGTGTGTGTGTGTGTCCATATGTGTGTGTGTCTGTGTGTCTGTGTGAGTGTCTGTGTCTGTGTGTGTGTCTGTGTATGTGTGTATATGTGTGTGTGTGTGTGTGTGTGTGTGTGTGTATGTGTGTGTCTGTGTGTGTGTGTGTGTCTGTGTGTGTGCATCGTAGGTTTCGAGAGGATTAATTTTGTAAATGCTTTTTTTTTGTTCGATAGATGAATTAATCGTGAGTATTCTTAACCATGTTAAATAAATAAATGAAGTAAGTCATGATTGTGTACGTACGTCCAGCTTCTCCGCGTTGGGCATGGTGGTGTAGAGCGTGACCAGGTCTCCGTCCAGCACGCCGCGCGCCGGCCCGCCGCCCACCGGCCGCCGCGCGCACTTGTACGTCCTGCGGAACCAACATATTTCATTATTTCTGTAAATTGGTTTCTATAAACACATTCATATTTACAGTTAAAAGTAAAAATAATAGACGTTCAGCAGACGACCGGGTCCGCACCCGGTAGATGGCGCTGCGAACTGGTTCGAAACTAACGCTTGAGCAGAATAACGTCCGAAATTTGCGCTAAAGTACATTTCAAATGAGAAAACAAATATAAATTAACTGCGCGCGTTGTTGTTAAGAATACCATCCTTATGACTACGAAATAGAAGTTAAAATCGTTTGATCGGACTGTAAAACGGTTTGTTTAAATTTCAAATGGACTTATATCAAATGGACTATAGTTTTCATATTTTTACTTTTTTATAATATGAATATATTTTAGATCAACTGTTTAATACCCATAACACAAGCTCTTAGCTTAACTTGGGACTAGATGGAGCTGTGTGCAAAGTTGTGGAATATTTATTATTTTATTAAACATAATACACCACGAACTACCAACATATCAATTCTGTACTCGCAAGTCCATCCAAGACTCGAGATTTATCTAGAGGTATGATATGAAGATTTTTTATATTTAAAGATTTATAATGGCGATGCTGGTGAGGTGTCTATTATGTTGGGGAAAAAAACTAACTTGAAGCCAGTTTGGCAGATGAAGATTCTCCAGTTTCTTCCAACTAACCTGAATGCCCTGGGGTTTAGTCCGGCTATATGACAGCAGTAGTTATTCATGACATTCTGCAACATCAGCAGTCGACGATACATTTTCTCTGTTATCGGTAGCACGTAGCCGACGCCGCCGTCTAGAGTGGCTGCAGAATGGACAAAAGTTTAAATTAAAAAAAAAAATGTAGTAACCTGTTTCTTTTGAAGAAATTATTATAAAAGATCCCTAAAGGAAGAACTTGAAGAAGGTACATATATGTTTTGATTTCTCTATTGACAGTTACGTTAAACGTCTAATTTGTAAATAGAATTAACAGAAGATGATAATATATGTGTATATTTCAGTAAATGAATTATCAGTAGCACTGGAATTGTCGTATTTCAGAATTTAAATCCTCTTCAACACATTTCTGCTTTTTTATGATCTTCGAGAGATCTTTCCATTCATACAATGTACCTTTAACGTTACACGTTATGGAGACATCAGACCATTTGTATTTTTTCCCCTGCTAGTGCTACCTCTGGCGGTCTATTCCTATCTACTTTAAAGATAAGAGAGGTGTCATCTGCAAACAGTACAACTTCACAAAATCGTTAATATATGTATACCAAAATAAGAAATAAGAATGGACCTAGTATTTATCCTTGTGCTACACCTAACTGAGCTAGTAGCTTGGCAGATTTTACACCATCAATGTCCACACATTGGAATCTATTATGTAAGTAAGAATCTAATACATTATGAGCCTGGTTTGGACACCGTAATGACGTGGTTTACGCAAAAATGTGGCGTGGTGTACGCAATCAAATGCTTTTGAGAGATCACTGAAAACCCCAATTACATTTGGCGAGAGCAGCGGTGGCCCAGTAGTGGCGGCCCCGACTTACGAACAGTAAGTCGTGGGTTCGAACCTAGGCAAGCGCATTACTTTGTGTAATTTATTTCATCACCACTGCTCTCAAAACGGTGAAGGAATACATCGTGAGGAAACCGGCAGTTCTAGAACCAAAAAATTCGAAGACATGTGACATCTACCAATTCGCACTGGGCCCGCGTGGTAGATTATAGCCCATACGCAAAATACGCGCTTTGACGTAGAGTTGCGGATACCAGCCCGGTATCTTTAATCTTTTACATTTGGTGAGTTCTCTCACGCATTAAATATATGTTTTAACAAAGCACCATCAGTAGCTGAAAGACCTTTTGTAATGCCATACAGTTAGGTTGTTAGGAGGCTATTGTAACTCACTGAACATGGTAACGTTCCGCTTGTGCGTGGTGCTGGCCACGTTCCTCGCGTTGATGCGGAACATGGCGTTGACCTGCTGGCCCAGGTGGTAGTCGCTCTTGCGGATGAGGCGCTGACCTGGAACGTTACAGATTACAACACATAACATCACGTATGTAATCCCCAAAGGGTGAGGCAGAAATGTAGCTATGTCAAAGTCCCATATACATAAAACTCATATGAAAACCCTTAAACCAAAAAACCCAACAAAAACAAAAAACTCAAGACAATATTTACCTCCATAACTCTCTCTAGCTTGCGGTTGGTACATGAATAACGCGAGGTTTCCTTCTGACTCGCTCACTAAGAAGCCTAAAGTTGTATTGTCCACCATGAATTCCATTTCTAGTATCTGTAACAAAAGAAATTATTTCTGAAGATACATTCAAAGAGATTTCAGATACTGTAGAATCTCATAGAAAAACTGTAAGCCCGAACCTCAGTACCGCCATCTAGCATAATATAGCAATATTAGAGCGGCTGTATAAACGCGAAAGTTTGTGAGGATGTTTGTTACTCTTTCATGTAAAAACTACTGAATGGATTTTAATAAAATGTGTTATGGAGTTAGCCGAGACCCTTGATTAACACATAGGCTTTTTATCCCTGTATTCCCACGGGAACGGGAATAACGCGGGTGAAACCGCGGGTCGTCTGCTAATTTTGATATAATTTCGCCCGTCATTTCCGTTATCTAGTAACTTCCAACTCTAATATTATTTCGTGGACAATAGTGTGGGTTATGCGTTTTTTACTTTTTTATACCACCATATTTTAAGAATGCTGTATCGTGTAACTGTTTTTGTCCCAAATAAATAAAAAATGTCGTGATGGCTCAGAGGTTAAGGCGCCTACCTTTCATGCACGAGGTTGTGGTTCAAATCCGGGCAAGTACCAATGTGACTTTTTCAATTCATATGTACTTTCTAAGTTTATCTTAGACATCATTGACATCGGTGAAGGAAAACATCGTGAGGAAACCTGGACTTATAGTTAATATAAGTTTGAAATCGCCAATCCGCCTTGAGCAAGCGTGGTGATCAATGCTCAAGCCTTCTCTGTATGAGAAGAGGCCTTTGCCCTGCAGTGGGACAGTAACAGGCTGGTATTATTATTATTAAATAAAAAATAATAGTCGGTTTTTTTAGTCCTCCGGCAGTAGCCTACGTTATTCAGTGATGACAATTTAATAAATAAATGTTCCATCCTGTTCCTCAAAAAGCATCTCCGCATACCTGAGCACTCCTCAGGTCCCTGGACACGAGCGACAGGGTCCTGTGCTGATGCTGGTATCGCAGCAACGAGATGGACTTGTACACGTCAGCTACCAGCACCAGGTTTTTTACTGACAGCATTTTGTGTACGTAGATCTGTGTGTCTATGAAAGCCACGCCAACAAGGTCGTTGTCTTTGAGCTGCCAGATGTAGATCTGTGGGAAAAAATACATGATTGTAACATAATAGCTGTGTTAGAAAATAAAAATAAATTCTGTTTTCTGGCCATTTTTCCTGTATCGAGGGTGCGTTTTCAAACATTTAAACTCACACTCACAACCAGCCAGGCCCGCAACAACTACCTTTAGGCAATACTTGTGCTACTGTACTATTTGTTCCGTTCGGGAATCGCATGGTACTCATGCACTACGCTAATATTAGGCTTTTATTAATTATCATTATTTCCAACAAAATCAAAAAAATCTAAATCAAAAGTCATGTATTGGAATAGCAAGTCGTTTCAATATCGCAATACGGGTGCACACACAATATTATTAACAATGTGCACTTCATTGCCAATATTATAGTGGGTGTGCGGGTAGCCTTATTTATTTATTTATTTATTTAAATTCGGACAACATAATCCACTTTGTTAGTACAATACCTTATCACTAATGTTAGTAATACACAAAAATAAAAATAAAGATAAAAGAAACAACTGATGGCTGCAGCAAGATGTGCAGGGAATGGCAGATCCAGAATTTGTTAACCAACCACATAGTGCCTCAGAAAAGGCGAGTATTTTTTAATTTATTTAATACTTCAAGCACACTAATGTACAGAGACGGACTTAATGCCATAGGCATTTTCTACCAGTCAACCAATTACCAGTAAATACCATTCTACCATTAAATCAATTTTAGGTGATGCAGAGAAAAACAGTGGTAGGTGCAATTAAAAATGAAAATAAAAGGACTCAAAGAATACTAATACATAATAATATGTATTAGTATTCTTTGAGTCCTTTTATTTTATAGTGTACATGTTTATGTATTTATACTCATAAGAGTATAAATACATAAACATATACAATATAAATATAATATATATAATAAATTAAATTACAAAGAGATAGAAAGAAGAGAAAACATAGTAAGGCCTCTTTACCACTGTTTTCAGGATGCTATTGTCACTGACCCGCATAAATTTATCCGCGCAATTGAACTTACAGTACAGTGGACCACCAAACATAAAACCAAACTCATCGGAAGATTGTTCCTTTTCAATGAGAGACCTATTCGTACTGAAATAGGTTTGAGCTACACGATGACTGAAGCATGCATGCCGTCTGTCGGGACAGGACAACTCAAAGCTGAATTGATTCTTTCTTCAAAAGGCCTTTCCAGACTTTGCCCTGCATCGTGAGACTCGCATAATACATGAATACAATCTTATGGCTGGACTTTAAAAGAGACCATGACCCCTGAGTTTCTTTCGGCATTTCTTCTCAGGGATCAGTCACTTTGGAAATGACATTTAAAAGTATCTGGGAAGATCTACTTAAAGAAATAAATATCATTTCATCATTTCATTTCACTAACCTTGTTCCTCACACCATTAAAAGCTATAACGTAGAGAGCAGCGGTGGCCCAGTGGTGACGGCCCCGACTTACGAACAGTAAGTCGTGGGTTCGAACCCAGGCAGGCGCATTACTTTGTGTAATTTATTTCATCACCACTGCTCTCAAAAACGGTGAAGGAAAACATCGTGAGGAAACCGGCATGTCTTAGAACCAAAAACTCGAAGACATGTGACATCTACCAATTCGCACTGGGCCCGCGTGGTAGATTGTAGCCCATACACAAAATACGCGCTTTGACGTGGAGTTGCAGATACCAGCCCTGTATCTTTAATCTTTTTTTTTAAGTTATAACGTATGTATGTGTCTCGTGGCAGTCGTACCTTCTGTCCGACAGCAGATATGAGATATCCGAGCACCTGCGTGAGCGCGGTGACGGGACCCTTCTGTTCCTTCGCGTACAGCTCCTTGAACCTGTTCTTGGTGAGCGGCTGGCCTGGCTCCGGCACTACGTCTATTATGTCGTAAATTATTATCTGGAAATAAGTAGAAGAATGAGTTAAAGTTTATAACAAACGGTGCAATAGGAAAATCAAATACCGCGCGCATCCCAGGTTTCGTGTTACACATTTCCGTCCCTTTATAAGAAATCACTTGGAGGGGAAAGATGCACCAAAAAACAAGTGCGAGTCGGACTCGCGCACGAAGGGTTCCGTACCTGTTGCCATTATTGATATACCTAGACCAAAAAAGGGCAAAAAAAAATCGCGTTTGTTGTATGGCTGTCCTTAAAATTTTATTTAATTTGTTTGTAGTGGTTGTTGTTATAGCGGCGACAGAAATACATAATTTGTGAAAAATTTAACTGTCTAGCTATCGTGGCTCTTGAGTTACAGCCTAGTGTCTAGTCTTATAAACAGGGTCCCGTTTTTACCCTTTAAGTACGGAACCCTAAAAAGAACTTACGAAAAGAGGAGGTTCTCAATTCGGATATGTCACCTCGTAACTCCGTCGTTTATGGACGAATTAAAAAAAAACTTTTTTTGTTTGAGACGATATACTTCCCGTATGGTCCCATTTGAATAGTTTGGTTGTAATATCAAAACAGATGGAAAATAGTTAATCATGCAAAACTAAAAATTGAACAAATAATAAGTTTTTAAATTATTATATAAAAATACAACAGACTAATGAAAACAGGTATAAAGATAAAGATAATTAGATTTATTTTGCAAATATGGGTTACATTAAAAGATAATAGAAAACTATTTTACCATGTTGGATTGTAGGCATGCAAAAGACATTTAACCTACTACCACCAAATATAATTTTAAAACAATACACAACTAACAATTTAGTACTTGACAAACACGAAAATACAAAGAAAACATTTAAACTAATTCACTAAAATCATTCCCCTTTATTTTATTCCCCTATAAGTACTCACTTAAGTTATAACAAGCTTTCACCACTCAAACGCTTAAAATAACTCTAGTTTCGGAAGTCGGTGGCCAACAATGGATGACGTGTATGGCAACATGTATGAATGTAAACGAAGCAAAAGAAGTGTGTTAGAATCGTAGCATATGGCGCTCTATAGTTTCTGCCTACCCCTACCCCTGCCTATACAGGGTGTCTCATTCAAATGGGTCAGTATGGGAAAGTCTGAAACTATAAGACATACGAAGATCTGTTCTGAGGAACCATATCATCGATTTTAATAAAAAGAGAAACTGCATTCAAAAAACTTTTAAAAACATCTGTACTATTGTAGTAATATTGTAAACGTGGTCACTTCGAGCACCTACTAAAATAAATTAAAGTATGTGGAAACAATGCATTTCATTCATTTTAGACATCATGTTTCATACAGACATTTGCTGCTTAAGACCTACACAATCGATATCTAAATAGAAATAGTGTAGGGTTTTTTTTCAAAATAACCGGGTTCGATTACCGAACCAGATGTTTTTTTTTTTTAAATGTGTGAATGCAGTTTTTCTTGTTATTAAAATCGATGACATGGTTCCTCAGAACAGATCTTCGTATGTCTTATAGTTTCAAACACTCCCATACTGACCGATTTGAATGAGACACCCTGTATTGTATGAATGTCACATTATTTTCTACTTAAACGTAGATTGGATACTATCTAGAAGGCATTGTGTCAACTTACCCTGCCCCTCGAAGTAATATCTTCACTATAGTTGTAGTTTGTACCTATCGCTATGTACCCTCTTAATCCGGACCTGAAATAGAAATAAAAACGCAAATTGTAAGCAAATAGAGTAAAGAAATGTAACTGTTGATGGCCAAAGGCTCAGAGTCAAAGTCAAAGTCAAATCATTTATTTCAATTAGGTCTGAAAACAGGCACTTTTGAACGTTATACTTACAAATAAATTAAATTAATATGATTCTAATACATCAGCTTCTAATACATCATTACTTACGCTGGATATTAATAATCTATCTCGGTTGCTATCTTGATCGCGATCTTTGTCTGTAACCAATCAACGACCGAATTCGCCTATCCGAGTCTTAAAGATGTCCAATCAGAAGCAGCCGTCAAAAACAAAGGATCGGGATTTGGATTGAGATAGAATATTAATATCGGGTGTTAAACATAACTGGAAATCTGTGAATTGCCGATAGGTACACTTCTGACTCCACCTTCGAGGGAAAAAGCGTGATGCTACAGTAGAATTTAACATACAAAAAGATAAGAAAGTTAACGGCTCGTAATTATTATCATCATTTCAGCCGAAGATGTCCACTACTAGACATAGGCCTCCCCCAAATGTCACCACAACGATCGGTTCTATGCGTCTCGCATCCTTCAAATTCCCGTGACTCTTACCAAGTCGTCGGTCCACCTTGTGGGAGGCTTTTAAGGACGTATCTACGAAATGACGCGCATCAATTCTAGGTATTGCGTTTAATTGCGCACAAAACACGTAAAGTATCAAATTTGGTATGTCAAATATTTTGTATTCCTATAGCGATCTTATTTAACAGGAGTTGCTGCTTGCAAGCGACACAGCGTCCAAACTAATATTTTTTGTTTTAATTTTTTGTGCAATAACTCACGACAGTGATCAGTAAAATAACCCTTAGCTTCACGCAATCTAGCAAAATTTGTTGAAAAACTAAAATCGATTTGATTTTTTTTTTCTGGGATTAATTTGATTATTTTGGTAGTTCTTTCTGCCACCTTTTTGAGTTGATCATGTCTCCTTACATAAAATATTTTTAAATAAACACGTTACTGTTTATTTAATAAAATAGAAGAAAAATGTTCCTAAACTCAAAACGAAATCGACAATTTTTACAATTGTTGGTGATCCTAATAAATAAATAAATTCTTTTGTATGCACTTACCTAGTCCCCTCATAAGACAGCGAGACGTTCTTCAAGCACGTGACATGCTCCCATTCGTCCAGCTCTATCCGCGTGTTGGGGATGATCTCCCAGGACACGGGCGAGAACAGAGTCACGAAGAACTTGTCTTGTAGTGGGTAAGGGAATCTGTAATTCATACATTAAAGGAGTCAATAGCGAATAGCGACATCTAATTTCGCCACATGCGAACCAATACTGACATAATGTATGCAGGATGAATGTAAGCGGCACGCATCTCATATGTCGTCCCATCACCCATACCTTTTCTTTGTTTTTTTTTTTTCTATACATACATATAGTAATAAATATGTGGAAGCTTGTAATTAGCAACTGTCTTTAATTTTATAATTTTGTTACCAATTTTAGTGCATTAGTCTGTAAGATGTCCCAAAATTGTTAATATTAAATCAAAAAATATAATATCACTATCCGATCCGATCATAACCTGGAGCTTATCTATATTAGCCTATTTTCACCAAAATGAATAAAAATAAATCTGAAGAAAAATCGTAAAGTTACGATCAAGCCCTTGAACTTGCAAATCACGCGCAGGTTCAGGGGCGAACGCGCTGCTGTGGCACACTTCAGTCACACACTCAGGTTTGGGCTACACGATGACTAAAGCATGCATGCCGTCTGTCGGGACAGGACAACTCAAAGCTGAATTGATTCTTTCTTCATAAGGCTTTTCCAGACTTTGCCCTGCATCGTGAGACTCGCATAATAAATGAATACAATCTTATGTCTGGACTTTAAAAGAGACCATGACCCTTGAGTTTGTTTCGGCATTTCTTCGCAGGGATCAGTCACTTTGGAATGCCATTTGGTGCCATTTAGTTTAAAAAAATGACATGTAAAAGTATCTGGGACGACTACTTACAGATAGATATAAATATCATTTCATTTCACTATACACACCATAGTGTATAGTGTGTGTTCAGAAAAAAAGATTATTTTCAGAGCCACATATGTATCTGATTATTAAATATTTCTTTACATCAGACGTCATACTTACAAGTTTACTCTATCCTGCCGGCCAAACCTACATTCCAACACTCAGATTTAAGTCAATACACTAATACCAAATGTATTCCGATCTATAATGGCTCCCACACATGATTGCGAATTCGCTAAAGCTTTGGTTCAGGTCCATACATCGCAGCTATTTGCGATGCGTTGCGAATTCGCAAAATTACGTGTGAGAGTCCTAAAAGTAAGTATAGTACTCTTTATATATGGATGATATACAATCGAGTTAAATTATTACCTCCTACTACTATTTTTTCAAATACTATTACCTACTCTAGTATTGTATGTAACATCGAGACACGCAGCGCAGTAGTTCAGTTTAAAATTATGTATTTTGTATCTTTCAAAATAAATGCAATTCAGTAAGGTAGTTAGGTTAGGTAGTTAGGTTCGCTATAGGATAGGTATGATGAGTTAGGTTGGTTATATGTATATATATCATCATTCTAATACTACCTAACACAAAAGGCACATCAGAAACTCGCTTATTAAAGAAGTAGTAGTAAGTAGGTATTAAAAAAAGATGTTTTCACTTCAGTAGCTCAAACATGTAGGTTTTGCTGCCTGAAATCAGTGAGCAAAATGCGCATTTTTTATTTTTTGTACTCAGAAAGCCGCATTATAAGTACCTAATGTGAAAAATATTTTTATCGACGTTGTACGTTGTCTAAATCATGTGCAACCAATATAAGACTTCAAAATTGCCAACCAACCCTAAGCAAGCATTTTGATTAATGTCTGATCCTTTGTTTAGCAGTAGGACAGCACCTGAGTTTTTAGTTTAGAGCTTTACATATAGCAGTGAGAGTTAAGGTGTATTCCTCAAAGCGCAACTCTTTTTAAGCGCAACCATTAGTTGCGCTCACAAATTCAAATTAAAAATGTTAAATCTATATTCCTCAAAGAGCAACCATGGTGAAAAGTAAGGAAGAGGGAGGATGATAGATTCAGTCCATCGATATCACTAATTAATCCACCATGCATACTACCCCTCTCTATTTTTGATCGTGGTTGGGCTTTGGGGAAGAAACATATAATATTTTTAAACATCAAATTTGATTTGGTGAGCGCAACTAATGGTTGCGCTTTGAGGAATACGACGCAATAAAGACCAAATCACAAAAGCCACCTTGAAGAATATAGACCATGAGAATTCGGTTTACTATAATGAGACTACCTGTCTCCCTTGTTGTCGCTGCTCTTCTCCTTGTCCTCGCCGTTGAACTTGTAGTAGGAGGTGGTGGGGTTGTGCGTGGAGGCCACGAGGCAATAGGTGCGCGACTCCAGGTGGAACGTCACGAAGTGCGGCGTCACGCGCAGCGGCACCTTGCGCACCGGCCACCACGCGTCGTACGACAGGTGCGTGGGCAGCGCGCTGATGCGCAGGGACGACTGGCGGGGGAAGGCAACCAAACCATTCATTTGGGACATGCACAAGTAATAAAACATAAAAATGGATAAATAACAAAAATTAAAACTTTTTACAAAAAAAAACAACCGACTTCTTAAAAAAACACTAACAGGTGAATAATAACTTCAGTTTCGGAAGTCTGTGGCTTTGGTGGTTTTCGTTCATTATTGGCCACCGACTTCCGAAACTGAAGTTATTATTCACCTATTTATTTATATTTTTTAAGAAGTCGGTTGTTTTTTTTTGTAAAAAGTTTTTATTTTGCAATTTTTAGTTTCTTCGTATGTAAAAAAAGTCTTTCAAAACTTGAAAGAATCATTGAAATCGGTTAACAATTGCATAAGTAGTTCTTACTACACATTAATCTGTACATCTATGACGGCCCTTTTAAAATAGAATGGCGTAATGTTATGTTGTGAAAATACAAAAGCTCAGCATAGACATCTGAGTATAGCAATTGCGAATAATTTGCTGTTATGCGTTGAAGAGTTCCGTTGCCTGTCTTCTTCATCAGTTTTTCTTCACCAAATGATACTTTCTAAATGAAAATGCTTGATTTGTTACTAAAAATGTTGAAATCGGTGCATGTGTGCCTATATTTTTGAGGAGTTCCCTCAATTCCTCGTAGATCCCTCATCAGATATGAGTTTTGATACAAATGGAACCAATCTGTTAGTATACCCTATCAAACAAAAAAAGAATTTTGAAAATCGGTCCATAAATGACGGAGTACTGAGGTAACAAACCCTAAAAAAAAAAATATACAACCGAATTGAGAACCTCCTCCTTTTTTTTAAGTCGGTTAAAAAAGACCTATACTCGAGCCGAATAAATACCGCGGAGTTACGGCCCCGATTCACCGCAGTACAGACGCCCGCACTTGCGTGCGCGCATAGCATACTAACGGGACTATCGCGTTGCTGTGCCCGCGTCAGCGAGCTCGCGACTTCATACATTTTGTACGGGCAGCGCTCTCAATGTACCCAGTCAGACCACCAAAACTAAATTCAAACATTTGACCGCTTGTTGTCGCATACATACGACACAAATATCCGTGGACCTACTTGCGCAATACATATGTGATGATATAGATATGTGACTGTGTAGTAGTAATAATAATTTGCAAAAATTGATACGTGGAAAGTTAAGAAATAGGAACCAATCGTTGACTTTATTCAATATTATATATACAGATTTATCTAAATTAGTTTTTAAGTTATTAATGTCAAGCTATTCAATTAATGTTTCAATCGTGTTGTTAATTTCTGTTCGTGGTCGTAACTTCTATTATTTGTTTTATCTCAGCTTATCGCAGCTTTTAGTTCTTTATAAAGCTCAAGTCCGGTCCAGCATGGAGTATTGTTGTCACCTTTGGGACGGCTCAGCCAAATACCAACTAGCCACACTCGACTCAGTAGAGCGAAGAGCCACGAGGCTCATTGGTGACGAAAAGCTGGTGGGTACCAAGCTTCATACCCTGGCCCACCGCCACAAAGTTGCATGTCTGTCGGTCTTTTACAGACTGTATTTCGGTGAGTGTGCTCTAGAGCTCCACGAGCACATTCCACCATCTCCTTTCTTCCATCGGGAATCCTGACGTACTGCAGGTTATCACCCATTCCTTGTAGATGTTTCACACATTCGCACGAAGCGCTTTGCATGTTCCTTCATTATGCGCACAGCCAAGGAGTGGAATTCCCTGCCTGCATCAGTGTTCCCGAGCTCATATGACCCCAACCTGTTTAAGTCGCGAGTTAATAGGCTTCTTATGGGTAAGCTCGTTCCATCGTCGACCTCATCTCTGACCGCAAGACAAGATTGAGGTCAAGAGTAGACCCATTATATATAAAAAAAATCTGCCATGTGATAGAATTCATGTATAGCAGGAACAGTATTGGGTCCAGGTTACTTCCTTGTGGGACGCCATAATTATTACATTTGTACACTGATGAGTCTGATGTCAAAGCGTTGTTTTAATCTGGTTCTGTAATAATAATACATTGCTGACGATTTTTAAGTATGACGATATCAATTCTAGTGTATGTCCCCTGATCCCGTTTGCTTCTAGCTTTTGTAGTAATAGATCGTGTGACAATAGGTCAAAAGCTTTAGACAAATCAATGAATAATCTTGTAGTTAGATTTTTTTATTAGATTGGATAATATTGTTATTATCAAACTTAAGGTGGCTAATTACGCTGATTTGCTTTTTTGAAAGCCATATGGCTTTGCGGTCTTGATTAATAATATGAAATTTATTTCAGAAATCAACTAGTCTTTTGTACAGATGCCAGCACATCAAGTTACCCCAATGTGTCAAATTTTCCCAATTGAATATGAACCTTATTTTGTTTGACATAAAAATGAAAAACGATCAAAGAAATTCGACACAATGGGGTAACTTGATGTGCTGGCGTCTTTACATGCATTTTTCTAATATTTTTGACAGAATTGGTATTAAGGTAATAGGCCAATAGTTATGTATACAATATTTTTCTCCCTTTTTATAAAGTGGTTTAATTATGGATTGTTTTAATGTATATGGGAAAGTCCCAAAGGAAAATGATAGGTTAATTAAATGTGTAAGAATTCCAACAATTTTATGAATGGATAATTTAATATTTTTTATGCTAATTTCTTCTTATCCTTCTGAATTAGTGTTAGCCAGCGATATTGTTTCTGTTCTTACTTGTTGGAGCCTACACTGACCTTGGCGTTGAAGTACAGGAAGCCCTGCGGACAGTTGGTGTTGTTGAAGGGCGCGAAGGTGGCAACGGGCGCCTCCTCCGTGCACAGCGCGTGCAGGCGCAGCTCGCCGCGCGCCGACAGGAACAGGAAGTACGGCGACACGCCGCAGATGAACACGCCGTTGTAGCCGCCCACGTTACCTGCAGTATCACCCCATTACCGAGCTGTCTCTATACCGAGGATCTCAGCCTGTACCGGTGGCGGTGTCTTTTTATTCTACGGCGGGCATGGTGGCGTATATACCAAATTAATATGTCAGGTTTAACACTTCATATGCTGCTACTGTAAGGCTCGCTCGTCGCTCGTCGATTACCAGACTTATTTACTTTTTAAGGAAAAATCTCATAAGGTTATAATGATTTAAAATATTTTTTGAAAAACCCCCGACGCAAAAACTTTAAGTTCACATTTAAAAAGTTAAAATAATACTTTGCTATCGTAAAGCCATGAAATTTTATGTCGCGTCGGTCCTATTAGGTATGTACAGGCGCCAGCACATCAACCTACGCCATTGTGTCCAATTTCTTTGACCGAAAGTTCTGGTTCGGTCCTTTACTTACGCACTAACACACAGTTTACAATGCTAAAAATAAAATAACCTAAATTTATTTATTCGACTGTAACCAGTCTATAGTTTGCTTTAGCGTGTTATTGATTTCTTGTTTATAGTTGTAAAAGACATCTTTTCTTATCTTTATATTGTACAGACGCCAGCACATCAACCTACCCCAATGTATCAAATTTCTTTGATAGGTTTTCAACTTTATCCTAAACACAATAAGGTTCATGTTCAATTGGGAAAATTTGACATTTTGGGGTAGGTTGATGTGCAGGCGTCTGTACAATCATCAGCAAGTAATACTATTGGGTGATCGATACTTTTTGGAAGATCATTAATGATCACTAGAAATAGTAGGGGACCCAATACGCTCCCTTGAGGTACACCATACTTCACTGATCTAGGTTTTGACCGATATTTAATATCACTTTTGGTTTTAATATTTATATTTGTTCTTTCTGTGTATCGTTGCCGGTTGTTTAAATATGATGTTATAAGATCGAGACTATTGTCACGTATTCCATATTTTTTTCAAGTTTTTTTATAAGTATAGTCTGATCTACATGATCGAAGGCTTTAGTCACGTCTATACACTAAACACAGATGGATTGTATCTATACTTGCCATATTTTTTTTTACAAAATCGTAAACAGTATCGTAAACCTTTATTGACTTACTTTTTATAAAAGTTTATTGCTGTTTTCAAGAAAATTGTACATTTGGTGATTTATAATTTTTTCTATGACTTTTGAGAATATTGGTATTAGTGCCACTGGTCGATAATATTTAATAAATGTCGTTTCCCCTTGTAACACAGTGTGTACACAGTAGTTTTTGAGATTATTCATTACAAAGAACAAACACACACACATTTTTCATAATATTAGTGTAGATAAAACGACTTACTGAAATATCGGCACTGTCTCACGTTCTCTTTCAATAACGCGGTCTCGTACGGGTCCTCGGGTGTAGTCAGCGGCGTAGTGTTGTACCCGAACGGGAACGACACTCGAGACCTACTGAAGCGGAGTTTCAAGTTGCCCCGGGGGTACTTGTAAGCCTGTAGAAAGAGAAAAAAATCATGTTTATTGCAATTCGATATGTGAAGTAAAAATTAACCTACGCCGATTCAAGAACCATTTGGAGATTTTAGGGTCTTAAGCCTTATTTTCCTATTTTGAGCTCTCCATATCACAATATTGTTTTTATTTTCACAATAATACTTGTAACCATTTGACTTTCATTTGACCTCTAAATGACGTCATAATGTAGTCTAAACAGACTACTTCCTTCGTGTTTTTCAAGATAAATTAAAAAAAAAACCGTTGTTAGTCTAAAAATCTTATCTGTCAAGTGTCAACTGTTGGCAATGACAAGTTTGAAGTTATCTATTTGTGTTTTTTGTATGTACTGAAAAAGTGGCAAAGACCTAAAGCTATTCAGTCTACGAAATGAAGTCATCAAGAATAATACTTAAAAAAATTATTAAAAAAAAAACTGTTACTAGTAAAAAAAAAAGCTTAAAATAAGTGTCTTAAAATGAAAAGTTTTACGAAATAAAAATGTTAAAAAAAATACCTTAAAAATACTTTAGGCATACCGAATTACATAATTCATTAATACACATCAGTGGCGAAGTGTCCACACAACTCGATTCCTCGGATCCTTTTGGATATTCGGAAGAGCAACTCTTGCGCTATTGCCAAATATAAGGCATTTAAGTACACAAAGGTAGAGAGGATGGTAGGGTAGACCAATGACTTCAAAAAGTTATACGAATACTAAGTCTTTTTTTGTCGGTTATTAAGAAAATTTACCCGTCGCTGCTGACACACATAGGTACAGGGTGTAACAAGGCCCTTAAAGTAAACGAAAACTACATATTCTACCCATCACTGGGATAGTTTTTTTTCTTCTAGAAAATACCTGGGAATTCAATGGTTTTGGAGATATGTATTGAAGTTCAAAGTGCAATATTTTTTTTCAAAAAAAATTGTATTCCAAGTATCATTAGTAAACTTTCTTCCGAACAAACATTACTAAAATTATCGATTTTTTCAAAACAAATTACGCAGTTGAAGTTACAAAAATGCAACAAAAACACCACGAGCAGTTCAAGTGTTACCTGGTATATCATGAGCTGGTCCTCGCAGCGCATGAGCATGAGCACCCTGGTGCCCTTGTGTCCCACGCCCACCACGAGCAGTTCAAGTGTTACCTGGTATATCATGAGCTGGTCCTCGCAGCGCATGAGCATGAGCACCCTGGTGCCCTTGTGTCCCACGCCCACCACGAGCAGTTCAAGTGTTACCTGGTATATCATGAGCTGGTCCTCGCAGCGCATGAGCATGAGCACCCTGGTGCCCTTGTGTCCCACGCCCACCACGAGCAGTTCAAGTGTTACCTGGTATATCATGAGCTGGTCCTCGCAGCGCATGAGCATGAGCACCCTGGTGCCCTTGTGTCCCACGCCCACCACGAGCAGTTCAAGTGTTACCTGGTATATCATGAGCTGGTCCTCGCAGCGCATGAGCATGAGCACCCTGGTGCCCTTGTGTCCCACGCCCACCACGAGCAGTTCAAGTGTTACCTGGTATATCATGAGCTGGTCCTCGCAGCGCATGAGCATGAGCACCCTGGTGCCCTTGTGTCCCACGCCCACCACGAGCAGTTCAAGTGTTACCTGGTATATCATGAGCTGGTCCTCGCAGCGCATGAGCATGAGCACCCTGGTGCCCTTGTGTCCCACGCCCACCACGAGCAGTTCAAGTGTTACCTGGTATATCATGAGCTGGTCCTCGCAGCGCATGAGCATGAGCACCCTGGTGCCCTTGTGTCCCACGCCCACCACGAGCAGTTCAAGTGTTACCTGGTATATCATGAGCTGGTCCTCGCAGCGCATGAGCATGAGCACCCTGGTGCCCTTGTGTCCCACGCCCACCACGAGCAGTTCAAGTGTTACCTGGTATATCATGAGCTGGTCCTCGCAGCGCATGAGCATGAGCACCCTGGTGCCCTTGTGTCCCACGCCCACCACGAGCAGTTCAAGTGTTACCTGGTATATCATGAGCTGGTCCTCGCAGCGCATGAGCATGAGCACCCTGGTGCCCTTGTGTCCCACGCCCACCACGAGCAGTTCAAGTGTTACCTGGTATATCATGAGCTGGTCCTCGCAGCGCATGAGCATGAGCACCCTGGTGCCCTTGTGTCCCACGCCCACCACGAGCAGTTCAAGTGTTACCTGGTATATCATGAGCTGGTCCTCGCAGCGCATGAGCATGAGCACCCTGGTGCCCTTGTGTCCCACGCCCACCACGAGCAGTTCAAGTGTTACCTGGTATATCATGAGCTGGTCCTCGCAGCGCATGAGCATGAGCACCCTGGTGCCCTTGTGTCCCACGCCCACCACGAGCAGTTCAAGTGTTACCTGGTATATCATGAGCTGGTCCTCGCAGCGCATGAGCATGAGCACCCTGGTGCCCTTGTGTCCCACGCCCACCACGAGCAGTTCAAGTGTTACCTGGTATATCATGAGCTGGTCCTCGCAGCGCATGAGCATGAGCACCCTGGTGCCCTTGTGTCCCACGCCCACCACGAGCAGTTCAAGTGTTACCTGGTATATCATGAGCTGGTCCTCGCAGCGCATGAGCATGAGCACCCTGGTGCCCTTGTGTCCCACGCCCACCACGAGCAGTTCAAGTGTTACCTGGTATATCATGAGCTGGTCCTCGCAGCGCATGAGCATGAGCACCCTGGTGCCCTTGTGTCCCACGCCCACCACGAGCAGTTCAAGTGTTACCTGGTATATCATGAGCTGGTCCTCGCAGCGCATGAGCATGAGCACCCTGGTGCCCTTGTGTCCCACGCCCACCACGAGCAGTTCAAGTGTTACCTGGTATATCATGAGCTGGTCCTCGCAGCGCATGAGCATGAGCACCCTGGTGCCCTTGTGTCCCACGCCCACCACGAGCAGTTCAAGTGTTACCTGGTATATCATGAGCTGGTCCTCGCAGCGCATGAGCATGAGCACCCTGGTGCCCTTGTGTCCCACGCCCACCACGAGCAGTTCAAGTGTTACCTGGTATATCATGAGCTGGTCCTCGCAGCGCATGAGCATGAGCACCCTGGTGCCCTTGTGTCCCACGCCCACCACGAGCAGTTCAAGTGTTACCTGGTATATCATGAGCTGGTCCTCGCAGCGCATGAGCATGAGCACCCTGGTGCCCTTGTGTCCCACGCCCACCACGAGCAGTTCAAGTGTTACCTGGTATATCATGAGCTGGTCCTCGCAGCGCATGAGCATGAGCACCCTGGTGCCCTTGTGTCCCACGCCCACCACGAGCAGTTCAAGTGTTACCTGGTATATCATGAGCTGGTCCTCGCAGCGCATGAGCATGAGCACCCTGGTGCCCTTGTGTCCCACGCCCACCACGAGCAGTTCAAGTGTTACCTGGTATATCATGAGCTGGTCCTCGCAGCGCATGAGCATGAGCACCCTGGTGCCCTTGTGTCCCACGCCCACCACGAGCAGTTCAAGTGTTACCTGGTATATCATGAGCTGGTCCTCGCAGCGCATGAGCATGAGCACCCTGGTGCCCTTGTGTCCCACGCCCACCACGAGCAGTTCAAGTGTTACCTGGTATATCATGAGCTGGTCCTCGCAGCGCATGAGCATGAGCACCCTGGTGCCCTTGTGTCCCACGCCCACCACGAGCAGTTCAAGTGTTACCTGGTATATCATGAGCTGGTCCTCGCAGCGCATGAGCATGAGCACCCTGGTGCCCTTGTGTCCCACGCCCACCACGAGCAGTTCAAGTGTTACCTGGTATATCATGAGCTGGTCCTCGCAGCGCATGAGCATGAGCACCCTGGTGCCCTTGTGTCCCACGCCCACCACGAGCAGTTCAAGTGTTACCTGGTATATCATGAGCTGGTCCTCGCAGCGCATGAGCATGAGCACCCTGGTGCCCTTGTGTCCCACGCCCACCACGAGCAGTTCAAGTGTTACCTGGTATATCATGAGCTGGTCCTCGCAGCGCATGAGCATGAGCACCCTGGTGCCCTTGTGTCCCACGCCCACCACGAGCAGTTCAAGTGTTACCTGGTATATCATGAGCTGGTCCTCGCAGCGCATGAGCATGAGCACCCTGGTGCCCTTGTGTCCCACGCCCACCACGAGCAGTTCAAGTGTTACCTGGTATATCATGAGCTGGTCCTCGCAGCGCATGAGCATGAGCACCCTGGTGCCCTTGTGTCCCACGCCCACCACGAGCAGTTCAAGTGTTACCTGGTATATCATGAGCTGGTCCTCGCAGCGCATGAGCATGAGCACCCTGGTGCCCTTGTGTCCCACGCCCACCACGAGCAGTTCAAGTGTTACCTGGTATATCATGAGCTGGTCCTCGCAGCGCATGAGCATGAGCACCCTGGTGCCCTTGTGTCCCACGCCCACCACGAGCAGTTCAAGTGTTACCTGGTATATCATGAGCTGGTCCTCGCAGCGCATGAGCATGAGCACCCTGGTGCCCTTGTGTCCCACGCCCACCACGAGCAGTTCAAGTGTTACCTGGTATATCATGAGCTGGTCCTCGCAGCGCATGAGCATGAGCACCCTGGTGCCCTTGTGTCCCACGCCCACCACGAGCAGTTCAAGTGTTACCTGGTATATCATGAGCTGGTCCTCGCAGCGCATGAGCATGAGCACCCTGGTGCCCTTGTGTCCCACGCCCACCACGAGCAGTTCAAGTGTTACCTGGTATATCATGAGCTGGTCCTCGCAGCGCATGAGCATGAGCACCCTGGTGCCCTTGTGTCCCACGCCCACCACGAGCAGTTCAAGTGTTACCTGGTATATCATGAGCTGGTCCTCGCAGCGCATGAGCATGAGCACCCTGGTGCCCTTGTGTCCCACGCCCACCACGAGCAGTTCAAGTGTTACCTGGTATATCATGAGCTGGTCCTCGCAGCGCATGAGCATGAGCACCCTGGTGCCCTTGTGTCCCACGCCCACCACGAGCAGTTCAAGTGTTACCTGGTATATCATGAGCTGGTCCTCGCAGCGCATGAGCATGAGCACCCTGGTGCCCTTGTGTCCCACGCCCACCACGAGCAGTTCAAGTGTTACCTGGTATATCATGAGCTGGTCCTCGCAGCGCATGAGCATGAGCACCCTGGTGCCCTTGTGTCCCACGCCCACCACGAGCAGTTCAAGTGTTACCTGGTATATCATGAGCTGGTCCTCGCAGCGCATGAGCATGAGCACCCTGGTGCCCTTGTGTCCCACGCCCACCACGAGCAGTTCAAGTGTTACCTGGTATATCATGAGCTGGTCCTCGCAGCGCATGAGCATGAGCACCCTGGTGCCCTTGTGTCCCACGCCCACCACGAGCAGTTCAAGTGTTACCTGGTATATCATGAGCTGGTCCTCGCAGCGCATGAGCATGAGCACCCTGGTGCCCTTGTGTCCCACGCCCACCACGAGCAGTTCAAGTGTTACCTGGTATATCATGAGCTGGTCCTCGCAGCGCATGAGCATGAGCACCCTGGTGCCCTTGTGTCCCACGCCCACCACGAGCAGTTCAAGTGTTACCTGGTATATCATGAGCTGGTCCTCGCAGCGCATGAGCATGAGCACCCTGGTGCCCTTGTGTCCCACGCCCACCACGAGCAGTTCAAGTGTTACCTGGTATATCATGAGCTGGTCCTCGCAGCGCATGAGCATGAGCACCCTGGTGCCCTTGTGTCCCACGCCCACCACGAGCAGTTCAAGTGTTACCTGGTATATCATGAGCTGGTCCTCGCAGCGCATGAGCATGAGCACCCTGGTGCCCTTGTGTCCCACGCCCACCACGAGCAGTTCAAGTGTTACCTGGTATATCATGAGCTGGTCCTCGCAGCGCATGAGCATGAGCACCCTGGTGCCCTTGTGTCCCACGCCCACCACGAGCAGTTCAAGTGTTACCTGGTATATCATGAGCTGGTCCTCGCAGCGCATGAGCATGAGCACCCTGGTGCCCTTGTGTCCCACGCCCACCACGAGCAGTTCAAGTGTTACCTGGTATATCATGAGCTGGTCCTCGCAGCGCATGAGCATGAGCACCCTGGTGCCCTTGTGTCCCACGCCCACCACGAGCAGTTCAAGTGTTACCTGGTATATCATGAGCTGGTCCTCGCAGCGCATGAGCATGAGCACCCTGGTGCCCTTGTGTCCCACGCCCACCACGAGCAGTTCAAGTGTTACCTGGTATATCATGAGCTGGTCCTCGCAGCGCATGAGCATGAGCACCCTGGTGCCCTTGTGTCCCACGCCCACCACGAGCAGTTCAAGTGTTACCTGGTATATCATGAGCTGGTCCTCGCAGCGCATGAGCATGAGCACCCTGGTGCCCTTGTGTCCCACGCCCACCACGAGCAGTTCAAGTGTTACCTGGTATATCATGAGCTGGTCCTCGCAGCGCATGAGCATGAGCACCCTGGTGCCCTTGTGTCCCACGCCCACCACGAGCAGTTCAAGTGTTACCTGGTATATCATGAGCTGGTCCTCGCAGCGCATGAGCATGAGCACCCTGGTGCCCTTGTGTCCCACGCCCACCACGAGCAGTTCAAGTGTTACCTGGTATATCATGAGCTGGTCCTCGCAGCGCATGAGCATGAGCACCCTGGTGCCCTTGTGTCCCACGCCCACCACGAGCAGTTCAAGTGTTACCTGGTATATCATGAGCTGGTCCTCGCAGCGCATGAGCATGAGCACCCTGGTGCCCTTGTGTCCCACGCCCACCACGAGCAGTTCAAGTGTTACCTGGTATATCATGAGCTGGTCCTCGCAGCGCATGAGCATGAGCACCCTGGTGCCCTTGTGTCCCACGCCCACCACGAGCAGTTCAAGTGTTACCTGGTATATCATGAGCTGGTCCTCGCAGCGCATGAGCATGAGCACCCTGGTGCCCTTGTGTCCCACGCCCACCACGAGCAGTTCAAGTGTTACCTGGTATATCATGAGCTGGTCCTCGCAGCGCATGAGCATGAGCACCCTGGTGCCCTTGTGTCCCACGCCCACCACGAGCAGTTCAAGTGTTACCTGGTATATCATGAGCTGGTCCTCGCAGCGCATGAGCATGAGCACCCTGGTGCCCTTGTGTCCCACGCCCACCACGAGCAGTTCAAGTGTTACCTGGTATATCATGAGCTGGTCCTCGCAGCGCATGAGCATGAGCACCCTGGTGCCCTTGTGTCCCACGCCCACCACGAGCAGTTCAAGTGTTACCTGGTATATCATGAGCTGGTCCTCGCAGCGCATGAGCATGAGCACCCTGGTGCCCTTGTGTCCCACGCCCACCACGAGCAGTTCAAGTGTTACCTGGTATATCATGAGCTGGTCCTCGCAGCGCATGAGCATGAGCACCCTGGTGCCCTTGTGTCCCACGCCCACCACGAGCAGTTCAAGTGTTACCTGGTATATCATGAGCTGGTCCTCGCAGCGCATGAGCATGAGCACCCTGGTGCCCTTGTGTCCCACGCCCACCACGAGCAGTTCAAGTGTTACCTGGTATATCATGAGCTGGTCCTCGCAGCGCATGAGCATGAGCACCCTGGTGCCCTTGTGTCCCACGCCCACCACGAGCAGTTCAAGTGTTACCTGGTATATCATGAGCTGGTCCTCGCAGCGCATGAGCATGAGCACCCTGGTGCCCTTGTGTCCCACGCCCACCACGAGCAGTTCAAGTGTTACCTGGTATATCATGAGCTGGTCCTCGCAGCGCATGAGCATGAGCACCCTGGTGCCCTTGTGTCCCACGCCCACCACGAGCAGTTCCCGGCACTTGTCCGCATCCGTGTTCTGCCCGCCGCTGCTTAACTCTTCGTCCTCCACGCCGCCGCTAGGGATGGGCACAGACTCCAGACTGTCAGCCAGGATCTACAGGAACAAAAGAAGGAAACAAAGAAATCATTTATTTGCCAATGATGTAGGTATACATATAGGTTGGAATATTTGAAACAGTGAATACTTAATAAAAAAAGAAAAAAAAACAAAGTCACTAATCACCGACTGCCTGGTCTTTTCCCAACTATGTTATAAATAATAATAATAAAATTTATTTATTTCCCTTCCACAAATAAAAACAAAGAAACACTTAGTGGGTACTTAAAACTAAGCCGAAGCCTGTATTTTAGGACACCAGGACTCCGACAAGACCGTTTTCAGTACTAAGTACAGACGCCAGCACGTCAGGTTACACCAATGTGTCAAATTTCTTTGATCGTTTTTCAACTTTATGTCAAACAGAATAAGGTTCATATTCAATTGGGAAAATTTGACACATTGGGGTAACTTGATGTGCTGGCGTCTGTACATACTACAGTGAAAGAGTGAGTGGATATTGTAGCTGTGTATGTGTGTAGTGTGATGTGTTTACGTGTAATGTGTGGTGTGTGATGAATGTTTGTGTGTAAGATGACAGATGTTGATATTACTACAAAATGTATGTACGATTCTAACTATTTCTGTATTACCAGGAGTTCTTCAGTTTTTTCATAGTCTAGCCCTGACCCTGATAGCCATGAAGTTACCTTCGTTTTACATTCAAAGGTGCTGTCATTAAACGTTGGGGTAGTCGTCCAGTTTAACCGGATCCAGCTGAATACCAGTGTTTTACACGGAGTGACTGCCTGTCAGACCTCCACAACCCAGTTACTGAGTAACACCATACCCCTTGATTAAACGGGTTGTCAGAATTCCGGCCTAATCTGTACCTACTACTACTACTACTTCAAATTCTACTACCTACTCTAGTATTGTATGTAACATAACAACATAAAAACTGCCTAAAAGTTGGAGGGAACTGCCCTTATCACTTTTTAAGAATAAACTGAGAATGTTTTTAATTAGTAAAGTATATTACAATGTTTTAGATTTTTTGAATGAGAAGGACTTTTCCATCCCGACTTCTAATATAAGTAATAAATAAATAAATATTTGTATAATAATTTGTTATGATAAATAATTTACTCACTTTAACATTACTATTCTATTCTAGACATTGATATTAATTCGATTTTACTAATTACAGTTTAATTAAGTGTAAAAATTGACATCGTATACTTTGTGTCTACTTGACATCTGAAGATAAATAATTGTGTTATGTTTGTATAAGAATAATTTTTCTAATGTTCCTAATATATTTGCACACCTCATATGGTAATAATACAGTGTACTTTATGAACATTTTGTAACATCCTCTGAACCTGTGTTATGCAATAAATGATTTGATTTGATTTGATTTGAACATACAGACACGCAGCGCAGTCGTTCAGTTCAAAATTATCTATTTTGTATCTTTCAAAATCAATACATTTCAGTAAGGTAGTTAGGTTAGGTAGTTAGGTTCGCTATAGGATAGATACGGTAAGTTAGGTCAGGTTATATGTATATATTATGTTGTCATTCTAATTCTATCTAACACAAAAGGTTTAAAGAAGGGCAAGAGGGGTATGAGAGTGAGACCTGTTTTTTGAAGATATTTTCAACATTTGCAAGTTACTTTAAAATAACCTTTTAAGCGCTTGGGTAAGTTTCAGTTGCCTAGCACTTGGCTACTATTCCTACAAATCAATAAAATAATATCTATGTGTATAAAAATAAATCCCTATTTTCCTTCGTCATGTCGCGTGAACGGCTGGACCAATTTTGCTAATTCTTTTTTTGTTGTGTTTGTTATTGTGAGGAGCAGATTCTTAGGAAAGGAAAAAATAGAAAAGTTGACTAGAACATTAGAAAATGTAAGAACACTTACTTGTCTAGGATCCCGTTAAGAAAGACCTTCACCGAACTGGTTAATGTAAATAAAATATGTGTATTTAATAATGGTTCTAGTTGTACGACGCAGATAATATGACGGAAATAAAACGAAATAATCATGCATTTTCTCTGCCGCAGAAATACGAGACGCGCGGTAAGGGCACGGAATATGTGTCGTATAAATGCGGTCAAAGGTTCAATGTGAGACCATTAAATTCCTTTCAGTCTAATTTACTGTTTTTACTCTGTTCATTTGTAGCTGTTAGTCTTCCATAGTCACTAAATCTTAATATATAAAACAAAGTTAGGTTTGTTCGAACATTTATAACTCGAGAACGGCCGATTTTCATGGTTTGTGATTGTTGGATTTTTCTCCGTCCCGAATAGCGGAATAACTATTAAAAATATTTTAAAATAGAAGAAAAAATAAAACAAAAAACATTTCCATACAATTCTCATACGCAACACTGGCAAACCATGGACTTTGCTTGTTCTAGCACCATACATTTAAAGTATAAATGCTACAAGGGTGCTTCAATGAAGAGAATCAGTTCGAAAGCAACCCATCTGGCAATTAAGTCCGCCTCTGTACATTAGTGTGCTTGAAGTATTAAATAAATAAATAATAAATAAATAAATTTCGATTAAAACACAATTTGAATTGTTTCTAATGCAAAATGAAGTGCTTTGGGGAGCTTGTTAATAAATAAATGACTAACCCTATTTCCTGCGCATGCGTCTCTGACGAGGAAGCTGAGCCTCATCTCAGGCAGCGAGTATATCTCGAGGTTTCCGTTCAGTCGCAGCACGAACAGCCAGTACGTGGGCTTCACTTCCACCAGGTATTTCTTCCACCAGCGAGAGATGCGGCGAGGGACGCCCGGGTTCTTTGATTGTTCCGCTAACATTATCTGTTGAAGAAAGTATTATATAGAAAGAAAAAAGAAAGTATAATATTATAAACGCGAAAGTTTGTGAGTATGGATAGATGGATGGATGTTTGTTACTCTTTCACGTAAAAACTACTCAATAGACTTTAATAAAATTTGGTATGGAGTTAGCTGACACCCTGGATTAACACATTTTATCCCTGACTACTTTTTATCCCTGTATTCCCACGGTAACGGGACCTACGCGGGTGAAACCGCGGAACGTCTGCAAGTGAATAATATAAGAAGATAAAATTTAAAATCCCAACATTTGTCCTCAGATAAGTAAATAAGGAAATAATAAAATTTATGTATTAGGTCAAATTCAAATTCAAAAATTCAAATTCAAATTCATTTATTAATTTCAGGTCCAAGCCATGGACTGGATTTTAGATGATAATAATAATTATAATATTCCACAACTTTCACACAACGGCATCTAGTCCTAAGCTAAGCAGAGCTTGTGTCATGGGTACTAATCAACTGATAAACATACTTATATGGTGGCTGGTAATTAGTGACTGATACTTAAACACGTGATGGTACTCATGAATACGAATAACTTTCCCAAAGTAACTTTTTTTTATACTCATTATCTTTCAGTTCATTCAATTACGTCAGTACTGCACAACGGGAGCGGTGGGGGTGGCGGGTGAGTGTGTGGCGCTACTACTACTAGTAGATTTTGCCCTTCCCGAGGTCAGACTATCAGCTCATAGGTCGTGCCGTGATCTTGCGCGGGAATTTCAATTTATTTGTTATTTAAGTATCGGTCACTAATTACCAGTCACCCTATATAGATTTCTAAATATATTCAAATTATTTTTTTTTTATTTGTGACACATAGGTATAATGTATGTACTCTGTACTCTGTAATGTATCGCTATGCGCTGCCTACAAAAAGTTTCCTTTATATACCTACATATTATAGATAAATATTACACCCACACAAATAATTATACTCATCACGCAAACATTTGTACTGGGTGGGAAGCGAACCCACGACCTCCGGCATAGCAGTCAGGGCCGCTAATCACTGGACCAACTGGCACGTACACGCTTACAAAAGACACATCCACGCGGTCGGTTGCACATTCAAAGTGGTGAAGTGTGGGGCATTTTGGGGGACTGTATTATGTACTTTTTTGACGTTCAAAAAGTGCTGATTCTTGGCCTAGTTTGAATAAAGACTTTTGATTTGATTTTTGATTCATGCGGATACTCGAACGTTCGCGCGGACGGTGGCATATTCGCGCGGACGAACCGACATCCGCGCGGACGGTGGCACATTCAATAATAAGTCACACAGAGTCAACCACACATCATTTGCTTCAAAAACGGTGAAGAAAAACATCGTGAGGAAACCGGCATGCTTGAGAGATATTTCTCGACCGCATGACATGTGATGATATGATTCTTCTGCAGACAAAATCCGTTTCTGCGATGGTCATGCTACCCGTGCAGGTTAGTCACTGACCACAGGATAAGAAGAATTAATAAGTAAATACTCACGCTAGCCATGGACGCTGGCGTCTGATCTCCACCGTACAGCAGCTCGTCTTCATCGTTGAGTTCGTAGATAGCGCCCGGTTTGAACCCCTCAGCTTTCACGTTCTTTTTGCCTTTCATTTTTCCGCTAAATTCGCCTTTAACCTGGTGACATAGATAATATAATTTAAATTAAAGTTCTAGGTTTAGATTGAGTATTCTAAAAGAAGTCGGAGTCGTAAATACAAGTCGAGTATTTAGTAGTTAGTTATTTACTAAATGGAATTATTTTCTAACATTTGCTAAATACTCACAATTTATAGCAATATTTAACTATATTTATTTCGATGAATTGGTTTTTACGAACACTTTCAAACGAACACAGACCTCAATTTAAAACCATAGTGGTCGTTATTTTTCTATTAGACTACTTTGAGAAAAAACACCAAACAAAATTAAGAGATCTTGGCGTCTTTAAGATAGATAAACCATTAATTCAGTACACACAAAACACATAGACTAACACACATTACAAAATACAAAAGAGATAAAACAATTTTAGGAGATGTAATAACATTTCTACAAGTGGAAAAATCATTTGGATTTACGTCAAAATGGTTTTCGACACCATGAGAAAATTGCCTTTGAATGAGCGCGAGCGACTAAAATACTGTTTATTGTCGTCATCATCATCATCATCAGGTCACAGTAGTCCACCGCTGGACAAAGGCCTGCCGTAATGAGCGCCACAGCTTGTATCCAGCTTCTGCCAGCGAATAGCTCGTATGATAAATTATATTTATTTCTGTAAATAGGTTTTCACAAACACTTTTACACGTCATTTTTTTAACTAGTATATGAGATCGGAGTTTAACTATCTGACTACTCTGGGAAGAAACTCGAGAGGTCATGGTCTCTTTTAAAGTCCAGACATTATCTTAGTTAAATCATGTAAGATCCATGCAGATTATCTTTTGAGAAATATATGAGATGGTCTTTTGAGAAAAAAACCACACAGATATGAGGGGACCAGATCAGTCAGAGCAAGCATTTGTCAGTAACCAACAATACTTCAACCCAGATAAAAATTCCCTACATAGTTTTGTTTCTATTCACCCCTTTTTGACTGTATATAGGGTGTTACAATCGGCGTACTCAACTTTTTTGTTGTTTTTTTTCAGTTACCTGCGAGTTATCAGCGTCGGGCGGAGCGAACAGTCCGCTGAGGTCGCGGTACACGGTGGCGCGCAGCAGCGGCGGGCGGTGCGGGACGGCTTGCCGCGTGGGCGCCAGGCGACCCGACGACTGTGGGCACATCACTACATTATAACTATCTTCTTTGTATCACTGTCTCTCAAGATACAGGTATAAAAGTCAGGGAAAAGGTTTTTTTTTCCTTGGGTGCACTAAGACTTGTCTAGTGCATACAGGGAAAATCTGCGGTTGGTGTTTCATTTCATTAAAGATGACAACGGGCCTCTGCAAGTTGGCTTCGGCCCCTAGTACGAGTAGTAATAAACCAAACATAAAAATAATAATCCACAATTTTCACACAACGCCGTCTAGTCCCAAGCTAAGTATTAAATTTTTGTATGAAACAGTTTACTTTTTTGGCGTGTTCCGTTCCCATAGTGAAAGTTATTCATATATAGGGTCACTGGTAATTAGTGACCGATACTTAAACACGTGATTGTACTCATGAATACGAATAACTTCCCCAAAGAAACTTTTTTTATACTCATCAACTTTCAATTAATTCAATTACGACAGTTACTGCACAACGGGAGCGGTGGGGGTGGCGGGGGAGCGTGTGACGCTACTACTAGTAGATTTCGCCCTTCCCGAGGTCAGACTATCAGCTGATAGATCGTGCTAATCCATGCCTAATGTGAATTGCAAACAGCGGTTTTGTTATTTAATTGTGTTATAAGTTACAGTGTATAAAAAAAAGTTAGGGAAAGTTTATTGAAATCATGAATACAATCACGTGTTTAAGTATCGGTCACTAATTACCAGTCACCCTATATATGGGTAGAACACCCTGTCACAGGCTGGTGGTAAAAAATAAAAAATACAATGTAATGTGCTTAATTAACTTGTTTTATCTGGCTTGTAACTAGTTTCTTCTCATCATCTGTACCTTTTTGATCAATCAATAATTTATTATAATAATTGTCATAGTAATTTATTTGTCATGTCGACAATTTTTTTTTTTTTAAGTTGGAATACAGTCCATCCCGGACTGTATTGCAAGATACAGGTTATTACCTAGTCGGATGCAGAGGTTCCCATAAATCAGTTACGACGAAGTACCGTTATTCTTGTTATTAAGCCACTTATTTTCATGAACTTAGTAATTGTGTGTGTATTTATTTTTGGTGAATAAATTATTACTTACCGAGCCATCCTTCCCCTTGAACTCTCTGAGGGCCAGCACCAGCACGCGGCCGCACATCGACATCACACACAGATACGGGTCCGCAGTAGAAGCATATTGAGCCGTCCATTCCAATTGTATGGATTGGAGGTTTACACCGTCTGTCGAGAGAAATTGAGATGTATTGAGATGTTTTGAAATGCTCAGATAGATTTTTGATCTTGCACAGTATAAAATCTCTATGTCCATTCCCTATGTCCATTCTCTATGTCTATGGTTACACTCAACTACCTAAAACTACAATGATCAAACCTACAAACACGTTAATAGTGTACAGTTCAATACAACTAACTGGAGTGTACAATCAGTTACTTACTCTTAATAAGTCTTATGCTCGTGGTAGTGACTTGCACCATAAACTTGTTGTTGCCCAGGTTACCAGCGAAGATGGTGGGAGATCCCGTCATGAAACCTGAGTTGTCCACTTCGTTGATTTCTTGGCCTGTTCAAATTTCAAATTTTGGATTATATTATAGGTATGTAGGATGTGATATAAACAGTTATTACATAGGTCAACTATGTATGGAAAATACTACTATTGAAGAATTCAATTTACAAAATTATTGATTTAAGTCTCTAAATTGACATACAATACATTTTAGAATACTACAACCGATCGCATCGGAGAGTGGACACTTGCTACTTGTTTTCCTAATACTAACCCGTGAGACCTAGTGTACATTACATGTGCTTCCATATAAACTTCCATCTCCTATTTTACCCCTTCTTCTTCTTTTTTTCAAAGGACAAACCTTCCATGTTTTATGTCTCTAGGGCCAGCTGTTTGGATTGAGTATTGATATCACTCAGTCAGTCAGGTTACAATTGTACATATGTACATAAATTTAATATGTGTTTTTTTTGTGTTTATGTATTTTTTTTTAACTAGGTACCTATAAGGTGTAGATTTAGGATTTAGTTAGCAGTAAGGCCAATCTGTCGCATTGGATCATAGAATACATACACACAAATAAATATATAAGATAAGATAGAAGATATATTAATTTATGATTTACCAGTCTGTAGTACCATACTGCCATCTTCCTGTGTGAGGATGAGGTACGCATGTGAGCCCTCCGACTCTCTACTGCCGTCGGTACTCTCTCCCAGTACCGACCACATGTCTAAGCAACCTGTTGATAGAAAAAACAAAAGGATAAAAATATAGTAGAAAAAACACAAACTACTAAAATACAAATTCAAATTTATATTCGCTGTTTTTGCTTAAATTTGAAGTGATAACTTCTTGTCGAAAGGCAAACCGCTTCGTTACGTCTGGCTTCCTTTTTTATCATGCATACAGCAGCGGTAGACAGGCTTCTCCTCGTCTCACCCTAACCCATAGCGCTTGTCATATTTCAGAAATAAAATATTGATTATTAACATTGAATTAGAAAAGATATGGAAACGTAATTCTCATTCAACTTCCATTTACACAAACAAATGTACTTAAATTGCAACGAGACACTCACACACTCTCATAGACGAAGCTGGTGCGCGATTGGGTGCATCAATCAAGGTCACAGGGCTGACTTCCAAATTTAGAGTTATATTACACCGGTTAGTGTCATTTTTTTAAGTCGGTTGTATTTTTAACCGATTTCAAAAAAGGAGGAGGTTCAATGTTCGTGTGTAAGTATTTTTTTGTTTTTTTTTGTGTATGTTACCTGATTTCTTCCCCATTTGTGGACCGATTCTCAAAATTCTTTTTTTATTTGAAAGAGTATACTCCTGAGGTGGTCCCATTTTTTTCAATTTGGTCGGAACGGAACTCTTCAAAAATAGACGGCAAATCTGTCGTGATTGCTGGAATCGCTTGGATGTTTATTGTTTATACAACATCATGACGTATCATCACGCCTGTATGCTCTGAGGGGTACGCAGATGTGTACAATATACCTAGATTTCGACAGTTAGGTTAGATTATTTGTAAAAAGTTTTTATTATGATACAGTTACCGAACAAAGTTGCGGGCAGATGCTAGTAAACTAAATAAATAAATATATTCTACAATTTTCACACACTGCCATCTAGTCCCAAGCTAAGCAGAGCTTGTGTTATGGGTACTAAACAGCTGATAAACATACTTATATGTATATTTCTAAATACATACATAATATAGATAATAGTACATTGTGATTTAAGTGCGGTAGGTTGATAATTACAGCCGAGGCAATATTGCTACAAGAAAGCAGAGGCTGTAATTATCAAAGTGCACGTATGTCATACGACGTTTTTTAACATATTTGCGAGGAAATAAATAAAATTCGGACTTTTTTAAATAAAAACAATACAGTGAAAAGAAAAACATGTGTGGAATAATTATCACAAATTGGCGAGGCGCGCGCATCAGTTTCTTATTATTTAAAGGCAAAGGCATAAAAACAGCCAGTATTACTAATAAAGTAAATGAATTAACATTTTATGTTTCGGTTACAAATGGTTTAAAATTTACTATCAAAATTAATTAAATTAACGAAATAAATGTTTATTTTTTATATTTTATCTCCCAAAGTTAATTTTATTCATAAAATGTTGACCACTTTTCTGACACAAAAACTCTTTGTACAATTTTAAAAAAGGAACCGTTCGTTTTAAGTCGGAGCATCTTGCAAACCGTGCGTTTTACATTACCATTACGCACTAGTGCGTAATGAGATACATTACCATTCTGAATTTGGCGGAATAAGAGACCCTTTACGAGCAAATGTGTTATAAAACTACTTACCGGGCAAATTGAAAGCAGTAATGAGTTGCGGGCGCACAGTCCGCTGCAGTACAGTGAGCGCCCCGTTCTTCCCGCGGCCGCTGCAGGCCACCAGCTCGATGACCGGGCAGTCGGGCGCCCGGCCCAGCTCCTCCGACAGCAGCTGCGGCTCGCCCATCGACACGTCGCCGATCGGGCAGATGTTCAGCAGGGAGTCGCACACCTGCACAATCACATCAGCTTTTCATGTCATCCACGATGGTGCTGCATTTGAAAAATGTAAGGGAAAACCAGTTCTTGACATTTTAGTTTTTGTGACGAACGTGTGGCAGGTCGTAACCTATCTCCTATGTCTGTGTCTAGGGTATAATCTACCTTCTTCAAATCAAATCAAAAGTCATATTTTTAAATTAGGCTGAAGATCAACACTGTTACGCTAAGCGCGCACTACGAATTTTATTCCTTGCGAATTTTAAAGTGCGGAATAAAATCGCAAACGACAATAATTCCTACGCGCACTACCATTTATTATCGCCTGTAAAATAACAGGGCCAAACACTAAATGTGTCAAATTTTCCCAATTGAATATGAACCTTATTCTGTTTGACATAAAGCTGAAAAATGATCAAAGAAATTTGACACGTACATCGAAACATGGATTTACAAAATAAACTAACCATTAGGTATATACTACTAAATTTAACGTAAAAG
This sequence comes from Euplexia lucipara, assembly GCA_921972225.1. Taxonomy (NCBI): domain Eukaryota; kingdom Metazoa; phylum Arthropoda; class Insecta; order Lepidoptera; family Noctuidae; genus Euplexia; species Euplexia lucipara. The sequence continues at coordinate 1,480,493 of OV179166.1, read as the reverse complement.
AACTTTAAATAAGGAGAAGAAGATTTAACTAAACGTTACTGGGTACACCCTTTGACAGCATTAAGACTAGCTAATACCACTTCATAGGGTACAAAATAATCGCACGATTTCGTTATTATAAATCGCAAACGATTTATTTTCGCTGTGAGCGGAATGTAGTACATTTCTGTTGTTCACAGTTTGGCGATGAAACGCATATATTACAACGAACTCATTTCTGAACCCGTAACTGTAACCGTTACTGTTACCAAAAATATAGTGTGTACGTGGTTCGCGCGCCTGCAACGAACGCTACACAAGTATGTCCGTAAGGATTGAGAAGCCACATCAGATTTTTGAAATCTGATCTCACCATTATTTAGCAGCTATGTAGCTTATTTTGCAGCACGAATTCTAGATTTAGCAGCAAAATATATCACTAGTTATTTTAATGCAAAAGTGGCTCCTCAATCTAAACGTCTGAATAGAGGAGCCATCTAGAATTCGTTAAGTAATAGATGAATATTTATGAAAATTTTGTATCATTTAGTAGCAATTTTGCATATTACCTTCTCAAAATTTAGCTTCTGTAGCGCTAAAATGAAAGAAAAGGGGGTACCAACAAATTAATATTTCACTTACCTACCCACAATAATATTTATTTAGTAACAAAGCGTTCATCAGCGGTGAAGTGTTCTGGTTTGTACATGAATATGTTAAGTTTTGTTTTTTTGTATCCAGTTTTCAAAAAATGTAATTGTATCTCTTTGGTTACAGTTACAGCTCTCAAAATTCGAACGCTCGGTGAAAGCGTTCCGCCTAAACCGTAACAAGTGTACACACTAGAACCTCGTACTGTATCACGCATGTTACGCTTGTTCGCTAATGAGTACCCGGCTTTAGGTAACGTAAAAAAGATAAAAATAAAGATACCGGGCTGGTATCCGCAACTCCACGTCAAAGCGCGTATTTTGCGTATGGGCCACAATCTACAACGCGGGCCCAATGCGAATTGGTAGATGTCACATGTCTTCGAATTTTTGGTTCTAGGACATGCCGGTTTCCTCACGATGTTTTCCTTCGCCGTTTTTGAGGGCAGTGGTGATGAATTAAATTACACAAAGTAATGCGACTTCCTGGTTCGAACTCACGACTTACTATTCGTAAGTCGGGGCCACCACCACTAGGCCACCGCTGCTCAGGTAACGTAATGTTTTGAACTACGTAACGTACACAATGAGCGACCAAGCACTGAGTTCAGCTAAGTGCAAGCTATTATAACCTTAAAAGGTAATATATCGCAACTGAGACCAACTGTACATACACTTATGGAAATAACTTATGGTAGACATTAAGAAAAATAGTACCAACCTCAAAAACATAGCTAGTGAGCTGAGTAGAGGTCCTGATATCAGACCCGTACACTTCCAGCTCGTCCTTATCACTGATCTCTATGACGTTGGTGGCCACACAGTCGCTGATGGTGTCCAGTCGACGTTTCTTCGCGAGCGGGTCCAACTGGTCCTTCTGCTGTTGATCTTTTTCTTTGTTCAGTTGTTGTTCTGTAGGGGCAGAGAATATGATAAGCATGATCTGAGAAATATTTCTTGACGGCATGTGAACCTAAATCAGAAGCCCATGGGTGGCATAAAAACTCTGACACCAGGTTTGTCACTAGACAAACGAAAAAAAACACTTAGGGGCTGTGCACACCACGTCTTTTAAACGCGCCGTCGACGGCGTGCTTGTATCCTACAGAGCAGTTTGTTGTCGTTTATCGATACACGCGATGTAACGCGCGTGTGTATTGGTACAGACGCGCTGGCACCGCACGTTTGAATCGATACAAACGCGATGCTAACGCGCGTTTGTGTCGATACAAATGCGCGTAAGTATAGCATTCCTTCTCTACTGGCGGGGTTACCCCGCTACGAGGGAAGTGTGAATCTACACTAATAGCAATAGAGCAAATTGGGTCACCGCTCGTCTTTGGAACAAAAAATGGGAGCCTTTCGACGCAAAAAACTCCATAGCGCGTTTGTGTCGTACACACGCGCGTTTGCATCGCGTCTGTATCGCTACACACGCGCGTTTGCATCGCGTTTTTTATCGTTACACACGCGCGTCTGAATCGATTCAAACGCGTATTTGAATTTATACAGGTGTGCAAAGGTCTACAGGCTGAGACTGACTTGCGGGCGTATCGCGTCCGTATAGCTACAACGCGCGTCATCGGCGCGTTTGAAAAACGTGGAGTGCACAGGCCCTTAAATGTCTCTTATAATGTATTTATTAATATTTAAATATGTTATCTAGTACTGGGGCTTGTGTTATGCCCTGCAGTTCCTGCTTAGTTCGGGACTAAATGGCAATGTGTATTTTTTTTAAAGGTAGGGTTTAAATTTTATTTATTTATAATCAATTTATGTCGTGTTCTTCTTAGTTTTAGCTTAAGACTTTTTGTCTATTGTCAAATTTTCACCTGGTAATAGACTGGCAAGATATTTGTCACCGCCTGTCATGTCATCAAATAATTGCAAAATGCATTTGAAAAGTGTTTTAGAAAACGATTTTTTGTCATATTAATTTTTGAGACAAAAGATAGCCTTTGTCCGTCTCCAGGATCCGTTCAGCCGTTTATTCGTGAAATGGCGACAAACAAAAAAACAGAAAAACTGAATTACTTTCTCATTTATGATATTAGTATATATACCAGATTGTTGGGTTGTGGAATTCAATAGGGAATATGCATGTAATTTAAATATGGTTCGAATATTTTTTTTCCGAATCTTGAATGGCAGAAAATATGAACTTAATCATTATTTTACTGTTTAATAGCGTCATAATTATTTAAAATTAAAAATAAAAGTGCGAATTGAGCGCGGGAAATTCAAATTTGTGAAACGCATCACCATTGGTTATAACGAAACTTGACGTCAATACTACGACAACAACTCAACGCCTACAAAACACAATGTGTAAGTATGACATTAAGTATTGGAATGGACTTTTTATTGGAAAACATAATTATTACCGTGTGTGCTGTGAACTAATTTAATGTTCAAGTCTAATTTTAGCTTCATAGTGAGGTTATAAAATATTTAAGAAAAATGACTGAAAGTGGTTTTGTAAAAGCACAATCTGATAATGTTTATTGCATTCCGGTACAAGCAATACCGGTAATCTGCTTTATGAGCTTTTTTCATGGTGAAATGGTTAGAAGAACGAAAACACCCATAGTAATAGTAAAAGGATCATAGTAAATGACGTAATCAAAATGGCGCGCGAAAATGGCAGCGTTTAAACAGCTCAAATTTATACTGTATTTTAAATATTTTTTTAAGCTTCATTACAGCAATTTTTAAAAATGTTTATATTTTTTTACTATGTTAAAACGTTATAAACAGTGAATTAAAAATTTAAAAAAATACATGCATATACCCTATAGGCAGGTGCTGCAAGTAACCCTAACATAGTTGGAAGAACTTACCTGTTTCAGACACAGTGAGGTCCACGGTGGCTTCCAAAGGCTTGTCTACCGAGAACAGCATCCTGTTTTCTCTCTCAGTCACTCTCAGTAGAAGAGAGTTGCCCAGTCGGGAGCCCAAGAACAAGAAGTCTTCTTCTATGACGCACATCTGTTGGTAAAACAATCATTTTGTTTAGCTTAAAACTTTAACTCCGTTATTGAAATTTGGATTAAATAAAAACTCAAAAACTTATGACCTCATAACAACAACAGCATAGCAACAGCATTCTGAAAACAGTGGCTGGAAGTGTGTTTTCCCCTTTTCTGAGGCATTTTGTGGAGAAGATGACTGAGTAAGTTACTTGGTCATCTTCTGTACAAAGTGGCTCAATTTTATTTTATTTTTGTTTTTATTTTTATTTGTGTACTAGCACTTGATATAAGGTACGTTAGTAACATTGTGGATCCTTGTTATCCGATTATTTAAAAAAAATATTATTATTATTATTATAAGCCCATTAAGAACAAATCAAGTACTTAACTCAAAAACTGCAATTAAGTTAGCTTACAATCTCATTATTAAATAAACTTAAAAATTACAATACTTTAATACTAAATGCTAAAATTACTTAAGACTTTTGACTTTTTAACTTTTAGAGGTATGAGGTACAGGGTGTAAAGTTAACCATCCTCCTTAGAAAAGGGAGGATCCTCCTCGCAGACGGGTGTTGTGTCTGATGGGCTACTACCACAGTATAAATATTTATACAGTAGGACGACGCCTTTGATCTCTGGAAAAATGCCGAAAACGTCTACTAGACACGCGTTAGCCCCGAATATACTACGAACATCGTTTTGTTCGCAGTTCGGGAGTGGCTTTCCCGCGTCTCGTATCTGTACTCTTATCAGGTATTAGTCCATTTGGAAATGCCGACGCCACTCGACAAACAACAAACAGATACTTTTATACATATTTTGACATGTAAAAGTATCTACAAAGATCTGCTCACAGAATTAAATATCATTTCATTTCAACTCACAAGCCTATTACCTCACATCATCCTTCCTTTTCCCAACTATAGTGGGATCGGCTTCCAGTTTAACCGGATGCATCTGAATACCAGTGTTTTACATGGAGCGACTACAACCCAGTAACTGGGTAACATATAATGATATCCCTTGGTTAAACTGCTTGTTAGACTTTCGTGCTTCTGACTGCAAGTAACGACTGTCAAAGATTTACAAATGGCAGCCGGTACCACCTTTTCTTTACGTGCTTTCCGAGGCACGGAGGAGTCTTGGTATGTAATAAATGGTCACCCATCCACGGACCGACCTCGTCAAGCGTTGCTTAACCTTGGATCGACCCATGCCGCTGTTATAGTTTAGCCCCAAGCTCCTATTACCTCACAAACTCACCAAATTACATGGCATACACCTCACTACTCCATATACAAAATTATACACAATACACTCTTAGGAATGCAGCAATCAAACAGTTTTAGTATTTATTAAGCTATTATTTATTATTACAGGGATAGGGAGAGGGGGAGGGCAGGGCAGGGGAGGGGAGGGAGGGGGAGGGGGAGATTGTGAGAGAGGAAAGAGGGTATTGTGAGAGGGGCCGGAGGGGCAGGGGAGAGATGTGGAGGGGGGTGGAGGGAAGAGGCAGGGGACGGGGAAGGAAAGTGAGGGAGGGGTGAGGGGAGGGGCGAGGGGAGGTGTGGGGGAGAGGGAGGGAGGGGAGAGGGGGAGGGGAGGAATGGGGAAGGGGAGAGGAGAGGAGTTGATAAAAATGCTATGCAATAGCTTTACCGCGGCAGTCTCCGAGTGCCACACGTAATTTTTTTATTATTCTTTTTAGTTTAGTTAATCACTTTCTTATTTAAACAATGTAGTTTGATTTGCACGACATGAATTCAGTGTAATAATGTATGTAATGTAAATAAATTTACCAGAACAAGACACTGCCTCCTGTAATACAGTGTATACTAGCACAGGAGACAGGGTTAACAAATCATAGTAACAAAAAAAATGACAATAATTATTTTATTATTATTATATTATTAAATAACGTCCGAACTCATTTACTCACACAGGTGGTCAGCACGGAGGCGGCGGCCCGGTCCAGGTGGAAGCTGCGCACCGTGCGCACGGAGTCCGCCAGCAGCGTCAGCACGTACAGCTGGCCGCCGCGCAGGGACAGCGCCAGGCGGCCCTCCCCCAGCGGGGCTACGCAGGACCCGTCTAGTGTTATACATATACTCACACAGGTGGTCAGCACGGAGGCGGCGGCCCGGTCCAGGTGGAAGCTGCGCACCGTGCGCACGGAGTCCGCCAGCAGCGTCAGCACGTACAGCTGGCCGCCGCGCAGGGACAGCGCCAGGCGGCCCTCCCCCAGCGGGGCTACGCAGGACCCGTCTAGTGTTATACATATACTCACACAGGTGGTCAGCACGGAGGCGGCGGCCCGGTCCAGGTGGAAGCTGCGCACCGTGCGCACGGAGTCCGCCAGCAGCGTCAGCACGTACAGCTGGCCGCCGCGCAGGGACAGCGCCAGGCGGCCCTCCCCCAGCGGGGCTACGCAGGACCCGTCTAGTGTTATACATATACTCACACAGGTGGTCAGCACGGAGGCGGCGGCCCGGTCCAGGTGGAAGCTGCGCACCGTGCGCACGGAGTCCGCCAGCAGCGTCAGCACGTACAGCTGGCCGCCGCGCAGGGACAGCGCCAGGCGGCCCTCCCCCAGCGGGGCTACGCAGGACCCGTCTAGTGTTATACATATACTCACACAGGTGGTCAGCACGGAGGCGGCGGCCCGGTCCAGGTGGAAGCTGCGCACCGTGCGCACGGAGTCCGCCAGCAGCGTCAGCACGTACAGCTGGCCGCCGCGCAGGGACAGCGCCAGGCGGCCCTCCCCCAGCGGGGCTACGCAGGACCCGTCTAGTGTTATACATATACTCACACAGGTGGTCAGCACGGAGGCGGCGGCCCGGTCCAGGTGGAAGCTGCGCACCGTGCGCACGGAGTCCGCCAGCAGCGTCAGCACGTACAGCTGGCCGCCGCGCAGGGACAGCGCCAGGCGGCCCTCCCCCAGCGGGGCTACGCAGGACCCGTCTAGTGTTATACATATACTCACACAGGTGGTCAGCACGGAGGCGGCGGCCCGGTCCAGGTGGAAGCTGCGCACCGTGCGCACGGAGTCCGCCAGCAGCGTCAGCACGTACAGCTGGCCGCCGCGCAGGGACAGCGCCAGGCGGCCCTCCCCCAGCGGGGCTACGCAGGACCCGTCTAGTGTTATACATATACTCACACAGGTGGTCAGCACGGAGGCGGCGGCCCGGTCCAGGTGGAAGCTGCGCACCGTGCGCACGGAGTCCGCCAGCAGCGTCAGCACGTACAGCTGGCCGCCGCGCAGGGACAGCGCCAGGCGGCCCTCCCCCAGCGGGGCTACGCAGGACCCGTCTAGTGTTATACATATACTCACACAGGTGGTCAGCACGGAGGCGGCGGCCCGGTCCAGGTGGAAGCTGCGCACCGTGCGCACGGAGTCCGCCAGCAGCGTCAGCACGTACAGCTGGCCGCCGCGCAGGGACAGCGCCAGGCGGCCCTCCCCCAGCGGGGCTACGCAGGACCCGTCTAGTGTTATACATATACTCACACAGGTGGTCAGCACGGAGGCGGCGGCCCGGTCCAGGTGGAAGCTGCGCACCGTGCGCACGGAGTCCGCCAGCAGCGTCAGCACGTACAGCTGGCCGCCGCGCAGGGACAGCGCCAGGCGGCCCTCCCCCAGCGGGGCTACGCAGGACCCGTCTAGTGTTATACATATACTCACACAGGTGGTCAGCACGGAGGCGGCGGCCCGGTCCAGGTGGAAGCTGCGCACCGTGCGCACGGAGTCCGCCAGCAGCGTCAGCACGTACAGCTGGCCGCCGCGCAGGGACAGCGCCAGGCGGCCCTCCCCCAGCGGGGCTACGCAGGACCCGTCTAGTGTTATACATACACCTTCTTGGATTCCTGTTGGAAATTCCTAATTATGATATCTTGCACGCTTTGTATGTATATATTGCAGTCAAAACTCTTAACCAGTCAAAAGTACTATTGACTAGCAAAATCTGTTAAAACTACTTTTGACCGTATGCTTTAGTCAATAATACTTTTGACTAAAAATCAGTTAAAAGTACTTTTGCCTAATGGAGAAGGTTAAAAGTACTTTTAACTAAATGATTCCGTCAAAAGTGGTTTTAACTGGTTTTATCAGTCAAACCGTCTACGGTTGGCGAATTATGTGGATTAGGTTAGGTTAGAACCATGACCATTAGCGAGCCAGATCCCTTAGTGCTTTTGACTGATGCTTTAATGCAGTTAAAACTACTTTTGACCACGAGCGTCAGTCAAAAGTACTTTTAACCGCAAATTTGCAGTCAAAAGTACTAATAACCAATAATTTTCAGTCAATACCACTTTTGACCAACCTGTTCAGTCAAAAGTAGTTTTGACTAATTTTGCTAGTCAATAGTCCTTTTGACTGGTTAAGAATTGACTGCAACATCTACAATGTTTAAACAAATAAATAAATCATCATCATCATAACATCACGCCTGTAATCCCCGAAGGGCTAGGCAGAGATGTACCTGGTAGTACACCCGCATTTCGCCAGTTGTGTTTTTTTTTTATATTATAAACCAGTGCTTGACTGCAATCCCACCTGATGGTAAGCAGTGATGCAATCAGTGATGGTGAAGCGCACTAGTTTATTAAGAGCCTATTCACTCTAGCCTTGAAGACACCTAAATTATAATCGGACGGGAAGACCGCAGCAGGCAAGTTGTTCCAGTCCTTCGATGTACGCGGTATAAACGACGAAGCGAAACGCTTTGTCCGAATCGTGGGAGTGCCAACGATGTAAGGGTGGACACTCGCCGTACGCCGGGTTGTCCGATGGTAGAAAGGGGATGGCGGAATCAGGTCATGTAATTCCCGTGCACACTCTCCAAAATGTATCCTATAGAAAACCGAAAGGCTAGCTATCCTACGCCTATGCCCAAGGCTTTGCAGATTGGTTCTAACCAAATTTCTTTCAAAATGTTTCGTACTTCTTCCCACTGACATCAAAGAAGTTGAAAGGACACTTCAACTACTAAAAAGCGACTGCTCACCAGGCTGGGATCAGATTCGTGCTGACGTACTAAAGAAAATATCTGTTACGATAACACCTGTTCTTACTAACTTAGTAAATCGCTGTTTTGTTTCTGGAGTATTTCCACTGGCATTAAAAAGAGCTGTGATACACCCCATATATAAGGCGGGGGACAGAGACAGCATCAGTAACTACAGGCCAATTGCGATTCTAACAACTTTATCCAAGATATTTGAGCGCATAATTAACAGTAGGCTGACAAAATATCTGGAACAATACAACTTGTTTTCAGACACGCAATACGGATTTAGAGCTAACCGCTCAACTGACAATGCTGTACGTGATCTTGTTAACTTTTTAGTACATAGATAAGATAAGAAAGACGAATGCTTGACTATATTTCTCGACCTAGCAAAAGCCTTTGATACAGTCTCTGTTCCACGCCTTGTGCAAAAACTGGAAGATCTTGGTATCAGGGATGTTCCACTGGCGTTACTCTCTGATTATCTGAATAACAGAAAGCAGAGTATAAAAATTGGAGAACACATCAGTGACGAACTCCCAGTAGATTTCGGAGTGCCACAGGGCAGTATATTAGGTCCTACTCTTTTTCTGTGCTACATAAATGAGCTTTGTTCACTTAAACTCACTAATTGTCGCATCTCTGCATATGCAGATGACACTGCCTTAATTTTTTTCGCAGATACTTGGGATGATCTTTTTAACCTCGCCCAGAATGGTTTTAATACTGTGTGTCACTGGTTATCATCAAATTATCTCACCTTAAATAATGATAAAACCAAGTACATTTTATTCTCTATTCGGAATCAAAAGATAGCTGCTAGTCACGCTAATTCCCTCCAACTCCAAATTGTAACTGTCCCAGTATTAGTCCCATTAAAAGTCTTAAGTATCTGGGAGTCTACATTGACGAAAATTTAACTTTTGGGAATCATATTGAAACTCTGTCCAAAAGAAAACGTAAGCTCACATACATTTTTAAAGAACTTCGTGGTGTAGCAGAGAAACAAACAATTAGGATGGTATACGAAGCCTTGGTACAATCGATCGTTACCTACTGCATTACCACATGGGGTGGAGCATGTCAATCTAAACTGTTATCCGTCGAAAGAGCCCAAAGGATGATATTGACAGTCAGCCTATCCAAACCTCGTCTTTTCCCCACCACAGCACTTTACGAGGAAGCCCAAGTGCTTACTGTCCGCCAGCTTTACGTGTTGCTTACCGTACTCCTTCAACACTGTAACTTACCTGAAGAACGGAGAAAATGCGTAGCACAATCAAGAAGAAACTTTGCGATTTGTAGGACGACTGCGGTTAATACTTCATTTGCGCAAAAATATTTCCCATACCGTGGAGGCGAATTATACAGGATGTCTCATTCAAATGGGTCAGTATGGGAAAGTCTGAAACTATAAGACATACGAAGATCTGTTCTGAGGAACCATGTCATCGATTTTAATAAAAAGAAAAACTGCATTCATACATTTTAAAAAACATCTGTACTCCGTTCGGGAATCGAACCCGGTTATTTTGAAAAAAAAAACCTACACTATTTCTATTTAGATATCGATTGTGTAGCTCTTAAGCAGCAAATGTCTGTATGAAACATGATTTCTAAAATGAATAAAATGTATTGTTTCCACATACTTTAATTTATTTTAGTAGGTGCTCGAAGTGACCACCGCCTTTTTCAATACAATATTTAACACGTTTAGGTAACGATCTTACAATTGCATTTTGTATCTTCATGTGGTGAATTTGCGTTCAAATTGTCTGTATGGCTACTTTTAGGTCTAAAACGGTGTCATAGCTTGTTTTGTACACTTCATCCTCAACGTAACCCCACAAGAAATAGTCCAGCGGCGGTATGTACTAAATTATTATTATCTTAAAGTTATAATGAAACCGAAAAATTGCTTGATGTAGCAAAGTAGTCAAAATTTATTATCTATGTCTAATTAGCTTTATTGTATAAATTATAGAGGTCTGCTAAAAATATTTATTAACAATATAATTATATACATTTTATGTACATTATTCACAAATTATATATACACGCACACACTCATCCACACACTCATACACTCATGCGCACACACTCACACACTCATGCACACACCCACACACTTATGCACACACTCACTCACTCGTACACTCATGCGCGCGTTGACTATTTCTATTTGTGTTGTAATGTGGGGTCTGGAGTTCTAAAATACAGGCCTAGGTTTAGTTTAGACTCCAGATCTCCCACAAATTACTTATGATATTTTGTTTTTAAAATACTTGTCAACTAATTAACCATTATTGTAATTTGTTGGAGATAAATAAACATTTTGTTATTATTATTATTAAATCTGGGTCACCAATAAGCCTCTTCGCACGCCTCTCCACTGAGTCCAAAGCTGCTAGATGACATCTGGCAGCACCAGCCCATATGTGGCTGCAGTACTCCACACACGAACGGACCTGTGCTTTGTATAACATTAGAAGCTGACCAGGTGTGAAGTACCGCCGGACCTTTGCGAGAACGCCGAGTTTTCTAGCAGCAACCTTGGCTTTGGACTCAATGAACCGCCCAAAGTTTAGGTTTGAGGAGATTTCAACTCCCAAGAGCTGAAGGCGGTCGGTGCACTCCAAGGATACATTTTGAAAAGCAGGAGCCGGTGAACGGGCTCCTTTTGGCGGTGAACAGACACGCCTGTGTTAGGCGGCGTTGAATCCCACAAGATTTGCTTCGCCCCATTTGGAGACTGCCTGAAGTGAAGCATTCGTACGCTCGACCAAAGCCTCTCTATCGGACTGGATTACGTCCTTACTGGCCCGGGTACTCGGAAGATATCTCTCTACTACTGTGCTGTCGTCTGCATACCCATAGATACCGGGCATTAGCAGATCGTTGATATGCAGCAGGAAGAGAGTTGCAGAGAGAACAGACCCCTGAGGAACTCCCGCGTTAGTCGTCATGGGCTCGGATGAGCATCCGTCGACTACAACTCGGATGTTTAAGTCACATGTAATGCGGCGAGCCTATTGCCAGCAATCGGGCACAAATCCAGACTCCAGGCTGCTGAGAAAGTCCAGATTCCAGACCGTAAGTTCAGTACATCATTTTAGATCCACCCACAAAATAAAACTTTACTTCTTGCTTTACACATCTAATTATGGTGGGCAGAAAAGAAGTACACAATGTAAGATTCGTAGCAGATGGCGCACGCTCTGCAGTTTCTGTTTACCCCCATGGGAAAAAGCGTGAGTTTATGTATGTATGGAAAAGCATTAATTTTATTTCACGTATTATTCAACTTGTCAGTTTAGCATTACAAAGTGCCTTTTAATGGTCTTATTGAAATAAATTATTTGATTTTCAAGACACTTACTGAGTGGGAAATTAGTAGTATGTGTCGCTACGCTATTCAACGACACTCCGTACGGAGGCACCGACTGGTTCAAGTATATCAGAGAGTTCACAGCCATTATGAGACATCCACCTGTAAGCAAAAACAAGGAGTAAGAAAATATGTAACGAAAAAAAAAGTTTTGCATACATTTTGGTCAGGTATGTATTAATTTTTTGTATAAAACAGCAGATTTCTCCTGAGCAAAACCTTGATTTGGTTAGTTATCAAAATAAATGTATGGACACACAAATCCATATATATAAAAATGTTATGTTGGTTTGTGTACGCTTCAAAAATTCAAAAAGCTCTGCACCGATCGAGCTGAAATATTAGCATGATATACAGGATGAATTTTTAGTCACCGTCCAAATTTTTTCTAGGCATTAGGTATCATTCACTTAGTCCATTTTTGAAAAAAAATCGATACATAAAATTTTCATATTAAATCATTTTCTCGAAAAAATTATCCGCTCTGCGTGGTCACAAGTTAAACGTTAATAATACTACACTTGCCGCGCAAATATTCAATGAAAAAGGCAGCGCTCACCCCGCTCACCCCCACCCCGCTACACCTGCGCGACACATTTATGACATCTATCATCTATCGTTAGTCGGTCTCGCGCGCGCACCCTTTCGCGACGCAAGCGCTTACTTCCGTGTTCCCGGCGTTCCCACGCAACCCGCCGGCGCCGGCGCGACGGCGCCCCGTGCGTATCGTGAATTTATTTACAATGTCGTCGTATTCCCACCGCGAGTATTACGAAATGGTGCGATCCTACATACTGAGTGGTGAAAGCTTGAACGGTGCCCGGAGACTGTACGAAACCGAAAGTATTCCTCGCCTTCGCAATCAAGGAATAAATCCCTCATTACCAAATCGCCAAACGATTTTGGCCGCAAATCAGAGGCTATTAGACCATGGCCAATTTATAGTACCTACACACGCTCAAGGACGGGGCAGGCCGAGACTCGCAGTGGAGATCGAAGAAGATATCTTCGATTTCTTTGAACGGAGCCCTAGATCCAGTACGCGAGATGCAGCGCGGCGCTTCGGCGTAAGCCAATATGCCGTGTGGAAACTTCTCCATTCTGCCGGGTTGCACGCGTACCATTTTCAAAAGGCACAGGCCTTGAACGACGCAGATGCAGTTCCCCGTCGAGCCTTCTGTGAGTGGCTGATTGCACACCCCGATGCTAACATTTTGTGGACTGACGAGGCCTTGTTTACTCGAGTGGGGCTGTATAATCATCATAATGAACATTGGTGGTCATTTCGAAACCCACACATGATACGAGAAACGTATCACCAAGTGCGGTTCAGTGCAAATGTGTGGGCTGGAATTGTCGGCAACAAAATACTGGGGCCATATTTCATTGAGGGACGGTTGACCGGGGGCACGTACCTAGATATGTTACGCACAGTAATTGCTGACTTCATGGATGACGTGCCGGTAATCTCCTATCGAGATTTTTATTTTCAACAGGACGGTGCACCGCCTCATTACTCCGCCGCCGTTCGTAATTATTTAAACATCGAACACGGTGATCGTTGGATCGGTCGCGGGGGGCCCGTCGTCTGGCCACCCCGGTCACCAGATCTTACTCCATGTGACTTTTTTTTGTGGGGTGAAATAAAACGACGAGTGTATGTGGAGGAAGCCCAAAACCTAGACCAATTAAAACAGCAAATTGTACGTGCATTCGACGAAGTTAAAAGTGACACTGTAGTGCTCAATAAAATTAAAAACAATGTGCAAAAACGTGCAAGACTCTGTTTAGAGAGAAACGGTATGCATTTTGAACATTTATTAAAGTACTGTTAATTTGATTGTTGATGATTTTGATTAAATTTTTATTATTTGTACATAAGTTGATTCAAATTTTTTAAATACGCCTAATAGCAAAACGTTTTGGCTCAGCTTTTATTAAGGTCTCAAGTTCTTATCTAATTAATTGATTTTTACTTTATTTATACGTACTTAATTGATTAATTAAGGGTTAGATTCTAATCATAGTGAACGTAGCACAAACCTTTTGCTTATTGACGGTCCTAAGCCCGTGAAAGTATGAAGGGAAAATTTGCAACTTTGTTTGTATTGTGTTATCAATGAATTCCGGCGGCGCGCGGCGCGCGGGGCGGCCCGGCTCGCGTAGCTTCACCTAGCGCGTACGCACGGCGCGGCAGTGTCCAGAAACATAAACTTTTTATAGATAACTTTGTGAAGTGATATCTCAATATTTTTGTATTGAGTGATACTAAAAGAAAAAACACGTATTCAATGATTTTTGCCAAAGATTAATATATCAAAATTTGGACGGTGACTAAAAATTCATCCTGTATAATCCGCATCAAGGATTGTTTTTATCTATTTTTTTTCTTTTTTTTCCCCCATTTAATCACAATGTGCCACAGCGAAGTGTGGCAAGGTACAGCTAGTAATATATAAAAGCGAATCCCTATTCTCCTTGATCACGGCAACACGCGTGAACTGTTAGACCAATTTCGATTTTTCTTTCTTTGTCGTGTTTGTTTTTGTCAGGAGACGGTTTTTATGAAAGGATTAATTATGAAAATTGAGCGGAAAAATAAAAAAATTAAGAAAACTTAAAATACACAGATGTACTTTATCAAGAATTGGGACAACGTACTTACAATCGCTACGACGATACTACTGCTACAACTACTTACGAATTTGTACATTGTCACTTGTCTTACCAATACTTACTAGTATAACCAAGGGGTATCGTGTTACCCAGTAACTGGGTTCTAGAGGTTCAACAGACAGTTGCTCTATGTAAAACATTGTATTCAGCAGCATCCGGTTAAAATGGCAGCAACTAGGCAGGTGATTATGAAATTGTAACTAACCAAGTGGTTTCTGTACGGGAACTGCCCGGAGGCAATCGAACGGCAGATGCGCAGTCGCCCAGATGACGGGATGCACGCGGGCGCTCATGTTGAGACTCACGCCACACATCGCGCATGTGTCGTTACGCACTGCTGTGCGACTGAAACAGATACACATTACACGGATGTAATGACAATATGGATACTACCCCTTTCTTTACCCTTCTTTGTTTGTGTCAGGAATGGTAGGTTTAGACACACTCCAACTTAGGCGGGAATCCACCCATATAATGTTTTATTATTTAATAATAGTTGATAAGGTAGATAGCCCCGTTGTGCGAGTATCAATACATTTTTATATACCCGGTCAAATCATGCGTGGTGTTGCAAGACGACAACATCGACTTCTTTGCTACCCGCCTACGTGGCGCGCTCCCTAAACTGACAATACCCCCACTGCTAAAGCAATTAACTTAGTTAATGATTTTTTAATAATAGAATAATAGATTTTTTAAACATATTCCTGAAGCAGATTTACTTTTTGACACCCAAAGCACAATTGCAAAACATGTATATATTTTTTCTAAAGAAAAAGAAATAACTAGTTTTTAAGTTTGTTTGGTTTTTGTTATTTTAGGTTACTTCGTTTTTGTTCTTCTATTTCATTTTATTAGTTTAATTAGCTTTTTAAGTAACAGTCCTCGTATAGAGTAATTTATGTATTTAAATGTATTATTAGTATAGATATAAGCGATTTGGTTTTAACTGTAAGCTTATGTTTTAATGAATAAATGATTAATCTCTAACAGATAATTTAACTAATTGATTTGACTGTAAAACAAATAAATAAACGATAATTTTGTATAATAATAAATAAATACTGTAATAAATATAATACAGTAAATAGCTGGTATAATATCTAGGTAGTAATTAAATATATTTTAGAATTTGAAAAATGTATAAAAAAGTGCTCTGCCTCTCTTCTACACATTTCAATTTTGCTGTACCCGACAGGGTCCGTAATTGTTACTTGGGACTGTTTAACCTTCAATCTGTATGTACAGACGCCAGCACATCAACCTACCCTAATGTGTCAAATTTCTTTGATAGGTTTTCAACTTTATTCTAAACACAATAAGGTTCATGTTCAATTAGGAAAAGTTTACAGTTAGGGGTAGGTTGATGTGCAGTGGTGTCTGTACATTATGAATTGCAATAAATACTTGATTACATGAGTAAATAACTGGAACGCGCTGCGTATGCGCTGGTGGCATCTTCACATATAATATGTCTGAAAAGATCTCTATTTTGAAAAGAGTAACCTTTTTTTTTATATACCACGACGGTGGCAAACAAGCTTACGGCCCGCCTGATGGTAAGCGGTTACTGTAGCCTATGGACACTTGCGACACCAGGGGCACACGCGCGTTTCCGACCCTTTAAAAACCTATTTACTCCCCTTTTGAAGAACCCCATACTGTAGCCCTTTGAGAAAACCTCGGCAGAGAGCTCATTCCACAATCCAAGTGTACGCGGGAGGAAATTCCTCTGAAACCGCACTGTACGGGACCATTAAGTATGGAGTTTCTGCACATTCTTGTCCATACGTAACTACGTTTTGGATATTTTATATTTAATTTAACTTAAGTTAGACGTTAAAAAGCGCCTTATAAAGGCCTAATTGAAATAAATGGTTTGACTTACAAACCCACGATTTTACACCTATATAATATCAATATAGATAAAAACTTATTTACAAAATAACCCTCCTTCTGGCGCAGTCGGGTAAAAATACAAATAACTCCTTACAAAAATTAAATTAAAAATTTAAAAAACCCCCACCGCAAAAAAGTAAAACATTTAAAAAGTTAAAAATAACACTTTAGCCATGAAATTTTACTTCACGTCGGGGTACCTAGTAAGGAATGTTCCTAGTACTTGTAGGTATGTAGGTACTTATTTTAACGGTACCCCGACGTTACGTAAAATTTCATGGCTAAAGTGTTATTTTTAACTTTTTAAATGTTTTACTTTTTTGCGGTGGGGGTTTTTTTAATTTTTAATTTAATTTTTATTTTAAAATTTTTAAACGCATCTATTTTGTTTTATAGAGTTTAGTTTACAGTTATGAGAATTTTTCAGTGCATTGTATGTAGAGTCAAATGCTGGTTAAAACGAATCCAAACACGACATATCTGCTATTATTTTGTCAAGAGTCTACCTACTGGTGTGCTGGATAGCCTGGCTGCAGCATCAGCTCATCCTGTTGCCATCAGGGCATTGTGTTTAAAATCAAATGCTGGTTGAAATGAATCCAAACACGACATATCTGCTATTATTTTGTCAAGAGTCTACCTACTGGTGTGCTGGATAGCCTGGCTAAAGCATCAGCTCATCCAGTTGCCATAAGTTCATTGTGTGCAGAATCAAATGCAGGTTAAAATGAATCCAAACACGACATATCTGCTGTTATTTTCCCAAGAGTGTATTTGTTTGCTAGATATCCTGGCTGCATCAGACCAAATACACCATAATGTTGCTTATTAATATAACGCACATGGGTGTTTGAAATTTTAAGACACACATATGTTTGTAAGTAAAGTTAATACCCATAGACGTCTAAAATAGCAACGGTAGCTAACACAACAGAGCTGATAACCTTGAAACGGCTGAACCGATTTTGATGAATTATGTCTAAGAACCATTGCAAGAAACCCTGCTTTCAAATAAAAAAAACCGCATCGAAATCGGTTCACCCGTTTGGGCGCTACGGTGCCACAGACAGACAGACAGACAGACAGACAGACAGACAGACAGACAGACAGACAGACAGACAGACACACACACATAGCGGTGAAACTTATAACACCCCTCTTTTTGCGTCGGGGGTTAAAAACACAAAAAGGGTAAAAAGCTCTGGTTTCGGAAGTCTGTGGCTTTTGTTGGACTTACGTTCGCAATATAAGCACACCGAATTTGATTAAAGCCGAATTGATGACCATGTTTATCTACGATTTTGACTGCGTTTCTTATTATAATTATGTCATAAAGTATAGTTTTATGTCCACAAAAAACAAATGTTTACTAAAATTCCGATGATTTTTATATTGTCCTGCATGAAAAAGTGAAATCCCGTATTTTCTAAGATTTATGACAATTTGTCCCTTGAAGCCAAAAGTTGTAAATCCTAGTCTGCGTACCTAGTTTGGGAGCTCGGGAATTCGATAGCAATTCGGACTGAGCTGTACATACTACTCATTCTCTATGCTATGTTGTGTTTTGTTGCTTTTATGCACAAATAATAATAATATAATAATAATACCAGGCTGTTACTGTCCCACTGCAGGGCAAAGGCCTCTTCTTATACAGAGAAGGCTAGAGCATTGATCACCACGCTTGCTCAAGGCGGATTGGCGATTTCAAACTTATATTAACTATAAGTCCAGGTTTCCTCACGATGTTTTCCTTCACCGATGTCAATGTGTCTAAGATAATGTCTAAGATAAACATACAAAGTACCTACATATGAATTGAAAAGTCACATTGTAACTTGCTCGGATTTGAACCATGACCTCGTGCATGAGAGGTAGGCGCCTTAACCTCTGGGCCATCACGACATTACAAATAAACTTATTATTGTTATAACATAAACCAGAACTCACCCAGCAAAGGTCCTGACCGGTTCATAAAGTATCAACAGTGTTGGTTCATAGTAACCGTGTAAAAACTGTATGTCAAGTATATTATCTATTTTCTCGTCTAGATCTTTTAGTACTATGACGTAGGATGCTAGGGTGGGTGCACGGTTGATAGACTGTGTTGGTTGCTGTAACAAAAAAAATGGCATAAAAGTACAGTTATAAGAAAGAAAATAAACTATTCTTCTTATCGTCTGGTTAGTGGCTAGCCGAGTGCCGCCCATGGGCCTCTGACTTGGCATTACATGCTAAGACAGAGGCCTATCTACCGTCGAGAAATATCTCCCAGGCATGCCGGTTTCCCCATGATGTTTTCCTTCACCATTTTGACGCAAGTGATAACTATACAATATGTCGCACTAGAATCCGAAAAGTTAGAGGTGCGTGCCTTGGGTTCAATCTCGATACCTATGATTTCGCAATCCGCCATTCACACTACTAGCACAGTCTAAAAACATACGATCGTCCGACGAAGTCGTCTAGACAGGGCAATCGTGCGGGGTGCGAGGGGCGAGACGCGGAAATACGATGTTTGTAGTGCGGGAGGTATTATTCAAGTCTAACGCGTGTAGAAGTTGTCGGCATTTTTCTAGAGATCAAAGGCGTCGTCCTACTGTATTAATATTTATACTGTGCTACTAGGTTATGACTGCTACCATCTTCCCAGTTCAAGACAGTTACAGATTGTATACTTACAGATTTCTTACTATCAAGAGGTTTAGCTTCCAAAGGATCTCCATCTTCATTTGTTATATCTTTTCTAAATGGTAATACTGCTAGTTTCTTGCCGTACAGCAGCATGACTGCACACCTGCTCTCTGGATCCACTCGGATCCATGGAATGTGGGGGTGGGTAGTCCAGCCATTCTGGAATGAACAAGTATTCAATTCATAACTGCCTGATTTGATTGGCCTGTTAGACTAGGAGGTAGTAGCCCTGAATGCTAAGCCCGAGGTAGTGCGTTCAATTTCCACCAAGGACAAATGTTTGTGTGATGAGAACAATCATTTGTGTGTATTTAGAAATATATAAGTATCTTTATCAACTATTTAGTACCCATAACACAAGCTCTGCTTAGCTTGGGACTAGATGATGTTGTGTGAGAGTTGTGGAAATCTTATTATAAAATATACAAAATAAATGTAAATCTATAATAATATTATGTTAGTATGAAACACCACACTATTATTTTACTATAAACATACACCTACTCTAGTATTATATGCAACATAGAGCCACACAGCGCAGTAATTCAGTTCAAAATGATGAATTTTGTATCTTTGAAAATCAATGCATTTCAGTAAGGTAGTTAGGTTAGGTAGTTAGGTTAGCTATAGGGTAGGTATGGTAAGTTAGGTTAGGTTATAGGTGTATATTTTGTCATTCTAAATCTATCTAACACAAAAGGTTTAAAAAGCACATTAGAGACTAAATTCTTATTCAAATTGCATGGCATGTTGGCATATATATAAGTAAGCTTGAGGATGGCTAACCATCCATTGGATATTGAGATCCCTCTACAGTTTGTAACCATGTTAGGCTGATATTATAAGTTGCATTTGTAGGCCTCTGACAAACATTTATGGGTAGTCAGAAATTAGAAAGGAAAAAGAGTTGTTATCAAAATGTTTTACTGTGTTATTTAGTAACTAAGTGTTTGAGGTCAAATACATGGTTCCTTCATGTAAATTACTATGATGCTGCATCCAGTGCGTTTTTTGTCCAGTTACTCTAGCTAGAAGCCAAACCCAATAAAACTGGATTTTTAGTCAAATAAAAGTCTTACCTTCATATCATCTTCTTCAAAATAATGCATACTCAACGTGATAAGGTTGTCGGTTTGCGGATCATACTGTAGCACGGAAAGCTTGGCTTCCCTGAATGACACAAGCAACAAGTCTCTCCCAGCACTAGGACATCGGACAGACGCTAGAGACATTACGTTGCCCCATAGTGTGTAGGTGGCAAGACATTCTAACTTCATCTTTGGAGGGATAGGTTGTCCAGCTGAAACAGATTTGTTGAATTATTGTAGAATAATATAAATAGTTGTAGTAGTAGTAATAGTTCTGCTCATTGTCATGGATGAAAACTTCTGGCCTCAGGGTGTGGCGTTCTGTCGCTTTTGCTTCTGCGGACAAGTTCCACAGAGCGCTAGTGTGTGTTAGTAAAGTGTTGGTTTAAGTAATTATGTATTAAAATATGTATTTTAAGGTTAAGGTATTTATCTCTGGGCCTGCATCGCCTGCAATAAAATTTATTACCATCTAGTGTATTCATTTAATTTAAATTTTTTATAAATTACATTTTTAAATATAAATATAAAAATAAAAACATTTAAAAATATAAAAAATAGTAGGCCACCGATGGCGGGTGCCGGGTCCAAGCTACCGGTGGTTAGGGTCTCAGACACAGAAACCTCCTCACAATGCGACCCGTATCTACTGCCTTCTGTATCAGGCCTTTGACCGAACCGTTTTTTACTCTGTATACAATACTAGCGGACTTCACGCAGTTCTTCCTGTGTAGTTCCCGTTCCTGTGGGAATACAGGAATAAAAAGTAGCCTATGGCACTCAGGAATAATCTTGATAATATTAGAGTAGATTTTCTATCCATACAGTAATATTTCCAACATTAGACTAACTATCTAACCACATAAACTACAGCCCCTTCGTTTTTTTCTGGGTAGACGAATTTGACGTGTAAAATCCATAGATTAAACCTTACCGGCGTTAATCTCCTTGGTATGGCCTTCAGGCAGCAACCTGAAAACCTTGAGGATGTTCGCTCCAGCGGTGATAAGACACGTATCGTCATTGTTGAAGAAACAGGAACTCACAGCATGCTCAATCCCCGTAGCGGGGTGCGTTTGCCGACAAATCGAAAACATTGTCCAATCGCGTCGGATTCTAGGTTATGTTTTTAAAATCACTTAAATTGAAATCATAAACACGTAAGCACTTTTAGTCAATGTTTTCACATATTTAATTAAAAATGTAACACATTTTCTTGAGATTTAATCGTTTAAAACAATTGTTTGTTTTAGTGAAGCCGACGCGTCGTTTGACACTCCGTCAGTCCCCGTCTAATTTTTTTTTTTTTTTTTTTTATTTGCCCAGTGGGCAGGCTAAAGTCTTTCGACCATACCGCCTAGTCTTTCGTATGTTTTTTTCTGTCGTGTTAAGTTTTTATATAATGTCTTTCGTAATTTCCCTTGTAATTATAATGTTTTATTTTAAGTCTTTCGTATGTAGTCATAATTCGATATTTTTAATAGTCAATTTTTCGTTTTTTAGTCAAATCCAAGTTTGTACGAAGTACAGTCAAATCCTGGGTAATGTCATGTCAAATTTTTTTTTTTTTTTTTTTAGCTATCTCTCTTAGACTATATACCTTAAGCTATCTCTGCATGTTTATGTTTAGATAGGCACATAACCTACAAGCTATTTCTAACCATCTTAAATCTATTTAAAAATAACGAAGATAAAAGTACTTAGGTAATAATTATTTTGATATGTACATACATATAGCTAACACAAACGATTATATATCATTTACAGTCTCCAGTATGAATTTGTACAAATATATATAAGTGGTAGCATTCACAAGTAACTCCTGTATGGACGACGGGACCTTATCAGGCGTTTTATAAATTTTTAGAAGCTCATCCGACAACACAAGGCGCTGAATGTTGAAAGACGAACACTCGAAGAAGATATGATACAGTGACTGAACTTTTTGAGATTGACAATAATCACAGTGCGGCGAGCTGACCATTTTAAGACGATGAAGATGAAAATTTAAACGACAATGACCAAAGCGCATACGACAGATAATCGAATAAAATTTTCTATTCATGTATGTACTACTATTTTTACAAAACCAAGGTACAGAGTTAATTTGAACATCAAGACTATTAAACCAAGACCCCGTGTTTTCAACATGTGTACAATGGTATGAGGGTGATTCTACGGTATTTGAGTATTTTGTGTCCCCAAAGAAAAAATCATCAGTTTAATTTAATATTAATAATTCAACTACTTGGCATTATTTTGCCTAAGTAATGACAAGGGCCAGAAGATATTTCAATTTTTTTTCATTTTGTAGGCTCCAGGGGAAAATGTGTTATCAGGGGAGAGACACTATTGGCAGAGTAGTGACAAATTATAGCAGGAAAGTGACAGGCTACTAAGTATTATCTAAGGAATTTTAATAATACTGTATAAAATGAATAAATAATAGCTTTATCGTTATATTTTTAATGAATAGAATACAATCAGCCTTAACAGTTGAAACATATTCACAATATTAAGTTCTTAAAAAATTAAGTTTCGATCACCATCAAATAATTTACATATGAAAAAAATAATAAAACAATAGTAATATCTAATTATAATATAATATATATATATATTAATGCATATCACTCTCGTCTGTGAATTAAACAAAATTAGTAATTTTTCCTATTAAATAATCACAACACTTACTGTTCAACATTTTTTAATAATTAAATACTCGAAAAAGTGTGATTTCACATTTAACGCTTACCTAAATAGTAAAATGATACACCTATGAGAGGTTATCTTAGCAAGTAAACTTAAAAATCATTATTATAAATGTAAACTTCCATTTTAAGAAAGAACTGAATCAATAATTTCGGTTAAACTAAGTATTTTCTACTTATATACTAAACAATAAATAATTAACTTTTTGAGCACATCAACCAGCTCTAAAAGATTGTAGAATACTCTATTACTCATCATAAGTAAACTGGCAAAAAAGAGTAACACCTTCAATAGATTTCTTTAAATAAAGTAAAATAATAATCTCTCCTTCTTCGTCATCAAATTCAGACTTGCATACGGCAGCATAACTATATTTTTTATCACTTATCTGGTATTCCACAAGTATAAAATCACAGGTATCACTAACATATGAATGATAGAACTTTAAAAAAAAAATCTGGTAAAGTTGTCCATTGTAGCAAGGTTTGTCTACATGCCCATCTGATACCATGTCCGGTTTCAAGATAATTCCAAGTAAAATCAGAAAAAAAATCAGCCCATTCCCTTTCAGTCGTGTTTAATACACTTAATTTATCCCTTTTCTCCTTTTTGAAAATTTTGCTTTTCTTTCGCTTGTAATTCTGTATTTTTAATCAGATTGTTTTTAATTTTTTGGTAGCGTATTTTTTCTGCTTGGATGTGGTTTTTTAGCCTCTCATCCCTTGTTTTCTTCTTTATCATGTTTGACATGATATCTGCGTAACTAGAACAAATGAAATAAACCGTTTTGAATAGTAATATTTACAAAAAAAAAATTGTCACTGCCCCTGCATGGTATGATTTTCCCCTGGCATAGAAACTGGCAGAGAAGTGACGCCAGAGAAATGACAAAATTGGACATAATCTCCCAAAAGTAATACCGCATGTTTTTCTGACCACATTTTACACAATAAATGTCATCTACACACACTAAACAATGCACTGTGCAAATTCACAATTATTTAACGATGAAATATAAAAAGATATACTTACCAAGGGAAATACTGGAACTACTGGCACAAGCACGTTCTCAGACAATGAATTGAAAACTGACGCCACATTGTTTTAGTTGTGCTCAACACTGTTAGCTTGCATTTAACTTCACACTGTCCCACGCACGTCGTTTATGGTCAAAAATATACTTTAGCACTTTTAGGTGAAAATCACAGTCTTTCAATTTCGCCAGGTGAAGTGACGCTTTTAGCAAGTGACGTGAAAATAAGATTTTTTTAAATTATATAATAAACACTTTTGCAATGTATTGTTATAAAATATGTTTCAAAGTTATATTAGCTATAACACAATATTAAAATAAAACACAATGCCATAAATATTAAAAGTATTAGGCCATAAAAATGAAAAAAATGCAGTAATGGGGTAGGCCAGGGGAGTATACATTTGTTACTATTTTATAATGTTAATGTGTAAAATTAAACCACTATCGTGAATTGACTAAGTGGTCCAAATGAAAGAAGTTATACTTTATTGCATAAGCACACATTAACGGCAATGTAATTAGTTTAACATAAAAAAAATCCAAAGGCCGTTGGAAACCAAATAGCGTAGAATCACCCATGAATGTCTCCCCCATGCCTCGCACATGCGGCGCCGTAGAAGGCTAATTACGTCTGTATGTGGCAGGAAAACACTCGCATCAGTGTCACAGATTAATTCTTCAAATTCAACGATTTTTTTTGCAAGATAATCTGCTTTTTCATTCCCCACAACACCAATATGTGATGGTACCCAAACAAAACGAACAACAATATCCAACTGTGACAATTCAAACCATAGTTGCTTTATCAAAAGAATTATGTAGTTGGTGTTAGCAAGTAATTTATTATTGTCCAGATTTTTCAAAACACTCATGCTATCACTAACTATAAGCCATTTACTATGTTCTAAATTACATTTTTTAATATGTTTCATAGCGCTCAAAATAGCAACTGCTTCAGCTGTAAAAATACTAGCATTCGTATCAATTCTCCGTCCAATAGCAATATTTGAAGAGGGGTCATAAATAGCGAAAGACACTGCTCTATCACTCTTGGAACCATCAGTATACACTAATTTATGATCAGACCACTGTGACAGCATAGCATAAACTTCTTCTTTTGAAGGCAAATTTTTTCTATTATTTATAATTACTTCAATTGCTGGAAATTTACCATTGAAAGTACCCTCATAACAAGGTAAAATATGTTTTGATTGATAAATGTTAACATTTTGAATAAAATTCATAAAACTTTGGAGACCTTGTACCATATAAAAAGATTTTAAAGAAGTATGAGTAGGTGAATGTAACAAATTAAGAAGTAGTCTATTACCAGATACACTATAAAGTTTTAACAAAAATCTTTCTTTTAAGTAATCAAAACGAATAGATAATGGGGGAACATTGCATTCAATTTGCATTGCAACCACAGGAGTACTTCTGAATGCACCAGTTATTACACGCAAACACTTGTTTTGCAAAATATTTAAACTATTTACATGTTTGGAATCTGCACCAAAGCAATAGAAACCATATTCAAAGTGACTACGTACTAAAGATTTGTATAATAATAATAAAATTTTAGGGTCTGCACCCCAATATGTACCACTCAAGGATTTTAATATGTTATGAGCTTTATTTGCTTTACTAATTAAATGTTTTATATAATTGTTCCAGGATAAATTATATGAAAAAATAACACCCAAGAATTTTACCTCAAGTGAAATGGGTAGAGCACAATTGTTATACACCACATCAGGCATATTAAGAATTTGTTTACCAAATACAACAACTTTGGATTTCAATGGATTAACACTAAGAACGAGGTAAGAAAAATATTTATACAAATTCGCTAATGCAGCATTAACTATTTCAACTACATGTGTTATATTTTTCCCAGATGCATATACAACTAAATCATCTGCGAATTGGAGGTTTTTAACATGAGACCCTAAAATTAAATTTAATTTACGTATATACAATATGAATATTAAAGGCGATAATATACCACCTTGACAAACTCCTGTCGAGGATAGTCTAGGTCCATAGAGGTGTCTGTTAAATTTAACAAATACTTGCCTATTTAGAAGAAAATTTTTAACCCAATTTATAATTTTCTCAGGTATCCCAATCTGTGATAACTCGTTACATAAGATATCTATATTTACACTGTTAAAAGCACCTGCAACGTCGAAGAAAACTCCAACCAAATTGTGGTTTGCAGATAAAGAATTGCATATATCAAGCTGTAATTGACAAACACTTTCCCTAGCAGAATGATTCCTACGAAAACCAAATTGATTTGATGGTAAGATTGAATTTTTCTCAATATAGAACTCTAAGCGTTGTTTTAATAATTGTTCAAATAACTTGCCAACACAAGAAGACAGGGCTATAGGACGATACGAATCAGGACACATTTTTGGCTTATCAGGTTTTAAAACAGGTACAAGACAATCCACCTTCCAACTATCAGGTAAAATATTATTTTCCCATAATAAATTCAAAAGTTTTAAAAGAATATTCAAACTCGTAAGGTTTAGTTTTTTAAACAGTATATATGGTATTCCATCCAGACCATGGGTAGTATCTCTTCTGGACGATATGGCCGATATTAATTCTTGTAAGGAAAAAGGATTAAGTAGAAAACTATTGCTGGAATTAATGCTAGCATTGGAAGAAGACTTTAAGTCATTTGATACAGTGTCTGGTGTGTATTTTTTAAGAAAATCCAAAACCCAATTATCATCCTCCTGAGTACTAAAATTATATGTTTTATTATACTTGCGCATGAATTTCCATATAACAGACAATGGAGTGCACCTGTTAAATGTTTCACAAAGAGAAACCCAACTTTTTTGCCTTTCTGTTTTTAATGTAAGTTTTTTAACTGCGCGAAGCCTTTTAAACTCTATATAATTTTCTTCAGATGAATTATCCTTAAACAGTAAATATGCAGTTTTAAAATTCAATACAGCTTCTGTGCATTTTTGATTCCACCAAGGAAGTGAAGGCCCTTTAGGATTATTTCTATGACATGAGGGGTTGACAAAATGACTGGTATTAGAATGTTTCAAGTTTGGCATAGAATTCGCAGCGGCTGTGCGCAAAATGGTACAAAATTTGGAATATGAATCAGGAAGACTTGTGTCATCAACTTTAAAATCAAGTAACAATTCATCAACACAATTACTGTACTTTTCCCAATTTACCAATTTGTAATTAGGGTAAATAGGCAAATGTTCAGCATTAGTACAATTGCTAACAATATTATTGCTTTTGCTAATAAATAATTTTATCTTTACAGGAATGTGATAACTACTACCAAGAGGACAATCATGTACATTCCATTCGCAATTAATTGCTAAAGACGAAGAAACTAACGTCAAATCCAACGCATTAGGACGCCAAGTTAAAGAACCAATTGTTGTTGCCTGACCATTATTGAGCAGAACTAAATTATTATTATCAATTACATCTAAAACGTTTCGTCCACGTACAGAGTCAGAGTTACAGCCCCAAGAAGTATGATGAGCATTAAAGTCACCAGCAATTATAAAAGGTTCAGGAATAGACTTCACTAATAAGTCAAAATTTTCTTTTTTGAATACTGGACTACAATTCAAAGGACTATAAATACTTACTATACTTAACTCTTTGTTGTTAACTTTAATTTTTACACAGATATTTTGTAATGAGTTATCAAAAAAGGTATTAATTTTAGTGTATGAAATACTTTTGTGAATAATTATTGCTACTCCATTATGTTTGTTACCAGTGTCATTTCTTTCAATATTATAATGATTGATTTTAAAATTTTGTTGAGGTTTAAGCCATGTTTCACTGATAATTGCTATGTGTATTTTGTAATTGTATAAAAAATCGATTAATATGTGTTTATTACTGTTTAAACTTTGAGCATTCCATTGTACTACGTTTAAATCAGAAAAATCCATTACGAGGTTGAAGGAAATTTATTACTTAGAGTAGTTTTTAATGCTTCTTTAATCGATGCTGAATTGATAGGAGTATCCTTATTGGTAACTATTCTAGTAATTGTTTCAACTAAACTATTCAAAAATTTGTCTGATTTCATAAGATTACTTACTTGTGTATCTAAATTACGCGCAGATAGCGCTGGAAATGCGTTAGCGTTGAAGAGATCAGAGTATGTTGCATTTCTACTTTTTATTTTATTTTCTTCTACTTTTTGTTTTTTTATATTACATATTGCAGAGATAGCTAAATGATTACCATTGCAGTTTATACATTTGGCGTTCTTTGGATTAACCTGACACACTTTATAACTGTGATTTTCAGTGCAAATAGAACATACTTCAGAATTCCTACAAAATTTTGCAATATGCCCATACTGCATGCACTTAAGGCACTGCTTAACAGGTGGGATATACCTTTTGACCTCATGGCGCCAAGAGTCCAAGTAGACATAGTCGGGTAAGATGGTCGAAGCAAAGGTCACAGCTACAGCCTGTGTGGGGACAAAAGACAAGCCTTCATCACTCCTGACTCTGCGCATGAAACGCCTAACTTGAATAACATTTTTGGAACTTCCTATCAACGAAAATATATCTTTGTTAGACATATCAATAGGGACCGAGGTAAGAACCCCAGTGACCTCTGTGTCGCCAGCAGGTATTGTTGCTTTTAAGTTTAATTGTTCAAACAATTTCTTATTTTTTAAAAACATGTTAGCATTGTTGGGCAAGTCAAATGTCACACCAACCTTGTACTTATTTATTGTACGCAGGTGCATCACACCTGAAACTCCGTGCTCTCTGATACCCTTCGACAGAGACATGCGATCTTTATCAGAGAATACGTTTCGATCGTCAAAATGAGTTAAAAAAACAATTAGCTCCGTCTGTTTCGAGTCCTCAGCATACTTACGGGTGTACCCTTTTACCTTGTACACGGCATACTTATCAGTAGCGTCCCTGTATTTAGTATTTGGGGTCGCCGAAACCGTAGACTCGGCAGAGTCGGAGTCGGTCGATTCCGGCAGCAGCTTTTTGTCCGGTGGGACCACCTCATCCCTTTTCCTTTTTTTCTTCGACATTTTCAGAAACCAATACTTATTTACACCTAGTAACGACTTATAACACAAATATTTACAAAATTATAGTACAATAAACCCTGAAAACTATTATTTTCCGAAAATTATTTCAAAAGCGCGCCTTTCCCATTCAACAGTTTCCCGCCTTTCCGTCCCCGTCTAACTTCAAGCAAAGTAAAGTACAACAACTTCAAGACTTCAACAAAACATTGACAGCGTTCAGAAATCGAAAGTAAAGTAATTTTTATGTTCCACCTTTTTTTAGCTCCACCTGAGCTAAAAAAAGGTGGAACAAAAAAATATTCACTTGTTCAACAATCCATAAATAAGGGTTGTAATTATTTATTTAAAGCACCTTTAATAATAACATGAAATATTCCACCATTATTTTGTATCATTATATTTTTTCTCCACTGTTATTACAGTTGGCAAAAAAGCCCAGGTAGTAGTTGTTGTAGTGGGAAAATAACATTTAAAAAAAAGGCTAGGCTCTTTCACAAACTTGATGTTTTATGGCTTCAAATAAAGGGATGTGCTATTACTAAACCATAATGCACATTACGTTAGTACTTATACTGATCTATGATACACATTTCCTTTTTTTACTACCACTTAGTAGCGCTAAAAACCCTGGCCAAGTGCCTGTCGGGTTCACACTCGAAAGGTTCCGTAGGTACCTACCGACTACCGTCATCGTCATACAAGATTTAACACTATGTAGCTGCTTTTACTCGATTGCGCCAGAAGGACGGTTCTGTTATAACACTTGCGCAGTCTACATATTAGACACTATAGTTAAATAATCAACCTGAGTTATTATAACGTGACTCATGAAACAAGTGACAAATAATTCACAAATTAAATATTTGTGATACTTAACTTCATTCTGTGGTATGTCTCTTATTGAATAAGTCGTTGATGTAATAAATAAAACAAGGAAGTTTTTAATGAAACCTTGTTTTGTGCATGTGTGTTGACAGCCATGCCATGTAGGTATCTGTATGTACGTTATTTTCACTCAAATGCGCAAATATCTCGCTCATGATAGCGCACTTGTTCGATCTTCTTAATGTTGCCGCGGTGAATGGTGCCGAACCTTTCTCCATTATTCCGTGGCACAGTCACTGATGATCTCTAACTGCCTTTTTTAAATTCTTTCTTTAATTTGTATTTTCAATCAGCGGTACTTAGGTACAAGGTGTAGAATGTTTTACAATTTTGATTATTTGACGCCTATTCTCAAACAGCGATTGTTTTATGCTGGATCATAGAATAGACTACGGTTCGATCAAGTGCTTGATGCAGTAATAGTGTACAAATACGGCTGTCCTGTCGGTGAGGTACAGATGCCAGCCAGCACACATCAAGCTGCTCCAATGAGTCAAAATTTGATAGTTTTTCAACTTTGTAACGAACTTGCAGACGTCACGCGGTTTCACCCTCATAGTTCCCGTTCCCATGCGAATACGGGGATAAAAAGTAGCTTATGTTACTCAGGGTGAATGTAGCTTTACAATGGTGAAAGAATTTATGAAATCGGCACAGGAGTTTTTGAGTTTATTCATTACAAACATACACACACACAATTTTTTCCTCTTTATAATGTTAATAAAGTGTAGATAGAGTTAGGTGGTTCCTGTTCAACCGGGAAAATTTTAAAGTTTAAGGTAGCTTGATGAGTTGATGTGCTGGTGTCAGTACATAGGTTGAAGAGACAAGGTACAATATAGTTAATTTTGCAACGAAACTTAAAAATTTTGTTAAATATCGTCGCCTTGGAGGCCAATGGAGCTAAGCCACATTTTTTGCAATTGTGGCTTAGCTCCATTGGCCTCCAAGGCGACGATATAATATGAAAAACGACGAGGATTTACGCACTTTTGACACATGATGTACTAGCAGTTGACAAATAAAACGATTTTGCCACAATCAACCATTTTTAGTTTCAACTGTCACCGCGTCAGACTTTTTTGCCAAGCTGTAGGTTCCTCTTTCAGCAGTTCTTACAACCGGGATTGGAGTAAATAAAAAAAAACAAAGAATTGGTAAAATAACTATATTCAGATCATTAACTACCTACAAAAAAGGTTCCGTTTGTTGTACCATTTGGCTTCGAAACCCTAAAAAAAAGTGACCAAATTATTTATATGATTTATTAACTAAAACATTTTGTAAGTTATTCATTTATTTTAAAACATTTCAGATTTTGTGTACTATCTAAATCTAATAACTAAACGGAATCAGTAGTTCAGAAGTTTGTACCACAATTTTAAAATATAAAGGAATATAAAATTAATAATTAAAGTAAAAATTAAGATTAATGTAACTTTATTTATTTATCTATTTACAAGTAATCATGAAAAATAAGGAACTCTAAACTCATATTAATGTAATGGCAAGGTAATGTGCCCAAGTTTGTACAAAACATTTCATAACTCGGTAGTCTGCGCTTGCGCAGAGGGGTATGGAAGAGTGAAAAGCATGAGTAGATAAATAGTCTTGCATTCCTGGTACAGTGATACGCATGTTCAGGGTAAGATACTTTGACAACGCCATATGTTCATAGCAGTAAGAGCGTTTTTCCTGTGTCAACTGTTTCAGTCGTAGTGCAACTGCCAGATCTAAATGTGTCAAACTAAATAAGCCTTCATTTCACTTGACTTGTTAAGAACTTTGGGTACCTATCTTAACTTTACCTGGCAAGAACAGCTGTTTTTTAATTAAATATGGCGGTACATGCGTTCCTCAGGCAACAAACAGATTTCTTGATGAATAATACAGACCAAAGCTTTATCTCACTTGAACACCAGCCACACTGCCAACAAAATGTATCCTTCTGTATGGTAAACATTTTGAAGTTGGAAATAATACTACCTATCTCAAAGCATTAAGGTTCAAATTTAGGAAGCATTATTATGTAGCAATGCGCGAGTGAGCATGATTGCCCATGCGCCACCTCGATGTTCTAGCGATAAAGACCTGAACGTTCTTATATCGTGTCTTGTCTTGACAGGGGCCTTTTAGTAGCCAGTTTCGAGTTATACAAAAGAGATTTCAAACATCGAACGAATACCTGAAAACGGCAGTAGTTGCCTACTGCGTAAGCGCACTTATATTTAAAGTGACCTTGTAAGGCAGTTAAAACTAAGCATATTAGGTAAAATTAAAAATAAGTGAGGCCAACTAAATATATATAATTAAGTAAACAAATACATAACAAAAACACTAGTATTGAGCAGTATTTCTGCATATTTGGAACCATTCACCAAATCAAAATTTAAATTAACGACAATCGACAAAGGAGTAGTGATAATTTCATGAGTTCTTATACAGTACAATAATGGAGAGCAGTGCAATATATTATAGGTACACATTAAAAGACATTGAAGGCAACCTTAATATTATTTCACATGCTTTTGAATAAATTACTATGGCTTACACAGATATTGAACATTGCAGAATCGTTACACAAAATGAGTCCAGCTATTCACATTATAGAACAACACTTTGTAGTATATAGTTCATTGAAACAAAATACACAGTCCATTTGTCAATCATTCCATACCTTGTATTCAAAAACTATAAAATCATCCAGATAAATCAGTCTTCAACCTTCATAGTGCCACAAAATATGGTAAACATCCCACTTTTATAGACGCAGTGCTCCATAATCTTTACGAAATAGGTGAAATAGAACAATTGTCACCCACTGCAGGATAAGTTACAACATTAGAAGTAACTTCGGAACTTGCGGATAAGCCTCTAATGCATCCTTTTAAAATGGATTCCTTTCTACCAATCTTGTGGCTCTACTTTGTTCCCTCAATTCCCGCTCCATTCAGCCGATCTACACATATCCGCAAGCAATTCGTCAAATTCCAAAACCGAATTCTCATACAATTCCAGGTCTTTCGACAAATCCTCATTGGCCAGTTCCATCTCTCTCACCGATTCGGGACTCCTCGACTTTGAATTGACAAGATCTTCGGCTAACTTCAAATGTGGAGCATTAAAGAAGTCCTTATAAAACTCTGCGAGTTCCCTTATAGGATGGTGGTCGGCGAAAGGAAAATGAAGTAGTTTTAAAGGTGGTTCATTCTCGTGTCGGAACCCTGAGAATTTTTTTGGTGGCAACTCCAACGAGGTAGGACTTTTGGACAATGCTGTGATGTCCAACTCTTGAGTACTTTTGAGGTCTATAGGACTTGTTCTCAGTGGAGTT
The DNA here is from genome assembly GCA_921972225.1 of Euplexia lucipara. Classification (NCBI taxonomy): domain Eukaryota; kingdom Metazoa; phylum Arthropoda; class Insecta; order Lepidoptera; family Noctuidae; genus Euplexia; species Euplexia lucipara. The sequence continues at coordinate 1,447,100 of OV179166.1, read as the reverse complement.
TTAGGCCGCTTCCTGCATTTAGGGATAGGGATCTTAGTAAAGAAATCGTCGAAAGCTTGCTTGATGACGTTTTCGTCGACAAAAGCAGCCAATCGTAAGGGTCTGTTTAAGTCGACAGGACCAAAAGATTTTGGTTCCTTTTTTTGCTCTTTCTTTTTCTTGGACTCGAAAATAATGTGTTTTGGACTCAGTTCGAAATGGTCACTCTTAAGTAACAGTACTTTGTTTTTATCTGTCCTATTTGGGGATATAGAAAAATTAGTTCTGTACGAAACTGAAAAGCATATAGCTCCTAAAGGAGTCTTTAACATCCCAGCTTGGATTTTCTTTACAGATTCTCCTAATGATTTCATTTTAGGTTCCCCATTGTAGACTCTATAGAATATGGTAAAAGATTCCGTTCTCTGCTTCCTTGAAAGATGATATGCAGGTGTTATTCTCGTTACTGTAATTAGAGACTTTAGTAAGATTCCCATTCGAAAATATACTGTGTTCATTGCTTTCAACGAAGTATCAAACTGTGTCTCATCTAGTTCTAATGTCCATAATTCAAGTACCATTTCGTCTCCATCCTCAGTTTGTACTGATATTTCGACATGCAGCTGTGATCTGATGGTTTCAAGGACTCTGTCAGACGGTAAAGCATTCTTCGTTGCTTGATTGACTTCGGGAGTATCAGGTATTTGGAGGTTGAACCAATCAGTATCAGACGATTGTGGCTTACTATTCGGTTCTATTTTAACCCCTTTCCTCGATTCTACTATAACTTGGACGCTCTTATACGCTAAGAATTTAGTAAACTTTGTGAATTCGTTTTTGTCGCTTATGTTTGAGAAAGCGGCGTCCGGCGCCATTGTTCTAGGACTTTATTCTTCGTCAGCGATGCAGTTTTCTACCAGATTCCTTAAGTTCGGATTCTCCATAGCGGCTGCAATCCTTTCCTTGTCGTTGATTTGTTTATTGACTGTAACAAGAGAAATAGAGCAATTATGAATCAAAATACAAACAATATGTAAGTATCAATAAGATGTCTAACATTGTACAAGGTCTTATCAATGACATCGATATAGAACGCTTGCTTTCTGAAGATAATGAGGCAGATTATTTCTTATTCCGTTCCGCTCGATTGTATTCTACCGAAACATACTAAGATTATTGGTATTGTGGGCAGAGCAGAAACAGATAATATAGCTACTTATCTTCTATATTCGGTAAAGTGTTAATTGTCGACGACATAACAACTCGGAATATTTAAACCTAAAGGCACGCGAGACTAGCCTATTTACACTGTTTATAATTGCACCGAGGCTGAAAGATGTCTAGACCGGTTCAAACACAGATGCTTTTCAAACCGGTTCTAGATCTTATACAAGTATTAGATAAAACTGATCTCTCACAATTTCTTGTGCACAGTTTTTCGTCACAGATAGATTATACTAGTCTTCCTGCGTAATTGCAAAATGACTTGCCGAAATAGACACGCGTGTACAACTAATTATTATCAAAATAAATGTACCGAAAGACCTGACCTTGGCTTGGGATAGATATTAAAAGGTCATTGACAAATAATTAGCTGCTGATAGTTATGTTATTCACTTTTGATGTAGTAAACACGGCAATCGTAGGATTATTACGCTAGCAACAAAGGACGTTGCCAACCTAGTGGTGAGTGATTAAAACCAGGTGGTGAGAGCTATAAAAAGTTAGTGAAATTTCTAAGACGAAGCTAAAATATTTAATTGTACCGGCTGTCATATATACCAATACTTATGTATAGAACTTTGACAGTCGTTACAGGTTGTCAGAAGCCAGAAAGTCTGACTACTAGTTTAACCAAGCGGTATCGGTGTTACCCAGGTTACTGGATTGTGGAGTTCAGATAGGCAGTCGGTCAATGTACACTGGCATTCAGCTACATCAGTTTAGACTGGAAACCGACCCAACATAATTCTGTTATTGGAAAAAGCAGCAGATGACATAGTAAGTTACCTTGCTTATCTGTGGACAGTTCATAGTTATGACCACTATGGGCAAAGTGTTCAACGATTAACGGTCAAACAGCCAATTTCGTATTCGCTATTATCAATGCCCTAAGTGCGAGTTGTTTTTACGTAAACGCGATCGAAACGTTCGCCGCGTTTGGCTCTCTGATTGGTTAAAAGCTTATAGCGGGCCAATCGGAGCGCCGAACGTCATGAACGTGTCAATCGCGTTAACGTAAAACAAAATCGCACTAGGCACTCTGTGTATATCTATCTATAGCATAACGTCTTGCACACTCGCAAAGATGTGACGAAGCTCACAGAACCCCGTCTGATAGTCACCATAACTTAGAGTCCACTTTTGGTGCGATATCATTTTTTGTTCTAAATTCTTGTCATCATAGTTTGGTGTTCAACTGGACGCTAGTTAGCCATGGCTAATAGCGCTGACCATTTAATTAATAATTATCATTTTATTTAAAGGAAATGTTAGAGTTTACAAACATACACAGTTCACTAGTAGACGATCTACGCTATTAGTATTTATTTATAAACTATCTAGGTATCTAGACTTAGGTATTAATTATCACCGCTGAGCAACAAGAGCATCTAGAAATTCTCGACTCATGCAAATAAACAAGTCCTTATCGAGATACCAACTTGGTTATCAAAGTCAATATAATACAGTAAACACAACAATATTATCGCCTTAATCAGTTGTTTGGACCGAGGCTTGTATTAAAATAGGATGCCTTGTATCCAGCTGAACAAAGCTAGTATGTGACGTCCATCACAACCTTCATTAATTACCTTTGTGTGTTTCTGTAAAGTTTTGGAGAAATACGGAAATAAAAAACTTGAGAGGTGTCAAGGATGGAACGAAGTTCCCTTCGATTGCCTCGATTCGATCGATTCCCTCCCTCTCCCTCTCCCTGCGAACATGCGACGCCGCACAGCTTACAATAGCTTACTATAGCAAAAAGTGTCGTGACAACTTTTCGTAAGAATTTTTTCCGTCTAGCCCCCTTTCACAACGCGCGATTTGGAACTTCGTTCCAATAAATAATGGTATGAACTATGCAATTTAAGACAACGGCGGTTTCTAATGATGTAGGTATTTATAAGTGGCCATCTATAAATCACGTTCAACTTCAACTAACTCTTCTTTTGTGGAAAGGAGACACCACAATTTTGCCAATAACACGTAGGTACTGATAGACCACCAAACGCTGGAGATTAAATTAGTCATTATTGTTGATTTAGGAGTAAAAAGGTAATTTATTAAAGGGAGGCCAAACAAATGTGACATTTTGTGACAAGTAACAGGGAGACTGAAAGCTATTTGACATCACAGTTTGAAAACTAAGTCACCCAATTGTTAGGGTCGGGTCGGGCCTTATAGCCTCGCATTAGGGTGGATAATGTGCCAGAGTAGTAAGCATGCTTCAGTCATCGTGTAGCTCAAACCTATTTCAGGGCGCTCGATGTGTTATTTATTACGACGCTATCTGCCGGTCATTTGCGTACATTTACTACCAAAAAACTTACAATATTGGGGTTGGTTTTCAGTCTATACCGATCTAGCTGTATTACATGGGGGGACTGCCTGTTTGACCTTTACCAACCAGTGACCGGCGATGACTCTAGGTTAACCTACTCGTAGCAACTGATGTTCAAGATTTGTTTCAAACTCAAACTGTTTATACACAGTCACCGTTTTTGTTTTACAGTGTTGAAAAAACAAAACTTGTTGTTTTGTTTTTTTTTTGTTTGTTTGGGTTTGCTTTTTTGTTTCTGTTTGTTTTGTTACTGTTTTTTGTTTTGTTGCTTTCATTATAATCATGTATTAGGTACCAAACAAACTCGTTAGTTTAAAATAAAGTATGGTAAAGAAGTATTCAAAAACATACGTAGGTATACCTACATACATCAAGCATACGTAAGTATACCTAATCATCGGTATTTGTTACATCAAGTGTAACATTTAGAACAAAGTTGTTTATAGTAATATTTTATTTTTTCGGAACACGTACTTTTCCACTTTGCTGCCTTTGCAGACTAAACAAACATTATGACGAAACAATATTGGTATTGAGTCTACGTTGCATTGTTTACTAAGTTAGTAATCTTATAGTACGAGACCCGTTGAAGAAATACCTTATTCCCTCATGTGTTATTAATTTGTAATAATAAATAAACGATAGATATTTAATATTTTGATGGACACATTGCAAATAGGTTGCCTGATTAAATCGCGTAGCGATCGGTAGCCAGCTTTCTCCCCTGTCCATGTGTGAGTTGCCAGGTATAAACAGGAGAGTAAATAATACAGGGTGTAAAAAGACCGATTACATAGCCGATAACCACACATTCTGTACATATAATTGAGTAACTTTAACCAAAAAATAATGCTGGGAAAATACTTTTTTTTTTCATCTTTAAAAAAGAGTTTTTTTTTTTTTTTTTTTTTATATATAATGGGTCTACTCTTGACCTCAATCTTGTCCTGCGGTCAGAGATGAGGTCGACGATGGAACGAGCTTACCCATAAGAAGCCTATTAACTCGCGACTTAAACAGATTGGGGTCATATGAACTCGGGAACACTGATGCAGGCAGGGAATTCCACTCCTTGGCTGTGCGCATAATGAAGGAACAGGCAAAGCGCTTCGTGCGAATGTGTGGAACATCTACAAGGAATGGGTGATAACCTGCAGTACGTCTGGATTCCCGATGGAGGAAAGGAGATGGTGGAATGAGCTCGTGGAGCTCAAGAGCACACTCACCGAAATACAGTCTGTAAAAGACCGACAGACATGCAACTTTGCGGCGGTGGGCCAGGGTATGAAGCTTGGTACCCACCAGCTTTTCGTCACCAATGAGCCTCTTGGCTCTGCGCTCTACTGAGTCGAGTGTGGCTAGTTGGTATTTGGCTGAGCCATCCCAAAGGTGACAGCAATACTCCATGCTGGACCGGACTTGAGCTTTATAAAGAACTAAAAGCTGGTCAGCTTTGAAGTACCGCTTAACTTTATTTAGGATGCCCAGCTTTTTTGCCGCAGTTTGAGCTTTCGACTCAATGTAGGCACCAAAGTTAAGATTTGCACTTAACTTCGTGCCAAGAAGCTCGAGGCCGTCGGTAACTGGTACAGATGCACCTCGGAAAGTAGGAGCCAGATTGAAGGGGCTCCTTTTGGCGGTGAACAGGCACACTTGTGTTTTAGTGGCGTTGAAAACAACCAGATTTTCGTCACCCCACTTGGAGACAAGACTTAAGGTTGAATTCGTTCGCTCTACCATGGCCTCTCTCAAAGACCGAAATTCATCACCACTGGCTCTTGCGCTACATGTGTAACTCTCCATGACAGTGCTGTCGTCTGCATACCCAACAATACCAGGAACAAGGAGGTCATTGATGTGTAGCAGGAAAAGTGTCGCGGAGAGAACAGACCCCTGAGGAACTCCGGCGTCAATACCAAAAAGGTCAGAGGAGCAGCCATCTATGACAACTCGGATCGACCGTTCTCTCAGGAAATCAGATATCCAGCAGCAAAAGTCAATGGGAATGCCGTATGCAGGAAGTTTGCCCAGCAGACTAGCATGCCATACCCTGTCGAAGGCCTTCGAGATATCCAACGACACGGCAAGAGCTTCGCCGTGTTTCTCGATGGCCTGGCCCCAGCAGTGCGTAGCATACACTAGAAGATCACCAGTTGACCGTCCCCGGCGAAAACCATACTGACGGTCGCTTAGTAAGTCGTTTGCTTCTAGGTACGCCAGCAGCTTCCCATTAAGAACCCTTTCCATTACTTTACAAAGTATGGAGGTGATAGCGATTGGACGATAATTACCGGGGTCGGCACGACTACCCTTCTTGGGCACGGGCTGTACATTGGCAACCTTCCATGAGCTCGGCACCGTTTTCGTTTTAAGAGAGAGGCGGTACAAGCGTGTCAACACAGAGGACAACTCAGGCGCACAGTTCCTCAAGACTCTTGCTGGTATGCCGTCAGGACCACTAGCCTTATTCACGTCCAGGCTACAAAGTACTCTACGAACCTCTTTCATGTGTATTGTGATCTCCGAGATGCTTTTTATTGAGCGCATTGCATAGCGCAACAACGCAACGCAACTTTCGATCTGCTGAGCGTATGGCCAAATGGCCACTAGCGCTTGGTCGTTTACCCAATCGGCCCGCTTGTTTAGTATCCATTGCATTTTTGTAACTTCAACTGCGTTTGAAAAATCGATAATTTTGATGATGTTTGTTCGGAAGAAAGTTTACTAATGATACTTGGAATACAATTTTCAAAAAAAAAAACCTTAAAAAAATATTGCTATATTGCTAATATTACTTTGACCGTCAATATCTCCAAAACCAGCGAATTCCCAGGTAGGTATGTTCTAGAAGAAAAAAACTATCCCAGTGATGGGTAGAATATGTAGTTTTCGTTTACGTAATGGGTCTTTTTACACCCTGTATACTAATAATCTCTCTTACTGACTAAAACCCATCCGTGTTCTTCTTAATGCCTTTTGCGTTCCAGGGCCTCCGTGACTCTTTCGAACAAATTCCGCGATCCCGGCAGGCACAGGCCCTAGCGGGCCCCGTCTTCGGTGCTCAAAGCTCTTTGAGGCGCGCGTGGAACACAACGCACCGTCGACCAGGGCCTGGTTTTGATCAGACGGCGAGCCACCCAATGCTCGCCGTCCGCAGACCCGCGCCGACGGTGGCCGAGAATCGCCATGCGACTCTCGACGCCCGGGGCGTGTTCTTCTGTTGCGGCGGCTGGGGCGAGAGGTTTCCCTCTCCCTCATGCGTTTGGCCTCCTCATTTGCTAGCATTACTGCTTCACAGAAAGAGGTGACCGCTTCCCATGCCTCCTCGCTCCGGACCATGGATTAAGCCAGGGCCGGATGCGAGAGGTTGCCACCGCCGATCGCCTCGATGAGGACACGGCGGTGCTCCGCCCAAGCATGGCAGACCTCCACCGTATGCTCTACAGTGTCCTCCGGACGATCCTCACAGTGTTGACACCCGGGCGTTACCTCCTGCCGAATTCGAAACAGGTATCTCAAAACAACCGTGTCCGGTGAGTACCTGCGTCAAGCGGAAGGTAAGGACGCCTTGGCGCTGCTCTAGCCACTTCTCAAAGAGGGTACTTATTGCCTGGATTATGTCGTGCCCAGCGCTGGGTTGCGACAGTCGCTGTCTCCATACCGCCATGAGATCTTGCCGGAGCTTCATCCGCCGTGCCGCGATTTGCCGCGGCATGAGAGTCTCGCCCCGGCGCGGCGGCGCTGCGTCTCCACGCGCTTTTCATAGATGACCGCGAGGGCTCTCGCCTCTAAGTCTCGTGGCGGCAGTCCGGCAAGGAGGTTCTCGGCCGCGATAAACATACCTAATAGTCTCAGATGAGCGTCTACATATTATATTATGTCGTTATTCATCACCATCTGCCTGCCTTTTCCTAACTTTGTTGGGGTCGGCTTCCAGTTAAACCAGATAAGTACATCTGTCTGACCTCCACTTCCCTAACTGAGTAACACGCAACAACCACACGTAACAAATTGGTTAGTCTGATTGCAGACTTTCTGGCTTTTGACTACCCTTAAGGCGCCATCCTATTTGCCATCGCTCGCGCGGTGATGTGTCAGTCCGACGAAAAGGAACGTGCGCCCGTGCGTTCAAACATACTGATATCCTACTGAATGTCCTATTGGAGGTCGCATGGCATGATCACGCGAGCGATGGCAATAGGACGGCGCCTTACGACTGTCAAAGATCTGCAAACGGCTCAACGGGGACAACGGCATAACGGGCTTTCCCCGAGGAGTCCCGAGTCTTGGCATGTAATGAATGGTTCCTCGTCATCGTCAAGCGTAGCTTTGATCGACCTTCTCGGAAGTCGGGATGCCTGAGAGATATTTCTCGACGGTATGTTAAGCCAAGTCAGAGGGCCGTGGGCGGCATCATACTCTGACAACAGGTTCTTCACTAAGAACGAACGAAAAGAAGAAGATTTGGTATAAATTAGGTAATTAAGAAAGTCAGTCAATGGGCTTGATTCAGCATCTTCACAGTGTCAAAGTCAAAGTAAGTACCTATATATTTGTTTTTTTTTTTGTATTAGACTACTTATGTTTTTTTTAGTATTCTGTTTTTAATGATAAGCTAATTTATTATTATCGAGTGAATAACAAACTCGTCATATTGCTTAGCTAGGATAAATATTATGTATCTTCGATAATAACTTACATTCACATGACTTATTGATCAGTTAGTAAGTAGGTAAATGTTTATGCATGAGAATTTATACAACTCTCTTTTAGAGTTTTGTCTGATAAACAATTATTATTATCACCTAGCAACCCCGTTCTGGTTTCTTACGATTGCAAACGTTTGTATTCAATTAAATTGACATAATTTTTCGACGGCATGGAAAGCCAATTTGATATTAAGCGGCATAAAAACTCTTGATTCTTTCTTTCAACTTATTTTCGAAACGGGCAAACCATATTTGACAAGACTTTCACTGATTTAGTAAACATTTATCCTGGCTACTAATTCTATTATAGCACGATGGTACTGTTGGAGCAGTAGCTAAACGATCAGTCGGGGGTTGCAGAAGTCGTCTGTTCTCGTGGTGCAAGTGTGCGACGGAACACCAGGCTAGTTTTTAGTCGGTAATAATCTGACTGACAGAACTCTTCGGCTTCCCCAGCGCGGAAGACATTCATGAGGATTTTCCACCCCGTACCAAAAAAAGAGTAGCTAAGCGATTGGCTACGCGTAGAGGGTTCGATTTCCGCACGGAATGAATATTTTTATAGCCTACAGGTAGTTGTTCCGGATCTGTATGTTTATGTATGTGAGTAAAAGCACCAGGAGACATTCCTAGTGTGGGGCTAATAAGGGTTACGCGAGAAACACTGGGTGCAGTTTGAAGACGATCTTTGCCAACTGGTAAACAGACGTGTAACTTATATTTTAAATAACAACTGCTGTCTGTATAAAAAGGTTTGTATTGCATTGTACATTTCTAAAGATAATACCTACCAACTATTGATAGTTAATAAGACACAAAAATAGCATTGTTAGCATAACTTGAATGATTCACCAGTTCAATGTTTGGACTCTTTTGGAACTTGAATGAACAAACAGACAGTTGGGAAATTTCCTTTATTGTCTCTTCACACTAAGGTGGCAGAGACTTGGTTAGTTATGTAACTATGATGATGTTTTGTGATAAATTTGTGTTAGAATTTATTAGTGAAGGTCATTGTGGCTATACAAAAACATTGCATGGATCAAATTGAAGTTTAAGCTATGGATGCTGTTGGTTGTTTGTGGATGTATGACTGTCAATTACATATCTAGACGCTCTCCACCTTCGAAATAATGCTAAGGTGCTTGTCCCGACTGCTATTTGAAGATCTTTAACAATTCTAACAGGAAATCTATAACCAAAAATTCTGATAACCACTCTGACTGAGTTCCAGGGTTCACAAAAGAGGGATCACTATGTTGTTTTCAGCTACTTCTGGTTTGTAGAAAATTAGTCTAACACAGTCAGAATAAAGTTAAGTTGATCATTGAAATGAAAAAAAAAAAAATTACAATTAATTTTGGACATTTGTCAATTGGTTTATTTGTCCCAAAATAATTACAGGGATTATAAATGAGACATCCACAGTACGTAAATGCATACCATAATAAATTAACAATATTGAGACTGTTGCTTACAAAACGTGACTTAATATTAAATAGGTAGGTATCCAAGAAAGAAAAGTTAAAATAAAGTTTTGACTTTATATCAGTTGATTCAGTTTCAATTCATTAGGTTTGTTATGATTTGAAATGGACACAATGGTATTTTCATTTGTGCTCCTAATAGGTATGTTGATAAATATTAATTTAAATGAGCTGGTATATTATGTTTTGTCTAGTCAGCAACCAGACTACTATTTGCAAATAAGACTAAAAATGGAATTAATGAATATTATGAAAGTTAATCTGGTGAAATTCAATATTATTAGCATTATAAATTTATTTATAATGTTATTAAATTATAATGTAGAAAGGAGTGTTATTTTATAAATAAACATTAATGCTTGATCATCAAGTTGATAAAAGCTTGTTATTTTAAAGTTTTCTTTTGGTCTCCAAGTCAAGTTACCTACCTAGTTTGGGGAGCACCATTAAAACAAACTTATAGTTTCCTAATATGTGTACATAGTTAAGATGTACTTGAAATAAGTTAAATTATACATAATACGTAAATAAGTAATATAATACTATCAAGGTCTAATAAGTAACACTTTAATTTAGTAGTATTACTACAAAATACTCAAGAAGAGTATGTTTTTGTATGTACCAAGAAAAATAGATTATAGCATCTGTGAGATATTGTTGTCTCTTTATCATTGTACCTACTGTCTTTTTTTAGAGAATCTTGATAAGAATACAATGTGTAACATAAAATGTTGTATCTGTGCCATAGAGTTTTGAATAGGCTTGAGTAAATTGCCTATTTACTTATTGGGTCCCATAGACTATGTGTTGGCAAATTCATATGAAATTCACCTCAATTATTATAGGTTTACTTTGTAAAGATTTTTTACTCACTTTCATCTTCGGTGGTATGTGCGCCTTTCTTGATATAAATATCCAATTTAACTGGATGGTGTATCGATCGCTGTATCTTGATCCGTATACACAGTCCGATGAGCGTCGCCAGCGAACAATGAGGCACTGTAGGATTATATTCCACTCGTAACACGGGAACTTTATCAGCAGTAGGCTCCTTCACAAAAATTCCTTCTTCGTAAACCACCTTCAAATCCTCAAGCGTACTCGGCTTTTCCGGATCCCGAATCGTCCGCAAAAAGTCTAGAACACCACAACACACGTTAAAGCCACAAACAACCAACCCAACAAGTCCAAAACAACACGAAAACTGATCAAAACAAACCGTATATCGTCTCTTTCAGGTCATTCTCATCTTTGTACCCTAACTCCTGTAGTGTCGCACTTTTGTCCATATAAGCTGGCTTCGCGAGCTCTACTGGCGGTTTTTGTGAGTTATTCAAAGAGAGTTTCGAGAAGAACGATATCATATCGTTGGCAGTAATAAATTGTGTTCGACTGATTTCAATAGTCACAAGTCGGACATGTTTGTTTTGTTGGAGCTTGTTATTTTCCCGTGCCCACTTTGTCTATGGAGTTACAGCTGCGTTCGCACGTTCGTTAAAACGATTACCAAGCAGTTCCTCTACTGATTGTAATTACTCACAAAAAAAGTAACAAAGATGGAACGGTTTTCAATATTTAAGCACTATAATGGTGGCGGTGGAATGAAACCAACCTCGAATGACAGATAGGGTTTATTTACTTTACTTCAAAGTTCAAACACTTGACAGATTTTTAGCAAACAATGTTAGATAGACGTGGAACCTATTCGTGGTCTTAGGGATGGACGGCAGAGCTATCCTATCCCTTTACGCTAGCTACTACGCTAGCCTAGCTCGGCTGTTCCTGAGGGCTACAACAGTTGTACCTACTCGGTTTTAGTGACTGCGGGGCTATCGATCGCTCGCTACTTAGTAGGCACAATGGTCGATAGCCCCGCAGTCACTGTTTTAATATTGTTTGCTAAAAATAAATGTTTGAAGTAAACTAAATTAACCTTAACTGTCATTCAACGTTGTTTTCATTCCACCGCCACCAATAAAGCACGTATTCATAGCTACGTCATTTTTCTTCTTCTCTTAGTGTGGTTAGTGACTAACCTGCAGGGCTATTCGTCCAGTCGCTCACTGAACTTTGATGAAAATTGGGAATTAAACGAGAAATTGGTACTTATTGCCCTTTTGGATTATAAGTAACGGTGACTATCAGACGAGGTACGGTGCCCTTCGTCACATCTTGGGTGCGTATGACGATAATATCTTAGATACACACTGTTATTAAAATAAAATAAAAAATAATAGCCAATACGAAACCAGCTGTTTGATAGTTAATCGATGAACACTTTGCCCAGACTATAACACTATAAACTCTCAACAGAGATACCAATTAGCCCTGCTGGTGTCAGAGTTTTAGTGCCGTCCATGGCCCATGGGCCTGACTTTGCGTTACGTCACATGCCGTTGGGAAAAATCTCGCCGGCGCGTCACTGCTGGTTTCCTTGCGATGTTTTCTTTCACCTTTTTTTTAGTAAATGATAATTCCACAATACGCACATTAATCCGACAAGTCAGAGGTGCGTCCTTTGGGTTCGAACTTGAGATGATTTTTAACAATTTCAGGGTTCGTCCAATGGTAAAAGTTGATCATAATCATGAGGAAGACATTTGATTGCATTTTTCGAGATGAGAGTGGGCAATCCTTCTTCAGATGAAAAACTGTGACACGTCTCAATCAGTAGCTAAAACCAGAACTCTCATTTAATTTGTTGCTGTCAGGTAAATCATGAATGCATTTAATTTTCATAGACAATTGACAAAAACACCTGTCATTCATTTCGGGAAAATAAAACCTAATGGCTCATACTCCAAATAGATGGCGCTGTTTCCCATTTATTCCAAATTCGTGACGTGTCACGTAGCAAACAAGACCTCCAAAGAGTATAATATTAATATGGGAGAAGAGAAGACCTCTATGAGACTTTGGGACGAGCTATTATTTTCTCTACTAGAAGGACAGGAACTGAGAAAGTACCTTTATAACCGATAAAATTATAGAAATAATAAATTTCCTGTCCACCTAATTAGGTGTCAAACGTACTCTGTGTTAGGTGACTAACTTGCTCTTTTCAGCACGAAAAAGTGCCACACAATATTGTCGTAACACTTATAGTCTTATAGTATCTTGCCACACATGGCTTAGCATAACAAAACTCCGGCTGAATAGCTTCCAATATCTTTTGCTTGCGAGTTGCGCTGCTCGAAAAGGCCAGTTTCCATTGAGCCCGCTAGTGTACCTATGTATAAAAACATCCCGTACTTTAGGGCATTTAACCTATTGCGTAGATACTAAAAAAACTAGGTTGGACAGAAGTAAAACAGCCAAAAATACTTATAACATAAGTTTATTAGAACTTCTTGAAGGATTTTTTGGAGCCCTTGCCCTTGGTGACTTTGAGTACGTTGAAACGGATAGTCTTGGAGAGCGGCCGGCACTCGCCGATGGTCACAATGTCTCCAGCTTCCACGTCCCTGGAAATATAAAGGTGCAACGTGTTACGAAAATGTTCTGAACATGTTGGTTTAGATGTGAGTTGAGCAAATAATCAGAGTTTGGGTTAACAAACACGTTTATCGTCAATAGGTTGTTCGGAAGACCGTCGTGTGAGTATCATCATTTGAATCTTAGTCACATTTTAAACTAAAACTAAACTATAAAAAAATTGGTTGCCTGTAAAGTCGGTATACGGGCGAAAGTTTTACGTGACAACGACTTTGAGTGGTAAAATAATTTATGTCTGTCTCTCTCGCTCTTAGGCGGGCTAACCATGCCCGAGTGGAAGGGACGCGTGCCTCTCACTCGCTCTCATTGTGAGCGCATAACGTGAGCGGAGCGTAACGCAGTTTCTTGAAGTGTCACCCGGCAAACCAATTTATAAGACGTTGTCACGTCAAAATTATAACGATTTTACGGTCGCAACAAAATGTTGGGTAGGAGTCGAGACTATTTTTATGCCAGTTTATTTAAAATTCAGTATTTTCATTTACTGTGAGGAAAATTTCTAGTACCTTTTTGTAGGCTTGGACTAGGTAAATCGCTTCAGAATAAGTAATTCATTATTTGATTACATTCGATACAAACTAAAGAATTCAGTTTCTTGACCATTCTTATCCAAAAATAAACTCCCGTTAAGAGCAACTGGACTCTCATTTTTTTTTATTTGACGTTGAATTTTAGTTATCAAAATGTCTGACGCCCGACCGTAATGTAAGATTTCCACCAAACGTGCTGCGCCGGAGCGCATTTCACACTGCGCTAAACGAAATTGACACCTATAAACAGGAGTAAAGTTTCATGTTTGGGTGGAATATACGATTAGAACGCGGCATACAAGCGGAGCCAAGCAGATTCCTAGCAAACATGAAACTTGACTGTCGTATAGAAGTCTGAATTTTCTTGAGTAGAATGAAAAGCGTTTCAACGCGTACTGGCAAGGCCCGTTTTACGAAAACCGTAACTAACAGTTATAACTTCATTACAAATTCCTGGCTAGGTACAATAATAATAATAATATTTATTTATAAAAACAGGAATCACATGGCACTGATACATTGTAAATATTAATTTTAAACATTTGTCATCAGAAGCACAATTTTTTTACTCTATTCCTTATAAAAATAAATCCTTATTGTAGTCTCTTACCTAAAGCACGGCGATAAGTGTACAGACATATTCCTATGACGCTTCTCAAATCTGTTGTACTTAGGCAGGTAGTGTAGATAATCACGGCGGATGACGATAGTCCTCTGCATCTTCATCTTTTGAACCACTCCGGTGAGGATACGACCACGGATCGACACGTTGCCAGTGAAGGGGCACTTCTTGTCGATGTATGTGCCTTCGATCGCCTGTTTTAGAAAGGTCAATGTAAGTATTTTTTGTGGGGATGGTTTGGTAAGTTAGTTTTGTGAGGTGAAGCGGTTTAGATCCTTCGCCCAAATGTATGATTTGCGTTTTTTTTAATGGATGATTTGTTTTGGAGAGGAATACAACTTGGAAGAGACATCTACACACTACCATGAGTTCAGGGCATCATTATGGATCCCGTGTTAAATTTTTCGTCGCCATGTCCCAGTACTTTTAGGTTTTTATTTGTTGGTTTGTTAAAATTATAATTTCTATTTAACACAATGATATTATTTATGAACCAGCCATGAGTTCACAGTTTCTATCATCAAGAATCTCACTGTGACATGATGAAAAACCGCAAAAATGTCAATCCTGGCGGTTCCAGCATAATTTAGTTAAGTACTAAACTCGTAGATGTCGCTTATACCTTGGTATAGCAGCAAAGATGTAATAACGATAATTAAACTATGGTTCCACATGTTAAAGTTATGCTGCTGTTGTAAAATTAACCTTATCCACGTGTTTATTAGGGTGTATTCGGTACTAGTACTAACAATATTTGTAGTCTAATACCATTTTCAAAGCTAGCTTCACTGCTACATTCTTCCTGTCCAAAACATTTGTAATTTAGACCATAACTAATATTAAGGATTATGATGTTGAAGATTACTTGTCAGACTGCAATCAGATTATGGGTTAGAACACGTTCTTCGTCACTTGGTTGTCAGAAGACCGTCGTGTGGGTATCATCATGTAAACAGTCTTACAAGTTCTAGTTTGACATAATAATATAATGGTTTTTTTGTTTTAATTCCTTCTCCCATATTGTTAGGTTGGTTTAAGTAATACCTTTTTACTGTCGCACTATAAGGCACAGGCTTCTTCTCATACAGACCAGACATGAGCATTAACCAATAAGTTTGCACAAGGCATATTGTTCATTTCGGTTGTTAGTATTCATAGTGTTATCAAACTGACTGATGTTATAATTACAATTTATATCTTCCCTTTCCCCAATTCAGTTGATGAAATATATGAAATTATAATAATGATTCCTTATTCTATGATGCAATTGTTACAGAAAGGATGCTTCATAACTTGCTTTGACATAATCCTTTCCATATTATGGCCTGCTCTGACTGCTGAACAGCAGACAGCAGAGAATTTAAAATTTATCAATCAAATTTAATACTTATCCAGTCAGATTATGGTATATATCTTAATGTTTGGTTATTGTTGATGCTTAGAGTATTGCTTAGTTGTTGTACTTTGACTACATTAGTATTAATTTTAATTGATACATTTAAAAACTTCTCTCTGTGCAGGCCAGTAATAATAAAGTATAATAATAATAATTAGTTGTGTTCTTACTTCTAGATATTAACATAGTTACATTGAGAGCAGCATGCAAACCATACCTTCCTTCATGAGCTGATAGCACCACCTAGTGGGTTAACACAATAGCAACCATAACCTGATGTGATTCAAGCATATAGTTTTGATACTTATTCATATGACATAAGGTTAATTTTATATTGCAAGTTGGTATTTTTAGCTCAATTGAACAATGAATTTAGTCATAAGTGAAATCATCAATGTGTTTCAGTCCCATTCTATAGACCATATTTTTTTGGGTAAAGTATCAAAATTATCTGCAACAATTTCCGATGAGTTTGCTGGACATTTCCAACCATGCAAATGTTAAAGCAAGCTCCTCCTGACCAACACGGACCAATTTCATGAACAATGGACTATTTAGAATTTTGAAACACAACTCATCAATCACATCAGTCACAATCAAAATATCTTTAGTTTTACAGACAGAGCCTACTTGATAAAAGGATGAGCAATTTTTCATTTTGTACAAGTTCTTCTAGATTTTAAAGCATGAAAGCTGCCAGTCGCGCCAGGTCAACTAGCCGTATTGACTCTGTCTTCAAAAGGCTTTTCCAGACCTTGCCCTGCATTGTTAGACTCACATAATATATTATCATAATAATATGTCTAGAGTGTCTAGACTTTAAAAGAGACCATGATTGAGTTTCTTTTGGGATTTCAAATTTTCTAAAAAATATACTTACAGACATATCATTTCATTTATAAAATATTTGTATGGAGAAAGGTGTTGTGCTTTAGAAAATCGAATAAATATAAATATAGTCCATTAGACATAAAACAAACAACGTAGTAGCCACCACCGTTGCGAGTTGCAAGCCCGGATCCCATCGACCGTAACTAAAAGTACCACACCTCACGCGGAGTCTTGAAACCAAGACCGACATTTTTAGAATGTCTCATGTCCTTCCTCTTCATCACCCCCTTGCGGTTGACGAACACCGTCGCCTGCTTCTGAAACGCTTTCTCTGTCTACGAAAAAATAAACACATTAGTTTTCACACATCATGCGTTACCTCGCGAGGAGTTTTGAAACCGAGTCCCACATCTTTGTGGTACCTCAGTGGTTTCCTGCTACGCTTCACACCGATACCCTTTTTACGGTTCAAGAAAACCGTTGGTTGCTTTTGGAATGAACGTTCCGTCTGTAATTTTATCAATGCATTAGTTTTGTTATTGATAAAACAAAAATATTAAAGTTTTCTAACTACGGAAAGTGTGAGGATAAAAGATTAGGAAGAGGATAGAAAAGAAAAATAATAAACAAATTTTGAAGCAACACTACTAAACTAACTAACTACTGCTGAAAAGTAAAGACATGATAATAAACTAAAATATAAGCATTCATCTAAAGAATTTAAATACTTCTTTTATATCAGTGGTTTTCATACTATGTGAGTACACAACCCCTTTTACTGTACTCCATTTTTTATAAGAAAATATTTTTTTTTTACAGTCCCTTCAACCAATGCCAATGTTGACTTCTATTACATTGGTAGGGCAGCTGAAGTAAAAAATTGGTATAGTATCCGCGTTTTTGCTTATAATGTCATCCTTGTAATTACGAAATAGAAGTTAAAATCGGTATCGGACTGTAAAACGTTTGTTTAAATTTCTTTTTTATTTCAAATGGACTATAGGTAAAAATTGTTGTGACCCCCATGGGCCATAATATAACCAAATGTTAGCAATTTAAAGGACTATCTTGAACATTTTGGAACTCATTTTGATTGACCCATGAAACCTGAGTATGGTTTTAGGACCCTATCTAGGGGTTCTAATCTACAGTTTGAAAAACACCGTTGTACCTAGATGTGTTAGAAAGTTGTAAGTGGCAATAAATAACAATCCATCTTCATTACAGTGCTAATAATAGATAATTTACGGTCCGTTGGTTTTGAGTGAATTTCTGGGTATTATTCTGATTTCAAACCTTGATCGAAATCATGTAAAAGTTTTAATCAGTGTGTGGTAGAATATTTAAGACAAAATTGACTACTTAATTCTATATTTGTAAAGCATACCATTGCCACTGGTTTGACACAAGTTGATAATATTATGAGAACTTAACTTTTGAACAAATAATTACTCAGTGGTTTTAAGATAGACCCAAATAATTACAGTATTCCCAAATTAATAATGCACACGCAGATCTTCGCTAATTGTCGTATTCCCGGAAACACCCGAATCATTGAATCGTAAGAGCCCTAATTATGCATGAAGAAAATGCACTTAACCACTCTATATACATATAGTCATCCGACACTCGGGGAATACGGCCGTTGCCGAACAGTGACGAATATTTCTATGCGCATTATCACTTTGGGAGAACTGTACCATATCTATTAAATAAGGTTTTGTGAATTTTAAATACTATTAAATTATCGAGGATCACTTTGTTTGACTATAATCAGTTGAGGATCACTTGTTTGACTATAATCAGAGTATGGGTTAGAACACGTTCTTCGTCATATAGTTGTCAGAAGACCGTCGTGTGGGTATCATCATTTTAAAGTCTTTGCAAGTGTTCTCCTATATTTGTGGTTTACATATAAAATGTCACGGTGTGTTGCAAGTATTTTTAAACTTTAAATAGGTATTTGGATCAGATAAACACAACTTTGCCAGTATATTTAGATGTAGAATATAAAACCGTAGTAATCTGAGATTTAGAGTTCAGACTAATTTATTTCAAGTTATTACGGTTGTGGCAGATGTTTTTTAGCATTTGTGGTCATTCTTTTGAACTGTAATATTTCACTCTACATTGATATTATAATTAAATGGAATATAGTTGGGCTACACCAGTAGATTAATAATAAAAATAGCACGATATTGTCTTGAAATCGCGCTGAAAATATTGAAGTTTAGATGTAAACATAACCTATCGACCTAGAGTAGAGTTAGATTTACAGCATACATCTGGTCGAAAATTAAGTTTTATTGATTGATTTAGATTGAGGAAGAGTCAAAATGATTTGAGCACGGTTTTGACAAAAATGTACGCACTTTTACATCGGAACTAACCTATCGATCGAACACACTTCCATGGTGAATTATTTCGAGTTATAACTTGATGATATTACAGAAGCTGAGGTTAATCAAGTCCAAAGCACCAATTCGTTGCGAAAAGTATCGTTTTGTTACAATTTTGAACACTATTTGGCATGATTTCAATCGGGAGAGCCGATTCCCACGTGCACCCACTTCGAAACCACATTTTCACAAATAACACTTGCGCTACACTTGAAAAACATTAGCCAGATGATGCTTTATGTATTTACTGTCACTTTTGAAACAATTTCACATTGATTCAGCCACATTTTTAATTATTTTAGCGAGAAAACCAACACGTACCTGATCCGCCATCTTGCTTGACAACGAAAAGAAGGTGATGTTGCAAATTAATAACCACTGAAACCTCCTAAAAATAATCCAACAATGTTGCCAAATAACTAATGCATTTTCTCATTTTTAATAATATTAAAAATGAGAAAATGAGAATTTATACATATGTATAAATTCCACTTAACAACTTCTGAATTTTTGTAATTGAAATTTTATGTAGTTGAAAGTAAAATCAAAACATTTTCTTTTGAAATATAGTTGTCGCGAAAGATGAAATCGCGATGTTCCAAACTTAAAATGTAAATATATAATTGCACAGAACTAATGTAATAGCAACACTAAATCAGTACTGACAACTTGACGCTACAAAAGGACGCCTCTGTTTGAATGGTCATTATAGCATATTCAGTCTGACTAATTAATGAAGTTTATTGTAAAGTAAATTCAGTGCAAGAAGATCATAAGTAGATTCTTGTCACCCGTGATACGCGCCACCTGGAAAGCTAAGTATTATTTATCTGTTGTTGTACTTTTACCTACTAGAATTGTTTGAGTCACCTAAACTTAAATGTGTTGGTCGTGCCTTCAGCGTGGGGCTGGGGGCATAATTACAGCGACCGCACGCGAGCTACTTGTCCGGACATAAAAGCTCTTGGGAGTTTATAGGAAGGGTCGTGGGCCAACCTCTCTTATAAATCTTCTTGGTCCCCCATGGCCTTCGTGTGCCGACGGGCACAAACGTTGACGAACGTATGAAAAATTACACTATATCATATATATATAGGTAATATAAAGGGGGAGCATTCTAGACGGAGGCGATGGGCCGAAGTCGGAAATGAATGCGTGCTTCTGCAGACGTGGAAAGAATCCTAGTATCTGATTAGCACATAGGTGTCTCAAAGGCTGTTGATGAGAACTTGAAGTAAATTTCATCATAGATATTGCAATTGAATAACCGTTTTAGATAGCTTTATTAATGGAAACAGATAGGTAGTACTTAACCCAAAGATTCATGGGTAATTAAACTTACAGATATCCTAGTTACACCTGAGAAGTTGGATGGATTGATGGTCGGCATAGTTTTAACACTTCGGTGCCCTTGTGGACCGAAGATAAGAGACTGGATTGAGAGACGCTTGCAAGTCGGAGGGGAATCCGTATCGGTGAGTGTCTCTAACATATCGTGAGGCGGGGATTTCTTTTCACATCAAAGCGAAGCAGTACAATCCTATATTATTATAATAAAACAAATCACATTGTAAATCTAGAGATAACCAGAATATAATATGAAAAGAAAATCCACGCGCCCTCGCGACATGGTGGAGATGCTGGGATCGCAAAGAAGCTAGCATTTAAAGCATTCCAAAAACGAATCCCAAGACATAAAACCAATCCAGACTCTTATTGTTAAATTGGAGATATTGTGTAAAAATCAGGTTGTCAGCGACATCTATATAATCCGATTGGAACTAACGTTCAATAAACGGATGTAAATAAAATTCACCTATAGGCGCCAAAATTCGAACGTCAAGGTGATGATGAGTAAACGTTCATTTATCTAAGTATAATGAGATGAACGGCAGGCCGAGATGAAAGATTCTCGAAGTTAAGCTGCAAATTGAATGGGTATGTAGCGTGTGTACGTATAATGTGCAACGTTATGAGCCAAGTAAATATTCTAATTTGAATTTGGCGCGGATTTGATAATATTGGGAAAACTTGCCACAAGTTTGGCAGAATGACTGATGCTCTTGCTCTCTTTGACCAGAAGCAGGAAGTAATATGCGTTGAGCTCAAATAAACATACGATTATCTTACTTTTAACGAGTTAGAACTTATGAATCTTTTATACAGTTCAAGTATAATTCAAAAGTAATTTACTGAATAATGTATTAAGCATTTTACACTAAACAATTGACAAAATTCCAATATTCACGAATTACGAAATTGGACTGTGAAAATTTTCCCTGCTTTCAATATGGCGATGGTAAACCAAAAGGGTAGCGTCTCGTGTGTCAGACTGAATATCGAAAAAACTAAAACTTACTTAGTTCGTTACATTCCTTTACAGGAATAAAATTATTAGAAACCTGTTACGTATTGTGTGAATAGTACCTACACGTAATTCGTTCAACTGTGAAAAAGTGCTATCATAACCAGGAGGCTCACAATTTGTTTGGGCGAAATAATTCCAAGAAAGTTATACCTACCTCTAAAAGTGAATGAAAGAAAGCTTAACATAACTTAGGAATAATTAAGAAGATTATCAGGTAAACTATTTTATGACTTACAAGCTATAACATACACCTAAAGAGGAAATTACCTAATGTATGTCTTGTCGAAACTACCTCTTCTAAGCGCTCAAGTACACCCGTGCCAAATTCGACACGGATGTCATTGTTTACTATTGTGTCTGCTAATTATGTAGCTGAAGAGTAACTTTTGTAAGTTGTAATGTGTTAAAATTTACCTAAAGACAGCATTGTTATGTATGAGTTTGCATAAAACTGTTTATTTATACCTAATACTCTTCATACAGATGGGCAAATGAAGGCAGATGTATGACACTGATTCTACACACCTCCCATCTCATGTATAGATGCTACTATATAAAGAAAAGTACATCAACACTCATTGTAAGTTTATTTTACCAGTTACTTTGAAGAACTAAGCATAAAATAGATACGTTCTCATAAAACTAATAAAATATGCTAGCGGAGGAAACTGGATTGTATATTATTACTTGTGTCTGAACTTCTGTCATGTTATACACATCATCCCTGACTGACTGCATCGTTTCATGTTGGCTACTGAAGTGTACCAAGTAACTAGATACTAAATTGATGTAGGTAAACTCTAATATCATTTATGGATGCATACATAAATGATGTTGGTACCTAATATGTTTATGAATAAGTAATGAAACAACTTATAGAACATCAACCATATAAATGTTGATGGATGAAGAGTGAGATGAAAACCAAAGAAACGATGAATGGATTGTGGGAGAAATGGTATGAAGGAAAAAGTGTAAATAATTGTGTGGTGGTTAACAGGGGAGAATGGAAGAAAAGGTCAAGAGGGGATAATTGGATGACATAGAAATTTTAAATAAATTCAGGAAATTTAAAATAATGAAACTAACCAGTTTTACCCGTCGAACAGCATGAATATATTCTGAGTTAATACTGAAACTTCATAGGTACAAGGGAATTTTCCTTACACATATAATTCAATGGCTGAGTTTATTACGGAAAATGTAGTATCCTATAGATAGTGAAATATTCCTTGCTTTTAACTTGGAAAACTTTTCTGTTTTACACAAGATGTCAAAAGAAAATTTTCTGTTTTATACAGGGTGTCAATAAAAACTTTTCTGTTCTGTACAGGATGTCAATTAAAACTTTCTGTTATATATACAGGGCATTAATAAAATATCATTCCATTATATGTCAGGTGTTGGTATGATTCTTTGTTCATAAGAAGTTTTAGATAAACTTTTGGTCATACAGAGTGTTAACCAAATTTTTATTTTATTTCATTTTTATTATATTGCGAACACCACGCAATTTGGAAATTTAACGATATACACGATGTAAATCCTTAACTTAGGATACAGGGTATAGAATTGTAAAATTAATTTCAGAATTTAAAAATGGAACAAATTCTTATAAGACGACTGGAGTCTATATCAAATGCTATCTCTAAACTAGCTGAAGAAGCTCTCACCTATAAAGATAACGTTAATAAAGAAAATTCTGAAAATTTAGAAATAGTGCTAGGTAAGCTTGAGGTAACGGTGAAAAGGTTCGGAACTGAGTTAAACAGTAGTCTATCAATAAACGAAATGCAATCTTTTGTGGAAGAGATCACTTCCTTTAGTGAAGTACAGCTAAACGGTGAGGAGGTTCTAGCGGAAATGAATATCAAACTGAAAAGGATAAAAGAAAACTCTGCACCAACTATATTACCGGGTAGGAATACTTCACTAATGGGAAAATTACCCAAGTTAAGTTTGCCAGAATTTTCCGGAGACATTCTGGAATGGCATCAATTTTGGGACCAATTCTGCTCCAATGTAGGAAATAGAGACCTATCAGAGGTAGACAAACTTTTATACCTTAAAGGTTCTTTGAAAGGCGAAGCAAAGAAGGTTATCGAAGGGATCGAGACCACTAATAAGAACTATGAAATAGCTGTTTCTACACTGAAAAATAGATACGGTAAACAAAATCACGTCATAGACGCACATTACGCTGCGTTATACAAAGTACCGAAAGCCTCCAAAGGCAACGTAACAGAGGCAAGAAACACATTTGGTCAAATAGAAAGACATTTAAGAATCCTAAAATCGCTGAATCAAAACGTCGATCACGATCATCTCAGATTCATGATCCTAGAAAAAATGCCCTCGGACATAGTGTATGAACTAAAAATAAAAGCAAAAACCGAGTCAATAGAAGAAATCCGTCAACATTTGGAAACCATAATAGCTGCTAGGGAAGACGCAAATAGGATTACTTCCGAAAATCTGGAAGAATATACCACTCAGACGTTACACACAAGTTCATACAACAGGAGGGGAAAATTCGTAAAACCTAACAGAAATTACAAGAATTCTGAAAACCACGATTCAAGTCAAACCCGCCCAGGAAATAAAAGGGAAGAAAAGTTCAGTGAGAAAAAACTATTCCATAAAAATACTAACTACAATAGTCAGTACACAAGAAAAAGACCTCAAGACCAAGGAAGTAAAATAGACAGGCCCATGAAAAAGAAAAGGAAATTGCAATGTATTTTTTGCCAAGGATCGCACTTCAATGATCAATGCGAGGTTGTTAAAACTGTGGAAGATAGGAAAGAGAAAATAAAGGATCGCTGCTTTGCCTGCCTAAGCAAAGAGCATCAAGTAAAAGATTGTAAAAGCTTAATTAAATGTGTACACTGTAACAAATCTGGCCATCATAACAGAGCACTTTGTTATAAGAATTGCATAAATAAAACCGAGGAGATCAAGACGCTTCATGTCAACTCTATAAGCTCCACTATATTACAAACGGCGATAGTTAAGGCTCAACGTAAAGGCGATAATTCAGGTGAGAAGACCTGTCGAGTACTGTTGGACTCGGGTAGTCAACGTACTTATATAACGCAAGAAGTAGCTTTAAAATTGAACCTTCCTATCGAAGAGGAAAGTACCTTATCAGTTTTCACGTTCGGATCGAAAACTCCCCAAGTAATAGAAAGCCCCGTAGTCAAGTTACAGATACAAACAAAAACAAATAATATTTTACAAATAGAAGCAAATGTTGTTCCTCATATTTCAAATGGAGTTCCTTTCCATGGTATCGACATAGGTAAACACAAAGATGATCTAATTTTGGCGGATGACGGCTCATTGTCACCCAAAATAGACATATTGATCGGCAATGACTTCTACATTTCATTCATCCTTGAAGACAAAATTCAACTGGAAAGTAATTTATTCCTGATTGACTCTAAATTCGGTTACATACTGACTGGAAAAACTAACACGGAATCCACGGACACGTTGTCAGTAATAACTTACTTTCAAGGAGTAGAACACAAATTGACACCACCGGATCTTCCATTATACAATGGAAACCTCAAATGCTTATGGGAACTAGAATCCATTGGAATATGCGATTCACCAAAATTGACTAGGGACGAAGAAGTAATCAACCAATTCAATGATACCATAGAACTAGTAAATGATAGGTACACTGTTAGTTGGCCATGGATAGATTACCCACCTAATTTAGAGACTAATTTTGGCCTAGCCATAGGCAGACTAGTCAACCTACTCAAACGATTAGATTCCGATTCACTAACAGCGTACGATACTACATTAAAGGAACAATTAGCAAAAGAAATAATTGAAAAAGTACCAGACAATGAAAGAAGAGTCGAAGATGTAGATCATCCTATACACTACCTGCCGCATCACGGTGTTAGTCATCCGGGTAAGCCAACTCGCGTAGTCTACGACGCTTCGGCAAAGACCAAGCATAGTAAAAGTTTAAATGAATGTTTACATTGCGGACCACTTATGCTAGAAGACTTGACCGGAATGTTGTTAAGGTTTAGGTCGCATCAAATAGGAATAACAGCAGACGTAGAAAAGGCTTTTCTACAGATAGCATTACACGAAAAGGACAAAGACGTAACTCGATTCTTATGGTTGAAAGACATAAAAAAGGCGGCCACGGAGGATAACATCCTACACTTACGATTTTGTCGCGTACCATTTGGAGTGATGCACCCGATTTGTTACCAGCAAAACTTTTACTACAAAATCTGTGGATACATAAATTCAAATGGGATGACCCATTACCAGAAGAATTGACCAATGAATGGCAAATTATTAGAGAACAACTGGAAAACACAAAAAATATTGTTTTACCAAGGAAATACTTCAAACAAGCTGGCGATGACAATATTCGACTGCACGTTTTCACAGATGCATCAACCAAAGCTTATGCTGCAGTTGTATATATTTCTAATGGAAAAGAATTAAGTTTTGTAATAGGAAAATCACGAGTGGTGCCCATCAAAGATCAGGACAATTTGAAAATCCCAAGACTTGAACTAATTAGGTGTTCTAATAGGTAGCCGGTTGCTGAAGTACGTAACCAAGTTCCTGGACTTGGAATTTACAGAAAACACTATATGGACAGATAGTCAAATAGTGATTGATTGGTACTACAGCAACAAACTACTACCACCATTCGTTGCAAGGAGGATAGAAGAGATAAAGGGAAATACATCAGTAACAGTAAGATATGTTCCAACAGGATTGAATCCAGCAGACGTGGCTACTAGACCCACGAGTTCTATGGAAGATAAGCAGAAATGGCTATCCGGACCAAGTTTTCTACTAAAACACTCCAGAACTTGGCCGAAAGGTTGTAGAGCCGAAATTTCTTTACTTAATAAAACCGAAGTCGCAGTAAATCCCACATGTTCTTCTGTGGAACATGACTTTTCGTTTCCTGTTCGGGAGGATCTCACGAGGGGAGAAAATATCTCAAAAGAGCAGGAACGGAGAAATCAATTAGATGAGGAATCACGAAACAACACCACAGAACACTGTGAAGACGATACACTATCACATACACAAAAGATCAAAAGGATCCAAAAGGAACATTTCCCTGAGGAAGTAAAGGTAAAGATACTAACTTACAACGAAACTTAGGAGTATTTACCGACATAGACGGTATCCTACGTTGCAAAGGAAGATTACAAAACGCTGATTGGTCTTACGATAAAAGATATCCAATATTAATCCCAAAGGATTGTGATTTCACTAACAAATTGATCCTAAAAACACATAAGGAAAACTATCATGTAGGGGTCAACCACACCTTAAGTTTGATCAGATTAACGTACTGGATTCCCAAGGAAGAAGCCAAGTAAAGAAAATATTAGGAAAATGCACAAATTGTGTCAAACATGGAGGAGGTCCATTCAAATTACCAACTACTCCAGCGCTTCCTAAGGAAAGAGTAAACTATAGTTCACCTTTTACATATACCGGAATAGATTATCTGGGTCCTCTTCAAGTAAAGACAAGTAATAAATCAGAAAAAAGATGGATATGTCTGTATACATGTCTAGCAGTACGTGCTATACACTTGGAAGTCGTTAAGGATCTTACGGCTGAGGAATGTCTATTAGCACTACGAAAATTTATATCTTGCAGAGGAATACCAACACGAATAGTTTCAGATAACGCACTACAATTTAAATTAACTGCAGAATTACTGTCAAGCAACTATTGCATCACTAATAACATAGAATGGAAATTCATTCCACAATTAGCACCGTGGCATGGAGGATTCTATGAGAGACTTGTTGGACTAGTTAAATACTGTCTCAAGAGAACTCTGACGAAAAGTTTACTGTCAGATAATCAACTAAGTACAATCATAAAAGAGATAGAGGCAATATTAAACACACGCCCACTGACGTGTGTAGGTTCTGATCTAGATCATATTCTCAAACCCTCAGATTTTCTAACCTTGAATAAATGCATGCAAGAACCAAGGATAACAAAATTAGAAATTCCAAAACTAGGAGATATCGTCCAGATTAAAGGAGATACGAAGAACCGAGAGAACTGGAAGGTTGGAAAAATCATATCTTTGTTGAAAGGAGCCGACGATCAATGCAGAGGTGAATGATACAAACCACAAACACAAACCGCAGAACCCGTTGACAAACCTGAAACAGAAAAACACACAAATAGAGAAGAAATAGAAAAGAAAATAACTCAGAGAACACTTACCTCAGGAAATGATGAACCAACAATTCTTGATGATGAAAAACACCTTAATGATAGCATACCTAAAAGCACAGCTACAATTGAGATTACACAAACTCCTGAAGTGAGGGATGTGAGAGATGCGTCCTTGAAGGCTCGAGAGAAGATCCGAGAGTGGACGCGAGACTTGATGGAACACATGTAACTTCTGTCGTCGTCGGGAGTGTCGCGAAAGATGAAATCGCGATGTTCCAAACTTAAAATGTAAATATATAATTGCACAGAACTAATGTAATAGCAACACTAAATCAGTACTGACAACTTGACGCTACAAAAGGACGCCTCTGTTTGAATGGTCATTATAGCATATTCAGTCTGACTAATTAATGAAGTTTATTGTAAAGTAAATTCAGTGCAAGAAGATCATAAGTAGATTCTTGTCACCCGTGATACGCGCCACCTGGAAAGCTAAGTATTATTTATCTGTTGTTGTACTTTTACCTACTAGAATTGTTTGAGTCACCTAAACTTAAATGTGTTGGTCGTGCCTTCAGCGTGGGGCTGGGGGCATAATTACAGCGACCGCACGCGAGCTACTTGTCCGGACATAAAAGCTCTTGGGAGTTTATAGGAAGGGTCGTGGGCCAACCTCTCTTATAAATCTTCTTGGTCCCCCATGGCCTTCGTGTGCCGACGGGCACAAACGTTGACGAACGTATGAAAAATTACACTATATCATATATATATAGGTAATATAAAGGGGGAGCATTCTAGACGGAGGCGATGGGCCGAAGTCGGAAATGAATGCGTGCTTCTGCAGACGTGGAAAGAATCCTAGTATCTGATTAGCACATAGGTGTCTCAAAGGCTGTTGATGAGAACTTGAAGTAAATTTCATCATAGATATTGCAATTGAATAACCGTTTTAGATAGCTTTATTAATGGAAACAGATAGGTAGTACTTAACCCAAAGATTCATGGGTAATTAAACTTACAGATATCCTAGTTACACCTGAGAAGTTGGATGGATTGATGGTCGGCATAGTTTTAACACTTCGGTGCCCTTGTGGACCGAAGATAAGAGACTGGATTGAGAGACGCTTGCAAGTCGGAGGGGAATCCGTATCGGTGAGTGTCTCTAACATATCGTGAGGCGGGGATTTCTTTTCACATCAAAGCGAAGCAGTACAATCCTATATTATTATAATAAAACAAATCACATTGTAAATCTAGAGATAACCAGAATATAATATGAAAAGAAAATCCACGCGCCCTCGCGACAATAGTCTCAATTTGCATTTAAAAACTATGATGATTGTTTAGTGTTTTTTTAGGAGAGACACAGTAGCAGAAATTTTCCATTTTTGTAGAACATTGTAAACATACAAAAGCATGCAAATTGTAGAGTCTGATCAAGTTGAACGTATGTATGTACAGACGCCAGCACATCAAGTCACCCAATGTGTCAAATTTCTTTGATCGTATTTCAACCTTATGTCAAACAGTGACACATTGGGGTAACTTGATGTGCTGGCGTCTGTACAAATATTTCCATAACATTTTATGAAGAATTGAAAAAATATGATATATTAGATGGTGTGGTCACGTTGAAAGGATGGATGAAAGGCGACTAACGAAAGGTATTTACAAGGCAGATGTAAGTGGGAACGCCGGGAGGGGACGCCCTAGAAGGACATACATAGACCTTATTGATGAGGTTCTTCAGAAAGGTCAGGTGCGTAGTACTCGCAACCGGCGTGTGTGTATGATAACATGTATGAATGTAAGCGAAGCAAAAGAAGTATGTAAGAATCGTAGCATATGGCGCTCTGTAGTTTCTGCCTACCCCCATGGGAAAAAGGCGTGAGTTTATGTATGTATGTATGTATGAAAAAATATTTAGGTTTTTCACTTACAATGCAAGGTTTAAAATTGAGATACTTTGTAATAATTTTAAAAGTAGTTTTAAATTATGTGAAGGATCCATGGTAGATTTGAAGAAATAAAATAGTAGATTTAATTTTTTGGTGTTCGTATCAGAATCAATATTCGTTACATTTGCAACATTGTTTGATTTTCTTGGCTGACAACATTTGTAAACGAAACTGTCAGAACGCGAGTTGTTATGAAAATATTCGCTAAATTACTTTTCGCATTTTCGCCAGTTGTTAAAGTATATACTCTTGAAATTTGATTGATTGCATTATTTACTTTAAATTTTATTACATATTGATTTCAAAGTGCGTTTAGATGTTCACAAAGTGACGGGTATCCGCGAGTGATGTATCGAGTTTTTCCTTTTTGTTTGGTCCAGAAAAATAAAATTTCTGGTTGATTTGCGATGGAGGAAGTGAGGCAGCTGGTGCAAGAAGAAGGCCGGGAGGCGCGAAACCTCGTTGCATTCCATGTGGCCGTCGACACACCAAGTAAGTGCGTTTTATTTATTTATGTACCTATAAGCGCGTCAAAATGTTTCTCTAGTGGGCGGTATTATTTGTTTCGGAAAGCGGCTGTGATTGTGAAGGAGTGCCCTGTAGGCGCTAGTACCTAATTAGAGCTTAAATTTTGTGTAAACATTGTTTTGAGTGTTTTCTTTGTGTCATCAAATAGAATAAAAGGCAGACTGAGAGGAGGACCTAGGTGTGGATTTGTATTAACTAGTATTTAAGAACATATTGTTTTGGCCACAGACCTTGATTCAGTTCGATCTTAACAATGGATAGTGGCGAGTTTGGTGTGGAACATCTGTTAGATTTTGTTATTCGGTTATTATCCCTCTTGCGAGTAGTGGTGAAATAATTGCCATACCACTTTTTGAACGTTGCGCCCAAATGTATAAAGTATATTAGTATTGTGCAACAATAGACAGCAAATGCTACTTCTTAGAATATTGTTACAACCATTTGACGACAAATAAAAAGTCACAAACGGGCTTTGGCAAAAATATTGCCATAAAGTTAATTTAACCTTTTAATCATAAAAATTAGAGACACAATAGAAAGACAATGACAGCATGGACACCGGTGTCCTCTTGGGGTTTAATGAATTAAGTGTTGTCTACTTATTATTATTCTTGCACTACACAATTTATTGTGAAGTCGGTTAAAGTTCAGCAAATAATGATAGTGTAGATGGCCACTGATTTGCTTCATGCAACCAATATCAACTTTGAAGAGGGATTGAAAAGGTAGTTAACATACTATTCTCAGACCTCCTAGATACACACACAATGTTTCATAAGTATTGGTCAAGCAATTTTGGAGGAGTTTTTGACTGGCCTGTTGGTCTAGTAGTTAGTGACCCTGACTGCTATGTCGGAGGTTGTGCCTACCCAGGGCAAATGCTTGTGTGATGAGCACGGTCATTTGTTCTGTGTCTGGGTTTAATTTATCTATAATATGTATGTATTTAGAAATATATAAGTATGTTTATCAGCTGTAACACAAGCTCTCAAGCTTAACTTCAGAAAACTTTGTGGGACATCGGATATAATAGCACTTCAGGAGACTTGGCTTATGCCCGATGAATTACCCTATCTGGGCACCATCGACCCCATGTTCAGCACAACCGGTACTTCTGCGGTGGACGCGTCGGTGGGGATGCTGCGAGGCAGACCATATGGCGGCGTAGCTTTGATGTGGAGACACAGCGTTTTCCAAAATGTGAGTGTTATTCCGTGCGGTAATCCGCGTGTGTGTGCAGTGAAAATTGTGACGGCTGATAGACTGATTATTGTACTGAGTGTATATATGCCTACTGACGCGCTCAGTAATTTAGCTGAGTTCACGGATTGCCTTGGCCGGGTGAGTGCTATTATAGACGAATATGGGATAGATTCAGTGTTTTTATTAGGGGACTTTAATGCTCATCCTGGTGAATCATTTTATTATGAACTTAACAATTTTTGTAATGAACAAGACTGGTTGTGTGTTGATGTTAA
Source organism: Euplexia lucipara (assembly GCA_921972225.1). NCBI lineage: Eukaryota > Metazoa > Arthropoda > Insecta > Lepidoptera > Noctuidae > Euplexia > Euplexia lucipara. Next base: position 1,415,554 of record OV179166.1, on the reverse strand, counting down.
CATGTTGGGTGTTCAATCAGGCACTTTTACCTTTGTTAGTGAGGCTCATGGGTCGAAACGATGGTTAGACCACTGCGTTGTGACGCGATCCGCACTATGTTCCGTTTCCAACGTTTACGTTGATTATAACATTACTTGGTCTGACCATTATCCCCTTATAGTCGTATGTAGTTTTAATTTTTTAACACCTAAGGTACAAACTGTTACTAATATTGATACAAGTGTAATATGGGGGGAGCGAACTGATGAGCAAATTAAGTTATACCGAGAGGAATGTAATAGAAAATTGAAATTGATTGACTTTCCTACTGAATTCAGTCACTGTGCAGATTCGTATTGTAACGACCCGAATCACAGATCTGTTATTGTTAAGTTGTACGGGAATATTGTCTCCGCCCTCAGTGAGTCTGCGACTGTGAGTCGAGGAGGTGTGCGACGCAGGGGAAAGTCGCGATGCGTTGTTGGTTGGAACAGGCATGTAAGTGAGGCGTACGGGGTGGCCCGGTTGAAGTTTCATGACTGGCAAGGATGCGGGGGGCCTTCTGCCGGCCCAGCTTATAACGAGATGCGCCAGAGTAGAAGGATGTTTAAGTCAAGGCTTAAGTGGTGTCAAGACCATCAGCACCAGATTAAAATGGACATACTTGCTTCACATCATTCTAAAAAAGACTTCCGAAATTTCTGGAAAGGTACTAATAAAATGACACTTCGGCCTGGCCTCCCAGTGAGCGTCAATGGTGTGAGTGACCCTAAAGGCATTGCTGATCTCTTTCGTGAGCATTTTCATGTGAAATCACCCCTGGGGTCACCTTCGCTGGGAGTGCTCGGTGTTGAGACATGTCATGGTCAGGTGGGTACAAGAATTAGCTCAAAAAGTATACCTAGCATGTGCTGTTAAGACAATGTCCAGAGGCAAGTCCCCTGGCCATGACGGTCTCAGCATTGAGCATCTTCAGCAGGCTGGACCTCACCTACCGAGAGTGTTGGCAATGCTTTTTAACCTCTGTGTCAGTCATGCCTTTTTGCCCTCTGACCTTGTTAGAACAGTAGTGGTGCCAGTTGTTAAAAATAAAACTGGGGACCTGTCAGATAAAAATAACTATAGGCCCATCTCATTAGCGACTGTCATTGCGAAAGTGCTTGACGGTTTGCTTGACGCACAGTTAAATCAATATCTACATCTGCACGATAACCAGTTTGGTTTTCGGCCAGGGCTCTCCACAGAAAGTGCTATATTGTGTCTCAAGCATGCCGTCAGGTACTATACGGACAGGCATACCCCTGTGTACGCGTGCTTTCTGGACTTGTCTAGGGCTTTTGATCTGGTCTCCTATGACATTCTTTGGGAGAAGTTGAAGGAGATTAAGTTTCCCAAAGAGCTTATAAACTTATTTAAATGTTGGTATGGGGGCCAGATCAATAGTGTTAGGTGGGCCGGGTCGCTGTCGGAACCTTATGGGTTAGAATGCGGGGTGAGGCAGGGGGGGTTGAGCTCCCCCGCACTCTTTAACTTATACGTGAACGCTCTGATTGTTGCTCTCAGCAGTCATCGTGTCGGCTGTCATATTGATGGAGTTTGCCTAAATAATCTTAGCTATGCGGACGACATGGTGCTGCTGAGCGCTTCGGTTTGTGGCATGAGAACACTGTTGCGGATTTGTGAGACATATGCGCAAGAACATGGTCTTAAATATAATGTGACGAAAAGTCAGTTCATGGTCTTTGAGGCCGGCTCTAAACGTCCTACAGCAGTACCTCCCATCAAACTTAACGGGGTTCCCTTAGTCAGAGTGGACATTTTCAAGTACTTGGGGCATGTAGTAACAGCCGGTCTCAGAGATGATGCTGATATCGAGAGGGAGCGGAGGGCCTTGGCTGTAAGAGGTAACATGATAGCTCGCAGGTTTGCGCGTTGTTCAGGGTCAGTCAAGCAGACCCTTTTCAGGGCCTATTGTACCTCTTTGTACACGTGCAGCCTGTGGGTTAATCACACCCAAAAAGCATACGAAGCCCTCCGCATCCAGTATAATAACGCATTCAGAGCGCTGATGGGGCTGCCGCGACATTGTAGTGCCTCGGGCATGTTCGCCATCGCTAGCGTCGACTGCTTCTATGCCACGATGCGGAAGCGGAGCGCGTCCCTAATACGCAGAGTTCGCGGCAGCTCCAACAGCGTTCTGTTGATGATAGCCGACAGGCTCGACTGTCCATTTATTAGACGCTGCAGTGACTTGCACGTCACCTACAGCCGTCGGCCATCATAAATAAATTCTTTTGTGTGGTTATTGTTTTGTGTTGTACCCATTATAATGTATTCAGTGTGTTTTAGTGTGTAATGTGTGCTATATGTATAATTTTCTATGTGTTTATGAGTCCCTGTTACTTGAAAATAAATGATTATTATTAACTTGGGACTAAATGGCATTGTGTGAAAAAGTTGTGGAATATTTATTATTATTATTTATAATAGTTTTGTTACAATCACCGTGTCACAAGAAATTTTCTAATATATTAGGTTTATGCCAGACACCATACAATCCTACTTCCTACTAATATTATAAACGCGAAAGTTTGTGAGTATGGATGGATGTTTATTACTATTTCACGTAAAAACTAAATGGATTTTCATTAAATTTGGTATAGAGTTAGCTGATACCCTGGATTAACATGTAGGCTACTTTTTATTTTTTATTCCCACGGGAACGGGACCTACGTGGGAAACCTCGGGATGTCCGCTAGTATAGAATAAAAATTAATTAAATAACAATTGTCCACAGGTAAATATTTGAAATCAAATTAACTTGTGTTATTAGTAACTAGGTAAGGTACCTATCTTATAATTATTTAGGTATTGCAGTAGAATTTTCTCCACATTCATTACAACACCATCTATTTATACACACTTATTTAACTCAGAACAGCGGGCTACAAATATGGCATTATGGACTTACATTTGCATACTAATTCTTAGAATAATATTGACTAATGGGACCAGTTTAGACAGCTGTGTCTTTTATTTTGGTATCAGTTCCGTTGATTAGTCATGTCTTAAGTTAGAGTAACTAATCATTCTGTACTTCATAACGCAGTTAGAAACTGTACAGTCAATGCTTGTAAATGTTTTTACATCTACATTAACTTTACAAGGTAAACGATGTAAGTGAAACACCGAGAGGGGCTGCCCTAGAGACAAACACAGACCTTATTGGTAGAGATGGGTAATCACCCGGGCTACAACCCAGTTTTGGGTTACAACCCAGTTATCGCCCGTTTAATTCCACTCACTGGGTGGTTTGGCGGGGTGAAAACAAAATATTTCTGATTCTTGAAAATATTTCTTGAAAACATTTCTGTTTAAAACTGGGTTAAAACCCAAATCACCCTGTTTTAACTTGAATGGGAAGATTGGGTTTTAACCCACTACCCTTCTCTACTTATTGGTAATGTACATACAGAGGCCAGCACATCAGATTACCTCAACATGTCATTCTTTGTTAATTTTTCAACTTTATTACATGTAGAATAAGGGTCATGTTCAATTGGGAAAATACAGTTAATGTTAGCTTGATGTACTGACCTTTGTACTTCAGAAAGGTCTTGTGCATAGTACTCACTACCGGTGTGTGTATGACCACAGCAAACTTACACTTGGGGTACAGATGTATGAACATAAACAAAATAAAAGGAGTATGTTAGGATCGTAGCAGGTCGAGTTCTGTAGTTTCTGCCTACCCCCATGGGAAAAAGGCTAGAGTTTCTGTATGCATGTATCAAACAAATCAATATCAAACTACCTATTGTCTGTTATTCTGGCCATAAGGTGACATAATTTTCCATGAAACTGCTTTGTTGTCTCTTTTTTAACCATTTTTTTTTGCTTTCATATAAAAACTTAGAGATTTCGTGCATTTGAGGCGTTTTAGTTTGCCTACCTACGTAAAAACGTCCTATTAATTGTTTCAACAAGAATTGATGGTATTACTTCGTCAATTAACAAGCTCTCAAGCTTAGCTTGGGACTAAATGGTGTTGTGTGAAAAATTGTGGAATATTATTATTATTTAAAAGTTCCTATAGTTTTGTACCTAGTTGAAGGCTTGCTAGCACAACAAGTAACATACAGCGTAGTGTTATATTTTTAGCCGACTTATAAAAAAAGAGGAGGTTTTTAATTCGGCTAATATTGTGTAATGAATCCGACATAATCGCACAAAAATCCCGCATTTGGTTTGCCCCAGATGGAATGTCGCGGGTTCTATTCCCACACGAAACAAACAATAATAAATTCATAGCTTAGTCTAGCTATTTTGAAGCCTAGTTCTGGTTGTTTTTGTATCTGAATTTAAATGTTTACACTCATGATACAGGAGAAAGTCCTAGTACGGTGCAATGCTATTTTTAAGAAAATAATCTGAGCAATTTCAAGAGCTCTATCCATTTTATTTTATGAGAACATGTTCGTAACGCGCCGAGGCACATCGAAACGCATCGCCTGCTTTGGGACGATATTTTATGGGCACTTACTGCCGTTTGAAATTAAGATAAGTGCACGATTTATACACCTCTCTGGAAATATAGTATTTTGCAGTTTGTTGGACACATAGGTAATTGACACAGGCCCCAAAATTGATCCCTGCGGTACTCCTAGATTTGTTTTATACAAAACTTGACTTGATTTCCTTAATTCTATGATGTTATATGGATTTACTTGCCCCCTGTTCTTCTCCATAAGAAACTACCTTTTGGAAGGGGCAACGAAATCATTTTTTTTAAAGCGCTTTTTAATGGTTTAATTGAATATCTTATTTAATAACATCATTATCATACGCTTGCCCTTATCCCAATTTATTTGGGGTCGCTTAAGCATGTCTTTTTCCATATATTTACCGTCCGTCCTCTCAATAGTCACTCTCCTTCCAAGACATATCATCTTTCACGGAGTTTGTTCCGCCACTTCTTCCCAGCAAAAACACTAGGAAGTGGCGAAGGGCGGGCGTTTTGGGGGACTGTCTTATGTAATTTTACACGTTCAAAAAGTGCTGAACCTCAGCCTGATTTGAATAAATGACTTTTGATTTTGAATAATTGATTTGGAAATATGACATCTGCTTCTACAGTAAACGATGGGAAGTAGCATATGTTGTTATTGAGGACAAAGCAATTTTATTGACATGTTTATTTCTGCCTTAGAAGCGTTCATATTCGATTTCTTGGTTTGTTGCAGTAGTCTTCTTTTAGTGTAGTTAGTAACTACCTGGTGTCAGACTTTTTATACTGCCCATGAACCTCTGACTGAGTTGGCTTTACATGCCGTCGAGAAACACCACCAATAACTTGAGAAGGTAAGTTTAGGGTACGGTATTTCATAGTCAAATCACTCGTAAAAGATGCTAACGGCCACCTCTTATATGTAGAATCCAGGTCCACTTAACCTGTAACCCTGTATAGTTTTCATTATCAAATACAGCTTATAGCGGTTCGTAGAAAAAAACAAAACGGCGCGTTCGCGGCTGAGAAAGTGCTAACTCATGTTTGCTTGTTGCGCTTCATGTTTCCAACTGTTGGATCTTGTTAAAGCAAGGCATTGCCAACAGCCAACTGTAATGGGCCATTTGACAATTTTTTTTGTTTTAAGACCCTCATCTAAATAACAAGAAAAATATTCGACGCGTATTTTTTTCTTTTTCAAATTGATGGAAAACTGCTTAGATTAAGCGCATTGGAGTTGAGGAGTGGGGGCTTGTAACGTCATTAGCTAGCATAAACTGTACTGGCTGGTGACGTCATGCGACATTTTAACTCGATGTAACGCCGTTATTTTTTGATTAGGTACGTGAAAAAAGAAAAAAAAACGTGTCGAATATTTTCTTGTAATCTAGATGACTAAATACCTACTAATCTAATCTAGATGACTAAAGACTAATGTAATCTAGATGACTAAAAACTTAAATTTTGTCAAATAACCCATTATTGTTTCCGGAAAAACCTGAAAGGGAAATCTCCCCATTGAGGTATAACTAAAATAACAATTACGCTCGCAGGGGTTGTTTTCCGCCTTATCATCACCTGTTTAGCCTTTTCACAACTATGTTGGGGACGGTTTCTGGTTTAACCGGATGCAGCGAATACCCGTGTTTGACATGAAGCGACTGCCTGGTTAAAACGCTGTCAGATTTTTGGCCTTCTGACTCTATCTAACGACTGTCATAGATCTACAAATGACAGCTGGTACCAACGGCTTAAGGTGCTTTCCGAGGCACAGGTCCTCTTGATCTGTAATGAATAGTCACGGACCAACTTCGTCAAGCGTAGTTTAACCTTAGATCGACCTGTGAAGCTGTGATTATTTAGCCACAAACTCCACCTCAGGGGGTCGAGTCTGCTATTGCAATCGTGTCTCAATGACCGGTCAATGATCGATTTTTGACGTATAACGTCAAACTTATGACACATTTCCCATACAAAAACTGTCAAAGTTGTCAAATATTCGATCAATGACCGGTCATTGAGACACGATTGCAATAGCAGACTCGAGCCGAGTCGAGCCCCAGGTTGTTTCCCGTCTACGATGAACCTTTGATCAAAATCAAAGGTTTTTGTTGTAGCTTTGTGTATGCAACTGTATACACACACAACACATTATACAAAACTGATCGTAAGTTTTCTCTAGACGTATCAAATATTTATCTATAGGTACATACATACATAAACTCACGCCTTTCTCCCATCGGGGTAGGCAGAAACTACAGAGCGCCATATGCTACGATTCTTTCATACTTCTTTTGCTTCGTTTACATTCATACATGTTGTCATACACACACGCCGGTTGCCGGTTGGTTGGTATTTATCTATACATATAATAAGACTGTAAAAAAACTGTGTCTGTACATTGAATATATTTAAAAAATAATAATTGAGGGGGGTTTAGAAACAGTAATAGAGCACGAATCCAAAAAAAAAAAGTCTGTCTGTTTGTCTGTTTGTCTGTTTGTCTGTTTGTTTGCACGCGCTAATCTTCGGAACTACTGGACGGATTTGAATGATTTTTTTTTTGTTGTATAGATATTAAGTCTGGGCAACACATAGGCTATACTTTATCCTGGAAACTGGAACACCTGATGCAGAACCGCAACAGACCAGCTAAACTATAGGAGATACAAAAATGGTACCGTAGCAAAAATTGTTCCACGTGATGAGCATTTTCTGCTGAGAGAATAAATTTGAAGATCCGGAACACCTGATGCAGAACCGCAACAGACCAGCTAAACTATAAGAGATACAAAAATGGTAACATAGCAAAAATTGTTCCACGTGATGAGCATTTTCTGCTGAGAGAATAAATTTGAAGATCCGGAACACCTGATGCAGAACCGCAACAGACCAGCTAAACTATAGAAGATACAAAAAAGGTACCGTAGCAAAAATTGTTCTACGTGATGAGCATTTTTTGCAGAGAGAATAAATTTGAAGATCCGGAACACCTGATGCAGAACCGCAACAGACCAGCTAAACTATAGGAGATACAAAAATGGTACCTTAGCAAAAATTGTTCCACGTGATGAGCATTTTTTGCTGAGAGAATAAATTTGAAGATCCGGAACACCTGATGCAGAACCGCAACAGACCAGCTAAACTATAGGAGATACAAAAATGGTACCATAGCAAAAAATGTTCCACATGATGAGCATTTTCTGCTGAGAGAATAAATTTGAAGATCCGGTACACCTGATGTGGAACTTCAAGAGCCCAGCTACACTATAACATATATTGGAATGACGTCTTAGCAAGAGTAGTTCAGCCTTATGAGCACTCGCTGTTGACGTATAAAAACCGAAGATCTGGAACACCTGTGTGGAACTCCAAGAGCCCAGCTACTCCATAACTCACATAGGAATGACGTCTTAGCAAAAGTTGTTCGGTCTGATAGGCATTTCCTGTTGACTTATAAAAATTGAAGATCAGATACATTTGATATAGAAATTAACGCTATCACTAATTTCATTGCATATTTATAAAATAACATAAGTACCTCCACGCGGTGAAGGCGGGCACAGTTCAGGGCTGATTTTCGATGACGATGGTATATCATTGAAAATTAGACTCTACTGGCCAAAACTTTCATTTTTTTTTATCGTATAAATATGCTTTCGGGCTTATGTTATTTGAGTGTTTAATTTCCTTTTCTATTTATCTTTGTTACATGGTTGCCTACCCGGTAACGCTGGGGAGCAGCCACTTAGATTTTAATTGATCAGGTATCATCACAATAAAACTATAACCGTACCTAGAAAGAGGTCAAATCTTTCTCAATGTTCCAAAAGTGCTAAATGATTAAAGATCATAAGATCCCAACAATCTACCAAAGAGCGTTAGGAGGGACTTGATGCTGTTCGACAACATGAGGTTGCAACTCGCTCCGTGGAAACTTCTTGGGATCGCGAAGCACGCCTGCATTCTCAGCGTATTTACGCATCTACCAGGTATCCAGGTCTCTAGACAGCAGTGAAGAATATATGACTGACCGCTGATCATGAACATCATGCACTGTCTCGCGAGTTGGAGACGTTCACGGAAAAAGCATGACGCTTGAGTTTTCAGCGTAAATACGCATCTACTCTAGAGATAAGTGGGGGAAAGAGATGCGCGACTGACCGCTGAGCGTGAACGTCACGCAACATATAGGCTATAATTTATTTTGGAAAATGGAACACCTAAAGTAAAAGAGATATAAAAATGGTGCCATTGCTAAAACTATTTCACGTGAAGAGTGTTTTTTGCTGTGAAACTAAATTTGAAGATCTGGAGCACCTGTAGTGGAACTCTAAAGCCCAGCGACAATATAGCATATACATAATAAAAATGGCGTCTTAGCAAAAGTTGTTTAGTCTGATGGCATTTCCTGTTGACCAACAAAAATAAAAAATCTGGAACGTCTTGGATCGTCTCGCGCATTCCATTGTTTTGCCGTCCCCGGGCTTTTACAATTCGACGTCAGACGTTCAGATCTTCGATTTTGACGACCCCGTTGTCGCTGGCATAAGCAACAGGATCCGCGTACGAAGTCGCGGGCAGAAGCTAGTCTATACTAAAATAATAAAGACTGCTCGCTAGTATAGTTGGTGGAATGCACTACCTACTTCCTTGCTCGAGGTCCTGGGTGTGATTCCCAGCTCCGGTAGTGTTATTGAACTCCTCTTGGGGTTTAATGAATTAATAATAACAATATTATTTTATTTTCCCAATAATATAAAATAAATAACATTTCAAAATAATGTGACTGAACCTTCAACCCAATATGCCTAGAGCCGAAGCCGAAGCTTTCACCGAAAAGTTTTTTTTTGGCCAAAGGTTTCTGAAGTCTGTCAAGTTCTATATGCCAATTTAACTTTTTCTTTCTTATTTTCTTACGTATTTTGAAGTTCCACAAGAAGACGTCGAGTTTGAGAGTCGGTTAATAGAAACCTTTGACGTTTACTTTTTTCCTCGTTTTAAAAGCGAGCTTTCAAAATGGAAGCGCTTTATTCTCGAAACACGGTACAAAATGAATGTGAAATATTACAAAGTAAAGTGGCGGGGCCTTGCCTTTTATTATGCACAAGGTTGTAGCTTCAAAACCGGGAAAGTAACAATGATGTGACCTTTTCTTAGTTTTACACACATACATGAACTCTAGCTTTTTTTCCATAGTGGTGGGCAACAGCCTGCGTAGCATGACCACAGTAATTATTGTGTGTATGTGTGTTTATGACTGATGTCAAATAATTTGTTTTCTTTCTTTCTTTAGTAAAAAAGGATTTGTCTACAGAAGAATCGACTAAGTGAGAGATTGTAGAAACATTTCTTTTAGTATAGGATCCCGCTATAGAACGACCTTCACCAAGCTGGTTAATGGATTAAACCTATTTTATATTAAATTTAATATGTCAATAAAATATAATACATATTATGGGTTGTCTAAAAGATTTCAGTCCTGGATACTTTTGCAACCACATAACAACCCATATGCAATACAGGGTGTCTCATTCAAATGGGTCAGTATGGGAAAGTCTGAAACTATAAGACATACGAAGATCTGTTCTGAGGAACCATGTCATTGATTTTAATAAAAAGAGAAACTGCATTCATACATTTTAAAAACATCTGTACTCCGTTCGGGAATCGAACCCGGTTATTTTGAAAAAAAAAAACCTTCACTATTTCTATTTAGATATCGATTGTATAGGTCTTAAGCAGTAAATGTCTGTATGAAACATGATGTCTAAAGTGAATAAAATGCATTGTTTCCACATACTTTAATTTATTTTAGTAGGTGCTCGAAGTGACCACCGCCTTTTTCAATACCGCCTCTGGACTATTTCTACCTATCTTCTTTTTTGATTTTTTTTTTTATTCAGATTCGAACATGTCTTGAGTAGTCTTGAACTTTAATTTTTAAATTATATGTACAATATTAATATAAGTACTATGATGATATGTGTTACTCAACCGTCACTCGTCCCAAAAGGTGCATTTGAAAACCGACGTTCCCGCTGAAAAGAGCCTTCTGGCGCAGCCGTCAGACATGCCGTTTTTTTGCATGTTTTTACCTGTTGCCAATAAATATTATTTCTTTCTTTTTTTCATATCCTCTACTTACAGTATCTTAAAATCTCTTTAAACTCCCCAGCAACACGTAAGTATGTGTGTTATGCTAGAAGAACATGAGTTTACACCAACACAAAGGTTATAGTTTGAATGTGCAGTACCTACAACAAGTAAGTACTATCTAGGTCAAACGCTGTAATACCTAGCTATATACCTACCTCGCGATAGGTGGGAGCGAGCCACCTCGCTGTCCGGGCCCGGGCATATCCTTTACCAAGAATTATGGTCGATATTGCAGGGCAGTTTATTGCTTGCTGGCGTTTTGTATGAGAGCCCAGATTGATAGGCTTACCATTATTTTCAGGGGTCAATATGGGACGTTTTACAACGAATCAAAAAGACGAAATCAAAGTTTTTGCTACTTATATTATACTGCTCAGTTCAAGCCATTTCTGAATTTGGTCAAATTAGGACTTATTAATAAAATAGGAACAATGTCATGAACATAGGAAAAAACAGAATCACAATGTCAAATATTAGAGAGGAAAAGGCTAGGCATATTGATGATTCTTCTCTTCTGTACTTGATTAACGTTGATTTGTACGCTTGCGCAGGTCGGATCTCACGCAAGCCTCCCCGCGCCGGCGCGCCACCACCTCGCCGCGCGACTCCACGCGGCCCCACCCGCCTCAGATCAGCTTCGGCCGGCAGAGACAAGAGGTCTGAACTACGTGCTAGATACTGGGCGCTGCTGTTCGGAGACCTGCAGCGAGCTGTGAGTATACTTTTGTCTTTAACATGATGTGATCGGGCTACAATATTCCCACTGTTGGTCTAGTGGCCCGGACTGCAGGTTGTGGTTTCGATTTTCCAACCAAGACAAATGTTTGTGTGATGAGCACGATCATTTGGTCTGTGTCTGGGTGTAACTTATCTTTAAAATGTATGTAGGAATTATCACCTCTGAGAAGGAAACCCGATAGGTACAAACCATAGATCATCGCCTCTTTTTAAGTCCACACATTAAAAATGCCTAGGGCATTAAGTCCGCAGTTGTACAGTTTTTTTTACTTGTGCATAAAGTTGAAATAAATAAATAGTAAAAAAATATTATCGTATAACAAACCACGCAGAGCACGCCTTTTGAAGAAAGAGTCACAAACAATTTGGAACAGAGAGAGAGTGGGTACTTACATTCAACCCCGCTGCACAGTCTAATAAGCTATAAGTACAGTCGTCCGACGAAGCCGTCTAGACAGGGCAATCGTGCGGGTTGTGAGGGTCGAGACGCGGGAAAGCCGCTCCCGAACTGCAAACAAAACGATGTTCGTAGTTCGGGAGGTATTATTCAGGGCTAACGTGTGTAGACGTTATCGGCATTTTTCCAGAGATCAAAGGCGTTTTCCCACTGTATTAATATTTATACTGATGTAATAGTAAGGAGCTTAAATAATAACAGCCGTGCGGCGGGTCGAGTGAAGGTTAAGCTACGCTTGACGAAGTCGGTCGGCGGATGGATCACCATTACATATAAAAAAAAACTCCTTAGGGAAAATCGAAACTCGTTAGGTAATGCTGACTACCGCTAGTTTTGAAGACAAAAATTACGTGTAAAAGTGATTTTCATATTCTACTTGCAATAAATAATTTCATTTCATTTCACGTTCGTTTAGTTCCACCGTTCTTGCAACTGACACGTGTATCGATCGTGTTCTGAAAATATCTCGTACAATACGTCCTCCATAATGCCATGGCTACTATTACGTATCGATTTGTCATTGAACTTAGACTTCGAACTGCGACTAAGTGAATATTTAATCATTGAAGTTTAGTGTTATTTCTTAGTAAATAGCATGAGAAACGTTTGTTTGAAACATGCACTGGAAAAACAAATGTGAATAGTAAAACTAACTGGTGGGCTTTCTGGCTGTATTGTGCACGAGGCGATCGGAGGTTAAGAAGGTTGATCTGTGGATGGGTGAACTAACATAACATATCAAGACCTTTTTGTGCCTCGGAAAGCTTATTAAGTCATTGATCCTAGCTGCCATTATTTTTGACATCTTTGACAGTCGTTATGGGTAATAGGGAATATGCATGTAATTCAAATATGGTTCGAATATTTTTTTTACGAATCTTTAGGTAATAGCAGAAAATATAAACTAAATCATTGTTTTACTTTTTAATAGCGTCATAATTATTTAAAATTAAAAGTGCTAATTAAGCGCGGGAAATTCAAATTTGTGAAACGCGTCACCATTGGTTATAACGAAAATTGACGTCAAATACTACGACAACAACTCAATGTCTACAAAACATCAATGTATATGTATGACATTACGTATTGGAATGGACTTTTTATTGGAAAACATAATTATTGCCGTGTGTGTTGTGAACTAATTTAAAGTTCAAGTGCAATTTTAGCTTCATAGTGAGGTTATTTAACATTTAAGAAAAATTTATGAAAGTGGTTTTGTAAAAGCACAATCTGACAATGTTTATTGCATTCGGGTACAAGCAATACCGGTAAACTGGTTTTTGAGCTTTTTTCATGGTGAAATGGTTAGAAGAACGAAAACACCCTAAGTAATAGTAATAGGATCATAGTAAATGACGTAATCGATATGGCGCGCGAAAATGGCGGCGTTTAAGACGCCGTCTATGAAATCCAAACGGACTGAATTAGGTATTTGACTCGCTCACGCACACATGCGGGAGCGCTCGGTTGCATGTGTGCGTGAAGCCAGAGTCGTTGCTGGCCAGTACGGCGATTAAACGTTTTTGATCCTTTGATATTTTTTACATACATTTTAGTCTCTTAGTTTTGTTAATTAAAATAAAAAGTCTGGTAGTATTAAATTAAGCATTTATTTATTAAAATGTACAAGTTTTGAGATCCATAGAACGGCATTTTCAACGGTCGATAATTTCTGGAAGCATGCACTTGTAGTAAAATTAACAAGCCGATTTTTTATTTTGGTTTCCCAGAAATTGTCGTCCCTCTTGATAATTGCAGTTTTCAATGGAAAGTCTGGGCCCGTCCACACAGCAAACAAACAAATATCTAAAATTCTTGCTTTTTCCGCCCATACTTGAATCTGTAAATATGAAATTCTTAATTTTAGACAATCATAAAAATGTTACAAAAACATGTTTGCAACGGCAAGCTTAATTCTACAGGGTGTTTTTGAAATCGTGGGCAACATTTTCACAGGTTGTTTTACCCATGAATATGATGATGAATGAATATGATCAACTTTCATTATGGGACCAACGCGGAAATTGCGAAAAAAAATTAGCTTTTGCATACAACAGCTTAATACCTAATCGACTAAAATGTATGAAACAGCTGATATTTTTTTTTCGCAATTTCCGAGTTGGTCCCATAATGAAAGTTGATCATATTCATGGGTAAAACAACCTGTGAAAATGATGCCCACGATTTAAAAAACAGCCTGTATAGAGAGATCTCTTTCAGTCCGACAAACCGCACATGCCAATTGCACAATACATTTTCAGGTAGGATTAGTAAGCATAATAGTTTAAAAAATATCCTAATAATAAATGATAACACTTGTTGGGGGCGTCCATTAATTACGTGAGGTGTTTATTTAAATTTTCTGTCCCTCCCTCCCCCCTGGTGAGATGTCATATGATTTTATTCAACCCCCACCCCCATCCCCCAATCGCACGTGAGATTTTTCAAAATGTGTGTTTCTTACGTAAAAGCATTGGATTGTTATTGTAAAAAGAAAGACAAATTGCTTCGTGCTTTTATTTACGACTAGTTAAGACTAGTAATCAATATTGCTGAGAGGTTAATTATAAGTGTAATAAAAATTTAACAATAGAATACTTAAATCGTAACTGCTGTGATTAAAAAAAGAATATCTACTCTAATTCAGTCCACGGAGAATCATGCGCGGTCTCAAGAGAGATTATTGGAACCAACATGTCCATATGATTTGGTATAAAACAAATATGGTGGTTTGACAGTCAGTAGATTTATAACGTCAAAGTATGAATGAAATTATTTTTCTTTCGAACGAAATAGTGAATGATCATAATTGTATTACGATTTTTAGGCTTAAGATTAAATCTTGAATTTTCATTTTGACCTCATTTTTGTAATCAGCGACCCCGAAAACCATGAAAACGATACCCGTGACGGAAAAACTAAAATTTGCCGCGGCGCCATCTTGAATTCTCATTATAAGCTCATTTTCGTAATCAGCGATACCGAAAACTACGAAAACGACACCCATGACGTAAATACCAAAAATTTTCGTCGGCGCCATCTATGAGTTGCATTTTAACCTAATTTTCGTAATCGGCGACCCCTGAAACCATGAAAACGACACCCATGACGGAAAAACCAAAAATTGCCCTCGGCGCCATCTTGGATTTTCATTTTGAGCTCATTTTCGTAATCAGCGACCCCAAGAACCACGATAACGACACCCATGATGAATAAACCACAAATGTTACTCGGCGCCATCTTCGATTTTCATTTAGACCTCATTTTCATAATCAGCGACCCCGAAATCCATGAAAACGACACCAATGACGAAAAACCCAAAAATGTCCACCTTCAATTAATAGCAAGCGTGAAAATCTAAATGTGGTCATCAACTTTTGATGCTGACTGTACATTCTGGATTAAATGGACCAAAAACGTATTTTTTTTTTTTGTTATATCAGAAAAAAAATTGCGTGATATTTTAATCTTACGTTGGAGAGAGGGGGAGTATCGGCGATACTCCCCCTCTCTCCAACGTAAGATTAGATGAGATTTGACTCGACCCCCCCTTTAACATCTCACGTATTTTATGAACGCCCCCTTGCGTGGAAACGTAACACACAAACAGAAATACGGTGGCATTTATAGTATTATTATTGACAAATAGTACGTACGTTTTGTAGGTACCTACTTATATTAAAATACATGAAACGAAATAAGGTACTCAAAATTATAATAACAAAACACTTATCTACACTATCACTTATTGTATTTCAAACGCATGTTTAAATCAACACAAAATATAAAAAAATAATAACTTACCAAAGTATCGAAAACTCACGTCGCGCTATATTCGTCTCTAGCCAGCGGCACCGGCGCGTCGTGTTTCGTATTCACCCGGTGCGATTTTCGGAGCGGAGAGCGATACGTCCACTCACTGGAAGCGCTCGGCGCGGACTGCTGAGCCCAGACTTGCGTCGAGTATTATAACGCGAGATTTAGGTTGTTTTAAAAGATTTTTAATTGCCAAATTTATTAATTTTTTTGCATTTTTTTTTCGGGAAATGGATTGCTTTTTTTCTGAAGTTTATTTATGTTTTTTTTAATTTTATGAACGAGAGTTCTAAGTAACCGAAATCATAAGCAATACGTTACCCATTTTCTCTAAAATTGCACTAAGTTCAACATTTTTTTACTCAACATTTTTATATGAAAATGGTAAAAAGTGATCCATACATCTTATAGATGACTTTCACAACAATACATTGTATTTTTTCCATACCGTTTCACCGTCAAAACAATTCGTAAATATGTCATATTCTAAACCACTTACAGCTAAATTTCACTTCACGTTAGCCGGTTTGAGGTCGATTAATCAAAATTAAATAATAAAAATAAAAAAGTAGCTCACGTAAAAGATCATAATTGAAATGATCTTTCATACTGTGCATTAAAAATTATAGAAATACAGTATTTTAACTGTAAAATCACGACTGTAAGATCACGTAAATCAGCAAAATCGGTAAAATTTCGTGTACGGATTCTTAAACAGCTTGAATTTATTCTGTATTTTAAATGTTTTTTTTTAGATCCTTTTCTGCATTTTTAAATATGCTTATATTTTTTTACTATGTTAAAACGTTGTAAACAGTGAACTAAAATTATAAAAAGTATTTTTTTTATAATTTTAGTTCACTGTTTACAACGTTTACAATGCATATACCCTATTAGATGCCTGAAAGCTTGACAACCAGTTTAACCAAGTGATGTCGCGCTGCCAAACTGGGTTGTGGAGGCTCAAAGGCAGTCCTCCATGTAAAACACTGGTATTCAGTTACATTGAAAACCCAATACTAGGAAAGTTGAGAAAAGGTTAGGCAGATTGTGATGATCATATTAATTAGAAATTATGATAGGAATAAGTCGCCTCCTCATTAAATTGATTCATTTTTAACCCCCGACGCAAAAAGAGGGGTGTTATAAGTTTGACCGCCATGTGTGTGTCTGTCTGTCTGTCTGTCTGTCTGTCTGTCTGTCTGTGGCACAGCCAATTTAGATGCGGTTTTTTTTATTTGAAAGCAGGGTTTCTTGCGATGGTTCTTAGACATGATTCATCGAAATCGGATCAGCCGTTTCAAGGTTATCAGCTTTTTTGTGTTGGCTACCTAGACCCGACGTGAAGTAAAATATCATGGCTCAACGATAGGAAAGTGTTATTTTGAACTTTTTAAATGTTTTACTTACTTTTTTGCGGTGGGGGTTTTTTAAATTTTGAATTTAATATTAAGTTTAGTTATTTACTAACAATAAGGTCTTATTGCAAAACTGTTAGGTACCTACTAACAAATTAATGGATCTCTTAGTTGTTAGTAAGAAAATGATTTATTATTATACGAATGATGAAGGCGCAGTAGTATTCATGTTTATTTATTCAACACTGTTTACTTGTGGATTCACGTCAAGTGCAGTGGGAGGGGTTGAAATTGACGTAAATATTGTGAAGGTCAGGGTTCAAAGTCTTGTGCTTGCCAGTTTAAGTATACAATTGGCTTACCGCCGCGTTTCTTAAAATTATCAGCCGTATCTTTCCCGACAAGGGTGGTGATCAACGCTCGTGCATTCTCTGTATGAGAAGAGGTTTTTTTCCTGCAGTGGGACAGTAGCAGGCTGGTATTTTTTTTTGTTTAACGCACTAGCTGAGCTGCTGTCCTGCGTGCCATAGGTAGTGTTCCGAAGCTGACTGTTTGTGACGTAAATGTATATGTTTGTATACGCACCTGCAAGGAGATATACCTGTTATAGTACATACATAAACTCATGCCTTATATCCATGGGAGTAGCAAGAATCTACAGAGCGCCATCTCGCACTACTATTCTTACATACTTCTTTTGCTTCGTTAACATTCATACATGTTGTCAAACACACACCCCGGTTTCGTGTACGCACCTGACCTTTCTGAAGAACCTCACCAATAAGGTATAATATGTGTGTCCTTCGAGGGTCCTTCGTCCCCTCCCGGCGTTTTCACTTACATCTGCCTTTTAAACCTTTCGTTATTTTTAAGTTAAATAGCTAGTTAGCCACCTCTATCTAGAAATCTCTAAACTCTCTTATAAACGATATCTGTCAAAAGTTCTCGAATGCAGTGTGACATAGATAACGTAGGAAGGTATAGGACAGGCGGTCTGACCTCGCCTTCATTCTAGAAATACCAACCCTTTGCGAGTCAAAATCAATAATGCCCGGGCTCAGGTCCCCATAATAGACAGGTGAGAGAAGGCTCGTTGCATGCCACGTGGACGAGTTAATACTGTCGCACGCACACAGACGCGGATGTACGACGCGACGGGCGTGTCGACTCTGAAAGCGCCAGGGTAGCCTGCGAAATTCCAATTTTCTCATTTCAGACCCACGGTACCCCTGGCCATACCCCCGGTGGTACCGTGGGTTTTTAAAAGTTTAACGGTACCATCGACTACTAGTGTTGTGATGCAACAGCCATGGCTGATAAAACACGGTGTTAACAGTAAATAGGCAATTACTATAATATGTTTATTATTCTAAAATAACTAAAAAGACATTTTGTATAACAAATCATAGCTTTTTTGAAGCTTTTCACTAAACCAACATGTCACACACTACAAAAAAAATGTATAGGTACTACGTAATTAACGCAATTTCTCTAGTCCGTAGCCTACAGATATGTCTTTATGTACAATTTGGAGCTGTATGCTCATTATGTAATCATCGTTGACGATTTGATCTTTGCGTCTTTTTTTTTGGAATCATCTCCAAAGTGTGAACTTGCTCTAGTACGTGAAGCAATCGCATCAACGTAACCGTGTTTTTATTAATCAGTTTGTTTATTTTTGAGTGGAAGGCTTCTAAAATATTTGTTGTTCGGTGGCGTTCACCAAACACACTAATTATTTTCGGACTATGGACCTTGAACCAAAACGATTCAAGATATTTTATAAATGCTTCTGGTATGTTATCGGCTTCAGCTTTTATGTAGTCCATACCCTGTTGAATATTGTCTTCAGGAAGAAGCGGCAAGGCACTTGCCAATGCAACGATTCTACGCCCAGATTTCGTTTTTGTGCATCGTAACGACTTGCCTTTCTTCCAAATGTTGCGAGTCCAATGATAATAGCACCCTCGTAATGTAATATCTGGACATACATTCAAAATTGCATTCATCGCACCTTTTTCGTAGTCAGTGTGAACTTTATGTGGACTCCACTCTGGAAGTTGCGATTTTATCATATTGAACAAAATCGTATAACTTTTTTCAGTTCGATCCGACATTAGTGCGAAGATTAAGGGTCTTAATTTAATTGTTTCCACACCACTCCCTATGTCACCGTGAATGTTATATAATTGTGCAAAGGGTTTTGGGCAACAGTAAAAAGTACCATCAAAAAAGTATTCTTTTATATTCGGAATTATTAATCGAGACTCCTTTGAGCAAAAAGCAATGATCCGGGTTTGTTTGTTTCCTTCCTCGCAATAATAATCGGCTAAAATTAAATTATGATATTTAATGGGCACTTCAATTTCTTTCACATTCTGAAATACAGTTTTGGAAACTTGTGCTGACTTGTTTCGCGCATCTTGAAGGAAGTGCTTTACGCTTTCATATCGAGGATATTCCCCATTCACAAAATTCAGTCCAGAATTTTTAAATTCTTTCTTTTTCTCGTCGTATCCGAATTAAGCACTCCTTCACGCAGCTTTATCTTTTCTTTTAATATTTCATTACTCAATCCATTTAACTCACAACTATGATCTTTGCTTTTGATAAATATGCAATCCTAAAATGAAACATAGACGTAAGTTACTTAGTACGAAACTCTGAAAACTGGAATAATTATTAAAAAATACATTACAGCATTACCTTTGAAATTTTGACAGTACCACAACATTTACTTTTATTGTATGTAGAACACCGCCATAATGTTGACCCATCTGTGTAAGTCTTGTGTCGATGGTAACGGTAATTACCCCGAAGAAGGGCGGTTCCGCCATTTATTTTAATGTAATCTATTTCCATTGACTTTTCTTTATCTTCCTCTTCCATGGTATTTTCTCACAAGTACAGAAAGAACTCGCAAAATATTAATATTACAATTCCCTTGTTTTTTTAGACATTTGAAAGAAGAAAAATAAGAACACACTTTCAAAAACCCAAGAGGTTGTAAACAGAAGAGGTTTTACTATTTAAACGCAAAACAGGTTTTACCAACTATTTAATAGCAAATATAGGTACTTACTTGCATTCATTATTGGAATATGCATTTTCTATTATTTACCTAATTAACTAGTTATCATGCGAGAGATATATAGGTCAACACATCACTAGGGTCACATACTTGATGGTACCGTTTAACTTTTAAAAACCCACGGTACCACCGGGGGTATGGCCAGGGGTACCGTGGGTCTGAAATGAATTTTCTTGTGTTTTTTTCCAATTTACCGTTCGTAAAAACATTAAGACAACCCTCTAAGTTCATGTGAGTTTCATGTCATACAGACGTTCGAACAACATACGGCTGTGTAGCTCAAATTGTTTTGTATCGTAGTGTCCTAGTTTGAAGCCTTCTGGTCACACTTTTTTACTTTTGTATTTTTGCCTTTTTGTCTCTATTATTTTTCATTGTGTCAATGTCATGCATACCTACCTGTTATTTGAATGGTTACTGTAATGCCCTTTTGCTATGTAATTTTTATTTTGAATATTGTTGGTGACTGTGTTGTTGGTGTGCTTATTGTAAATAAATATATAAATAAATTTATAATCCCATTGAATGATAATTTCAAGAAAAAGTAATTTAGTGGAATTAAATTGAATTAGAAGGTTATATTGGGGATTTTAATGATTATAACTCAGATAAACCATTTGTTACAGCCGCGAATCATATTCTAATCAATATACAACATGACACTGAACGACAAATTGCGGAAAACACAAGAAAATTTAAACTTCCTGGGGTTCTCTGGCACATTCACCTTAAACGAATGCTAGTGACGAGTACACTTGCACTCACCGTACGTGAAGCGTCTAGTATGTGTGCATGCGTTTATAGAGCTAACCTTCTGATACTATCTACATTGTGCCGGTAACCGTCGAGTTTCAGGCTTCCAATCTGTGAATTTAATATGATGGCGGGCGCTGCATCGTATGTACCTTTATCTGTTTAATATCTGCCTTTGATTGAATAGTCTACCTCGTCGCTTTGAAGTATTGTTCGTGTTTCGTATGCAATTTTAGTGATTGAATCTCGTTTCTCGTTTGCCTATGTAGGCGTTGTAAATTAAAGGGTGATGTAAACTGCGTTGTCGGAAAATGCCGATGTTGCCCGAAGTTTGACGAAGTGTTATTGATTATTGCTTCGTCATGTTAAAAGGTTTGAAGCCTTCTCGATAGAGTAGGTAATGTTGGATATAGCGGCAGTGATTTATAAAGGAACGTCTTATTTAAACAACATTTGTGGTCAATGCTTTTTATTGACTACCTACCGGTTTTAAAATGAAACTAACTTAAATAAAAGGTTTCGATGCAATTCCTTGGAATAATGGTGATATGTTTATCTGCAATCAAATAATGTTAAATATATTTTTATTTCCACAGATCGGCGAAATCTACAACACCGTTGAGGCTCATGAAAATCTAAACGAGTGCCAAGAAGTGATTTTGGTTTTAGAGAACTACACTCGAGATTTCAAAGCTCTCGGTGAATGGTTCCGTCTGAAGTGGGAGTACGATAATACACCACCACCTCAAAGACCACAGAGTCTGGCATGGGAGATAAGGAAAACTGACTTTGTACGCCCAGAGTCACGGAAGGGATACTCCGTCAAAAGCTCTCCGTCAGTCTCAGGCAAAAACAGCCCTTGCCTCTCAGGACATAACACACCAAGTGGAAAAAACAGCCCGAACTTGACTGGCAAGGCTAGTCCCGGTAGTGGAAAAGTCAGCCCAAGAGTTACAGGGCATTCCAACAGCAGTCCAAAAGCCAATATTGAGTTCTTTAGCAACAAAATCGCTTCGAAAATTACTGCTAAACCTGAGCCCAAATCTGCCAAGGAATTATCAAGACTATCTGATATAAAAGAAAAAGATGTAAAAGATACAGCGGAAGATAATGCGATTACGCCGCCAGTTCGTGAAAAAGAAGAAAAACCAATGAAAGAGCTGGCAACTCCAGCACTTGAGAAAGATAAACCAATCAAAGGCCCTGTGGTTGAAATAGGTAAAGCAAAGGAATGCCCAAACACGAGCCCAAAAATGGTGGTCATTAAATCACCGAAACGCACAGTATTACAAGATGGCGCCAAGTCAGTACCTAATGGAGATGTTTCCAGCCAAGCTAAGGCTACCATCGCTAAACTAGATGCAATGGAAAACGAATTCTTAGCCAACCATCTGACTGAAAATGCAGCTAAAAATGAGAATCAACTTAATCTTGATAAAGATATTGAAAGCGCTGTGAATTCTGTTGACGCAAATCATAATGCATTTAAACTTGAAGAGCAAATGAAAGCTGTTGAGAAAAGCATTCGTGAAAATAGAACTGTTCCAGATGAAAAAGAAAGTGTGCCAGCAGAGTCTCCAGTTAAATCTGAAGACAACTTTGGTGATGTATCTAATGAAAGCTCTTGCAAATCAAGTGATGGAAAAACTACACCAACCGTAGAAAAGATAGATACTGTTACAACAAAAGACGCAAAAGAACCTGTTGTATCACCAAAAAACTGTGAAACAGAAATCAAAGATCTACAGATGGGCCCCAAGAATCAAGAACCCGCGCTAGAATTGCAAAACGGACCAATAAATGGTATGAAAGACTATGAAATCACTAAAGTTGATGACACTACAGACAAAGAAACTCTAGCTAGTGAAGTAAAGGAAGCTAAAAAAGAAGATGCAAAGAAGATTGATCTCAAAACTGCAGCTGAAAAGCCAAGCGCAAGACCAGCTTACTCCCAGGCAGCGGCAAAGCCAAAACCTGTGACGGCTCCCAAAACTGAAGTCAAAACTCCAACCAGGTTGATTGCTAGGAGCAAGACAGTCGTAGAAATGCGTCCTAACTTTGCTTCTAAAGCCCAAAGGGCGTTCCCTAAGCGAAATCAGACTAGCAAGTGCAGCTATCCATTTAACCTCACTACTGGAAGAACTAGTCTTTTCGATGCTCCCTCTAATAAAGTTGTAACTAAAAAGCCTCCTAATCCGAATCGAACTCAAATGGGTTCGGGTGACAGCAAAAGCGCTGCCAAAGTAGATCTAAAGAAACGACCTCCCAGACCAGTATCTCTCAAAATCAATGAGAAAGGAGATAAAACAGAGAAAACAAATCCATCATTTGATAAAAAAGATGGCGAAGAATACAGCAGCTCTGATACTATCGTCACTCAAATTGATATGTCTCGCATAGAATCTAGCGAGAGTTTAAAGACTTTAGTCCCAGAAGAGGGAGACTTCGCTAACTCCATTGAAGTACTTAACGTCGATAATGCTAAGACAGATAACGATGGCTGGCTGACTGTAAAATCTAGACGACTTAGTCGCGAATCTAAAAAGCAGTCCAAATCACACTGGGCTAACAGATTCCACCAGCCATCAGCAACTACTAGCCTACCAACTCTGAACATGATTGAATCTCCGAAACAAGAGGTCAAAGAGATAGTGTCAGCATCAAAACTTGATCGTGCTAAGTCAGAACAGCCACAGAAAACGCCAGAAAAACCGAAGATTGTAAAGCCAAAGGCTCAAGTCAAGGAGGTAAAGAAAGATCTATCGATCATTCGCCAGAAATCTGATGTAACTGGTCTGAAGACTCGCACGTCCCGAAGCAAGGCTCTGAAACGGGAGAAAAATAAAAATACTCCCAAAGATGATGGTTCAGAATTGACTAAAAATCGCCTACATTCCTCTTTAGAAAGCCTGACTACAGGACTGGCTAGATCTCAGGAAAAAACCGAAGAAACTTTTGATTTCGACAAGTGGAAGTCTGAATTCATGTCTACATTCAAATTTTTGGAAGACGACGATCAAATGAATGATCATAACGAGATACTCAAGTCGGCTGATCCGTCAGAGATGTCCGAGATAGCGGAGATGACGTCACAGATTGAGGAGAATGAGAGGAAGATCAGTTGGGCGCTGGATTTCCAATCGGAGGTGGACCAGAGGAAGTTGTGTGAGGAAGAGGATTTGTTGAACAGACAGATCATGGAGCTGCAACAAGTATCTGATATTGACTTGGATACGGAGACGGATGATACTGAGGTAAGACGGTCTTTCATTGATTTTAATATACCAACTACCAAGTGCTTAATTAATTACCTAGGGTATAAATGAGACCATATTAAAGAATCAACTGGCGTATATATTATTTTTCTTTGCATTTTTCATACAACTTATTCGATAAAGTCACGATTATAAGTTACGTGAAATATGAGAACATCGCATTTTCTTAGCTTTGGATGAATGAGTGTTTTGAATGAAAAGTATTACTTGAATTTATTAATAACACTTAGTTAGAGTAATTTTGATTTATGATGAAAATTCGAAACCATGCATTTTTTGGACCGCATATTTAAGTACTTGTTGTATTATTTTAACTTAAAAGAATATAACCCTAGAATTTAAAAGATATTTAAAAAAATATGTATAACATAATATCTCTCTTTGATAAGCTTTCTTTTCCTAAAGATTTATTCCAACTAACGCCAAGTTTAAGGCGATTAACACCCTGACACGCACCACGCAGCGTAGCGCGTGAATGCGTGTTTGCGTAACGTTGCTTGTAGGTAGCTTGTAGTGTGATAATCGCCGTAAATAAACACAAATTTCGATTGAGAATATGGAAAAAATAATATTGCCTACCGCAATTACCTTCATAAACTTCACAGAAACCTTAAAAACCAAGATCTCGTCATGATTTCTTTCCCTGATAGACTGATGCAGAAATTCTCTGCGAAGACACTTCTGTTGGCGCTTCCTGCCCATCCACGGAGAACTTGTCTCTAGCTGCGAGTCTTGAAGACCAGTACGAGACCGCATTAGCTGGCATGTCCTGGGCAGAACGAGTGGACACGCTTGGGGCTTTGGAAGCTTTAGTGGCTAGAGATCCAGGTAATAGTCCAGGTCCAGTTAATTTAATCTTATCTGTCAAGCCTTTTTCCAACTATGTTGTACAGTTCCATCCATGCTACTATCCGTTGTCATTGTCAAATAATGTATTTCAATAAGAAGATTAAAACATGTTTGACTGTCAAATTTTGCGTTTCGTATGGAAAAGAACGGGCAAGAAATTCGAAACTTACTCTTTTCAAAATAGATTTACTAGTTTAACAAAAACAAAACCAAGGTTAGCAAGACGACCAGTCACCACAAGCAGCACCCTTTCACGAGTATAACGTAATGATCACCCTCTCGCCATATTAGAGGGCCCTCGACGTTTCCGCAAGCAGTAACATCTAAGGCTGAATTTACACCGCCGCGGAATGGAATAGTAGCGCCTTTTTGTAACGTAGCAAAATGAACTTTATGTTAATTGCCATACAAACTTAATACAAGCAAAAAGGCCACACGTCTTCGGATTAATCCTCGCGCATTCTCGAGAATTTCCCTAGCTATTGTCGGTACTATCTGTGCAGTCCGCGTTTCCATTCCAATCCGCGGCAGTGTAAATTGAGCCTAAGGGAGCATGACGAAGAATCACCAAGTACCCTGTAAATATTTTACAAAAAATATGAGTGGGTGAGTAGAAGCAAAACTACTATTCCATATTCCGTCACCAGGTCGTGCCCAACAGCTGCACGCCAAGCTGTCGCAGGGCATCAAGCGCCGCGGCAGTCTGCAGGACGCGCTGCGCCGCCTGCAGCTCAAGCAGGCGCGCGCCGAGCGCCAGCGGACCGAGTACCACACGCAGCGCGCACGGAAGATACACCAGCTGCTGGCCAGGGTCGAGGAGGTCAAGGTAGGGATCGGACGCTCCGCCAGCGGACCGAGTACCACACGCAGCGCGCACGGAAGATACACCAGCTGCTGGCCAGGGTCGAGGAGGTCAAGGTAGGGATCGGACGCTCCGCCAGCGGACCGAGTACCACACGCAGCGCGCACGGAAGATACACCAGCTGCTGGCCAGGGTCGAGGAGGTCAAGGTAGGGATCGGACGCTCCGCCAGCGGACCGAGTACCACACGCAGCGCGCACGGAAGATACACCAGCTGCTGGCCAGGGTCGAGGAGGTCAAGGTAGGGATCGGACGCTCCGCCAGCGGACCGAGTACCACACGCAGCGCGCACGGAAGATACACCAGCTGCTGGCCAGGGTCGAGGAGGTCAAGGTAGGGATCGGACGCTCCGCCAGCGGACCGAGTACCACACGCAGCGCGCACGGAAGATACACCAGCTGCTGGCCAGGGTCGAGGAGGTCAAGGTAGGGATCGGACGCTCCGCCAGCGGACCGAGTACCACACGCAGCGCGCACGGAAGATACACCAGCTGCTGGCCAGGGTCGAGGAGGTCAAGGTAGGGATCGGACGCTCCGCCAGCGGACCGAGTACCACACGCAGCGCGCACGGAAGATACACCAGCTGCTGGCCAGGGTCGAGGAGGTCAAGGTAGGGATCGGACGCTCCGCCAGCGGACCGAGTACCACACGCAGCGCGCACGGAAGATACACCAGCTGCTGGCCAGGGTCGAGGAGGTCAAGGTAGGGATCGGACGCTCCGCCAGCGGACCGAGTACCACACGCAGCGCGCACGGAAGATACACCAGCTGCTGGCCAGGGTCGAGGAGGTCAAGGTAGGGATCGGACGCTCCGCCAGCGGACCGAGTACCACACGCAGCGCGCACGGAAGATACACCAGCTGCTGGCCAGGGTCGAGGAGGTCAAGGTAGGGATCGGACGCTCCGCCAGCGGACCGAGTACCACACGCAGCGCGCACGGAAGATACACCAGCTGCTGGCCAGGGTCGAGGAGGTCAAGGTAGGGATCGGACGCTCCGCCAGCGGACCGAGTACCACACGCAGCGCGCACGGAAGATACACCAGCTGCTGGCCAGGGTCGAGGAGGTCAAGGTAGGGATCGGACGCTCCGCCAGCGGACCGAGTACCACACGCAGCGCGCACGGAAGATACACCAGCTGCTGGCCAGGGTCGAGGAGGTCAAGGTAGGGATCGGACGCTCCGCCAGCGGACCGAGTACCACACGCAGCGCGCACGGAAGATACACCAGCTGCTGGCCAGGGTCGAGGAGGTCAAGGTAGGGATCGGACGCTCCGCCAGCGGACCGAGTACCACACGCAGCGCGCACGGAAGATACACCAGCTGCTGGCCAGGGTCGAGGAGGTCAAGGTAGGGATCGGACGCTCCGCCAGCGGACCGAGTACCACACGCAGCGCGCACGGAAGATACACCAGCTGCTGGCCAGGGTCGAGGAGGTCAAGGTAGGGATCGGACGCTCCGCCAGCGGACCGAGTACCACACGCAGCGCGCACGGAAGATACACCAGCTGCTGGCCAGGGTCGAGGAGGTCAAGGTAGGGATCGGACGCTCCGCCAGCGGACCGAGTACCACACGCAGCGCGCACGGAAGATACACCAGCTGCTGGCCAGGGTCGAGGAGGTCAAGGTAGGGATCGGACGCTCCGCCAGCGGACCGAGTACCACACGCAGCGCGCACGGAAGATACACCAGCTGCTGGCCAGGGTCGAGGAGGTCAAGGTAGGGATCGGACGCTCCGCCAGCGGACCGAGTACCACACGCAGCGCGCACGGAAGATACACCAGCTGCTGGCCAGGGTCGAGGAGGTCAAGGTAGGGATCGGACGCTCCGCCAGCGGACCGAGTACCACACGCAGCGCGCACGGAAGATACACCAGCTGCTGGCCAGGGTCGAGGAGGTCAAGGTAGGGATCGGACGCTCCGCCAGCGGACCGAGTACCACACGCAGCGCGCACGGAAGATACACCAGCTGCTGGCCAGGGTCGAGGAGGTCAAGGTAGGGATCGGACGCTCCGCCAGCGGACCGAGTACCACACGCAGCGCGCACGGAAGATACACCAGCTGCTGGCCAGGGTCGAGGAGGTCAAGGTAGGGATCGGACGCTCGGGGTGCGTGCAGAAAACCTCCTCGTGTGCCTGATTGCTGCTGGTTCCTTTCGAATACGTTCGGGGGAAAGAGCAGTCGTCGGGCCGGTGCACCCTGGGCACAGGCAATAATCGAGAGATTGTTGTCTGTGGCGAATTTCTGCGGCCACTCTCCACCTCTGCTTACAGAGGGTAGGAAGAGTGGACTCTGGAGGGGCCCTTTTCAGGGCCATCCGCGGAGGCGGGTCCGAGGGAGCGGTTTGTCCGAGTGCGTCTCGGCTTCAGGGTCGACGGGGTCGCGAAGGCAGTCGGCCGGAGGCAGCCCCGATGACCCTTGTCGTGGGGGGAGATGGCCCTAGGGGGGTCGATTTCTCCCCCAAGCTGCTCGCTGGGACCCGGACTTTAGGCTTGACACGGAGGCGATGGGCGGGCGTCAGGCGCGGGGGCGCCTGCGCTCGCATTGCACCCGTCGCCACCTTAGTCGGTCCCTTCGGGGAAGCCAAGCGGGGTAATCGTCGGCGGGGGACTGGACGTGACGGCTATGCTGGATTCCCAGTCCCCCGCCAATACGACGAAGCGGGAAAAACGCTGGGTTGTTTTAGTGGGTATACCGGTGCGGTAAACCGGGGAGTCCCACATACCCCCCCCATCCCCCGATGGGCGGGTATGCGTAATTGTCATTTTTTCCCAGCGCAAACAAAAAAAAAAAAAAAAAAAAAAAAAAAAAGGGATCGGACGCTCCGCCAGCGGACCGAGTACCACACGCAGCGCGCACGGAAGATACACCAGCTGCTGGCCAGGGTCGAGGAGGTCAAGGTAGGGATCGGACGCTCCGCCAGCGGACCGAGTACCACACGCAGCGCGCACGGAAGATACACCAGCTGCTGGCCAGGGTCGAGGAGGTCAAGGTAGGGATCGGACGCTCCGCCAGCGGACCGAGTACCACACGCAGCGCGCACGGAAGATACACCAGCTGCTGGCCAGGGTCGAGGAGGTCAAGGTAGGGATCGGACGCTCCGCCAGCGGACCGAGTACCACACGCAGCGCGCACGGAAGATACACCAGCTGCTGGCCAGGGTCGAGGAGGTCAAGGTAGGGATCGGACGCTCCGCCAGCGGACCGAGTACCACACGCAGCGCGCACGGAAGATACACCAGCTGCTGGCCAGGGTCGAGGAGGTCAAGGTAGGGATCGGACATAGGGAATTCAAGAGGATTTTCCATTCCGATGTAAATAAAGGAAACTTAAGGCAAATGCGTCAGGGCAACCCCGCGAAATTCAAATGTTTGTTGTGTTTTTTTACAATTTACCGTTCAGCGTCAGGTTGTATGTTTATTAAAATATGATTCACGACCGTAACAAATATGGTTTGTCTGAGTTATTATAGTTTAAATCACCGTCTTTTAGTTGAGGTTCCATTTTTCAAACAAATTATTGTCAGCTAGTTTATAAGAATATAATGAATTACTTCGTCGGGGTAGAGCTTGGATGCTTTACATAATAATAATAAATCAAATGATTTATTTGGAACAAGAAACTCATACAAATATTAAAAAAATAAAACGATGATAACAGCTGTAGTATAAAACTGTGTCGCGGTTATCAGCGCCGGCGAACTTCCCGAGTAAAATCGCCGAGTTTATGTGAATCTCACTCCAATCCTTTCCGTGAATTATTAGAGCTATGTCGTTTGCATAAGTCATCATTTTGCAGTTGGGTTGGTGTAACCGACACAGCTCATTCACGTATATGAGAAATAGGGTTGGCCCCAGTACAATTCCCTGTGGAACCCTGTGGAGATTTTTTAGTTCTTCTAAAAAATCTTCTCTAGTTACATAGTTTCCTATCTTAACGGACTGTTTACGGCCTGTTAGATAGCTGCTAAACAAGTCATAAGCTGTTCTGCGAATGACATAGTCATTTAGCTTCGAAAGAAGGTTAGGGACAGAGAAATTGTGTCAAAAGCCTTTGAGAGGTCTAAAAGATACCAATAGATATATGCCTATTTTCGAAATTTAGGACATGTAGGATGTTAATTTAGAATGCATAATAATTTTAAGGAATTTAGTAATTAAGTATGAACGCAGCGATGACTGAATGAGAGTGTATGAATGTTGGAAGGAGAAAGAGAAAGTATTTGAAAAAAGAAGAAGAGAAAAAGATGTCGAGTGAGCGATTAATATGACAAGACATGTTTTTCTATAAAGAGAAGAGATTATTATTATTTACGGTGGCCCATACTATTACATAAATATAATTTGATAATTTGACATTATTGACTAGATAATGTAAAAATCTTTTACACGCATAATCAGCTCAACTGCACCCAGACAAATGCAACTGAGACCTTTTTTACGTGATTGTTAATTGATACTTTAATTTAGTCTTAATTAATTTCTTTTGATTTGTAAAAGTATTTAATTTTTAAGTATTTTGTTTATTTTTTATTTTGCGATGTTTAGTAGTTGTTTGAGCTGTAAAAAAAAAAAACTGGCTTGTAACATTGTTGCGGAGGGACACTGATCTTCTAAGATACAGGTACTAACCTAGTTTAGAGGTCAGGGTTTCAATGTATTACTACCTAGCGGAAGCCTATCAATGTATGTACTTCTACTATACCATTGTAATAGTTATTTAGGCTTTAGTTCAATAAAGATTTTTATTATTATTATTATAGTCTACTTTATTATTTTGCAGGTTGCCAAAAATGAGCTGATAGAGGAGAAACGTCTTCGAATGGAGAGACGTTTGCAGAAGGCAGCTGAGAACAGAGACCAACATCTCAAGGTATGGAACAACAGTTTGACCATCACCTACCATGAGCTTCTTCTTCTCCTTATCTTGTGATTAGTGACTAACCAGGGGGTTGAGTCTGCTATTGCAATCGTGTCTCAATGACCGGTCATTGATCGATTTTTGGCGTATAACGTCAAACTTGTGACACATTTCTGACAACACTGATACAAAAACTGTCAAAGTTGTCAAATATTGGATCAATGACCGGTAATTGAGACACGATTGCAATCGCAGACTTTTTAAGCTGCCTATGGGCCTCTGACTTGGCATCACATGCCGTCGAGAAATATCTCTCGGGTATGCCGGTTTCTTCACGATGTTTGCTTCTCCGTTTTTGATGCAAGTAATTTATGATTATAATTTTGAAAGTGGCAATAG
Organism: Euplexia lucipara; assembly: GCA_921972225.1. Classification (NCBI taxonomy): domain Eukaryota; kingdom Metazoa; phylum Arthropoda; class Insecta; order Lepidoptera; family Noctuidae; genus Euplexia; species Euplexia lucipara. Next base: position 1,384,459 of record OV179166.1, on the reverse strand, counting down.
CCCAATAGTTTAGGGTGCTTCTACACGGTGCATGTAGCTGGAGCAAGTAAAGATGCGAATTACACACGTGAGTAATATGCGCAAGCTACTTGTTGAAGGTACTCGCTTGTACTTGTACATAATGCAAATAACTGGAGCAAGTAAAGACCTGGGCTACTTGCGCAAGTAGTACGCACAAGTTATTTGCTCCTGCTCAAGAGCTACATGCGCAAGTGACCCGCGCGCGCCACATTGTACGTGGATTAGTTGCGCGGGTGGCTTGCTTTGGTACATGTTGGAGTCGCTTGACTCGCACATGTTTTAAACGGTAAAGTTTGTTATGCATACAACCTGCGCAAGTGCCTCAGTATGTGCAAGCTACTTGCGCCGTGTAGAAGCACCCTAAGGCGTCGAGTTGGTTGATCGAGAGGTCAGTTCCATCCCCACTCTTTGTACTTTTTACGTAAACACTCCAGACACTAGCATATTTAGCTTAGTTGGAGAGGTTAACAAGACTTCCAGTAATGTGCAACCCACATTACTAATAAGCTTTTATTTAAACAATATGCTACAATATGCTGTTTGATGCCCACCCAGGACAAATGTTTGTGTGATGGGCATGATCATTTGTTCTGTGTCTGGGTGTAATTTGTCTATAATTATGTGTGTATTTAGAAATATAGGGTGACTGGTAATTAGTGACCGATACTTAAACACGTGATTGTACTCATGGATACAAATAACTTACCCAAATAAATTTTCAAACTTTCTTTTATACTCATTAATTTTCAATTAATTAAACTCAAAATAAATTACGTCAGTACTGCACAACGGGAACGGTGGGGGTGGCGGGGGAGCGTGGCATGCTACTACTGGTAGATGTTGCCCTTCCCGAGGTCAGACTATCAGCTGATCAAACACACGCGCGCGAGAATTTCAAACAGCATTTTTGTTATTTTATTGTGTCATAAGTTATTGTGCATAAAAAAAAGTTTCTTTGGGAAAGTTTATTGAAATCATGAATACAATTACGTGTTTACGTATCGGTCACTAATTACCAGTCACCCTATATATAAGTATGTTTATCAGCTGTTTAGTACCCATAATACAAGCTCGTAGCTTAGCTTGGGAATAGATGGCGTTGTGTGAAAAGGTTTCTTTTTTTTTTGTTTTAATAGAGTTGTACCTTGGGTTTAAACTCAAAACATATAACTTGGCAGTCAGCCGATCGCGCTGCTAAGCTGTCACTGCTGCACAAGTAATCCTAATGAATCAACAAAATATGTTTTATTGCATTCACAGGACATTGTCCGCAAAGCACACGATGAAGAAGAGAAACTGCGCGAGATAGCGTTCATCAAGCAGCTGGAGGCAGAGAACCGTCGCCACGAGTTCCTCGACCAGTGTCGCTCGCACACCACACGCCTCAGGCAGATGAGGCGCGACCATCTCTCCAAACTGGTGAATATACAATATCTATAACCGTCATTTTAAACTATAGTACGTTCGCGTTAAGAATGCAGTGTGTCATCATTATCCGTCGGCCTAGCCCCGCCCCCTAACCAATCAAATCTTTTCAAATTACAAAGTCAAGTTCACAATGACAGTTGAAGGCATTGCTTCGACGTCCTGTCATTTGTGTTAACTGATTTTTATAAATTAAAAAAAAAAACGAATTCATCTCCAATTCGTAAAAATAAAAGTGGTTCGTTAATTCATTGTGGGGAAAGACAAGTAATTTACAATGTTTTTAAGTATTTTAAACAGTGTGATTTAAATGTGACTTTGGGCAGCTACAAAAAACGGCAGCTGGATGCGGTGTGTCCGAGACAACAGTTTTTATGACAACGGATTTGAACCACAACCTCATGCATGAGAGGTAGGCGCCTTAACCTCTGGGCCATCACGACATTAAACTTAATCTTTTAAAATATAATTTGTTTGAATTTAACACCACTGTGAATACGCCTTTACCTTTCAGTTACACTGATGACTCTCTGCATTCTTAACGCGAACGAACTGTATATATATGTATATATTTTTGTCTCTTATGTGCATCCTGTTACATAGCAATCTGTTTTCCTCGAAACAATGAGCTATTCCTTTGGCTGATCACTCTGCAATTTGTCATGTGTCGGAGTCCAGAGTCCAGTGACACTTTCATCTTTTACTGGGCGACTTGAAATCTGTTCTCTAACGCTGGATATTAATAATCTATCGCGGTTGCTATCTTGATCCCGATCTTTGTCTGTAACCAATCAACGACCGAATTCGCCTATCCGAGTCTTAAAGATGTCCAATCAGTAGCAGGCAAATTAACTTTTCATTAAAACTCAGATCTAAATATCCTTTTTTAGGAACAAAAAGCGGCTCGCGAGGCAGCCGTTGGGGCTCGCAGACAAGCTCTAGAAGCTGCCAGGAAGTTACACGTCGAGACTCTGCTAGAGAAGAGGAAGGAGAGAGACGCTAGAGTCGAGGAGCTGAAAGAGCTGAAGAAACAGGAGAGAGATGATGCTGCTAGGGAGAAGGTGAGTTTAACCAGGGATGTTGCGAATATTCGCACCCGCATCCGCGTACGCGGATTTCCGCATCGGATTAGACGTCCGCATCTGCATCCGCATCCGTATAAATCGATGCGGATGCGAATGCGTAGCAGGTCGCGACAAGAAAGAAAGAGGAGCGGCCAGCGACTGGCGCGAGTCGGCCGCATGTGCTGGTAGACCAACAGGAAAGCAATCATTTTGTTTTGGACTTTGGTGAATCGGTGACTGAAACCATGCCAACGAGAAAAAATTCTCAGGCATGGCCGGTTTTCAGGCGATTTCCACTTAAATCCGCCAGCTCGGTATCCAGGGGACTAGACTACACAGCACTCGTATGTTCCACTACGATCCCCTGTCCCTGTGACCAGTCTGTCTTTCATTCAAGTAAGGTTTACTAAGTTAAGAGCTGTGTCCTTAATTCCATAGTGATTCAATTTCAATAGAAGTGTTTCATGGTTTACGCAATCGAACGCCTTTGAAAGGTCGCAACAAATAAAAAAATAAATATTCCACTACTTTTTCACACAACGCCATTTAGTTCCAAGTTAAGCTTGAGAGCTTGTGTTATGGGTGCTAAACAGCTGATAAACATACTTACCTATATATTTCTAAATACATACATATTATAGATAAATTAGACCCAGACACAGAACAAATGACCGTGCTCATCACACAAGCATTTGCCCTGGGTAAGAATCGAACCCACAACCTCCGGCATCGCAGTCAGGGTCACTAACTACTAGACCAACAGGCCAGTCTACTTATATAAGTCTAAATAAAAAAAAATCCAATACATTCCTACGGCATCTTGTGCTTCCTACCAGGCGTTAAAAATGTTCTTGATTAGGATGACACCGGCATCAATTCTACAGCGCCCTTTGGTGAAACCGTACTGCTGTTCATGAAAGATGGATTTTTTTATTAAAGTGACATTTACATTTGACTGAGCATCAACTTTTTAAACACCTTACTGAGAACTGACAGAATTGACACACAGGTCTATAGTTGTTGAGGTCTTTACTATCATCTGGTTTAAGCAATGGAACTACTTTACTGTGTTCAAAGAGACTGCGTCCCGACTTTCCTTCAACGACTTTTCTTTCGACTTTCTTTCTTTTTTGAATGATTAAAAACCCGAAAAAATAAACTCGAGGGGTCATGGTCTCTGATGGGTAATGAGTCTGCATGTGTCTGGTTGAAGGCAATAGGCTCTGTAACATGGAACTTACCAGATGCTGCTGAATATCAGTATTTTACATGGATCGACAGCCTATCTGCGTTCTTCATTCAGTTACTGGGTTAATATTATACCATTCAGTAACATAATGTTGTCAGACTTTTAAGCTGTAACGACTGTCTTAAATCATGGGGTCTTTGATCGCTTGCGCTGCTTTTGTTTTCAACATCGAATGATGTAAATGTTATCAGTATGGTAATAATTTGTAGAAAGTTCAATATTTCATGTTTCTCTAGCCGTATAAGAAAAATTCTTTAAATTTCCAGGCGGAAGGTGTGAAGTCCCGTCTTTCAGCGCTGGCCGCGGCCGCAGAGCTAGAAGCCGATGCTCTTCGCTCGCGCATTCGCGACAAGCAGGATGCCAGCCAACAACGTCTTGAGTCGCACCTGCAGGCCATACGGGAGAAGGCTACGGGACCTCGCCAGGCTGTAAGTGTTCCTATGTGTGTGTTCTAGGTCTTCGCTTATAGGCACTAAAACGAAGAAAGAAAAACATTTATTTGTGTCACTAACAGGAAATTACACAACAAAACTAAATCTAAAATTAAGCTGCTAGGGCAAAAGGACTCCCTTCTCCGTATTTTTTTATTAGGTTAGTTTAGGTTCAGCCAGGGGATTCGGAAGTATCATACGCTTCTGGGACTTTTGGGTTAGGTTTAAAATAGAACCTTGAGGGGCTTTTCAGTCAGAAAGTCTGACAGATCCCCTCGCGTCCCAATAATTTATTTGATGGCAATTTATCATCCTCTATTACATGGGACGTAATATGACTGGCAAAATGTGGCTATATAGACAACTTCAATAATACTGGCACTACACGACAACTATAATTCTGTCAAGAACTTTATCCAATGGAGTAAAAGTTTAATTTTATTTATTTAATTATTAAAGCTTTATGCCTTAGACATTTTCTACCAGTCTACAACCAGACAACAGAGTAAAAAAAAGGACAAATATGTGACACAAAAAATTACTAATCAAATACACAGATACATACATACTTAAAACAAAATAAATACATAGTCAAGAGAGATAAAAATACGTTTATAAAGAAAAGCTATTCTGAATAACAATCAACTCTGCGATGAATCTGCCAACATCTTATGCATATGTTCAAGAACTTTTATTTTAAACGTGAACCTACTGGTAATTTTCTTAGTTGTTGCAATTATTCGAACTGCCTGTTAGTGTTTTCGACACACACTGTACAATATACACATCTCTTTCCAAATACAAGTCTGATGTTATGATACCGTTTTTATTTGAACAGACAACCTCAGAAAGTCAGGACCAGTCTGCTAAGGAAGAGAAAGAAATCCTAGACGAAGCCGAGAGACTCGAACAAGAGAGGAAAGAGAGGGAGAAGGTCAAAGCTGTCAAGAAGAAGGCCAGGAAAGTGAAACAGAAGCTGCTAAGCACGTGAGTGTTGTTTATTTATTTCTCAATCTTACATCACCATTACAGGTTTACCCCAATGCGATAAATGCGCTTATACACCACAAATAGTTTTAATTAGTACAAATTCTTAAGGCTTATGCTAGATGGTCTTCTCATTATATTTGTAAAGTATCATTAAATAATATTCAAAAACAGCAAAGTTATTAACGTTTGTTTTTATCCCAAAAAGTCGCCCAATTTATGGAAATATTGTACAGGCTATTCATGACATAGTAGTATTCATGAATCGTCATCTCTCGCTCACGTTCGCGTGATCTCGCTCAAGCATGCCCCGCCTCCAACAGCTGTTTTTGTTATTTAAGTTTATCATTCTTCATCAACGGTGAATGAAAACATCTTGAGGAAAGTGTCCTCACGATGTATTCCTGATGTACTAAAAATTCGAAGACATGTGACATCTACCAATTCGCACTGGGCCCCCGTGGTAGATAATGGCCCATACGCAAAATAAGCGCTTTGACCTGGAGATTCGGACACCAGCCCGGTATCTTTATCGTGTATATATATGTGTGATGTGTGACCCTTTTCTTATACACATTCCACCTTAAACCTAAACATTGTTATTATCTTTTCAGATCGAACGAAATAATAGTAATGGACGAAAATTGCGCAATAGACATACTGTCACCAGTTGCAGTGAAAACTTGCAAAACTGTACACACCATATCCAACATGATGACCCCATTCCTAGAGCACCCAATAGGCATGGGGTCCTGGGACGTTACCCATAAGACCTTCGAGATCAACAAACGAAATGAAGAATTAGACAAGAAATATAATCGAAAAAAGCACAAGATTGTCATTAACGGAGGCTTAGAAAGACCTCCAAGCAAAGCGAAACCTAAAACAGAAAATAATAATAATACAGAGAAAATTGGCGAAGTGGGAACTGCCAATACAACCTCTACTAATAATAATAAGAAGAAGAAAAAGAAGAATAATGATAAGGATAAGCCGAAGTTGAGTAAGACGAACTCTGTCTGTTCATCGCTCAGTGACATGAGTTTTGGTTCGGGCAAACTCGAGAAGACTCGGACTGTTATTGACATACAGGCCTTCGAGAAACAGCTGAATGAACTCCATCGCATGCTTGAGAAGGTAGGTTTTATATTATTTTCGCATTAATAACAACCACTTCGATGTTATTTATCTTTAAAATGTATGTATTTAGAAATATATAAGTATGTTTATCAGCTGCTTAGTACCCGTAACACAAGCTCTTAGCTTAGCCTTTGGGACTAGATGGCGTTGTGTGAAATAGTTGTGGATTATTTATTTATTTATATTTATTTGGATACGTTAGAGCCACAAGACTTAAGTTTACACTAATGTATTTTGTTATTTTTTTAATATTTATTTAAAAGCATGACATGCCCGTTGGACAGCACCTATACTCCATCCGATTAGGTACCTAGTTAACAAAAGGTAAACAATTTTGACATGTATTTTTAGTTAATAACAGTTTAAAAATAAAATGCAGCTGAAAACAAATTTAGATATAACAAAAACGATTACATGATCAATTAAACAATTTGTTTAAACAGTAGTTGTATTTAATTAATAAGCGTTTATGTAAAAAGACTTGTCAAGATTGTTTACCTTTAGTTAACTACCTACTCGGATAGAGGTATATATATTTTTCTTTTTATAATTTTTATTTATACTTTTATGTTTTTTTTATTGAATGTATCAATGTAGTGCGCAACCCAACAACTAGGCGGCTTGGGCCGCGTATTCGCGCCCGCGTTAGGACTGCGACAGAAAACTGCGGTAAGGAAAAATGCCATCCCACAGTATTTAACATCGCGAATCATATTCTAATCAACATACAACTTGTCCCTGCACGCGTATAACAGTAGACACGGATTTTGTCTATACAGGGTGTCTCATTCAAATCGGTCAGTATGGGAAAGTCTGAAACTATAAGACATACGAAGATCTGTTCGGAGGAACCATGTCATCGATTTTAATAACAAGAAAAACTGCATTCATACATTTTAAATAAACATCTGTACTCCGTTCGGGAATCGAACGCGCAACGAATTCGTTACGGACACACAACGAACACGCCGCGCATGCGCAGCGAATTCGTTACGGACACACTTCTAAACCGCTAGTATGTTAAGACCCTTAGCACACTTCGAAACGAAAGTACAATCAAGCTTATTACAATTACGATAAACGCCGAATTTATTAAAATCTATATTTACTGCATCTGTTACTATTAATGGTTATAAATCATTGCAACAATTTATTTTAAGAAATTATTATGATTTAGTTATATTATTTTATATTAGTTGAAAATTACAGTGTCAATGAAAAAAACCTCAAAGAATCAGGGATGAACAATACACGGACACATTCTAAATTTCAAATAAAACAATTTGAATAAAAACTATTTTCACTTACCTTTGAAAAAGAGGCTCGTAGAAGCAGGAATGCTTAACGTAAAACTGAATTGTTTGTCAAAATGAACCCAAACGTATTTCCCTTAGTATCTGACAAAGTAATTAGAAATAGACGCGACAGTAGCAAACTTTGCATACCACGATCTCGAACGGCATTGCTGCGTAAGAGTGTATTCTGTATGGCACCAATCCTCTATAATAAATTACCAAAATATTGGAGGGACGACACAACAAAAAAATTAAAAACTAGACTAAAAACGCTTTTGTTAGAGAAAGATTATTACAGCACTAACGAATTTTTAACTGATAATCTAACTTAACCCTGACTTTAAGAAAATATTTGATTTTATTAATAATATTATTTATTTTAATTACGAATTATGTACCTAAACCTTGACTTGTACGAAATATTTGGATTATTTGACTATGATTGTTAAGTACCTATTGTTTGTTGAGTAAATGACATTTTGTTCTTTCTCAATTAATATTTTGTACGCCATTAAGGCAAAACATGACAGCGATTAAACTAAACTTTATGTAACATCTTACATCTATGTGTATACTCATTGTTTTTAGCAAAATAAACAATTTTGTATCTATCTATCTATCTATCTAAAACGTTCCGCATTCCTGCTTCTACGAGCCTGTTTTTTCTAATGCTATTATAAATAGAGTGTAGATTTTTCAGTTGACAATAGTCTACAATATCGAGCGTTAGGTACCTATATCTTCTACAATCGGCAGAAATGATTCTACCATCTTTCGCTGTGTCGATTCTTCCTTCGAAATAACTTTTTCTACGGTGATCATGCTACACGTGCATAACGACAAATTGAAAAAGCACAAGAAAATTAATTAATTGAGTTTCACGGGCTACCCTTTCACATCCACCTTAAGTGGATATTTTTTTATTCCTTTTCAAAAATAAAAATAGTAAAGTGGCTTAGGCTATCAAATGATGTTTTTTTATGAATCAGACTGGCAGTTGAAACAAAAAAGTATGCGTGTACTTATTGTACTCGCGTTAGAAGTACTTCTTTGTAACAAAATAGTATTCAAGTATTCAAGTATTTATTGCAATCCATAATGAACATACAGGTGGAAGGTTAAACAGATTCGAGTAACAATTATGGACCCTGTCGGGCACAGCAACATCAAAATTAAGATGAGTAGGAGAGAGGAAGAATAAAAATAAAAATCTTTTCACTAAACATCCGAATGTATTATAGAAAATAAGAAAATTACAATTATGCTTTACATTTTAGTATCTATGTCAACTCACATACAGGGTGTAAAAAGACCGATCACTTAACTGATAACCACACATTCTGTATTTATAATGAAGTAACTTTAACCAAAAAATAATGCTAGGAAAATACTTTTTTTTTTCATCTATAAAAAAGAGATGCTTTTTATTGCGCGCATTAAATAGCGCGCATTGATGAGCGTATGGCCACTTGCGCTTGCTCGTTGACTCGACCGGCCCGCTTGTTTAGTATCCATAGCATTGTTGTAGCTTTAAATGCGTAATTTGTTTTGAGAAATCGATAATTTTGGTAATGTTTGTTCGGAAGAAAGTTGACTAATGATACTTGGAATACAATTTTGAAAAAAAAAATCGAAAAAAAAGATTGCACTTTGACCTTCAATATCTCCAAAACCAGTGAATTCCCAGGTATGTTCTAGAAGAAAAAAACTATCCCAGTGATGATGGGTAGAATATGTAGTTTTCGTTTACGTTAAGGGTCTTTTACACCCTGTATATGTTGCTGTCACATTTTGTTTATTTCCAAAAGGTCGATCAATATGTTGACTATGGCTAACTTCAGGGTGTAGGTTTTCCGTGACATTAAGCGTCCTAAAAAATTACGCTCATTATTTTTCCCAAACGCGGCAAAAGAAGCATAACTACAATCATGTTTGTGACTACCATTGTTTTTATTAAACGAAAGATAGTCTTAAAGATAGCCTTGTAAAATTTCATAACGATCCGTTTAGCCGTTTAGTCGCGAAATGTAAAAAAACAAACAAACAGTGTTACTTTTCCATTTATAACATTAGTACCTGTTGATGATTATAGTGGTCCCTTGCAACCTAAATCCTCAATTTTAGCAGCAGGTCTGGGCCAACATGCTAGTTGAGCCACCCACTTAAAATATTTTGTCGTTGTTTCAGTCGTCTCATGAAAAGATGTCCATATACAAGATACATATAATCAAAGTGGTTGGAGAACTACTGTCGATCGCTTGTGACCGCGAGGAACTATCGGCGCAGTTTACTACTAAGTAAGTATAAATATAATACGATACCAGGCCGTTACAGTCCCACTGCAGGGCAAAAATTGTTTTTTTTTTAAATTATATTCTAAAAAAATATGTAAAAGTACGGTTTTTATTCTTTAGATATATGTTATCCCTAAATAAGTTGGAATGTTGGAACTCCTTTGACCCGGGTCTCCCCCCCAGGGCCCTGCACACGTCGGTGCTGGTCCTGTCGCGCACGATAGCGGCGTGCGACATGAGCGCGGCGTACTTCATGAGCACCAGCACGTGCGTGTACGTCGCCAAGCTGCTCAGCATGCAGATGGTAAGGCATTTCATTTGACCTGGGTCTCCCCCCCAGGGCCCTGCACACGTCGGTGCTGGTCCTGTCGCGCACGATAGCGGCGTGCGACATGAGCGCGGCGTACTTCATGAGCACCAGCACGTGCGTGTACGTCGCCAAGCTGCTCAGCATGCAGATGGTAAGGCATTTCATTTGACCTGGGTCTCCCCCCCAGGGCCCTGCACACGTCGGTGCTGGTCCTGTCGCGCACGATAGCGGCGTGCGACATGAGCGCGGCGTACTTCATGAGCACCAGCACGTGCGTGTACGTCGCCAAGCTGCTCAGCATGCAGATGGTAAGGCATTTCATTTGACCTGGGTCTCCCCCCCAGGGCCCTGCACACGTCGGTGCTGGTCCTGTCGCGCACGATAGCGGCGTGCGACATGAGCGCGGCGTACTTCATGAGCACCAGCACGTGCGTGTACGTCGCCAAGCTGCTCAGCATGCAGATGGTAAGGCATTTCATTTGACCTGGGTCTCCCCCCCAGGGCCCTGCACACGTCGGTGCTGGTCCTGTCGCGCACGATAGCGGCGTGCGACATGAGCGCGGCGTACTTCATGAGCACCAGCACGTGCGTGTACGTCGCCAAGCTGCTCAGCATGCAGATGGTAAGGCATTTCATTTGACCTGGGTCTCCCCCCCAGGGCCCTGCACACGTCGGTGCTGGTCCTGTCGCGCACGATAGCGGCGTGCGACATGAGCGCGGCGTACTTCATGAGCACCAGCACGTGCGTGTACGTCGCCAAGCTGCTCAGCATGCAGATGGTAAGGCATTTCATTTGACCTGGGTCTCCCCCCCAGGGCCCTGCACACGTCGGTGCTGGTCCTGTCGCGCACGATAGCGGCGTGCGACATGAGCGCGGCGTACTTCATGAGCACCAGCACGTGCGTGTACGTCGCCAAGCTGCTCAGCATGCAGATGGTAAGGCATTTCATTTGACCTGGGTCTCCCCCCCAGGGCCCTGCACACGTCGGTGCTGGTCCTGTCGCGCACGATAGCGGCGTGCGACATGAGCGCGGCGTACTTCATGAGCACCAGCACGTGCGTGTACGTCGCCAAGCTGCTCAGCATGCAGATGGTAAGGCATTTCATTTGACCTGGGTCTCCCCCCCAGGGCCCTGCACACGTCGGTGCTGGTCCTGTCGCGCACGATAGCGGCGTGCGACATGAGCGCGGCGTACTTCATGAGCACCAGCACGTGCGTGTACGTCGCCAAGCTGCTCAGCATGCAGATGGTAAGGCATTTCATTTGACCTGGGTCTCCCCCCCAGGGCCCTGCACACGTCGGTGCTGGTCCTGTCGCGCACGATAGCGGCGTGCGACATGAGCGCGGCGTACTTCATGAGCACCAGCACGTGCGTGTACGTCGCCAAGCTGCTCAGCATGCAGATGGTAAGGCATTTCATTTGACCTGGGTCTCCCCCCCAGGGCCCTGCACACGTCGGTGCTGGTCCTGTCGCGCACGATAGCGGCGTGCGACATGAGCGCGGCGTACTTCATGAGCACCAGCACGTGCGTGTACGTCGCCAAGCTGCTCAGCATGCAGATGGTAAGGCATTTCATTTGACCTCTTAAGACCATTATCAGACACAAATCTGCATGGTTCTTACATAATCTGACCAAGATAATGTCTGGACTTTAAAAGACCTTTGAGTTTCTTTCGGTGTTTCTTCTCCAGAGTAGTCAGATAGCAAAATTCCGACCTCATCTTCTTATTGAAAAAATTACATGTAAAAGTGTTTGTATGAACCCATTTACATAAATAAATATTATCATTTACTACTTCATACAAATCGGTCCCATAGTGCCTCGAGACGAAGGCGACTTGCCATTTAGTGTCGGCGGTGATTTGCTACCGTAACACTAAAGTGTTTACAGAATTTTATAATATTCATTAAATCAATCAGGCAACCCTTAATAATAACTCTGATAAGCCGTATTTGTTTCGATCGTGAATCTTATTTTAATCAACATGCAACTTGATACCTACTAAAAGGCAAATTGCAAGAAACACAAGAAAATTTGCATCTCGCGGGCTACCCTGACGCGTCCACCTTAAGGTGAAATGTACAACCTACCGTCGCCGGCTCCCCGCTAGATGGCGCTGAAGACAACAGTTTTATGTCTCTATGTGTATTTCGACACTTTGTCCATAATTAAAATCTGCCATTAAAATATAGGTCGTTTACACACAGATATACATAGTGTCGAATTGGATGGATTTTGATAATAATAATAATAAAATTCTTTTAATTCGGACAACAGTGATCTATATAAGTAAGTAATACACACAGCTTATATTCTAGTGTTAGTAACAGGACTGGGTAACTATACGTATCAGGGTCAGTTAGAAAAATGACACGGTCTAACTAGAACCCGCATGTAAGCCTGCATCACTATTGAGTCGAGTTTGTCAGCGACTACGTTCAGGATGCTATTAGTGCTGCCCCGCACTCAGCGCAGTAAGGAGGCGGTCCTTTTGCGTATTATGTTGTGAAAGCCATCAACGCGGGCTTCTGCAAACATGCTAGATGCACTACAGAAACGGGGCAGCCCCAGTAACATGCTGAACCCATTGTTATATTTAACGCGCAAGGCACTGAGCGATCTCTGTGTATAGCAAAACCACAGGCTGCTGAGGCAGGCCATTTTGAGGCAGCGTTACGTTCAAATTCAATAAAGTCTAATGTCCAATAAAAATGTACCAATTACACATAAAACAAATTAAACTAAAAATGTTCTGCGCCATCTATCGGGAAAATTAACGACATCAGGTCGTATGCATGTTTCACCTTAACAAAGCAGATGGGGAAACATTGTTTTATCTGTCCCGGTAGCCCCGTGAAAGATCTACTAAGACTGTTGTATATCGTCGGTTTTCTAAAAAAAGTGAACCTGTACCTCGTATTAAAACCTCAAGTCTTAACTTAGTCGTAATGATACAACAATCTTGAAAACACGCCATCTATGGATTGTAGTAAGTATCAAGTTGTCGCTAAGTTCGCCTACAAAGCGAACCAAGGGGTTCAGAACTGGAGATTTTTGCAGCGCCACCTATCGCTGCACTCGGAAATTACTGCCAATGATGTTGTGTTTAACTGTTGTGTTGACCAATAGATGGCGTAAGATGTGTCGTTCTGGAAAAAAATATTTGATTAGGTTTCGCTACTGTAAAATTATTTTTTCGAAGTATAGAAGTTCCACCAGACTACTTCGTGATTTTAAATGAGTAGATACTTGTGCTTTTACGAGTTCTCGAGACTACGTGAAATCCAAAGTCAAATCATTTATTTTTAGATCATTAAATTAAACGCCAAATTTTCACCCGTTCTACCCATGAATATGAGCAACTTTTCTTATGGGACCAACTCTGAAATCACGAAAAAAATATCTGCTGTTTCATACAAAGTTCAATACCTACTCGACTAAAATGTATGAAACAGCTGATTGTTTTTCTTGATTTCAGAGTCGGTCCCATAGTGAAAGTTGTTCATATTCATGGGTAGAACACCCAGTGAAAATTTGGTCGGTCATTGAAAAATAACCCTGTAGGAGTAAATCCTTGGGCGATACTAAAATTACAATGACTCAGTGCAGTTTTTTAAAGGTATTAGCAAAATAGAGACTTAACTGTATCTAGAGAAACATAATAAAAGATATCCCTCAAAAACAAAAAAAAAACCTTTGAAAATTAAGTAAAAAGTTGCAAAAGTAACAAAACGTTTACTGCCAAAATTTAATCAAGACTAGTACGCATGTTGAAAGACATCAAAATTAACTAGGCAGAAAATTTCACCCTTTCGTTTCCACGGCGACATAGCAAGGGTTGGTATTTTATGTGTATGTCCGAACTTTTCGTTGTAATCTCCTAAAGTGCTCCACTGATTTCGGTGTATTTATTGGTAGGTTGTTTTTTTTTTATGGAAATATTCGTTTCAATTTTGATTATTTAGGGATTTTGGGGAGGGCTTTAATGGTATTCATGCTAGTATTTTATTAAACAATTGATTGTCATACTTTTTTTATCGATACCTTTGTTCTCGTTACAAATTGGTGTAGCAGTATTTAAGTTACTAAATTAGTATATTTTTAGTATTTATTACGTAGATGGGAATAACAGCCAGAAATTGCCATTTCCCTTTGGCAATGTCATTACTAAAAGGTTAAGAACTACTGTTCTAGTTCACGAGGTAATCATATACTTATTTTGCGTAACCATTCTAAGCCCCACTCTCTGATACCATTATTGATTATCCAACACCAAAATAGACCTCATTATCATTGACTATGCCATACTATACCCTCCTGATCTAAGTACACTCTTAACTCAAGACCTTCCCGTTACTCCGAGCATGCTGTTGTAACTCAGCTCGCCCCCTTAAAGGGAGAGGTCGTGATGTTGCTATACGTTCCACTACTGTTATGTGTCTATGATGTGTGTGTGTGTGTGTGTGTGTGTATGAGAGCAACGCCGCTTGACGCCACGCAAAGAGACGAATGACGAACGCGGTTTTCAGGGGTGTCGCGTTATAGAAAATATTGATTTTTACTTTGACTTTTACAGTTCTTACGAGTGGTCAGAAACTAAAAACCCCGACAGTCTATCTAAGGGGCAGATAGGCAATGGCTCCAGTTAGACCGTGAGCAGATGCAGACGTAGTTGGAGAGGTTAGCGTATATGATGATTGTGGACATTGAGATCTATAAAAGAAGGTATGTAGGTATACAAATAGGAGCTCCCTGAAATAGGTTTGAGCTACACGATGACTAAACCATGCATGCCGTATGTCGGGACACGTCAACTCAAAGCTGAATTGATTCCTTTTTCAAAACGCTTTTCCAGACTTTGCCCTGTGAGACTCGCGTAATAAATTGTTACAATCTTGTGTCTGGACTTTAAAGAGACCATCTTTAGGCATTTCTTCTCAGGGATCAGTCACTTTGGAAATGTCATTAAGTTTAAAAAAAAAATGACATGTCAAAAGTACCTGGCAAGATCTACTTACAGAAAATATCATTTCATCATCATTTCAATATCATTTTAAATAGGTCGGTGAAGTCGCCTTTGTCCATAATCAAATCAAAATGTCTTTTACACATACGAGAAAGTTGCATCTTTTAGCATCTTTAGAATCTCGTCGTTGTCGTTCAAAATGACGTCATTTTATTAGAAATACTGTAAAACCATGTAGATCAGTTCAAAATACTACATTGTTGTATTGTATTGACCATGTGCGTTGGGTTTCCCAAAAGTAAACAAAAAGTCTATTCTTTCAGTATTCATTACAAAACCATTCGGTAATAATGTATTTAATACAAAAAACTTTTTTTTATTTTTTATTATTATTATTGATAGGCACGCGTAGTAACGCGCGTATTCAACTGGTAGGGCAAAAAAATCCGTTTATGTACCACTGCAAAACAAAAGTCTAAAAACTTTCACCCCACGTGCCAGCCCTGTGCACTACCGCCAGTAGCCGTTGAGTGGGTGGGCGCCCTAAAAGCGCCGCTAATGCATCTCACGCGACCGTTCACGTTGTCCTTTATAACTTGCCTAGCTACTTGCGCCAGTAACTAGAATTGTGATAAAAGATATTTATATTGTGGGACTTAAACATAAATAGCAAAATGTGGGTGTAGTTACTACCAGGTAAATGTCTCCTTAATCTAGCGTGACGTTGTCTTAAAAAAAAAACACCACCACGCCTGTAATTCCTGAAGTGTTAGGCAGAGTTATAACTCATGTATCCTAGATCTAGTTATACGTGTTTTCCTCCGGTTACCATTTACAATATACGGAATCAGTCAGAAGACACAACACCCGTCTCGTCGGAGGATCCTCCCTTTTCCATTAGAGTTAAAGAAGTTAACATTATTTCTCACAGCCCCTAAAGTTATTGAAATTACATTATATTTGCGTTTGAGTTATTGAACAGAAAATCAAACTGTGGCAAATATGCGTGTTAGAATACAATGCGGTCTATGATGCCATTTTTATTTCAATTTTAAGTATGAACATTATAATGTGCTTAACGTAGGTAGGTATCCACTATTCCATATTATCTTAGATTTTTACGATATGTATAGTGCTGCTTATAGGTGATTTAAATAATTTAGGACAACATTTATAGTCGATAAAAATAACAACTATTCTTTACTACAAACATTTTTCAGGTGCGTTTGACTTTCTTCGTAGGACTCGTCCGAATACTGGCGCGAGTAACTGGCCTAAAGTCTGCTACTAGTATTGCTTTCTGTTTACGTAACTTTTTGGACACAAGATCCGCTTGTATTATATCTGTGCATCCTTTCACACCAATAATTTAAAATTCGATTGACAGTAAAATTATTTTAAACCCTTGAGAAGTGCACTCGAGTTAGTCTATACAAATTAAAGGATCAAGAGACAATGACACATACAATACAATCTCCGCTAAACTATAAAGATTTTTATCTGTATTCGCTACCGTGTACAGAAATAAAAAACCCGGAATATTCTTACCGTAAGCTTTTACAGTTTGTTATAAAATAAAACTCCGACCTCTAATTAGGCAGTTACCGACTCTTTGATACAAATTCTGTGGTCGTTATATGAATAAAATAAAAAAAGGTTCCTTTTTCGCTTCTTTATCTTCGGTTATCTTCAGGGACGGGTCTAAGATATTGAGGGAACTTGGACTTATAAATTTGTGGTTTAAGGTGATTGGGAATGTTTTTGTTTAGGTATTTCGGTATTGAAATTGTAATTTGTCCTCAATTCGTTTTTTAGCATATATTCGAATCATTGTTATGAAGTCAGCTGTTTGTTGGGGAAATTGTATAAGTGAAAAGGCAATTTTTGTTTGTTATTAGATATTATTGACTCTTAAAATTCTGCCTTTTGGGTACTAAGTGATAAGAAATAATTCTTGTGTAGGTACATCTTCGTAAAAGTGCCTGAATTACAACACACATAAAACTTTGTATAGAGACTGAATTTGAGATTGAGTAATTCATAAGTTGATTTTAAGATATTCTCTAACATAATCATGTGCCCTTACTTTCAAATGACTTAAAACTGGCATTGTTTCACAAAAAGTATATTAACGGATTAATTTTAATGTCCATCCTAACGACTTCCCGCCGCTTGCACAATCTCGCGCAATAAAAAATGTTATTAAAAACTCGCCAAAATGTATAATAATTGTTGCATTTTTGTTGTACTTAATAAAAATAAAATTCGGAATTTTAATCTTATGCAGTTCCGTAACAGAACTGCTTTGCAGATAAAACGCGGCTCGGTCTACTGCGGAATGTTCGTGTTAATAAAATAAATAAGATACTATACTGTGTTTATTATTACACGTTTTTGCTGTCGCCAGGCGGAGTAAGGTCGGCTGTACTATGGAGATGCTTTAGTACTAATTTAACGCGTGCCAATAATCAAATAATCCTAACCTTCCAACTTCTATAGAAGCACGCAATCTGGGTGTCATCAATCGTCCGTGCGGTGCGTTTAGTTCGGACGTCCAAAAAAAACCCGAAAATGTTGATTTTTAATACATTATCGAGTGTTATATCAGGACACTTCCATTTTAACGCCGAGTGACATATCCAGAGCACTCAATTCGTACAACGCACGTAGGAATCAAATTCGTATCCAAGTGCAGTCGGCCTAAGTAATTTTTTGAGCGTAAAAGCTAAAAGGAAAAGGTGCAATAGGCTTGTGATGTCCAGTTGGCTTTGTTAGTGCTTAAGCAGTGACAATCCTCATAATAACGATGTCTGGATTCGCGGCCTCTTTTATATATACTTACTCACGAAACGCGGATTAATTAGAACAATAATATGATATCCACTCTTATGGAGTTGACCACTTTTAGGTATATCCAAATTTATTGCACATTTCTACAACTTACCTGTCGGGAAACAAGAACCTACTCTATATTCTATTCTAACACTTGTTCAAAGGCAAAACCAGATTTAGCTTATCTGCGACATTTACATAACTTACTGGACCCGAAAATATTTATTTTATTAGTCGCAATTAAAACCAGCTTATTGAATCGTACACTCGCGCCAATGTTAATTAGTCGTTATCGCTCACGCCATCTTGGATTTTTTTTCGAAATTCGAAGTGTATTCTTTTTTTTTTCTCGTAAATCTAGTTGTTTATTAGGGTCGGCTGACAGTGTGTTGATAACATCTTTGGCCGACATTTGGGTTGCGATTTTTTTGTATCTTTGGTTATTTACGATATCTAAGGGTCACGGGTGTAAGTCTGGATCTTTAGGCGCCTGTTTCTGTATCCGGAACCTGAGCTGAAGCAGAATCTATTAGTATTATCTTCTCATAATGGTCTCATTTTTAACCGACGAAAGAAAGGAGGAGGTTCTCAATTTGACACGTTTATTGCTTTTCCTCTATGATTCTTAAATAAATGAAAATGAAAGTCGTTTATTAGAATAGAATAGAATATCAAATCATTTATTTGCATATAACTCATACAAGACAAGACAAATTTCAGACAAGGTATAATGCTCTTATTTTTCTAGTAACAAATAAATTATCTTAAGACTAAGTTAGTAGCAACGTATGCAATTATAGTTCAGATGAATCGAATAATAATAAAAAAATATAACTTGATAACTAACACAACATACTTACTAGCTTGCTTTATAACTTACTGATCGGAGTTCATCTATAACTTTCAGATAATTTAGTATGCCATAATAATATTCTGCATGTTTTCGCCCGAAAAATTACCAAAATATCTTTTTACCGCCTTCTAAGCATAGCCATAACTAGAGCAAGTAAACTTGCCTGTTTAAACGCGCCATAGTAATGTCACAGTGTAAATTCATGCAGTCGGTCAATGAGGGCGTTGATATATGAACAGAGAGTAACCATTACAGATTTATGTGTCTTAGCCACTGTACTTCAAGACTGGGAGAGTTCTAAAAAATACAATATATACAGCAGGAGTTTCATCCAAATATAAATTCAGAAGAATTACTTACAAGTATGTACGTAATTTCATGACACGTTAGCAGGCACCTGTTAAAGAACCAGTCAAAAAAAGAATAGCATAATAAAGAAATAAAATCAGTGGACATTTAAACACAATATATCTTAATGTATCTATCAATACACTAATCTCATTACCAGGGTGTGCTTATTTTATATAACCTTGTATCTATCTCAGTATAGTATTATTTAAGGTACAGACGCCAGCACGTCAAGTTACCCCGATGTTGCAAATTTCTTTGATCGTTTTTTAAATTTATGTCAAACAGAATAAGGTTCATATTCAATTAGGAAAATTTGACACATTGGGGTAACTTGATGTGCTGGCGTCTGTACATCGTTCTCACAAAAGAATAACGTTGAAAAGTGCCTGTAATTAGGTCTAATTGAAATAAATGATTTAACTTTGACTTTAAGGAATAGTTTCCTATTCAATTTGATTCATTTATTCATCAACAATTTTTACATCGTGACTGAATTTCCATGACTAAATCTATCGATATAAGAAGCATCGTACATGCAATCTATATACCTATATTTGTAAACGCCTATCTCAGATGTTGCGGATGACCAACGTGACATGCAATTAATTCTCTGGCGTGATGATCCTTCTCAACCGCTTAGTACTTTCAAACTAAATACTGTCACATACGGAACCGCGTCCGCTCCATTCTTAAGTGTGAGGTGTTTAAAGCAGTTAGGAATTGAAAGTACTAATCCAGACGTTCAGAGAGTAATTGATCAAGATTTTTATGTAGATGATCTAATTACTGGATCCGATAATAAATTGCAATTAGTGGAACAAGTCATTAATACAGTTCTAAGTTAAATTAGAATAATAATGACATAACATAACATTGTATTACTGATAATGATTAGTGTTATTG
This sequence comes from Euplexia lucipara, assembly GCA_921972225.1. Classification (NCBI taxonomy): domain Eukaryota; kingdom Metazoa; phylum Arthropoda; class Insecta; order Lepidoptera; family Noctuidae; genus Euplexia; species Euplexia lucipara. The sequence goes on along the minus strand of OV179166.1, from coordinate 1,364,335 downwards.
TTCACTTTATGCAAAATAAAGTTTAGAAATTAATGTCATATTCAAATACAATGGAATTTCCTTTTTAAGTCAAGAAAATTTGGTTCCTAGCAACTTTTAAATTGATAGAATTCTTGAGCAACTATAACAGTTTTGTATAGATGTGCATAATAGCCCTTAGAAATTATTTTAAAAGAGTATGGAGTTTCTCACCCATTCTTTTCCATACGAAACTAAGTTTTAGAAGAGGCATCTAGAATCATTATATATTATTTTGTTTGACTTCCAAGTTTGACGTTAAGAAGTTCCTTTTAAATAGCCTGATCAACGATCACTAATTTATTAGTCATCGATAGGCCTAATTTAAATGACTTTGACTTTAATCAACTATGGGCTATTAGACAATATTTTAGTTTTTAGTCCCTCATCTAGATTACAAGAAAATATTCGACACATAATATTTTTTTCTTTTCAAATTGATGAAAAACTGCTTAGTTTAAGCACATTGAGGTTGAGGAGAGGGGGCTTGCATCGTCATTGTCTGTAAACTGTACTGGCTAGTCACGTCGTGCGACATTTTGACTCGATGTATCGCCGTTATTTTTTGATTACGTGAAAATAGTAAAAAATATGCGTCGAACATTTTCTTGTACTTAATCTAGATGAGGGACTAAAATTTTTGTCAAATAGCCCATTGAATCATATCTTTTCACCAACAGGAAAAAGATATCCACACAGAAACACTGGAGATGGGCCTAGCGAGGCAGGCGAGTGACTGCCTGTCGATAGCACTGGACTCCGTGCTGTGTTCCACTCGTTTCTACGAAGAAAACACGGATATAAGCACCGACGAGCAGGATCTGCTTACTGCTCTGCGGAACAGAGCGCACTCGCTCATCAGGTAAGATGGAGAGAAACATAATTGTGTACTTTGAACTTAAGTGAACTCATAGTACCACCTCATAGGGCATGGAACTAGGCAGGAGGGAGATGATAGTGCACTTAGAACTTTAGTGAACTGATCAAACGACACTTGGCAGAATGTGATGAGATCATAGAACTACTCGCCGTTCTCTGGACTGTGGAACAGGCGCGTTTGTCGGGTGTGAGGGAGATAGACCATAGCGCATTGAGTACTTTAAAACTGAGATAATAGGATATGACACTACTCACCGCTCCGTGGAACAGAGCTCGTTTATCAGGCAGAAGGAAACTCGACGATATTGCACCTAACACTTTTGTGAACGTGATAGAATTGCGACGTAGGCCATGAAATTTCCAACCAGGAAAGAGGGAGATAGTCGATAGTGCATCTAGTACTTAAGTGAACAGATACATACATACATACATACATAAACTCACGCCTTTTTCCCATGGGGGTAGGCAGAAACTACAGAGCGCTAATAAGGTCTATGTATGTCCTTCTAGGGCGTCCCCTCCCGGTGTTCCCACTTACATCTGCCTTGTAAATACCTTTCGTTAGTCGGCTTTCATCCATCCTTTCAACGTGACCAAACCATCTAAGCATACTCTTTTCAATTTTTGTTACTACATCTTCTTTTAAACCACAACGTTGCTTAATCACATCATTCTTCAATCTGTCATTCATTGTTACACCACACATACTTCGCAAGGTACAGATAGTACTGCGTAATAGGACATAGAACTACTCATCGCTCTGTGAAACGACGCGGTCATTGGGCAAAATTGCGATTTAGGGTATGAAACGCCTTACCGTTTTGAGCAACAGATCGTAAGGTACTATATCTCTGTAAAGCTTCCATATGTATTCATAGGTGGTAACTTTATAATATACGAAATCATTATACTGTACTACCACAGTCTAAAAACATACAGTCGTCCGGTAAAGCCGTCTAGACAGGGCAATCGTGCGGGGTGTGAGGGACGAGATGCGGGAAAGCCGCTCCCGCACCGCGAACAAAACGATGTTCGTAGTGCGGGAGGTATTATTCAAGTCTAACGCGTGTAGAAGTTGTCGCCATTTTTCCAGAGATCAAAGGCGTTGTCCTACTGTAATATTTATACTGTGGTACTACTGTATTGAAAGTAAAACGATTGTTACTTACACACACACACACATACATACATGCATACATAAACTGACGCCTTTTTGGGTAGGCAGAACCTTCAGGACGCTAACTGCTACGTCTTACATAATTCTTTTGCTTCGATTACGTTCATACATCAGCCGGGCGATTCAGTAAAAGTCACGCCGTGAAAACTTGAGTGAAGTGATCTGTCAATGCCTAGCATTTGTATGGAATGGAAGCTCAGTTCTCCCTCACTTACGCCTACATTTTCACGCGGTCATTTGATCAGAATCGCATAGCTGGTTATTCAAGCACGCCGGATGAGATTACTACGCACCCGGCCGTTCGGAAAAGTATGTCCTATAAAAGAATTCTGAACAAGAATTAACGAGGACATATGGAATGCCTGAGAGATATTTCTCGAGGGCATGTGATGCCAAGTCAGAGGCCCATGGGCGGCATTAAAACTCTGACCCCAAATTAGTTACCAACCACACGATAACAAGAGGAGATCATTCTGAAGCAATATTAACACTTTTTACAAAAAAAAAGACAAGTCATTTATTCAAATTAGGACCAGGACTTTTTGAACGAAAAAAGAAAAAAAAATAAAAAAAAAAAAAAATTGTCAAAATTACATAAGATTACTTTACTTCGCCACTTCCTAGTGTTTTTGCTGGGAAGAAGAAGTGGCGGAACAAACTACCCAGCAACACATCTGTCTGATAAATAAATAAATAAATAAATATTCCACAACTTTTCACACAACGCCATGTAGTCCCAAGTTAAGCTTGAGAGCTTGTGTTATGGGTACTAAACAGCTGATAAACATACTTATATACATCTAAATACATACATATTATAGATAAATTACACCCAGACACAGAACAAATGATCGTGCTCATCACACAAACATTTGTCCTGGGTGGGAATCGATCACGACCTTCGGCGTAGCAGTCAGAGTCACTAACTACTAGACCAACAGGCCAGTTGAGTCTGATTAGTTTGAAGAACTTGAATCTATATAATGAAACGCTCAATAAATAGCATTTAGGTTAGGGACCAACAAAACAGTAATTCATACTATTTCATGACACACAGTTCAAGATCGCACTATGCATTTACCAGGGCATAATCTAATCAGTCAAATGCGTTCGCGCCTCCCCCGTAGTTTCGTCGAGGGCACTACATGACGTTGTTTATTTTTTATTCATTTTTTTATTTGAAAAAATAAACTAGAGGAGTGTTTGCGTTTCAAATGAGAAATGCAGGGAAATGTTGATTTTATTTTTTTTAGTATCTGCTGGCTAGGGAAATGAAAATAGAATGCATGAAATATTTTGTCTATGCCACTGAGTCATTAGAGGCAGTTTAATATACTTTGCTAGCGGACGTAACGCGGTTTCACCCGCGTAGTTCCTGTTCCTGTGGGAATACATTAATAAAAAGTATGTCTATGTCACCTGGGGATAGTTTAGCTTAGCAACGGTGAAAGAATTTAACAAATCGGTCCAGTACTTTTTAAGTTTATTAGTTACATACAAAAATAAAAAATCATAACTCTTTGTAATAGTAATAATAGTAGGTACACTTCAAATATGTTGATCGAAGTATGTCACGCCTACCGCCTGGATTTGAGCCTAGGTGCTGGCAATAGACTCGCTCCCTAGTACCTGCATGGCTACCTAGTTCTTCAAACGAATCAGACAGATGTGTTGCTGGGGAGTTTGTTCCGCCACTTCTTCTTCCCAGCAAAAACACTAGGAAGTGGCGAAGGATGGGCCGTTTTTGGGGGACTGTCTTTATGTATTTTTTTGACGTTCAAAAAGTGCTGATTCTCAGCCTAGTTTGAATAAAGACTTTTGATTTAGATTTTTTGAAAAACAGTCGTTTTTAACGCATACTTGCTCAGATATACAGTACAGTTCAGATATGTAATACATCAGGATGGTATCCAGTTTGTTCACATTTAAAGTGAAGGTACGCGAGCCCATTCACAAGGAGTTGGCAAACTTATCTTGAAGTTAAGTTAGCAGATTAGTATTTCTGCAGTAATATATCTTTTTTTCTGCCCTTGAGAACACGTGTATTTGGATTTTATATAATATGTATGTATTTATTCTCAATTATTATTGATTTGTCTTTCTAGTTTTTGTAACCTTCTTGTTCTGATTACCTTGTTTTGTCTCTGCATCACCTTAAGGTAGACTGGTAGATAATGCCTAAGGCATTAAGTCCGCCTTTGTGCAGTGTTTTTACTAGTGCATAAAGTCTTAATAAATAAAAATAAATATACCTAAAAGGCCTATGATTCTCTACGCAACCAACACATTGTTGCGTTCAGGATATTGTTGCCACTGCCACGCTTCTGTAGTGCATCAGCTATGTTTACCGCTTCGCGGAATACAAGCAGTTTTTTGTTAGGAAGATGACATGAAAACGACGGACCTTCAAAACAGTCCATATACCAAGCAAACTGTAAACATATCCCTCTAAAAACTTGGATGTTGTTAACACATTTTCATCCTGTCCGAAGTAATTCACGAAAAAGCTTTTGATAAGTTCAAAAGCCGACACGTCATATTAAAAACAATAAGCCTTCACTGACGTACCCTTCTAGGAGCGAACACGGGGTGTTATTGTTGTATGTTTTAATTAAATGCGAAGGTTTTGTGAAAACGGTAAGATGGAAGCTATTTTTCACACCTTATAATATTTATTAGTCAGTAAAAATTATTACTAAACGGTCAGTCAGTCGTTGAAGTTCAACATTAGCTGAGGATCAGATTACTAGAGACAACTAGAGACTAGAGATCTCTAAGGAAAGTAATTTGTGCAGACATTAATACACATTACCTTCCGGAATAAAAAAAAATCCCATGTGTTAATCCAAGAAATGTTCTATCTACTTACTTATGTGCCAATTTTCATACAAATCTGTTCAACGGTTTACGAGTGATTGAGTAACAAACATCTTCAGAAACTTTCACATTTCGAATATTGGTAGAATTATAAATGACTCACTTCGCTCGCGACTTTGTCCGCGTGAATTTCCTACTTTTCAATATAGTTACTCGGTGTTAATTAAGCTATCTAATGGTAGAAGAATTTAAAAAAAATGTGTTTTTGACTTAAATTCCTACAAACATATCTTTCCTCTTAATAATATTAAAATAGAGCATTAAAATAAAGACTGGTGAGTTGATACAGGAGTCTTAAAAAAATCCTTAAAGAAAAAAACAGCATTGACATCGAGAATTTAATCCTACCACTCTATTCATCCATACTTTAATTAAACACGAAGTCATTTAATACACTTGACCTGTCACTATACACAACACAACAGTGCAGTGACTGCTAACAATAGCGCGTGGCACTCCATTGTGTCCATATGTGCCGTGAATTCACTTACTTCCACGTATTAAGTAAAGGGACATAGAGTAAGCAATGTTGTGGAGGTTAATACAGCCGGTGATGTTTGTTTAGCTATAGTTGGATATATAGATTTTTAACTAAGAAAAGTAGAAAAAAAGAATCATACTAAGAAAGAGACAAAGGAAGAAACAAACTAAGAAAGAGACAAATAAGAAAGAAACAAACTAAGAAAGAGAAAAGGAATGAAACAAACTAAGAAAGAGAAAAGGAAAGAAACAAACTAAGAAAGAGACAAAGTAAGACAAAAAAAACTAAGAAAGATGCTCTGTAATGGATGCTCTAAGGTTAAGCTATGGTTGACGTGGTCGACAGCCTTCATCTGGTCCAGCTCCATATCGACATCCCTCCGTGTTTAGAAAGCACCTTAAGCTGTTGGTCTCGGCTGTCATAAGAAAGTCATTGACAAGCGTTGTCGTGTTAGCAAGTAACTGACTCCTGAAGTGTCGTAGGTATGGAGTGACTGTCTGTGTCTGACTGTCAATGTAAAAGAACTGATAGTAGACTGTTAGCCCACCGTGGGAAAGGTTAGATAAATAATTATTAGTTTTTTTTTTTTGCCAAAATTTTTATCATTTATAGAAAGTATTGTGATTAAATTTGGTGGTAGACACATTATGAAACCCTAGGGAAGACATCAGCTGGCCTTTACAAACAACCACAGATCCTATCAGTACAGTAACATAATTAAATTAAACTAAAATTACCGCCACGTGCACTCTGTCACACCACCCTACTCTGTGAGGCAAGGGTGCGACATCGATACTCGGTAGATTACAGACGATTATCGATTCAATCGGATACCGGCACAGCGAGTTAGGGTTGTAAGATGTAATAAATTAGCGGTGTTTGTTGCCATATGTGAGGATTGATAACGTTTATTTGGTGTGTTGTTATCTTGTTGTGTGTTCTTTGGAATTATTTATTACTGAATAGTAGCTTTGTACTGAATAGTAAAATTCATCATTCACACAAAAGAAATTCTGCTTGAAATAGGACTCCCATAAAGATTTCTTCAACCATGGGTCTTGCGCTGCCCTTTTCTTTCTTAGCGTGTCGATGGCAAACTTAGACATTAAATATCACAAATACGTAATTTTGGGCTATTTTTTTGGCCCAGTATTCAGCTACGACATCACTATCCTCTGTGCACGTTCACCTGTGCAGATGACAGGGCTCACGGTGCAGGATAAAAGTTTGGCCACGGTCTGCCTAAAACAGTCTCAGCAGTCGGCTTAAAGTTTTACAAAGAATAATGTTATATCAAATTACTGTGATTTGTTTGTTGAACCCTTCATCATCATCTCAGCCGAAAAACTGCTGTAGCCTTCTCCTTGTCAGTAAAACCATTGCCGGAGGTCATCTTACGCTTTTTTCCCTCACTACTAGTGATTGCCGCCATTTTCTGCCATATCGGCCACCCATTCAGCGAGCAAAGTGTAGTGTCTTCTACCACTTAAATATAACATACCATTACTATTTGATTTCAATTGTAGGTAATCTTGCTTGTTACTTAATATTGCTGTGCCCTTACAGGGTCTATAACTGTACTATAGCTATAAGTCTTTGTAACACCTTTATCTGACATTATGGTATGCAAATAAATGAATATGAATATGAACATTTTTTAGGTTACTTTGGTTCTCCAGCAGATGTTTTCTCAATTCTATATTTAGATCACGTAGGGCAACTCCGAGCATATACCTCGATTATTTAGCCCCAAGTCCCTGTACCTACACCAATTACTACCAAACAATGAATCCATTAAAAAATCGAAAAGGCATCGAATCAAAATCTCAGCATTCCAATGGCGTACGTAACAACGTTATCGAGTACTCTGAAGAGTTTAATTCGATTCTGTTCACTCACAAATGGTTCTCGATACTCGTTACGAGTAGACCCTTGATTGAATGAGGAAACCCTTTTATTTAGGTTAGGGCTGGCTTTAGTAGTGGTGTAGGGTATCGAATATGGTACAGACACCACAGGCACATCAAGCTTCCCCAAACTTTCCAATAGAAAATGAATCTTATGCCGTTTGTTATAAAGTTGAAAAACTATCAAAATATTTTTTACACTTTGGGGGTTAAGCTTGGTGTGCTGGCGTCTGTACTAAAGGGTTGTAGTGTTGCTTTGAAGAGTTACTTATCTTAATAGCGACATAAGGGTGTTCAATGTAGTCGGGTAAAAGGAATTCCTTTGTTCAAGATAGACTGAGAATTAGCAGTTTTTGAATACCCGCCCTTTGCCTCTTCTTAGTGCTTTTGTGTTTTTCTGTTTACCTACTTAAGGGTAAAGGCATATCTCATACAGAGAAAGTACGAGCATTCATTAATCACCACACTTGCTCAAGGCGGGTTGGCAATTTCGGACTTACTTACCACAATGATTTTGAGTCCATTTTTCCTTTCGGTGTTTTTCTATACTGACGTCAGTGATTTCCAAGATATAGTTAGAACTAACGTCTGAGTTGCACCATTGCAATGAAGTAAGTTTCAAATTCTTTGACCATTTTTCCCCATACGAAAACCCAATTTGACACGTCAGTTTGACGTTTAAAAGTGCCTTATTAATAACTCGGATTGAAATAAACTTTAAGTTAGACATCGCAAAACTTTTTAGTTACATCACCTTAACAACTCTCCTGTCTCATAAGTCACACAAGGTTCAATTGATCAATGTTATATTATCATGGTATTATCATGTTGACAAAGAGATTTAAAATACTATAGAGCATTTCCTTGACATGCCAAGGAAATGTCATAGAAAAACTTTGATCCCATGTCTCAGTAACGCCATCTGAAATAATATTTGAATATTGGAGCGGCAGTGGAGGGTACTAAAAAAAAATCATAGACTTGTGTCCAAGCAGGACACAAGTTTCGGACGAAAATTTTGATCGTGATGTCGTCTATAGGTATTGAACTTCTTTGCATGTAGATAATATTGAATGTGTAACTATTGTGTCTACTTTGTAGGCAGTGAAATTGTGTTAAGGTCCAAAATTACGGTTACTGGGTTTGTCTCACATAACACTAATAACATATTGACCTAATTTCTTCCAAAGTTACATTTAATTAACTAACGTATAAATTCTGAAGCCAAGGCTAAACCACTCATAATAATTACTCCCCAAATTAATTTGACGACATTTTGCAAAGAGAACACGCTTCAATCTGGCGATCTGCCAATAAGCTGCTTTGTAATTAGACAGCATGTCGCCTGCGACCAATCACTGAGCTCCGCCCACCAATTGGTATTAAAAAGTCGCCTTGTTAAGTAAATGAAAACAGCCCCGTACCCTGTGGTGTTGGGTTGGGGTGGTTGTGACAGCGGGTTATTGCGCGGAGCGATAGAGACTGCCTGATAGATTAGTAGGTACCTGTTTAAGCTTCAGGTCTTTTGCGTTTTATTTCTGGACATGGGCGGGCGTATATCCTACTCTGTCGCCTTTCTAAAAATCAGTGCTGAATTGCGGGACCCCCATGTCATGTGATCTATTTACATTTATTTATGAAATGAAAATAATTAATTAATTTATTTATTTTATTTATTTGAATATATAATAAGTAAGCTATCTGCTAAGAGTAAAATTTGACAGTACCAGTAACTAATTGTATCTTTCGCACATGAGTGATTTTATTTTGGTTTCTGTCTTCTTTGCGATTGCTGTGCCCCCATTGTGGCCCCAAATCCCACCTGATAAATCGTTTGAAAGGGCTAGCTTATTTTTCTTTATAACTAGACTCCAATAGACTAGGTGATATATCTTAAATCTCTGTTGAGAATGTTAAAAGCTGGTATCATTCACACTTTCAAAAATGGAAGAAATTGTCCATATCTCGCTTACACTGGAACCTCGCCTCATGTCCTATAATTTCACAGGGACATTTTTAATTTATTAAAACCGAGCCCGATGATTATTTGGTATTCAAAGTCAATATTTATTTTTTATTAGCGTCCATTTTGTTTGCATCTGGACGTCGAGCATTTGTCGTGGTTGATTGTTTTCATGTTATATTATATGTGAGGTGTTTATGTGCTCCTAGTATTAAAGACGAATAAATTGATTAGTTCAATAACTGGCGTATATGCTTGCTACCTTATGTAATAATGTCTTATTACTATAATGGTGTTGTCATCTATCTTCGTTGACGTTAAATTGACAAGGTTGGATAGTATGTATGTATTTCTATTTATCTATATACATATATCTATGTATACAGTGTGGAAAGTTGTTCTTTAGTCAGATTAGTAACATTTTGAAGAGTTTAATTTTAAATAGCTTTTTACGGCTTTTGGCTCAGAAGGGCAATTTCCGTTCTTCTTCAATTTGTCAATTATTTACGTCTAACTATGTTTTTAATTGGTCTTTTGGTGCAAAGTTAAATATTTGAAATGATATGACACAAAATCGTTTACTTGAGAATACTAGGTAAGAAAATACAAACTGAATTACCAAAATGAATGTCTGTCTCATAGTTATGCTTGTTTTAATATGATCAAATAACTCCTACAGTTCTAGGTGTCCAGCTAATTAAATACATAGGGACAAATAGGTCAGACTCGGTGGCAGTTTTAGGTGAGGTCATGAAAACACGTTACATTTACGATACATTCAAAAGCAATTGTAAAGTCTTATCATCACGTCTGTATTGACTGAGGGGCTAGGCAGGGGTAAACGTTGAGTACACCCACTGTGTAATACGGGTCGAGCATTGCCATAAACAAGGGCACGGTTCCAAGCTCCAGACTTTTACTGGGAAATACCAGTTGGACTCCGTCCGTAGTTACGACTATTTGACCAACGGGGTATAATTTTCGGCTTATTCCCAGGCGCTCCATAATTTTATTCCCGACGGCTCCAAATTAAAAAAAGCAATATAATAGTAATAATTAAAATCTTTCCCATGAGCTCCAAAAATTTTCAACCTACAGATTGCACAAAAAAATATATATTTAAATATACAGGGTGGCAGGGACATCGACGCGCAAACGTCGTGAAAAGGTTGCACCTGATGCCATAAATGAAATTACGAAGGTCATTCATCTCGGAAATGGCTGGTTAAAAAAATATCGTACAGACTAGACCGCGCGCCGCCCGGTGCGGTGGCGTCCTTTGTGGCCGACAATAGAATGTTGGCATTAGGTAGAAAGCGAAAAGCGAAGGCACCTACTATGCTAGTGTTGACCTCGCATTTGAACTTTAGAAAAACAGCTGATCAGGTAGCCCTTTCCTGTTTTAGTTTCATTGCTGGTTTAAGTGAAACAAGTGAATTTACAAAATCTCATTGGAATAGGTAAAAATAATGTTTATATACAGTTTACAGTAAAAAAAAATGCAAAAAAAAACGTAAAATTTATGGAAAAGCCGACGAAAAATTTCAACGCAGGGGGGTCCAGAATCATGTACTGAATCCATGGTAAGCGGATGTGCGTCGATGTCCCTGCCACCCTGTATATATTTTTTTACAACAAAATTAATTTATGATTTTGTACCGGAGTAATACGACAATTTCGAACCTCTCGTTCCCACCCCCGCGCCATACCGCGCTGTCCATCTACAATAGCGAAATAGGATAGTTGACCATGCGCCATTGCAAATGATGCTTAGCTAAGATAAGATTGATTTGTGACTGCCTATGTACTGAAACTACTTACCTCCAAATTATATTATTGATGGAAGCAATTTGTGTTTTGTTGACCTTACGCAATTTAGTTTGGAGCCGCTGGGAAAAAGTACACACACAGTTTAGTATTTTATTATTTAACTAATAAAATTATGGAGCTGTTGGGAATCAATGTATGGAGAGAAATTGTTTGGAGAACAATAGATTTGGAGCTCTTGGGAATAAGCCTAATTTTCATCATCTGCCTACAGTAGTGCACTGTAGGACCTGTCTTCAGCTTGCCACATCTATCATCTGCCAGCAGACTATCCCAGGTCGTCATCCCGATGGGGTGTATTACAAATATTATAAACGCGAAACTTTGTGAGTATGGATAGATGGATGGATGTTTGTTACTCTTCCATGTAAAAACCACTGAATGGATTTTAATAAAATTTGGTATGAAGTTAGCTGACACCCTGGATACTTTTTATCCTTGTATTCCCACGGTAACGGGACGTATTGGGGTGAAACCGGGGGACGTCTGCTAGTATTCAATTAAATAAATAAATATTCCACAACTTACGCACAACGCCAATAGTCCCAAGCTAAGCAGAGCTTGTGTTATGGGTACTAAACAGCCGATAAACATATACTTATATATTTCTAAACAGAGACACGGTACAAAATATGATCGTGCTCGTCACACAAACATTTGTCCTGAAATCAGCAGTCAAAAAAAATCAAAATCAAAAGTCATTTATTCAAATTAGGCTGAGGATCAGCACTTTTTGAACGTCAAAAATTAAATAAGACAGTCCCCCAAAACGCCCGCCCTTCGCCCCTTCCTAGTGTTTTTGCTGGGAAGAAGAAGTGGCGGAACAAACTCCCCAGCAACACGTCTGTCTGATATGTTAGAAGAACAGTTTAAACAGCATTGGTAATTAATAAACTTAATCATTTAAATTAAATAATTTGCTACATGCTAGCTAGCACACACCAATATACAAGACAGTAGTAATAAGAATAGTAAGTACCGACGTTGACAACTAAACTCATGCAAAAAAATAAAATAAAAGCCTTCAAGTAAAAGTAGCACTAACTACTAGACCAACAGGCCAGTCAGTCTCATACACTTTCATCACCGACTTCTACACAGGACATCTGTAAACGACCCAGCCACCCAACTGTCACATCCTACAGCTCAATACTGAGCACAATATTTATCCAATAACGCGAGGGGAGCACTGGCTCTTAGAAAGGGGGTCGCATTCAATTTGTGTGATGTCAATGATGCGCGCTCGATTTAATGGCAGGTGACCTTTTTAGTTTTATGTGTGTGCCCCCTGGTTTGTAATGGATGGGTGGCTGGTTAAGCATTGGATCGTTAATCATTGGTGTAGTGTACTTGGTTTTGTTATAAGTGTATTTCTGTTTAATCTTGCTTCATACTCATATTGTAAATGGTCGATTTTTGTGACGATAGATGAATGTGATGTTTGTTGCAAGTTCACGCGAAAACTTCTGAGTGGATAATAATTAAACTTAACAGTTGTGTAGTTTACTCGTCAGTTTATCATATAGGCTATGCTTTGTAAATATATTGTGTGTGATAAAATGATGCCATCTGCGGAATATTTTGGCATGCGCTGCGAAATCCGTAAGACTTGCACGAAAATGCGAGTGAATCCGCAAGACACAGCTAGTATAGTACTTACCGGTTTATTGGTTAGGAGGGGCTCGTGGCTACTTTATAACAACTGTATTAAAGGCAAGGTTGGTCTTTATAGGTATCTGTGCCTCTGAAAGCATGTTAAGCCGTCGGTCCAGGTTGTCATTTGAAGATTTGTTGGGGAGTTTGTGGCCAATTCTTGTCTTCTCATCAAAGACAGTACCAATGTGACGAAGATCGATGCTTTTTTTTGTCTGATGTAATTATTGACGTTCAAAAAGTGCTCATTCTCGGCCTAATACAAAAATCATCATGCATTTAGTTGTTACGATTTCTGACACAATCTTACCAAGGGTAGTCTTAAAAATAATACCCAGTAACTATTTTGTGGAGATATTCAGCAGCATTTACTAGAAGCCGTTGACAACCTAAATATACATTGATTGTATTGCATAAATCTTCTAACATTGTAAGACCATATGTAGCCCTTAAAAGTTATAATTTGTAAATGTTAATGGCGTACAATAAAGAGTATTCTTTTCTATTCTTCTTCTTCTTCTACCTTTTGTCGTGTTCCTCTTCCACGTTATTCCTGTTTGTATTTTTCTTCTTTTTTAATTTCGTTTCTTATTTTACTTTATATTATCTTTATCGCTTCGCTATCAATGTCAACTGTCCCCACAGTAGCGCTACATACAACCGTTACATCTGTACCGCTCCGTGTTTGTTCAACATTATTATCTGTGTCCATTGTCCGTATGTCACATACTGTCTATTAAACTGTAATTCTGATAGGCGGAGGGCTGGTTTTGAATACGTTTTGTAAGTTTTTTTTTTATGTATTTGTTGTCTGTTTAGGGAGGGAGCTGTTTTGAATAATATTTAAAACAATTTTATGATCTGTGTTTATAAAAAAACTGACAGACAACTCATGGTCTGGTCCTCAGGGTCAGGCAATCATGAAATAGGTACTGTACCAAAATCTTCTTAGAACGCCTATTATGAGTAAATTAACAGTGATATTTGTTTCCGTAAATGGGTTCAAACAAACACTTTTACATGTATTTGATAGCTTAGATAGCTAACTACCTGATAGCTTGTTTAGTTAGCTTTCAGTTGTTGTTGTTGATTGCTCTTGATTGGCCTGTAGGTACCTACTTTTAATTTAGGAATGATACATTGTGATTTTAACTAGAAGGTGAGGTCGGTGTTTTGCTGTCTGACTAATCTGAGAAGAAACACCGAAAGAAACTCAGAGGTCACAGTCTCTTTTAAAGTCCAGACATCATCTTGGTTAGATCATGTAAGAACCATGCGGATTAGTGTCTGAAATAGTCTTTTGAGGAAAGAACCAGACAGATATGAAAAGACCTTATCAGCCAGTGCAAGCATTTGTTTATTATCGTGAGTTCAACTTGAAACTTGACGTACTGACGAACGTTACCAAAGAAAAATCAGTTGGGTTGGTCGCATGAAGTACTCAAACTGCCAGACAAAATGTAAAAAAAATAACGTAAAAACATTATTCACACATTCACAAATTGCTAAATAAACAAAAAATACTTTACAAAGTAAGTAAATTCTTATTGTCTTTTATATAAGCTACAATATTCTAGTTTTTTCCCCACACTAAGAATTTCGCCTGTACCTACCTGTATATTCACAGATATTTACCTAAATTCAAGTACCTACACAAACAGCCAGACACGGTACAATATTCCAGTTAAATGTCCCACCGATTAGGGATAATCCGTTACAAAAGGCATCTCCTATTATCGACAATGGCTGCGGTTACCCACAAAACAATTACCGCATCATATCTATCACATAACTTAATACAATTATACAAATTCACATAATTTTCTGACACGTGCCCGACCAATAACTAAAATAAATTCTTCACTATTTTATAATCCACATTTTCAAAGCAATACCAACCTTATGTGATCGAACGTAAGAGTCATGTCAAAATGTCAATATAAAATTAGTTTGAAATCACATTTGACACAGCAAGTTCAGCCTTATTTCCTTAAAAATAAAGTGCTTGTTGAATGCAAATATAAAATTGGTCAGTCCATCGGCACGTGTTTCGGTGACAATGTTTGCTCTAGGGATTGAGCTGGGAATCGAACCTGTGACCCTGGAGGATAGACACGCGACCGACGATGTAGTGTGTAACTGTTGTATATTTAAAAGAATGTCTATATTATTTAGAATGACGAGGAATGTTTTTTGTAAATGTCCTGGGAATGGCAGTTAAAGTTTAGTAAAGGTGTTGTGTTCAAATAGGGGTGCCAATGTGACCTTTGGCAAATCTATATTCTTTCTAAGTTCGTCTTAGAGTCCAAGTCTTGTTCACCACTCTCGTAGGCTTAGGGCTTTTCCACAACGTTTTTTTGAAGCGCGTAGAACGCAATCAATACGCTGAGCAAACTCAAGCCAGTCGGTCTGTTAAGACGATGCATACGTGAACTATCTGCCAATACGCATAGAGCGCGCTTATCGAAACCCGCGTCGTCAGCACGATAGAAAAATTTAGTGTGTAAAGGCCCTTAGAAGATAACTTTCCGACAACTTTCAGATAACCATCTGTAAAAAAAACAAAATTGAACTTATTAAAGACGTCATGCGGTTTCACTAGTGTAGTTCCCGTTCCCCTGGAATACAGGGATAAAATACTTTTTATCCCTGTATTCCACACAGACACACACACCCCCTACACTATCCCCGGGTGTCATAGGCTACTGCCTATGACACCCGGGGATACTGTAGCTTACCAACGGTGAAAGAGTTTTTCTAATTGGTTTAGTAGTTTCGGAGCCTATTCAATGCAAACAAACAATCAAACATATCCTTCTTATAATATTAGCATAGGTAGCATAGAGAACCCATTTTGAATATATTAAAAAAAATACAATTCTGTAATCGTCAACCTGCGTGGTGATTAAATGCACGTTCTTTCTTGTCTGCAGCCTGTTACTGTCCCACTGCAGGGCAAAGGCCTCTTTATACAGAGAAGGCACGAGCAGTCGACCATTGTTCACCACGCTTGCGTAAAGCGGATTGGCGATTTCGAACTCATATTAACCATAAGTCCAGGTTTCCTCACAATGTTTTCCTTCACCGACGTCAATGATATCTAAGATAAACTTAGAAACTACATATGAACTGAGAATGTCATATTGCCCGGATTTTAGTCACAACCTCGTGCATGAGAGGTAGGCGCCTTCACCTTTAGACCATCACGGGCGGCAACCTGCACGCCTAGCACGACCATTGTAGAAACGGAATTGTCTCAGAAGAATCGTCAATTTTTTCTTTTATAATCGGAAGAAATGTTTCTACCATCTGTCGACACACCCAGGTATTGTAATTATTTCACAAGCTCATTTTTACCAAGCTGAAAGTCGAACAGGTCCCAAAGTATAACATATTTTTAACACCCCCAGGCAAAAACACCGACTACTTACACTTGATTAAGCTTTTGATCCTAATAAAATAAATGTCCTCATGACGCCATATGCGTAAGCGTTGCCCGTGAAATTAAATCAAAATAGTCAGATGAAAGAAGTGCTTTCATTATCGTCGGTACATTGCACCGCTCCCTTTAATTGGTCCTGATGCTCAGCGAGGCAGGTTCTTTGTGCCGTAGTAATGTGTTCAACATGGCCATTTGTTATGGATAAATAAATATTGCTTTTTATTGACGTTCGTTAGTCTCCTTTACGTGCCTGCCGTGAGATTCTGGTCAAATTACCGCGTTAAAATATAGGCGTAGTGTGGGCGAATGGAGCTGTCATTCCATAGTAATGCTAGGCTTTGACAGTTTACTTCACTCAAGTTTTCACCGCGTGACTTCTACTGAATCGACCGGCTGGTCTCGAGAGTTCTTATGCCGCCCATTTGCTGTCGAAAAATATCCGTCAGGCATACCGGTTTCCTCACGATGTTTTCCTTCATCATTCTTGAAGCAAGTGATAATTTAATTACGTATACAATACGCACCTGCATCCGAAGAATCAGAGAAACTTGGGGTGTCACTGCTTACACTTATTGGGTCAAAGAAAACAACGACAGTACAGTTCTCCCAAAGTGATAATGCGCATAGAAATATTCGTCACTGTTCGGCAACGGCCGTATTCCCCGAGTGTCGGATGACTATACGTATGTATATAGAGTGGTTAAGTGCATTTTCTTCATGCATAATTAGGGCTCTTACGATTCAATGATTCGGGTGTTTCCGGGAATACGACAATTAGCGAAGATCTGCATGTGCATTATTAATTTGGGAATACTGTAATCATAAAATTAAAAAACATATATAAATGGTACCGACCAATCCCGTTTTAGAGCAAAACAGTTTTTTCCTATGCCAATTCCGTGCTACCCATGCGTATTGTGATCATCAACATCACCATTAGTCCACTGCTGAACATAGGCTTACCCTAATAAGCGCCACAGCCCTGTCTTAAATCTTGCCGCATCCAGCATCTGTCCTAGCAGTCTTTTGCAGGTCGTCATCTAGCTGGAGGGCGTCCAAAATCGCGATCTCCACTTACGGACACGTTTACCCGTGCGTATACCTGCGTGATTTCAACAACTCTTAGAATGCTAAAGACTCCAAACTCATCAGATTAGTACTCTCTTGTGTAGGTAAAATAAATCCCAGAAAACAAAACTAAAAACACTTCCCAAAAATTACAACTCCCAACTCATAATCATAACGCGTGCCTCAAATGCGGTTTCTATGTATGCTCAAGGGAGTGAGTGGAACCCGTGCCGTTCTGGCTCCCAAGCGAGAACTGTCTGACAGTGACACCGGCTCTAGGGTCGTCACGTGGTGCTTGTAATAAATATATACGCGGAATTATAAAAATAGAAAGGTTATTAACAGATGGGTTGCGGTTTGGGACTTTCTATTCAAAATCGTACGGTATTTTTAATGGCGGTTTGTTTCGCATTTCAATGAAAATGGTCGGAAATTCACTGGCCGTACCTACCGTTTATCGCTTTGAAATCGTGCTAAAAAATTTGTGACTTAAAGAATAGATTAGATGTCGAATCCTGATATATATAAGATCGTCATTATACATTTGTAGATATAGTGACGTAAAAAGAGTCAGATATACAGTCTTGGGAGACAAATCTGTGTGTATGGCTATAAGATACGGTGGATATACGAGTAGGTTTTGTAAAAGATGAGAGGGCGATTTTTAGGATAGCGGGAAATAGATATTCTAGTATACATAATAATTAAGAATTAAAGCAGAAGGATGGTGATTTATTCTTGATTTTTTTGGTTACAAAGAAATATTTCTTCTACGTTGCACCTACAATTTTCTGCCACTGCATCATCGGTAGATTCTTAGTTCGCATTTGTACTGTTATTTTTAATCAAAGTATCAGAGTAGCATCAAAAAGCCCGCCCTTCGCAACTTCTAGTGTTCTTGCTGTTTTTTAAATTAAAAAGAACTATTTAACGTCGGATATAGGTAAAAGTTAAATAATTTAATATTACGAAGAATGGGCAAGAAACTCCATGTATAAAGATTCAGTGAATAAAAAAATAACCGTTACTATTCCCAAATGATGTCTGTCTGACAGTGACACAGTCCGAAGGGTCGTCACGTGGTGCTTGTAACGAATATATGCGCGAAATTGTAAAAATAGAAAGGTTATTAACAGATGGGGTGTGGTTTGGAACTGTCTGTTCGAAATTGTGATGGGCTATAAAAGAATCCGCACGTGCGAGTTCGAAATCTGTCGAGATATCGGTTTTCCAAGTCTATTTATAGATCTCGGGTGAGAAGCTGCAATTTTTGTTGCTTTTCACAATATACTAGTGGTCGTTCAGTTGTGGAAATTTGACCGCTTTAGTTGTAAACATTCCTGCTTCATCTCACACTATTTCGTGGGCACAATATTCTTTGAAAGTCATCCAAAGTTGTTGCATAATATGGAATGACAGCTCAATACGCTCACATTTCGCGGGGCGATACATCCAGGATCGAGCCGTCTGTTAGTTTCCATTTGATTCTTTCTTTAAAAGGCCTTTCCAGACTTTGCCCTGCATCGTGAGACTTTTGAAAATCTTATGTCTGGACCTTAAAAGAGACCATGACCCCTGAGTTTCTTTCGGCATTTCTTCTCAAGAATCAGTCACTTTGGAAGTGCCATTTAGTGACATTTAGTTTAAAAAAATGACATGTAAAAGTATCTGGGAAGATCTACTTACAGAAATACTATCATTTCATTTCATCATTATTTCATTTCATTAGATTTTCCCTGTTTCAACTTAGCTGACCCAATTTAAATTTCTATACCTTCGCAAAAATCTTGGTACTCAGATAGACAGCTCATATTATTTCTAAAATGATCCACAGTGACAGTGACTCCAGGTCCCCAATGACGTCTGTCAGTCATGAAACTGACACCTAAGGGCGTCACATGTTCGTTTTTACAAAATAATACGCCATCATTCAATAAATAGAAAGTTTATTAACATCAGGCCAGTTTTAATGTAATTTATACTTTAGTTTTTTTTACTGCGTCATCTTATTCCCTAAAGGTTTGTGTAACGCCATGTTTCTGGTAAGTAAAATATCTCCACTGTGATTGAACATCTTGTTTGTTTATTAACGACAAATAAAGTAATAGCAATGCCTTGCATTGATATATGTTTTGGAAACAATAGCAAACCATTTTTATTTACACTTTATATACGTAGTAAGTACACAGAGGCACTTCTGAAAATTGTGGTTTGTATGCTTTAATCTCTAAACTAAAAGCCAGATTAATTTAAAAAAAAACAACATATGTTTTTGATACCCTGCCCTGAAGCAGGTTTTGGGCTATTTAACATCACGCTACAACACATAAGCGTTGGTGAAATCTCAGGCAACTTAAAAAATTCAAAATTCAAATATGACTACTTATAACTATCATGGTAACGGATATTACTCTCAGTGCGTAGAGGTAAAACACTACGCCTTCAAAGTGCGTTACCACCAATCCAATCGCTTACCAAATATTCTCTAGGAAAATTTTCCAATACCTCGAATCTCTCTCAATTTACTAACTCTCCACATTCTGCCATATCTTTCAAACCTAACAAAGCGTAATCAACCAAAACACGCTAATAATACAATCGGCTAACATCTCAATTGACGCCCCGCGGCGTCGCCCGCTGTTCTGTTGTGCTTACGCCTACCGAACGCCTTTGATAGATCGCCGCGTGCAACCGTGCTGGGGCAGCGAATGTTGAGATGAATGGATTTTTATTGTGTTATTTAAATGTAGAGGGGCTCGTGGCTAACTAATAACAGCCGCACTGTTCAATCGGAGGTTAAGCTACGTTTTCTGGGGTCAGTCTGTCGATGGTTTTTTTAATGTTTGGGCTTCTTCTAGGCTTCTACTAACCATGGCAGTGACTTTCTGATACACAGGGGAGTCTCGGTTTGTAATGAATGGTCACCTGTTTAAGAACCGACCTTGGTAAACGTAGCTTAACTTGCGCTCGAACCATGCATATTTTATTATTTTGCTACAAGCCACTGTCACTTAATAATTTTATATACTCGATAAATTTCTTCAGTTAATAATAAGATAAGTTATTGAAATTTTTGCCGGAATACACTGAAGAGGAATGATGCAATTAAATCAAAATCAAAATCAAAAGTCTTTATTCAAATTAGGCTGAGAATCAGCACTTTTTGAACGTCAAAAAATAAATAGAGACAGTCCCCCAATAACGGCCCACCCTTCGCCACTTCCTAGTGTTTTTGCTGGGAAGAAGAAGTGGCGGAACAAACTCCCCAGCAACACATCTGTCTGATTCGTTTGAAGAACGAGGTATACAAAGAATCTATACAATGAAATGCTCAATAAATAGCACTAATGTTTATACACATTGTAAAACATTACATTTCAGAATGATTGTCACGTGTTAGCTAGCACACTCCAATATACCGAGATTAAGAAAAAAAAGTAAATTAATTTAACATTGAAATCAAAACTCAAGCAAAACAACTACAAAACTGAAAAATAACAGCCTCCAGGTATAAAAGGCGTACCCGCTTACATGTGCAATGCTGGTTTATATTCATAAGGCTGTGACTCTAAATTTAAAATGATAATCTAGGACCATCGAAGTGAAACCAATAAGCAGTTAACTGTTATAACAATAAAAAACACCATTGGTAAGCAAGTCGACCAGTCACCACAAGCAGCACCCGTTCATTAACTATGATATCTTCTGATTTCAGACTGAGCAAGAACCAAATTATTCAAATCACGAGCTCTTTTGTTATGCCTCTTCTATTTTGTTTCTTCAGAAAGCCAACTCCCGTTATTAAATACATTCAAAATGTAGTTGAAATCTCAGCGACAATGTGTGTCCAAAATTTGTCGAAAATCATAAAAATAGGCGTACCTTAATAAATAAATATTCTACAACTTTCACGCAGCAGCAATCTAGTCCCAAACCAATTTTTTTCTATGAATAGGTACTAGACAACTGATAAACTTATTTTTTATATAATTCTAAATCCCAAAATCTTCGTCATCACTTAAATGTAGTTACAATCTCATCTCAAAAACTGACCATCAATGTAAACTTATAAATGTTGGAAAATTATACGTACCTACTTTTCACAGGTTGAGACTGAGATTTAGAATTAGCAACGGGACCGTCCTTAAAAATCCGGGTATTGCCCCTCAGAGCAATATAGTTGAAATTTTAATCGACCCTCGGAAAATTCTTGGCTCATTCCTATCGAACGTTCTAAGTGCCGTGCGAATCGCCAGGTGCACTTCTCACCCCTGATCTCCCACGTGAGATATGTCACACTTGCGGGAGTAAATTGGGGGTAAAATGTGCACTGCCGTTTTGATTTTAATATTGTTCCTATGAGGGTTGTATTGGGACTCGGGAGGGCAGTGGTCAGTAATTTGCTAACTCTGATTAGTTTTGTTTTGATTTGGATCTGTAAATCGTAAAGCTGCGGAGTTAATATTTCTTGTTTTGTTTGATTTTCGTAGAGGTGATTTAATCTATGCAGTTTCAAGGGTGATTATCGCGTCTGCATTTAAATTTAATTTGTACTGCGTTCTCGTTCAAAATGCCATTCAATGGTCTGATTGAAATATGTGTTTTAAATTTGAGTTTGCACGGTTTGTGTATAGGCACAGGCCCATAGGCTTGCATATTGGTACAGAATAATAAAGAATACACTACATTTATTTTCATTGAATGTAGATATGGAATGTGTGTACCTACCTATAATAATAATATTGGTAAACACATTCCATATCTACATTAATAATAAAATAAGTTAATGATTCGTAGGTTTGTCGGTTTAGTTGCCAATACTACGTTATTTGGAGATTTCTTCTAAGTACTATTATTCTGTTGTTAAAGTCCGAAAACTTGTCATTGTCTAACCAGTCACTTTATCAGTTACTTCTCTTTCTGTTGCGTGTGTGTCTGTGTCCGAGCCGTTAGTAAGTTTTTTAATAAATAACTAGAGTTTTACTTTTGGATTTTCAATCTCTTCAACAAATCAACACCAATTAAAACAATAACTGAATTTGCTATTATCTGCTTCTCTAAACAGTTGCTCCTATTCCCTTTCCTTCACAAACTATAACAATCAAAACACGCCTCTAGTTTCAATACGAAGCTTCTGTAATCGAATAGTCGTAACTCGAGAACGTTGTTTTTTTAACCGAATAATCGAATCGGACGGAACAATCCAATACATCGAAACAAGCGATTATCGCTCCGCCATCGCTAAGTAGTTGCGACAGCCGCGAATAGGGTATACTTCTGACTGGGGCGTGTGAATGAGACGGCAGTACCGTTGCGGATGTGTGTGATAGAGATGGGTGATGTGCTTGAAGTGCATTCGCGTAACAGCGACAGATTGGCGCGCACATGTCGAGTTGTGATGTTCTTTTTGCAAAGTGTGTTTTAGTGAGGGGTTGTGAGTCGATAGTCTGATTGATTGTTGTCCAATTGAAACGAAACTTTTTTACAAAAAATAAAACCGACTTCAAAAATAACACTAAACGGTGTAAAATAACTCTAAATTCGGAAGTCTGTGGCTTTAGTACTTTTGTCTTATTCTTGATGGGCCACCGACTTCCGAATTTAGAGTTATTTTACACCGTTTGGTGTTATTTTTGAAGTCGGTTTTATTTTTTGTAAAAAAGTTTTTTACTTTTCCATTTTTAGTTGTTCCCATACAAACATTTGCCATGAATTCATTTTATATTGTTAATTGTTAACAATACATGTCATTATAATAGGGTTATTCACCTAACCCTAATAAATAAAACTTAACATACCTAACTGTCGAAATCTAGGTATATTAAACACATCTGCCTACCCCTCTGAGCATACAGGCTTGATGATACGTCATGATGTTGTATAAACAATAAACATCCAAGCGATTCCAGCAATCACGATAGATTTGCCGTCTATTTTTGAAGAGTTCCGTAGTATATCTCCGAAGATCAGCACCAGATCTTCACCAAATTAAAATGGGACCACCTCAGGAGTCTACTCTTTCAAACAAAAAAAGAATTTCGAGAATCGGTCCACAAATGGCGGAGAAATCAGGTAACATACATAAAAAAAAAAAAAATACATACACACGAACATAGAACCTCCTCCTTTTTTTGAAGTCGGTTAAAAAGACAAAGTGTACGTAGGTGTACACATTAGTGCTTGAATGGATGACGTGTCTTCGAAAACTGGTAAAGTTCCTTATCCAATTCATCGTCGTGTTCGATTTGTCTTAAAAAGTAAAACAAATGCCATTTAATTTTACAGAAGCGATGTTCTTGTCATAATAAACTGTAAAGATATTGTTTTTTTTTGTGTTCTTGTGTTGCAGAGATAGCCACTTTTTGTTGTAGAATTCTCATGGATTTGGTGCTTTTTAAAAAAGTTACCAAAATAGTATCGATAAAGTATTTTCTTAACCTACCACATCCCTACGCAAGCTTTCAAGAGGACACATGAAAGGGGAGCGGCGGGTCGTACGGCAACGCTTGTTTGTGCGATTTAATTTCATTTATCAACGCATTACTTACCGGGAGGGAATTACTTATCCGGATTACCCTGATACCCCGCTCTCCCCTCGACACTTTTCCTATGTAAATAAGCGACGAAATCTGAATTTTTGAGCAGTATATGATAAGGCGGTACATAGACTTCTATTTACGTCAAAATACTTATATGACCGACTGGTTTTTTATTTTCTAGAAAGTATAGAGACTGAATGTAAGGAGGATTTGTGTATTGAGTAACTTAAAGATTACTGGTTGATGGTAAAAGTTCCACTTTTGTTTATTTTTTTAAATCAACCTTAAAAAAGGGGGAGGTTATCAATTTATGTGTTTATTTTCATCGGTTCAGTATTTAGATAGGTTTTATAAATCAAAATATCTGACAAAAATAAATTATCCAGATAAACGTAAAACTATGAGCGATGCGAGAAGCGCTAGAACGGTTCATAGCACGTGGCGATCAGAAGAAGAAAGAGGTAGACATCTTTCAGCTAAGATGATGACGTGTTGCTTGAGAGTTTGTCGGTAATGGGCTCCCTTAAGATAGAATTGGGAAACTTACCTACTCAAAACGCGGGCGACACCGCGGGTAGAAGCTAGTGTTAAATACATTTATAAATTCTAGATAATATTTTATTATATAAAAAAAAACAAATTTATATTACTTATCAAACTACTATTAAATAAAATAAGTGTGGTCAGATTGAGCTTTGTCGTACTAATATGGTGTTACTGGTGTAGGCAGTTTGTTTCCACCAATTTTTCTTCCCAGCTAAAACACTACGAAGTGGCAATGGGGGGATTTTTGGAAAACTGTCTTATGTAATTTTAACATCCATGCTACGTGCTGACACCCTCAGCCTATTTGAATAAATGACTGATGAAGCCCAATAGAACCGTCCCCGTTTATTCCAGACAAAGCAAAACCGAATAATCTCTAAACAGAGACGTTGCATCACTCACAATTTGAACATTTGCCAAATAAGAATGCCGTACCGTTCCCAAATATGCGTTAAAAGCATATCGTTGGATCAAAACATTCAGTCCCTAAATGTTAATTAGTAATAATAATTACGGAGAGGCGATTGGATAGTTTTAATACCAGGTGAATGGTCCATAAATTGGTTTGAAGTGTGGGAGAAAGAATTTGATGGGTTTAAGTGGCTTCTTTGCTTTAGTAGAAGTGGCTCCCATTCAGCGTGCTTGTCATTTGATTACATGTTTTCTGAATAATAATGAGTAGTTTAATATGTCTTTAAGTGGTTAGCAAGATTGCTGATGGCATTATTTGGATTGATTTCGAAGATGTTGATACTAGATCGCTATTAGTAGAAATAACAGTCTTATAAATTTCGAAGTAGTGGCTTACACTACTACTTCCAAATTCGTAGACGCTGATGATAGCGATGTAGGTGCTTGTGGTTATTAGCTGGTTGATAAGAGAAACGATATGATCAATAAAGCTTCAGTTCAAAAGGACCTACTGAGCCCTAAAAGAAACAAAGAAAAAAAAGTAAGTTTTTCGCAGCTGCCCTAAAAATGTCCTGTTTAGAAAAAGTGCCAGACAGCTATAATTGCCTGACGCTGATTTTCAACTGGACTTGACGTTGAGAGGTGCAACGGACATAAAATGGTTCTATAGTAAGAGTTTTTTTTTAATGTAAAGCTGTATGATACTTAAATAAAGTCAGCACTGAAATATAACATTTTAAGTAATGACATTTGTTATACTCTTTTAAGGGGTAAATATAACAGTTTCACTATAGAGTACCTACTCAAAGCGGCTCTCGACCCTATTTGTTCAATTGTGCATGAGTGTAGTGTCAGGTGGCCCTTTAGCTGCACTGTGAAAGAGCTTATAGGATGATAGTAGATTATTTTCATCAGATTATGTTGTTTCTAAATGGCCAGTTTCATTGCCATTATTGATAATTTTTCTGTTTTCTACATCGGCCCTTGTAGCTTGTTCCAGCGAGGATATTAGGTCATCTATTTCCCGTTATTTTCATCTTCACAAAAGTTTTGGCCGTTCATGTCTTCATGATTATGTTTAGCAAATATATCCAAAATCATGGATGACTCCAGGATTGTTTCCCCGATTTACGTTATTTTCTCTTATTTAGCAAAAGAAACCTACCATGATTGTGGTTCCATAAAATTAATAACTTTGCTTGTGAAAGTTTTGAGGTTTCATCAACATTAGGTTTTTAACTCACTTTATCCATGTTGATGATTATAAGAAGGACTAATTGATACAAGACTGAAAGTAAAGGTCAGAAAAACAACATACTAAAAAAAACACTACAAACTAAAATAACTAATAAAACTAAAGACACTGATTTCCGTAGTGAAAATATAAATGACTCCTTATTTGTTGAAAGGGTGACACATACGCGTTTCATCTCTTAGATTAGATTCACATATTGACAGCCACTTACATCCATTTAACGCTTGCATCTATCAACTGATCTACTTCCCAACATCTGCTGTGCAGTGTAAGTGATCGTTTACTTCTAGTAAAATGTAATTTAATGTGTAACTTACAGCCGATTAGTGTCTTAAACTGATAATCACGCCAATTAGTATAACACGTATCTTCAACTAATTGCCATACTGCATTTAAATACTGACATTCTTATCTAAATGTTCGTTTAGCACTAGAATCTTGTCTAGACATAAAAATTAGTTTAGCAATGTTAATAGTGATTGCGTTCCTTCTTTTTTCATTTGCATTGTTATTTAGTTTGAATTTATTAATCTTTAATTTGCATGCGGCCCCTGGTTTTTCAACAGGTTTTTAAATAACCCTCTAAGCATTGTATGAATCCGTTCAATCCGATTGGAGCTCGAAATTGTAAAGCTTACTATCTTCAGATACATTGTTTCTTGCTTGTCTCAATCGTATTTATATGTGCCCCGTGTATCTTTTTTCGTCAAATCTGTCAATGATTTTCCATTTTCTACGCTTTTGTGAACCAATAGGGTGGAACACGCTGAAACTTTTGTAGAACTATGCTGATTGGAAAACTCGAACGGACATAATAGCCGCTTGTCAGTGAAGCTCGCGAAATGGAATCGCTGTTCTTCCTATGAAAGCATCAAAGGTATGATGTAATGTTACCATCTCTCTTTATTCAAGAATTTCTTATCACAGCAGAATATTTAATCCAGTCCGCTAGCGCCAAATCCAGCGATAAATCTCGCAGCGAAAAAGGAATAAGTTTTTCTTTTTAGACATAGGGTAGAAGTGGCTTTGATGTACGAACTGGTGCCATGAGTTCTATACATAATTTTTAGACCCGACAGCGGTAGCGTTGAATTTTTTCATCGTTTTGCCCAAATTTTAACTTTTCTTCTGATGTATTTTTTTTTACTTTAAACGTTTTGTGTTGTACCGTAAACAAATCTTCATTTCTAGATGTATATTAATATCTAACTTACTATTTTTTTTTCTTGAAATGTTAATAAATCACTTTTCATTAAAATCTCATATAGATCGATCGAATCGATTTTATACAGTTCTATTATAAGTAAAAATAACATCAGAAAATACTTTGTAATTAAAAACAGATGAAACAGCTGTTTTAAGGAATACTTACATTACAGTATTATTTGACAGAAGATTGATGAATTTTCTGTACTCGTTGTATTTGGATTGGATGTGTATCGATATCCTTTCCATCTTGTATATTGGCATGCTCTACGACGGTATAAAGAATATTTATGTGATAGAGGAGGTTACAGAAATTCCTTAAGCGCAATGTACCTAAGCAGATGCTGTGGAAGTGGGTCATGATATCGCATCACGAGTTCATCATGCGCGTATTACCAGAGCGCTAGGTGCGACACTGACGCGCGTCCGTGAATTTTTCTCGTAATGAAGTCACGTATGATTCATATTCTTTAAGACGTCCATGTATAATACAACTTTCGATTGTACATTTATCTAATGCGGAGTTTGTTTCTACCACATGACCCCTCAGTCATGCTTTAAAAAGTTTTTACTTTTTGAATATACATTCGTCAAACCTTTATATACTCACTTGCCTTTACTAATGTTTATCTACCATATTCTGTCTTTTCATCAACTTGGTAGAAAGTGTGAAAAAAAGCATGGGTTTGTGTATGTATTAAGTAAATAATTTATTATCATCTGCGGAACCTATTCATGAATATAATACCAGGTCTTCAAATGGAATTAAGCTAAGTCGCGTCAAAACACTCCGAAATCTGAGATGTGCTAAACCAGTCCATTGCCAACTTAATATTTTTATTAGCATAGCCAGACCCTTTCTACTATTAATATCTATTCAAGCCCCACATTTCATTTCTATTCACGCACAACTAAACCAACATTCGTCGGGGGGCGCGCGAATTTGTTTAAACCAAATTTACATATTTATTTGCGTTTATTAAAGTGAAATAAATTTGATGACTCAATGTGCCCCCTTGTAGGTCACAATGAAACCCATATGGATTTATGGGATTCTGGTTTTATGTTAGCAACACCTGTTAGTGTTGTTATTTAAAATATCGAGTTATTTTAATTGAGAATGGGGATTATTTTTTAGTGGCTTTTAATTCTGTAATCGTTTTAAATTTGATGGAGCAAGAACTTTAAAGTTATTTTGAAATTCGGATCGGTAAAATTAAGTCGGAATTGGATCAAGTATTTTACGTCGATCGACCGTTAAAATAGCTCCTGTTTTTATCTTAAAATTAAGATAAAATAGTCTTTAAAAAGTCTTGGCTATGTTACACAATTTGTAAGAATTTAATGAGTCAATAATCTGTAACAAGTTATGTCAGTCCGGATTATGTGAGAATGCAAGCATTCAATGCAGGCATTTCAATGCTTAACTACGTTTGCCAAGAACAAGACGTAGATGGTGACCTTGTAATTTTTATCGACCCTCGGAAAACACGTTAAACAATTGGTCCCTATTGTGATTTGTAGATCTTTTTCAGTCGTTACGAGTAGTGGCGAAAGTGTGACAACCAGTCTAACTAAGGGGGTTCGTGTTATCCCTAGTTCAATGTATAAGGCACTGGCATTCAGTTTTATTCGGTTGACAATCCAACATAGTTGAGAAAGGCTTACAAATGATGATATAGTATTACTATCACCTATGGTAGTGATACTTCTTCTTCCCAGAAAATCAAAAAAGGCGGGCGTGTTGGGGGACAGTCTTATGTATCTAATACTGAATTTTCAAAAGTGCTGATTCTCGTTTGATTTTTCTTTAATTTGAGTATCGCTTTTGTTGAATATGTAATTACCGGACTAAATGATTTGAACTAACACAGCTTAGCAAAAAAAAATCCATAGTATGCGGTTTGTTTATAAATATTCGGCCGAGATTAAAGTTCCCAGAAAATTAATCCGCAATTGACTTCACGCAAAAGAATTATTGCAAAAGAATTATTACAAAACGTACTTAAAATCTTATGGTCCGCACAATATACATCACAACAATAATTCACACATCAAAAACAATCATAAATCGAACCACTCAAGAATGATACAAAAAAATTAATTTCATACAAAAAATCTTGCTATAAAATACACAAACATATTGAAGCGGCTTACTGAAGCTTCCTTTCATTACCGACTTCCTTCAATTAAAATAAATCCACATACAAAATTAACATACCTCACACACTTAAAATGCCACAACGATTTTAATGCGTGTCCAATTACCCCTGACCTCCCCCGTCCCGGGCGTCCAAACAAAAATCTCCCACAAATGAAGATGTTTGTCAAATCATACGGATCTTTTTACATTGGACGTTTTAAGTCTTGAGGAATATCAAAGGCGACATAGTGTCCTTAATGGGTATACGTATTTCACCTTGTAAAAGGCGCCGAAATGCGCCGGAGTCGTTTATCTAACTGAAATTAAGAACGAAAACATTTTAAACGAGCCATAAATTTTTCTTAGGTGAGTGCTTTCTTTTGGTGTTGCCAGCTGTGATTTTTAATATGCTGGCTTATTTTGTGGCTTAATTTAAATTTCATCTTTTTTAAATACAGTTTATGTTAAAATAAAATGTAGCCGCTAGTCTCGGTCTGGTAGGTATTTGATTGATTTATAAAAATAACTTATTGTACTGTATTAATTAAAGTTCTTCTAACTTATCAGACAGACGTGTTGCTGAGGAGTTTGTTTCGCCACTTCTTTTTCCCAGCAAAAACAATAAGTGGCGAAGGGCGGGATTTTTGATGCACTGTCTAATGAAAATAATTTAATTCAATTTAAAAAAAATACCAGTCTGTTACTGTCCCACTGCAGGGCAAAGGCATCTCTCATACAGAAAAGGCACGAGCATTGATCACCATGTTTGCTCAAGGCGGATTGGCGATTTCAGACTTATATTAACTAGAAATCCAGGTTTCCTCACGATATTTTCCTTCAACGTAGTCTAACTTAAACTAAGAAAGTACATATTATGAATTGGAAAAGATTATGACAAAAAATTATAGTAAGTAAATAGAGTTAAAAGTTTTAATCTGACCCAGTCGAATAAGGTCTATAGCTTAATTACTTATTGTTTTTAATAAGTGCTTGGTCTTCGACGACTCTTGTATTTAAAATTGATGCACTGCTGAATTACAAGATATTTCATACAGCAATTATCCCTAAAATCAATCAATTCACAACCACCTGGCAACACTGATCCGGATAGATGCGCAGGCGCCTCTTGTATGCTCGCCTTCCATTAGCGCGTTTGAATTTAGAACGCGCCGCGATTGGCTGGCGGAGGCAATGAATCATGGCGCCGGCGCTGAGACTATACACAGGATGCTGTATTTAGATAAAACTTTTAAGTATTTAGTAAGGTTTTGTGATTTTATATTGCACGATTGGTAGGTACCTAGCTAGCCCCTTTCCAACTATGTTGGGGTCAGCTTCCAGGCTAACCGAATGCAGCTAAATACCGTAAAGCTGTCATTAATTGTGTTCGTCTCTTAAGTTGTGCAAGCAGTGTTATAACGACTGCAAACCTTTATCCAATATTTACTGTATTGAATCAACTGTCACAATAAAGAATAACATCGCGGCGATATTAAGTGTTATTTTTTTTCAAAATCATAGAATTATGCTTATATATTAAAGGACCTTGTATGTATTAGTTTTTGAAGTAAAACTTATTTACGCACACTTGTCTTTTAAAGCTAATGAATGCGTGACGAGACTGTTACGAATAGTGTGATTTTCGAGGTCAACGGAAATTGTTACGTAAAAAAGAGTTATGAAATTGAGGGGGAGTTAGTGAAGATAGAAAGAGAGAGATTTACGTTTTCTTTCTCTCTTTTTCTCATAGCCAGTTACGTTTCGTATAGATATCTAAGGCACAGCGCTGGCCTATTGTCTGTATCACACTGTAGAAGGAAAATAGAGTAGTGCGCGTGCGCATTTTCTTAAAGAAGTTTTACTTCAGTCTTGTAGTCTAAAACACAATTGTTTTTTTCTTTAAAAAGATCATTGTTTCAGCTAAAGTGATACGACACACCCTATATTATATATTGTATGAAAATAACATGAAACTCCACGCGTGTACAGCGCAGTGACACGTCATTATATCATACACGTTGAAGTGTAACATTCATCATTCATAGAATATGCCGCTATTTGTTATGTACATCACATCACGCACTGGAGATCTTGCCAAAACTGTCTGTGAGTAGGTCGACATGTGTTTGGTGATATTAATTTATTGGACTTACATCTTTTTATAATAAATTACTCAAAGTATTTAAAAAAAAGAAAACTCCATTTATGTTAGTACCAGCTGCCCCGGCGAACTTGTTTCCGCCTCGGAATCAATTTGAAGCGACATCTATCTCGCCACATGCAAACTAATGACCGATATCCTACATCGCGGTATCAGAGTTATCCGCGCAATTTGAACGTATAAAAGTTCCCGACTACAACCGTCGGGCAGTTGTTAGCCCGCTAGACACACCACCCGTCTTGTTGGAGAATCCTCCCTTTTCAATGGTGGATAAGGAAATTTACACCCTGTTCCTCATAACTTCAAAAATTTGTGTGGTGGAACCTTCTTAGTTTTAGCTTTATGACTGGTCAAATCGTCACCGGATAATGGACTGGTAAGGCATTTGTCATGTCATCAAAGATGGCGCTGCATTTGAAAAATGTTTAAGCACACGAATTTTCTTCACATTGTTTGAGACAGAAGACAACCGTCTCCAGGATAATTATGGATCTATCTCCACGCCAAATTTCAACACGATCCGTTCAGCCGTTAAGTCATGAAGAGCCGATAGACAAACAGACATACAGAGTTACCTACTTTCTCATTTATAAAAATAAGTACAGATATAAAAAACTTTAAAAGGGATATGCCCATTTGCTGAGGAACCTTTGGCCAAGCGATGCACATGGAAGAAACAAATTATAGGTATTAGGATTGACATCACAGATCAAGGAACAATAGCTGATTTTCACATAAACACTAGGAAGTGGCGAAGGGTGGGCTTTTTGGGGGACTGTCTCGTAATTTCGACGTTCAAAAAGTGCTGATCCTCAGCCTAATTTGAATAAATGACTTTTGATTTTGATTTTGATTTTGATAAAACTTGGTGAGACTTTTTCAATAAGAATTATGACCCCTCTTTTGATAGTACTGACTACCGAACCGAAATATTAGAATGCAATAAACAATTGAGTGTCATAATTATGAAAATCTCCTTTTGATACCTTTGTAGTCATCCCAAATTGGTAAAAGCAATATTCATATTCCAGCAATATTCAATAAATTAGTACTTATATTTTTAGTATTTATAACATTGATGGGAAAAACATGGCCAGAAATGGGCATGGGCATTGCCCTTTGTGTTAGTATCTAGTTTAAAGGTTTCGCTTCTAAATGCCAAAATTGAAAGCTTGTTAATTTCGTTCTGACGTTCTGTCCGTCGGTAGCAAGTACTACTTTTCCTTGAGTTTCTTTATTCGTCTTTTTATAATATTGACGTCCTCTATAGCATATCTTTCACTGTATCTATGATATTGATGGTATGGGTGGCACTCCACATAAAACTGCAGGGTAAACAAAATCAGTGCCTACCACAAGAATGTAGTTGTAATAGGATTCTTCTACAAGGACCTGGAAATGGTTAACAGTCCAGGAACCAATCGCGAGAAGCGTGTGTTCGATGGAACGTGACTTTTGGCTCAGTTTTATTAGCCTCACTTTTTGCACTCGTACCTACTAGGTTTCTAAACGCCACAAGTCACTGTCCTATCTCACTGCGTCTGCCGTTATGAGTCACAAAAAATAATGGCTTGAAATGTAACAAAAATCATTTACCGAACACAGGACTTGAATTGCGACTCCGATATCGCTTTGTATCGTAAAATAAAACGGACGAGGCCAATAACACGCTTACATTTAACTTTTTTTTTCTCTCTCAATCCAGTTTGCTGCCATCAATCTCTGGCCATTTACCATAACAGCTATCCTTTGTGACCTTTCAAGTCTCACAAATATTTAAGATTACATTATCTTAACCCGTCTCTACAAGGAGGTCTGGCATTATCAAAAACTTTACAACCACACCGTCAAACTCATACGACCACACTAACATTTATTCCAATGTCGTAAAGTTTAAAATTCAATAAAGGAACTGTAACGAACACTTTGTATAAAACATTATCGTTGCGCGTCAGTGACCAATCAGAAGGCGAAGCTCGGATTCCAAATTTGAAATTCTTGACGTACCAACGACGGCGCCATCTTTTTTCGTTATTTTTTTATTGATTTTCTGAAATGAATACTTTTTTGGGTAAGTTGTTAGCGATTGGTTTTATACGCGTTGTAAATTGTTTAATCGAACTGCTAATAAGTACGTTAATTAATGAATAACTATAAGAATAATTCAAGAAACAGTATGATATTTAGACGTCATTGGTAGTTGCCGCAACCACTACTGCTAACCATTAAGATTCTCGGGTTCAGCAAAGTTTTTTTGGGTTGTTCATGTTGAATTGCTCATTATCAGACCAGAGTCGGTTGACGGCAAGATACTGCCCCCGTATTTCCTACACGGAAATTGGCACTCTACTAAGGTGCTTTATCGTTGCTTTGATTGTTCTTTTTTAACCGACTTTAAAAAAAAGGAGGAGGTTCTATGTTCGCGGGTATACAATGTATTTTTTTTTATTTTTTTTTTTATTTTTTTTTTATGTATGTTACCTGATTTCTCCCCCATTTGTGGACCGATTCTGAATTTTTTTATTTGAAAGAGTATACTCCTGAGGTGGTCCCATTTTAATTTGGTGAAGATCTGGTGCTGATCTTCGGAGATATACAACGGAACTCTTCAAAAATAGACGGCAAATCTGTCGTGATTACTGGAATCGCTTGAATGTTTATTGTTTATACAACATCATGACGTATCATCACGCCTGTATGCTCTGAGGGGTACGCAGTTGGGTACAATATACTTAGATTTCGTCAGTTAGGTATGTTAATTTTAATTTATTAGGGATTAGTGGAAAACCCTATTATCATGACATGTTTTGTTCTCAATTAACAATATAAAATAAATTCATGGCAAATATTTTTACGGTACTTAACAACTAAAAATGGAAAAATAAAAACTTTTTTGCAAAAAATAAAACCGTAAAAAACACTAAACGGTGTAAAATATCTCTAAATTCGGAAGTCGGTGGCCCATCATGAGTAAGACAAACCCCCCAAAGCCACAGACTTTCGAATTTATAGTTATTTTACACCGTTAAGTGTTTTTTTTGAAGTCGGTTTTATTTTTTGCAAAAAAGTTTTTTATTATAACCATATTCAGTATATTCTATGTCTTACCAACTTGAGCAAGCAAAGTTTCAGAGGTACTCGAAAGTTCCTTAGTTATTCTAAACCTTTTTCTCGGCCATCTTGTTATGAACCTGTGCATCTCAATCATTAGTCTATTGGCTTCCAATTTTACACCGCTTGCTTTCACGATTAAATCTGTTCTCATTGAAATCCGCGAATTTAAAGCAAACCTGCCGGTTACCCTCGCGAGATTCGATTTGGACTGTCTTTCTCAAAGTTCTGCCTTTATATTAAACTAGAAGTACCCGCGACTTCGTTTTAATGGAGGTCGGGAAACAACAATTGCTTAGAAAAATGTACCACCATTGAAACGGGAGGATCCTCCGACTTAAGTTTTTTTTGTTTAAAATTGTATAGAGCTATGAAGCAATGATTTTTTTTAAAACAATCCAATGAGATTTATCGTTAGAAAGTAAATACTTACTTTTTAATGTCTTCTTTGTATGATTTATCTAGTCTATGATTGATTTACCTACTCTTAGCACACGCTCTGCTTAGTTTGGGAAAAGATGGCGTTGTGTTAAAGTTGTCGAATATTTATTCATTCTTTCGTTACAATATTCATTGGTTTGAACTTAAATCACGATTAGAAACAGTTTAAAAGTAAAAAGAACGTTAGGAAAAAGTTGGAAAAAAGGAAAACTGACGAAAATTTCAATACTTGGCGTGTCCAGGATCATGGAGAGATCTCATGGTGTCCCGATGTGTGTCAATATCTTTTCCATTCTGTATTCTAATAGCAGTCCTGTTTTCCTTCCATATTTAAATAACACTTTTTCTCAAAATTTCGCGGTTTTAGTTTATTTTTTTCTTCTTCATTAAGAACCCAAGCTTCTTCTTTCGGCATGGTTAGTGACAAATCTGGTGTCAGGGTTTTTATGCTGCCCATGGAATTCTAACTCGACTACACATGTCGTCGACAAGTATCTCACAGGTATTGATGCAAGTTATACAATACGAAAAGTCAGAGGTGTGTACTTTGGGTTCGGACGCGGGGCCTATGTATGACTTGGTCACAACACTAGGCTAGGCACTGCTCAAACAACTAGACGAAAAGACTGCACCTTTTATACAAAATTCATACTACAACGAAGCGTACAGAAAGTTTGAGCACCGCTTCGAGCCATGGTTACAAGCAACGCAAATATTGACGCAACTTATAATTGGATGTACAGCGAACGAAGATGCTTGCAAAGCGAGATTTTTAATTTTTCTCCTCCTCGCCCCTTTTAGTTGGGGGTATACAGACGTGAGATGATTGGTAACCAATATTGGAGCGAAGTACCTATTATAAAGTATTCCCTGTGAAATCTGCAAAAATGTTGATCATACAAGTACCAGCGGTGCTATTCTGTAACAATCTCTGTAAAGATGTAGGTGAAGTGGACCTTTAGTGAGTGAGTCGGGGGTTGTAGAATAACCGGCTGTTCCCGTGAAGTTTGAGACAGAACAAGGGGGTGAGTTTAGGTCAAAAGTCTCAATAATAGTCTCACAAACCCCTTTACCCTCGCCAGGACGATGGACATATTTGAAGATTTTCCACCCTGACTTAAAAAAAAGGTAACAGGCTATCTGACATCACGCTACGGCCAGGAAAAACAGCGAGTATCATCTAGTTTCGAATCAATTAAAGTTCTTAAGATACTAGATACTATATCACTTTCGGAGTCGAATTTAATTACTTGCTCACTCTATTTTAAAAGGTTCCGTTAATAATTACACAAACATAAATACACCATCATACGCAATTCGGAAGCCATTTTCTATCCTAACACAACAACCGTGTACCGCCACAAGGCTCGCTTGACCATCAAAACAGACACTCCAAAGCCGTCATTGTTGTTGGAACACAAAACATGCACCGTGTTTGTGTTCAATTCGGATTTACTCCACCTTTGTGGGTGCCTCTTTGTTATTATTATGGAAATCGACGCTGGTGATGTTTAAAGGATGAGAGCATGTGTTAACTGAACTTGCTGATTGTGTTAGCCTCTTAGGTAATTGGTATTGTACTTAGCACGAACAGTGTTTGAAAAGATATTTGACAGCGGTCATCTTTGCACACCAGAGCTGACAGTTGGTATTGCACTTTAAGGTGGACTTTAAGTTACGGTGACTATCAGATGAGGTACGTACGATACACTTTGTCGGGTACCCACTCTGCGTTTTGTCACATCTCTGCGAGTGCGCATGACGTCATCCTTGTTACACACTTATGATAGCCAATACGAAACTAGCCGTGGGTGGACCAACCAAGCAAGAAAATTATAAATAAATAGATGTGTGTTGGAGGAGAAAACACAGGTTATATGGGTGCACTTATTTTCGAATTTCGAAGAATCCGGATTGGAATCCTTAGGTGCAGGCCATGTCCAGGCAAAGAAATGTTATTATACTGTTTTTTCTCCTTCAACACTTATCTTTTTATTAATAATTTTCTTGTTTGGTAGGTCTACCTCTACCTCTCCCACAGGTTATGGGCCCAGACCACGTCTAAACCAAGAAATATTCAAGTTATGTTTTGTGTTTGTATTGACGTAAATATGTTTTGTGTTTGTATTGTCGTAAAAGTACGACAGTCAAAATTGGGTGAAGTGGTCGTTGCAACTGTTTCCTCTCCCACAATCATCACCATGAATTGTCAACGGAGATACGCAATGCCAACGAGATCGCAATGCAAGCTCCTGCAGATCGCACATAGACATGCGGACAGTATTACTCAAAGGGTTACGGGCAAAGTGTACCTACAGTACCACACAATCACAACCAAATTTTACCAGTAATGTTTAATTGCCATGTTCCAGGAGGCAATTAAATAAGGAAATCGTCCTATTCGTACATCCGTTGACAAAAGATATACTTAATAGGTACAAAACATGACTGTTATGTTATATCTTTAATTTAGACAACATACAAATAGAATCAGGGATTCCATATAACTAAAGTTTTAAAATATTTTTTCTGTAAGTTCGGAAGTTTTCATGGTGAACTTCTAAAGTGAACTCTTTGTTCCAGCTATCTGTGCCTGACCGGGTGCATCACTCGCGCAGAGAAAGCCGGCACAGTTCGGGAGAGCATTCAGACCTTGCTGACAGTCTGCGCGGACATTTGTCATCCTTGTGAGATTGATGCTGTAAGTATTTTTTGTAGAGATAGAGAAGTCATTATCTGCGTAACCTTTCCCAAGTACGTTGGGGGTCGGCTTCGAGTCAACCAGGACGCAGTTGAATAGCAGTATTTAACATAGAGCGGATGCGTATTTGATATCTACCTATACTAGTTCCTGGAAAACAAGATACCCTTAGATTAGATTGGTTGGGTGACTACCCGTATTGACTTTCTATGAAATACTGTAGTTCTAGCGGCTCAGCATGCTCGGATCCCTCGGTCAAGTTACGTAATGGGTATCCCATCGGTTGGGGATCCTTCGAGGTGCCAATAAATAAAATAGCGGCTTGTATCAATAGAACGTGTTGAGTCCAAGCTCTCTTTTGAGCGTGTGCTGCTTGTCCAGCGGCTATCGATACCTCGTCCTCTCGCCGCTTGTCCCGCTCTCGTCGTCGCAGTGGCAGGCGGTGCTACGTATTATCAGGGACAACGAAACTAATGGTTTTTTCTTAAACATGAAAGAAGCTTTTCCATGCGACGTACTCTTCGATCTCTATTACATCTGGCGCACCCTGGACTATTGACTTCTTTGATTGCAAATTCAAGTTCTAATTTGAGTGCCTATGTTTTCCAATCACACACTTCGAAGAAGAAGACTAAGCTCTCCATCTTTTCCAGGGCTCCGAACGCATATGCGCTATCCAATCTCTTCGCTGTGCCCTCGGCACTGGCGTCGTCGGATCCCGCGCGGAATTCTGCATGCTATTTGCTCAGGGCGCGGGATTGGAGCACAGCGGTGGATTCGTGCGGGCAGCCCGCACCGCCCATCTGCTGCGGGCGCTGGCTGAGCTGGATCATATGATCGTTCAGGTTAGTTTGTGTACTGTATAAAGAAAAAGTCTTTTCTTAAGCTTGTGGGGCGTATTCTGCGTTCACAATTCGGTCAAAAACCGTGATAAGAGCAATAAAGGAGGATTCGTGCAAGCAACTCGCACAGCTTGTCTCTATAAGCGTTTGGAAGGTTGATTGGTTTATGTAAATAGAACACCACTAACTAATACATCCAAAGTTTCCTGTAAGAGATCGCTTTTAGCAATAAGGCCGCCAATTGTAACACCCTATTGTTATTTTTGGGTTGTTTTTATGCTGTGCACTAAATCATGTTTTATTCTATTCTCTTCATATAAGGAACCATTTTTGTGCGATTCTCCTAAGTTTATAAATGTTGTATAGAAGTCGTGCAAGCTTTCTGCATCGTTTGTATTCTGCGGACGCTATACGCGTCTTTCATTTTTGGAACATCCATCGAAAGAAATAGGTACTTTCCATGATATTTTATCAGAAATGCTACATATAAAATCATTATATGGTCGGCAGTGAAATATAAAACAAAAATACACATTCAACTTGATTGACTGGATAATCCACCTACCAATTGATCTATCTCAATCACGATATTAGCTTTTCTCTTGTCAGCAAAAAAGAATCCACTTCAGAATTCAACAAATCACAAAACCATTCATTTCCAAATTACCTTTCACAAGCCACGGTCTTCACAAAGTAAACTAACTGTACCTTCGAAGAACCACCACGTACAGTAAAGGGTTCCGTAGAAGATAAAAATATTTATGTCCACGCTTTATTGAAATTTATCGACGGTAAAAACATAAGTTTGTGTGTGTCTGTTTGTTTCTGCATCACCTAAATGTGGAATTAAAGTGATGAAGCAGGGAGGTCATGACCCTCAGCATTGAGGAGTACGACGCAAGGAGGAGGGGTAATGCGGAATCGGGAAAAGCGTTAGGCAGAAACCTTTTACGATTCTTACGTATTTCTTTTGCTTCATTTACGCTCATGGATACATTTGGTCATACATTTTCCCCAGTTGAGAGTAGTACGTAGGTACATGACCTTTCTGAAGAACATCACCAATGAGATCATGTCCTTCTAGGGCAACCCGTCCTGATGTTTTCACCGACAACTTTCATAATATAATAATAATTATATTTTACAACTTACACACAAGCTCTGCTTAGCTTGGGACTACTTGGGACTCAAGTTAAGAGCTTGTATTATGGGTACTAAACAACTGATAAACATACTTAATAAAAATAAAAACATACATATTATAGATAAATTACACCCAGACGCAGAACAAATGATCGTGCTCATCACACAAGCATTTGTCTTGGATGAGAATCGAACCCACGATCTCCGGTATAGCAGTCAGGGCCACTAACATCTTTTAAACAAGGGTATAGTTTCTACCACTTCGCTACAGAACCCTAAAAAGTCGGTCCGCCAACAAATGAGTGGAGGTAATAAAATATTCCGAGCGCATCTGTTAGAAAGCATATTTGTACGGTCCTTAATTAACTGGAGTATCATTGCGCTGTTTGTTGAGCACACAGGGTAAACGACGAGTGCGGTGTGCGGTAGCCGTATGAGCTGCGATGTGGGATGGATGTGAACAAGGATAATAATGATAGGAATTGGTTTCCACAAAAAAACTTTTACATGTTAAAAGAAAAAAAAAAAGTAAAGACACGCGTCTTAGTATTTT
Organism: Euplexia lucipara; assembly: GCA_921972225.1. Taxonomy (NCBI): domain Eukaryota; kingdom Metazoa; phylum Arthropoda; class Insecta; order Lepidoptera; family Noctuidae; genus Euplexia; species Euplexia lucipara. The sequence continues at coordinate 1,323,991 of OV179166.1, read as the reverse complement.
TTAACTGGCTTCAAAAAGAGATTTTCTTTTCTGTCTTAAAAAGCGGGGTTACAGAGTCATTTTTAACATTTACATGATTTATAGAGGTTCAAATACGTTCAATTTCAGAATTATTTATCTGGGAAAATGACATACATAATTGTCGCTTTGTAAATGATTTCAATTTAGGGGTTTTTTTTTAAAATTTAATTGAGTGCTTGAATCTAGCTAGGAATTTCATTATAAAAGCGTATACATTGCCATCTAAATAAGCTCCTTATTTTTTTGAGCCTGGTTACAGGAATAACAAAAATGTGTTTTTTTCTAGTATTGACATAATGGATATCACTGTATTTTTAAACAGATTAATATTTTATTTTTGCATACAAAAGATTTCCATGCATGTAATTTGAAGGCAAAGTCATTATACATGTGCCGTCTATTGAACACATAAAAAATGCATAATAAATTAAAAAATAATGCAATCAAATTATATTAATCTACTTAAATTTATCTCTTAAGGAGCCATTTGAAACTTAGTTTATAAATTATACGAGAATCCTCTTTTGCAATACAAAAATTTACTGGATATCGGTGGTATTTCCCCACAATATAATACCGTACGAAATTACACTATGAAAAAAGCTAAAGTAAACTAAACTGACTATCTAGTTGATCAGTAGTTAATCAATCAAGTTTAGATTTTTTCTTACAGTGTATGCCCAGAGTTAAGTAGATATTAAATATTAATTAATTTAATTATGTGAGAATCTCACTGAAGCTCAGTAGTAAGTAATTGGCTGGTCTTTAAAAACGCCATATCCACCTTTCTTTATTCCTTACCACCACTGTTACGTACATAAAGTACTCGCGGCTTCGTTTCACGTTACTCGTCGGTACGATGCTTGAAGCTACCGGACTCTTCGCCAAGCCGCTGAACGCACACACTTTGATTTGGAACCGCATCACATTGTTTGTACTGATATTCAACTGCGTACCTAACGTTGTGAGTAATCTTTCTTTGTGTTTGTTGTGTATCGTCTTTTTTAGGGTTCTGTACTGCTAATATGGTAACCCTTCATGGCGGGACTTCGTATTTCTATCCGTCTCAGAAATGTGTTTCTGACAAATTCCAAATGCTAAAAACTGAATAACACTTTGCACGCTCTTATGTCGAATCCAGGACCCAATTTTTATGACACATCTGATCACATCTCATCTTTTTATCACACACGTACATACTGGTCTCTTCAAGCGTAGCTAGTGTAATTATTAATCCACAATAATCGATATTATTGAGGCTCAATAATTACACTGGCTATTTAGCAAATTGTCGATAGGATCCGATGATCCTATCGACAATTTACTAAATAGCCAGTGATATGTGTCCTGTGTTCCTGTCATCTCATGTCAGTGTTGTCACAACGCGTGACCATCAATATTTATGGAAAGCCGGGTACACACAATACCGACACGTGACTTTAGTACATTGTTGAGATTAATATGTTAACATTGCTGGGTTAATTTTGTATTGTATGTTGAATCCATTTTTGGTAAACGTGAAAGCGAGTTGTAACTTAGATGTTTTGTTACATGTATAAGTATTTAAAGTAATGTTATTAAATGCCAAATTAAATAACAAATCACGTCTGTAATCAACGAAGGGTTAGGTAGAGGTGTTCCTATATAGACTTGACTGGCCTGTTGGCCTAGTGGTCAGTGGCTCTTGCTGCTATGCCGGAGGTCATGGATTCGAATCCCACCCAAGACTAATGTTTGTGTGACGATCATTTGTTCTGCGTCTGGGTGTAATTCATTTATAGTATGTATGTATGTATGTTTGTATGTATTTAGAAAACACTTATCTAATACTCATAGCACAAGATCTGCGTAGTTTGGGACTAAATAGCGTTTTGTGAATGTTGTGCAATATTATTAATTTAATATATTTTATTTTACTTTAAAGAGACATTTCACTGTTACAAATTTCAATTAAAGTTAGTATAAGTAACAGGTTGAATTTAAAAACTAAGTGAACGTGTAACCCGCACCAATATCCGCGAAATAATGAATATTAATTAATTTCTACCTAAGAAATGATCAGTGTCACGGTCAAGAAAAAACTGAAAAATTAAACTGCTTGGTCCAGGTTGTAAAAGTATTTGTGGAACTTATAGTCGATATCCTTTCCACCCCATATTTTCTTACATATAAACTCTTATACATAGGTCTACTTCACTACGTCACGCGCAGGATCCCTTAGATCCCTCGACAATAGTTTAAACAAATTGTTTGCTTTGAGTTACTAGTAATTGTTTACCAACTGCAGTCTCGTCTGTCAATAATCTTCCTTCCTTGTCCCTCGTTTAAAGCTATCTCTCTTTAAAACAATACGTCGACTGTTGTTTGTATTTAATTAGATGTAACACTAAACTAATTAAGATGATAGTTCTGAAATTATGTTGTACTCATACAGAAGCATGGATTAGTAGGCTATTTGACAAAATTTTAGATTTTAGTCCCTCATCTAGATACTTAGACAAGAAAATATTCGGAACATATTTTTTTCTTTTTCATATTGATGAAAAACTACTTGAATAAGGCGCATTAAAGTTAAATACATAAATAAATAAATACTCCACAACTTTCACACATCGTTATCTAGTCCCAAGCTAAGCTAAGAGCTTGTGTTATGGGTACTAAACAACTGATAAACACACTTAATAAAAATAAAAACATACATATTATAGATAAATTACACCCAGACACAGAACAAATGATCGTGCTCATCACACAAACATTTGTCCTTGGTGGGAATCGAACCCACGACCTCCGGCATAGCAGTCAGGGTCACTAACTACTAGACCAACAGGTCAGTCAAAGTTGAGAAAAGTTGAGAAGAGGAGGTTTGTAACGTTATCACCTTGTATAAACTGTACTGGCTAGAGACGTCATGCGACATTTTGACTCGATGTATCGCCGTTATTTTTTGATTAGGTACATGAAAAAAGAAAAAAATAGGCGTCGAATATTTTTGACAAGAAAATATTCGACGCCTATTTTTTTCTTTTTTATATTTCACATAGATCAATCAATCAATCATCTATTAAGGACTAAAAACTAAAATTTTATAATTAGCCCATTAGGTTAATAATACATTCCAACCAGTCTAACAGTACTATAGCTTACTAGCAATGTGGGTTGCACAATACAAGTAGTCTTGTTAACCTCTCCAACCAAGCCGAATATGGTTGTGTCTGCTGGAGTGGGCTCACGTCAATAGTCCAATGGGTGATCTCACGTCCTCTCAATCGCCAGACCTACAGTCATTAAGCTATTGTCGCTTCTATTAATCAATCTATTTAATTACTAGCTGTTGCCAGCGGCTTCGCCCGAAAAAAAAAACCCACGGAAAGATATAATCAGGATAAAAACTATCCTATGTGTTAATCTAGGTTATAAACTATCTGTGTACTAAATTTTATTCAAATCCGTTCAGTAGTTTTTGCGTGAAAGAGTAACAAACATCCATCCTCATTCAAACAAACTTTCACGTTAATAATGTTAGTAAGATTTCTTACTTCCTAGTGTTTATGGTGGAAGGAAGAAGTGGCGATATTAACTCCCCAGTAACACACATGGGGGTAAGCAGTAACCACAGAACACTACTCTTACATAGTTCTTTTTATACACAACTTATTTTTAATTAGTACAAATATTTAGAGGGCTTACTCTAGGCGGTCTTCTCACTAAATTTGTAAAGTATCAATCAATAATATTCATAAACAGCAAAGTTATTAGCGTTTGTTTATATCCCAAAAAGTCACCCAATTTAAGGAAATATTGTACAGGCTATTCGTGACATAGTAGTATTCATTAATCGTCATCTCTCGCTCACGTTCGCGTGATCTCGCTCAAGCATGCCCGCCTCCAATAGATGTTTTCGTTATTTAAGTTTAACTAAATAGAGGCATATTTAAAAATTGAACTTCGTTTTTTTTTACTTTTGATTACGCAAATATGATAACAGGTACGGATACAGCCCAATTTTTTATTGTACTAATTAAAAAATAGGGGTGTATATTGTATATTATTACCCATGTTTGCAAATGAATAAATGATTTATGCACCATGATAGCTAGTCAGTTGATATTGTCAAAGATGCTGTGTACAGCATCTTTGACAATATCAACTGACATTTCCGCTGCCGCTATTCCAACAAATAAAAAAAAAAACACGTTATTTTTTGGGTGTTTTTGCCAACTCGCACTTCACCGGTTTTTTGCCATTTTATAACGGTACCGTATAAAGCAAACGTTTGTTATCTTTACCTCTCTACAAACAACCACAAATTTCGCCAACTCAGCAACCCTTCAGGGAAAAGTATGATACTTTAGCATACACATGTGATACTTACCCCTAAAATAAATACAAATTTCTACCCTAACTTGTGTAGAATGCGCGCTCGTTACGACGCCACGTGTCCCACTGTTTGCTTAATCACTTGAAATTGTGCCAATCGTGGGTGTGTGCGAATAATTGCTGAATTTAAATTACTTGTCGCCGTTTTTGTGAAAAAGTAGCTAATCTGTTTATTGTCTGATAATCTGCAGTGCTATTCTGTATCACAGAATAGCACTGCAGATTATCAGACAACCCCGTGAAACTTAATGTGAAGTGAAGTGAAGTAATCTGTAGGTTGTAAGCACGGTGGGTAGGCGTACCTACAACCCTAATCCTAATACCAGCCTGCGTAGCATGAACACCGAAAAAACGGTCCTTGTCTCGGAAGAAAAGAAATTAAGTGTTCATGCTACGCAGGCAGGTCTATTGAAAGAAATTTGACAGATTGAGGTTCCTGTCTATATAATCTGTCACTTTGCCGATTCGTCTGTAGACAAAGACCGTTTCTTCGGTGTTCAATGTGTTCATGCTACGCAGGCTGGATCTTAGAATACACATAGAAGCCGCGTTTAGTACAAATCACGGGCAAAATAGTGTGTCCACTTTATAATCTTTGCGTGTGTGAGCCGAATGTGTGAATATGCTAACAAGCCCGTTTTGGCTCAATATTAGTTGCCTTACTTTTTGCACTCGTTATCTACTGATAGGGTTGTATGCGTCATTATTCTAAAACATTGTATACAAGTTCTTGACATTATAATTGTTGCTGAGTTGAGATTGCGATTTAGAACTTTATAAATTACCCTAATAGGCGTCCGGCGTAGTTTGAAATCGCCAATCCGCCTTGAGCAAGCGTTGTGATCAGCTCGTGCCTTCTCTGTATGAGAAGAGGCCTTTGCCCTGCAGTGGGACAGTAACAGGCTGATATTATAATGATTTAATAGGCGTCCTGGTTAGCCACTAGCCACACGAAAGGAAGAGTAAAATTACGATCACAAAAACAGTTCCTCGCTATCATCAAATTGGCATAAACAAAAGCATGCAAACACATTATGTTCATTTCTCCACCCTCAACACAATACACCGTAGAAACCTGAGCCCCTCTTAAAAGCTCGCAGTATTAATGTTTAGATAGTCATCCAGTGCTGGTCGTGCGTCCCTAATGGCCGCTCCCTTGAGGTGGAACCGCGTAATCGATATCGCTGCAGAGTGTTGGCTCACGTACGCGCGGACGGTTTTTTAAACGCGATGTTTATTTTTGCCAGCCTCGTGACTGCTTATTTGATGGAAGGTGAGGGTATATGTCAAAGAAAAGATGGATGAGAGAATGGAATAATTGATAGTATGACAAATGACCGAAGAGCATTGAAGAAATATCATGTGGACTGGCCTGTTAGTCTAGTGATTAGTGGCCCTAACTGCTATACCAGAGGTCGTTGGTACAATTCCCATCCAAGGCAAATGTTTGTGTAATGAGCACGAACATTTGTCGTATGTCTAGGTGTAATCCTACTAATATTATAAACGCGAAAGTTTGTGAGGATGGATGGATATGAATGTTTGTTACAATTTCACGTAAAAACTACTGAATGGATTGTAATAAAATTTGGTATGGAGTTAGCTGACACCCTGGATTAACACATAGGCTAGCTATCTTTTTAGCCCTGTATTCCCACGGGAACGGGACAAACGCGGGTGAAACCGCGGGACGTCTGCTAGTTTATCTATAAAATGTATCTATTTAGAAGGGTCTAGATGGCGTTGTGCCAAAGATAGATAAATTACACCCAGACACAGATCAAATAATAGTGCTCATCACACAAACATTTGTCTCGAACCCACGACCTCTGGCGTGGCTGTCAGGGGCACTTGCTATTAGGCGTTGGACGTGACTGGCCTGTTGAGGTCAGTCAAAACATGAGACAAGGGTAGGAAAATGATGATGAAACGGGTTTGCTAATCATGAGGTCTTGAGGTTCATGGGTCGAGATAAGTGTTATAGGGATTTAACATTAAGAATTACTTCTTTTTCTTTATAAGGGTGGGTGTTTTGGGGGATTTTTATGTATTTTTGACGTCTAAATATACATTCACTACTTCCTTGTGTTTTTGCTGGGAAGAAAGGACGCAACAAACTCCCAGCAACACATGCATAGGTCTGAACTATCAGCTTATCTTTTCTGCTTCAGTATCAAGTCCATCCAAAGGTTGTCCGTTAGCGATTAGGCTGTTCATTGTATCACCCTATGTAGCCTTTATAATATTATAATTTGGAAGTTTTGATGGTGTACAATAAAGAGTATTCTATTCTAATCTGCAGGCCTAGCCATATTACAAATTCTAATTTCTATTATCGTAATCGATAAGGCGACAATAGAAAAAAAATGGCGTATATGGAATCAGCTGTTTGTTAACTGTCAAGTGTATTTCATTTTCAACCATATTACAAATTCTACTCGTTAACACTTGACAGTTGACAGACATTGTTGTTGTTCCATATACGCCATTTTCTTTCTATTGTCGCAATAGAATAGAAATAGAATTTGTAATACGACTAGGCCTGCAGATTCCTTTGAAGGACTTAAATTTTCTTCTTTGTCTTCCTCGAATCAGTAGCTTCCAAAGACACTCCTCCCTATTTTATGTCTGTATTAATATTTATATAGTCATCCAGTGCTGGTCGTGCGCCCCTAATGGCCGGTCCCTCGAGGTGTAGGTAGCCGCGTAATCGATACAGTTGCCGACCGTTCGTTAATGGATTAGGTGCCGCGCCCATGGCCCTGATTTTCACCCGACTGTCCCATAAAGAGGGTAATGTTTTTCGAGTGTATGTAGCTTTTAATCTTTTAAAATTACTGAGCCTGAACTGTCCTACTGCTGGGCAAATGCCTCCCTCCCATTTCTTCCATCTGTCGTGATTCTGCGCCACCTCTTTCCAATTCTCAAGGAAGACATCCAGGTCGGCACGCCATCTCCTCCGTGGTCTGCCGCGGCCCCGTGTCACTGTTAAAGGGCACCAATTCTGGGTTTTACGAGCCCAGCTATCCACCTATATAGGATGACGTCATGCGCACTTGCATAGTTGTGACCAAGCACACAACATTGAAGTCCGCTTATAGTCCAATAGCAAATTATAAATTCTCAGTTCTCATCAAAGTTCGTTCAGTATGCTACTGGACGCCAGTTAGACACTGCTGGTTATTTGCCAGGTTCTTGTTTAGGTACAGACTAGCACGTCAAGTTACCTCAATGTGTCAAATTTCTTTGATCGTTTTTCAACTTTATGTCAAACAGAATAAGGTTCATATGCAATTGGGAAAATTTGACACATTGGGGTAACTTGATGTGCTGGCGTCTGTACATATCTTAGATATTTATTTATTTATTTAATATTAAAATTACGGAAGAATCGACTAAGTGACAGATAGTAGAAACATTGTTACCGATTATTGAAGAAATAATGCTCTTTCTTCTTCTTAGTTTAAGTATCTAGGGCATATTGTGACCGAAAACCCTACATGATGACGCGGATATTGAGAGAGAGCGTAGGGCATTGTCGGTGCGAGTGAACATGTTGGTGTTTAGGTGTACAGCACAGGTAAAAGTAACGAGAGTTTAGAGCCTACTGCCAAACCTTTTACACCAGCAGCCTATGGACCAATTACTCGCAGCGGGCCTACAATGCTTTCAAAGTCCAGTACATCAACGCCTTTAGGGTTCTGGTGCGACTTCCACGATACTGCAGTGCCTCTGGTATGTTTGCTGGCGCTGGGGTGGACGACTTTTACGTAATAATGCGGAAAAAGACAGCCTCTCTGATGCGTCGAGTTAGAGGTAGTCGCAACAGGATCCTGAAGATGATCGCTGCAAGCCCAGGGTCGACAGTGTGGAATAGGTTTTTATTAAAGCTGCATATTTATTGGATGAAAAATTGAAAAGATTATGCTTAGATGGTTTGGTCACGTTGAAAGGATGGATGAAAGGCGACTAACGAAAGGTATTTACAAGGCAGATAAAGGTCAGGTGCATAGTACTCGCAACCAGCGTGTGTGCATGACAACATGTATGAATGTAAACGAAGCAAAAGAAGTATGTAAGAATCGTAGCATATGGCGCTCAGTAGTTTCTGCCTACCCCCATGGGAAAAAGGCGTGAGTTTATGTACGTATGTATGTATATTTATCGGAATAAATGTTGATTGTAATTTTAATTATGATTTTGAATTTTGATTGTTATTTTAATTTTGAATTTGGATTGTGTTTTTAATTTTGAATTTCAATTTTGATTCGAATCTGACTAACATAGTTTTGCAAGTAGATAGTAACATAATATGAACATGCATAGTCTGAAATAAATGAATTTTATTTATTTATTTTATTCTTGGCATTGTCGTGCTCTAAACAAAAGAAATGTTTCTACATTGTCACTGTCGTTTTTTCTATAGACATACCGTTTCAACGGTTTTCATGCTACGCGTGCTGAAGTAAACGAAAGTCCCTCTTCCTACTGACACACAAAACACTAGTGATTTATTAATTACAACTAGCTCTCTCTTTTCAATCCACTCGTTCACCCTCGTCCTGAACTCCCGGCGGACTCGGAACTTTGATGTCCGCAAACGATGCGCCATGGGACTCGTGTTTGTAATGCTTCGCCAGTAGATAAACATCATTATTAGTTTATTACGCACATGGGTTCAATTTTGATGGTATTATTTGCGGTTTTTTGTTAGCGGAAAGATAATAAGCTCTGTGTGGTGTAGATGTATTGTGGTGTTATGTTTTTTTTAACCGACTTCAAAAAAGGAGGAGGTTCTCAATTCGGTTGTATTTTATTTTATTAGGGTTTGTTACCTCTATGTTGTATACGTATAATGTTTATCAGTACCCATAACATAATCACTGCTTAGCTTGGGACTAGTTAGCTTTGTGTGAAAGTTGTAGAATATTTATTTAAGTATTTATTTATATTTATCAGTTGTCTAGTACCCATAACACAAGCTCTGCTTAGCTTGGGACTAGATGGCGTTGTGTGAGTCGTGGAATATTATTATTTAAATGTACAAAAAAAATGAGGAACAGATTCCAAAGGTAACCAAAACCAAATTCACTCAGGCAATTCCCAACAATCACATCCAACCATCAGATTCGCTTACAACTTTCCACCACCCAATCTCAGCGTGACCACTCTTTTATTATGTACCCTTAAACTTCTTCGTAGCGTGTCCGAAGCACATCTGCCAAGACTTTAGTAACTCAATCAGTATTTGCGTGACCTCTGCACTTACCGCACGGATTCCACGCTGCCTGCTCCGTGGGTCATCCCTCGTTTAACTTTGGTGTTTTAGTCACGGCTCCGTGGGTTTGTTTTGAAGGAGTCGTGCGTTGTAAGCTTCTGTTGAGGGATATGTACGAATACTGCAAGTTTGAGTATACGTTTTTTGGAAAATTTATGTTGCTTTTGCGGTTGCAGAAGACATCTTAGGCCTTAGAATCTACGCGCTGCATTTCAACTGTACTCCGACTACTTTGTGGTTTGAATGCAGTTTTGTACAATTAGCAGTTGGCAGTTTTATTGCAGTCGTAAAAACTGCACGCAAACTCCATATTTGCAGTTAATGCAGTCCGTCTGTCTAGAGTCTCAAGCTTTGAGGCATTGACTAAATTAGGGAAATTATCTGGCGAGTTAATGTCATTTTTCCCATTTACGCTATGCTAGCTGTGATTGCAAGCAAAATGCTCAAGCATATAGCTGATGTTTGCGCTGATACTGACCAGAATGCAGTTAGCAGCACGTTCATGGCAAACTCGTAAACTTGATACAACTGTACGTGTACACTAAACAGCTTTGTTTGAATACATAAATAAATTAAATTAAATTAAATATTCTTTATTGGTCATTCCTTCCAGATGTGCTGGTGTAATCAGACAGCAAAGCTAGATATCTGTCTCTCCGTCGATGGGTAAATCTAAACAACTCCATGTTCTTCCTTTCCAACCAAGCTTTCAATATAAGTTACTTTAAACTTTATCTTCAACATCATTTATCTTTGTCAACAGGATGCCTTCGGCGAAGGTGGATGGCCACTGGAATTCAGGGCAGCTGTCGCCAGACTTCTCACACAGCATGCACCGAATGATAAGGAAGCACCTAGGACCACTATTTTGCGTGAGTATCATTTAATATCAACCAGCAATTTTTTTTATGGTTAGGCATTTTTGATATGGGAATCCGTAGAACTCTGTTACCTTAAACGACACCTCCACATATAAGTAAACTATCACTTTGCCCGCGACTTTCAACCGCGTGCATTTCGTACTGTAACATCACCGCTTCTTGGTTTTGAAAATAAAATATAGCCTATGATACTTACAAATGATGTGGCTTTTCTATTACATACTCCTTGTGTGTAAGGAGCAGGTGGCTTTCTGTAAAAGGCTCGTTTGTACTCGTATAGATAGAATGGTAACAAAAAGAAGATAATTTGAAATTCATAATACTTGTGAAAGTTGGAAACCATTTCTATGTAGTAGGTACCTAGTGTGTACCTTGATTTGATTTCAAAGTTTGTTGTTTGTTTGTCTCTAGGTCTGAGCAACCAACGCCTGGACCAGACCCTATCAGAGTCAATGGTGTTGGACCTGATTGTACTAGTCGGATTCGTTGTCGTCAACAATCCACAGCTGCAGGTAAGTCGTATGTTATTTATATTCAAAACCAAAATCAAATGATATTTACTCAAATAGGACTTTTGAACATCATAATTACATAAGAGAGTCCTAAAAAGTTCGCCCTTCTCCATTTACTTTATTTCATAGCTACACCACGTCATACACACATTATACTTAGTCACATATCAAATAAAACCAATTGCAATAGTACTAGTATTGTTTTTAGAAAGTAGGGCATGCATCACAGTATACATTATTGACCCGCACACTCTGTACGAATTCAGTTCTTTGACACCATATAAAAGCGCACAATTGAGATTGCTTTTTCATCACACATTTTAATTACAGTAAACGTTTGATTCTCTTCTTTTGCACGCGATTCTATTAACATTTCCTTCGACTACTAATAGACTTGACCTCTACCATCTAAATATGCAAACGTCTTATTATGCCCCATGGCTGTCCGTTTCATTGACTGGTTCCCATGCGGGCGACACCTGCGCTAACACGTGTTTCCACCCCATTGGTTTACCTATTAACTTTTAACATGTTGACGTGGTCAGCTTAATTGATTCTTTGGACATCGTTTATTGTTTTGTGTTGTTATTTTCTCGAGATATTATCACTGAGGGTATTAGTTTGGTTTATTAAGTGCATAATGATTAAGTGTGTTTGTTTTGATAACCCGACTGCGGTATTTTTAAAGAATGTTAGAGTTAACAAAGGTGTCTAAATCGATCTGTAGAAGTGAAACGCTTATGTGTTATTTTTCTTCTGACTGGTTGTATATAACAACATAAACAAATATATAACATAGTACCTATACAAAGCAAGGGTATTAGACCCTTGCTTTGTATAGATACTATGTTAAATTCAAAAAAATTAAAATGAATATGTATTTAAATGCAATTTTTTCAACTGCTCTTCTGGACGTTTGATATTATACTCAAATTGAATTCAATATGTTACAAAAACCTTTGACATCATCTCTCATCCAAATTCACCTAAACTATGTTGCTAAACCCATTATTAACGCACTCAGTTCCTTTTAAATTATTCAACGGGTTCATTACAGTACTTTTACCGCTCCCAAGTTCTCACGGACACAGGTGTCCGAGTTACGTCGGACGCACTTGCTCAAGGAAGTGTACTAGGTCCATTACTAAAATTTATGCGAGGATGTTTATTTTTTATTCAGTTTTCGTAATAGATTTTGTGGGTAATAGTGTAACAAAGTTTTTGTTGTTGTTTTTCATAGTAATAGGTTGGTTTAAGTGCATTATAGTTTTTATTATTTTATATTATAGCTTAGTACTGAGCGGTAAGAGTGTTATTGCGAGAGTGAAATTTTAAAGAAGAAATCAGATAAAAATCTTTGCACATAATTTGTACCCATAGCAAAACTCCAAGGCCTTTTGGAGTATGGGCTATAAAATTTGTTTTATCTATTTAATAGCATTGGTTCGGCGAGTAGCAAAATCCTTATATAGTTCTAGGTAACCAGCCGAAAATAACCACCCAAAACAATGGTCCAATATCTTTTGTTTCCATATTCTGCAATAGTTTTACACCACAACCACCACCACTGATGTTGCACTAGTTCTCAGTGCATCCAGATATAATCATTGGCTGTTTCTTCATTTGATTTAGAGTGTCTAACGGTCCTCTAAATCTTAGCTTCAGCCCCTAGTATACCTTCCAAAATGGCACCCAAAGGTCTCGAGATATGTCAAAAAATTGCGAGAGAATTTATGTTTTTTTTTGTAATATCAAACGTCAATAAATAACATTATAGACTGAATCCCTCTTAAAGCCAGTTTGCCAAATGACAATCCTCATAAATTAAAAATTAGGAAGGTCTCAGGTGCTAGTTCCAGTCTCATTTGTTCTTCCAAGTGCCCTCCGTCCATTACTGTACAATTTATACTGGCGTTGCAGTGAATTGTTGATGTCATACATTGTCCATTATTGACTTGATGGCTTTTTGGAGGGTAGCTTCGTTTACAGCGATGTGTTGTGTGGAAATCAAGTTAGAATCGGATTATTGTCTGTCAAGTCTGAAGCTTTTGTTTGTTTAAGAACATATTAATATGGAAGCCATAGTATGTTGTGTACACTGTAATAATCTTACCGTGCCTCTATTCCTTCGAGGATTACAGGTGTGTTATTGTGTCATTTTATCTCTCTCTAGGAAACGATCTGCGATGGTTGGGGCGTGATCAAGACCCTCTGCACTCTGCCAGCTAACTGGCTAGTGTCGAAGAGGCATAGCCACTGCCTGCTACCAACATTGGTGGCGTTGGCTGAACTGCCAACCACGGCCGCAGCTATAGCGACTGAACTTAGCATGACTGTAAGTATAACTTGACTTTTTGTATTTAAATTTTTCTTTCAGTAAGGGGCTTGTTGCATAAAAATAACATCCGCACGGATCGACCGTAGCTTAAGCTGCGTTTGGTTAGGTCGGTCCGTGAAGTCCGTCCCGACTGTCATTCATAGTGGATCTTAGAAAGTCGATATGGGTTGTCCAATCCCGAAAGTCTGACCACCAACCTTGCCAAAAAGTATGTTGATGTTACCCAGAGATAGGGTTGTGGAGGTCATAAAGGCAGTCGCGCCATCACTCCATGAAAAGCACTGGTATTCAGCTGCGTTCGGTTAGACTAGACGCTGACCCCGACATAGTTGGGAACACGCTACTAGACCATGGAGGTAGTTTAACTTATCCAAAATATAAAAAAAAAACTTTGTAACAAACAACTACCCAACAAAGTCTTAAATAATTTCCGCTACAGCAATGTAGCAGGCACTCGTAGTAACAGCGAATGCCAAGAACCCAATTTGTAACTTTGAATATTTGATGGAATTACACTTGTTCCACAACTTGGACACAGCTGCACTTCCTACTTTATTAACTGAAATAACTTGTAGTACAGAGAGAGATGCAAAAGGTACATACCTAATATTATTAACGTGAAAGTATGTTTGTTTGTTACGGTTTTACGCCTTAACCCCTAAATCGATTTTAAAAATTATTTCACTCATAGAAAGCTATTATTTTAAGCTCTGCCATTTTATTATTTGATAGAAAATTTAGGTTACTTACTATGGAGATTGCAGAGTATAACCGGAATTCTAGACTAACACAAGCGAAGCCGCGGGCAAATGCGAGTATGTTGTAAACCAGAGGACTTGTACTGCTCTGCAGCATTCATAGATAACGCTTTGTGATAAGCCATTGTAATCTTACCTCTACAAAAAATTAAAAATGTTCTCACTTACACCTCCAACTAAAGTACGTAATTTACGATGTCAAGTACGTTGATGGAGAAAAAACAAATCTAACAATTAAACTCCGAAATGAATCTACCAACTTCTTAAAACATTGAATCTACAGAATGAGTCTTCTGCATCAATTCTCGCTCATGTACAGTCGAAACAGGTGTCAACAAGCTTTACGACTCTTCCTTAATATACCGTTAATATTTGAATGATAATGACCATCATCATGTCGTTTACTCGTTCAGCTATCGAACATTCCTTTGACGGTATCGTTCATTTATTCACTGTCCTAAAATGGAGTTTTAATTATTCTTATTTCTTTAATTTTAGTAGTGATTGCTTTGTTGTCAAAATTTTATTATAGGTAGTCTTTGCATTCCACTATATAAGCTTTTACTATGCTGAATCTCACGGACCTCCGTGCGTGAAATATTTTTAAAAAGGGATCGCAAGTTTTCGCCAATTTAGAGACCTATATATGTACCAATAGATGATGTACCTATAACTGGTTTATTACATAAACAACAAATAAAATTTATACGACAATATTCATTTCATCGACGTCATGAAAGGAATATTTAAATAACGTTCTCGTGTCGGCACCTATGATTAGCAACATTGGAATTCTGCTCAAAATCTGATTTGTTCTAAAATTATTATTTTGCTATAAATGAAATAACCATGCTTCCAGTCTAATCGTATGCAGTTGATTATACTGATCTGCAGTGATTTACATGGTGTGACTGCCTCTCTGACCTCCACAACCAAGGGTATATTGGTTGTCAGACTATCGAGGGTCTGACTAGTCTTGACGCCTATCAAAGGCCTACTATTGCCAGTACACACACACTAGCCTCCGCAAGAGTAGCTCTCTTGAGGCAGTATGAACTACAAGGAATCAAAAATTGTATGTAAGAATCGCAGCAGTTGTTTCTGCATAGATATACTAAATTAATAGCTATCTTCAACAGATGCTAGACGAATACATGAAAAGCCCAGACGCTCAGAATGTGAAACTGGTGCAAGTAATCAAACAAGGACGGGCGAAGAAAGGTAAGAATAATAACAAGTAGACTGAAAAGAGATTGAATTAATTGAATAAGACAAGCACACTCGGAATGGACACACACTGACAAGACAACATACCCGGTAATGACGACAACCATGAAACAATTAAAGCTAATTTGGCGACATTGTTAAGGCTTACGAATATTGAAGCAGGCCGTATCGCAACGCAGTCACTACAGGTGAGCTGCTTCCTGGTTCTCTTTGTGCATTACAATATGCGCTGCGATTCGACGCTTTTGTAATATGAGCTTGCCTTGAGTCGGCTGTTTCATCGACAATTCCCATTCCATACGGTATTTAGGTGCAACTAGATCTTAGCCTAAAAGCTGCTCGATATTGATCGTCTCAGTACTTAATCCCTTGATGACATATTATGATCACAATTGATCGATCGTCGAAGCTTTCAAACTTGAAGCATTTCTTTAAATCGAACCATTCACATGCTCTATTCAATGTAATGGTCATTGACTCGATCAGTTAGTCAGGAAGACTAAATATTGATCGAAACGACTGACCAATCATCTATCCAGATTTTGAGCACTTAGTTTGAAACAACAAATTTAAGAAAGAAAAACAGTTAGTTCTAGCCGTATGGATACCAATTCCTATGATCACACTTGATCAGTTTGATCTGTTGATTATCGATCAAAAAGTTGCACTTTAATCCAAAATGAATAATGTAGAATGCGATATGGATTTGAATGAACGTGGCGAAATAGACAACTAACATGAAGAGTAAGATTTTCCATATCTTCACTAACATTCACGTTCATTTAGAGCCATGTTGGACTGTAATGAATAAAGTCTCCACCTACTGAGCGCTATAACCCTACAAAAAAAAACTGTTTACAACTTCATTTGTTTGAAAATATTAAAATTGGTAGACACACCGCCTAGTACCGTTCCGTCTTCATACAATGCTAATGACATACTTGCATGTATGTTATTCTCGTTGAGTTTTGTAGCACGGTTCTGCTCATGTGGGTGGAGATCTTTACAAGAAGGCCTAAGTTAGTATTAGATTTTTGATGTTGAAGTTTATCTCATGTCTAATTCATCAATCATATAGGATGATGTTTCGGTTTTGCTAATCAATAGAGATTTGATTTGAAATAAAATTCGGTTACGATTAGAAAGATATTGTTAAGATTTTCATTATTTGTTTTGATTCTTGATGTGTTATGTGTATTGCTGATTTATCTAATCCAGCGATGACAGTCGTCACTTAATATTTTACGAAGTGGTTGGATTTCTCATTCTATAAAAAATCCAGTTATATTAATGAATCTGCTGTTAACACCAAGAAGCGGTTCATAATTTCCACTTTGGAGTTTTATTTCAATAGTTTTGATTTTGTATTGTTTTGTTGTTTAAATTGAACGCATTGAAGTATAATTTAAGTTTCTCTGTTACTCTTATAATTCTATCATCATCATCATCATCGTCATCATCGTCACTTGCTTCTCCTCCATTCAGGGTAAACGTACTCCCTATTGTGCCATTCATGTCTGTGCCAATTCTTGTTCATTCATCTTTTTCATTTGAGTTCCTTTAACCACCTAGTGTTTCAACATAAATTATTTAAATAATAGGTACAGCAACTTTTTTTTAAAAATCAAAATCAAAATCCGGTCTTTATTCAAACTAGGCTGAGAATCAGCACTTTTTGAACGTCAAAAAATACATGAGACAGTCCCCCAAAAACGCCCCACCCTTCGCCACTTCCTATAAGTGGTATAATTAATATTTATTTCTGTTTTATTTTACAAACCTCTTCAACGAAAATGTTGAGTAGTTCGTTTTGATGTTTTTTCTTTTTTATGTCTTTATTCCGTTAGACATTCCTTAGTTTTCATTTCACACATAAATTTCTTCGTCAACGCACAATTTTTGGACTTACGCTCAATTCCCATTCGTTTAATTACATTAAGTCTAAATTAAAATACATCATATAAACAAACTAGTCAAATACTTTGTAAAATCATTCGTAGTATTTTAGGGTAATAACTCGATTGATTAGCATCACCAATAATCTTGTAGTATGCACAGCCTATAGTGGCAATATTCATCTTTTATTAATAATAAATTGTTAGTCTCAGCTTTTACTAAAACATTATGAAAGCTACGAATAATAATATGTGGGGAGAAGTAACTCTCATGCAGTTACTACAACGAAACTGTCTTACCAACGAAATACTCACTCTTTCAACGTCAATGCTTGCACGCGATTGGTCCTGTGGCAGCGGTTTAGAGACGAGTGGATAGTTTTTCGACGCTGCGTATTTACAGCTACATATTAGTTAAACTACACTTCTTCACATATTATCATTTGTAGTGGAAAATTCTCTAGTGTTTGAGTAAACGCTAATAATAGAAGACCATTATATGTAGTAGTTGATATAATATACTGTACACTTTTTGATGTGAGTCTATTTATCTATTTTTCTATGGTTGTAGACTAGAACTAGACAGAAAATGAAGAAAATGTATTTCAACAAACTTTGTTACGTTTTGGATTTTATTAGCTGTGGTTTTAAAACGTGGACGTTATACATACAAATGTAATTTATTTTCTTTCTTTATTTTAAATGCATTTAGTTTTTAATTTATTATGGTTAGTGATGTTACTTAATTATGCAAAAAAATGTGTTCTTTTATTCATATTAATTTAACATTTTATGCTAGTCATGTCTGGCTTTGTTCCAGACTTTTTATTGCTTTAACATAATTATGAAAGTAATTCTTTATTGACTGAGCTCTCTTAGCTGATCTTATATGTAATATACATTGTTATTATTGTTTTAATTGACTTTCTTTACCGGTTTCTCTTCGTTTATTTTTACTTTTCCCAACAGAGACGCTCAATAGACTGACTGTTGTCCTCCTCCGAATGTTAAAATTTAAATATTTTTTTGGACTGATTTTGCTTTCAAAACACTTTTATCTGAAGAATTAATATGGCGGCTTCACGTATTTTTTTTACAAAAGCTG
This sequence comes from Euplexia lucipara, assembly GCA_921972225.1. Classification (NCBI taxonomy): domain Eukaryota; kingdom Metazoa; phylum Arthropoda; class Insecta; order Lepidoptera; family Noctuidae; genus Euplexia; species Euplexia lucipara. Next base: position 1,305,596 of record OV179166.1, on the reverse strand, counting down.
TAAAACCGTCATTTGGATTCTTCAAAAGATCTGACGATTGAAAAATTGCCCCTTAGTGTTATTTTTTTTTAATTCTATGAAAAGTATTTTCTGTACGGCCACGATTTAAAACCACAGCAAACTCAACAAAATTATGCTCTGTAAAATTTCTTCATGGGAATGAGTTAAAAAAGAAATGTGTGCTAACAGAGTGCCTTGTGGGACACTCTTCTTGAATGTTGAAAACAAGGTATTTTATGATTCGAGTATTATTATATACGAATCGAATACTGTGATAAAGAAACGAAAGGAATTTATTCCTTCGAAAAAAAAAAGTTTTGTAACTGAAAACGGTGTAAAGTAAAATGTCAATGCTATCAAATGCTTGTGTCAGTTCGACATCTAATGTTTTTGTTTTTGTATTTTTTTTTCGATTTTTATTTTTGTGATAAATTTCTTTTATTAACAGCCCGTTTGCATGTCTTATGATGGTTACAATATATACTTACATTAACCATTATAAGGAATTCGTGAACTTTTTAACTTATAACTTTAATCTTTGATGTAATGAATGTAATATTCGCTCGTCTGTAGTATGAACAGTATTTGAATTTAATGTCGTTGTAAAGTGCCATAGTGCTGCTGCCTATATCGAGGTTTTAGTTAATCGGAATCGATCCATATGGATATAGGCAAATGTATCATTATGGTGCTCGTAGATTTAAGTCAATTTATCAATCTTTTTCTGTACGTGTATAAGTGTATGTGTCTATATCTGTTTAGAACTCAAAAGTAGACCAGTCCCTTATGTTCACGTATTCAGATCCAAATGCAAACGGGAGTGAAACTGTGATTTTATATATGTATATTAAATTTAATTATATCACTTGCAAATGTAATATATGATTTTTGTACGTTTAGTTAGCTACACGTGTTTAGTCTAATGTACTTTATCTGTGATTCCTTTTGTTTAGCGTAACTTTCGTATATCTCAATGTGTACGTGGTAATAAATATTTGTGTAACAATATATTCTTGTTTTCTTTAACAAAATGGGTTTTTTATACATCTTCCTTTCAGCAAAATGATCCTAACTTGTAAATTATGACATAACTTGTGCAGTATCCCTAACTTCAACAGTGAAGGAAAACATCGTGAGGAAACCTTTGACGTGTAGTTGCGGATACCAGCCCGGTATCTTTATCTTTTTATCCCTAACTTCGAACACCTAGTCATGCTTTTCGTCTGTACGTTATTAAACAGGCATTTATAACCTTTCTAAAAGTAAAAATTGCACATTACATTAGAATTTAGGTGTGCAAATAGACTTCCAATAAGACTATATCATCCTACTGGGAAAGCAAACATGGGTAGGTACATACAGTTTATAACGCTATATTGAATTCAAGTCACATTCGAACATGAATTATATTTTTTTCTGAGTAGACACAATGGGCTTTTTGACAAAACTTTAGTTTTTAGTCCCTATCTATATTACAAGAAAATAATGGACACATTTTTTTCTTTTTCAAATTGATGGAAAACAGCTTAGATTAAGCGCATTAAAGTTGAGGACTGAGCTTTGGCTGACTGGCTGTTGAGTTGGGCTTGTAACGTTGTTATCTGCCCGCGTAGCATGAACACTTAATTTCTTTTCTTCCGAGACACTACATTTTTTTACTGTCCAACTTGACATTTCTTCTACCCGAGCATGAGGCGACTCGTCGACAAGCGTTTGTACGTAGAGAAAGAAATTTACATGCTGTCTATAGCAACTGTCAAGTTGCTAGAGGTGTAGATTGCTTGTCTAGGTCTCATTTGATGTAGACTGTTCACAAGAAATGTTTCGAAAAGAACTGTCAAAAGTGGAGAAAATAGGTACGCACTTCATGCTCGGCATTGTTGATTCTTGTCTACTGACGAATCGACATGTAACTTCTCATCTTTCTTGACATTGTCATGCTCGAGACGAAAGAAATGTCTATATAATCTGTCACTTTACCAATTCGTCTGTAGACAAAGACCGTTTCTTCGGTATTCATGCTACGCAGGCTGGTATAAACTGTACTGGCTAGTGACGTCATGTGACATTTTGACTCGATTTATCGCCGTTATTTTTATTTTTTAATTATGTGAAAAATGAAAAAATACTTGTCGAAAATTTTCTTGTAATCTAGATGAGGGGCTAAAAACTCAAATTTTGTCAAATAGCCCAATCATTTCATCTGATGTTCCTTAATCACCAAGTAACAGATTGAATACGAGCTTCCAAAAAGACTGGTACTAAACTGCGTAAATATAATTACTAACTTGAATCATCTGCCTAGTCTGTTTCCAAGTACAGTTCTCCCAAAGTGATAATGCGCATAGAAATATTCGTCACTGTTCGGCAACGGCCGTATTCCCCGAGTGTCGGATGACTATATGTATATAGAGTGGTTAAGTGCATTTTCTTCATGCATAATTAGGGCTCTTACGATTCAATGATTCGGGTGTTTCCGGGAATACGACAATTAGCGAAGATCTGCATGTGCATCATATGTGCATTATTAATTTGGGAATACTGTACGTTGTGGTTGGCCAGACCTGACTCGCACTTGGCGGGGTTTTTTGAAACTCTAAATCAGTTTATTTATTAATTTAAGATCTCCAACAAAGGATATACACAGACACATGAAAAAAGAAAATATTGAAGACAACAGTATTATGTAGGTGTACTCCTTCACTTACCTACAGGAGACCACAGCATGCATAATAAAATTAATAACTAAGCCAACAACAAATAATCAATCAGTTTACTTGATTCGTGTTAAGAAAATCGAACAATGTATCAGTCACACTTTTTTTTTTTGGGACCCAAATTTCTGTGTGTCCAAAAGCTAGGTATTAATATGGCCCCAACAATATTGATAATTATTTCATCATTATACAACGTGTTTTTTTATATCCCATAACTCTAGGGTATGATTGAGACCATATCAAAGAATCAACTGGCATATGAATTATGTTTCAATCATCCCTTTTTTTAATTTTTCGTAAAAACACCCTTACGTGAAATAAAAGTTTGACCTAATTAATAATAATAATATTCCATTACTATTCACACAACGCCATCTAGTCCCAAACTAAGCAGAGCTTGTGTTATGGGTACCAAAGTCTTTGGTACTAAACAACTGATAATTTAATTATGATTGACGATATCTCCGAAACTATGCATTTTTGGACCACCTATTCTAGGAGTTTTAGTATTATTTTTACCTACAGAATATAACCCTATAATAGAGTATTGGGATATAAAAAAAACCTTTTAGAATAAATTATTAAAACACTAATTACATCTTTAAAAACTCAAATCTACCGCAGTAAGTTTGAGCCACTTCTAGCTACGCTTGTCTGTGTTGTACGGAAACTTGTTCTTGATTTGTGTTTGAACCAACGTTGCTTCAAATGTTTTTTTTAAGACTACCCTTTATTACATATTTTTGAATGTCTTACTTTTTACAATACGCCCAAAAAACAATTTATGTATACCTAGTTTTAATGTTGTATGTAAGTGAATGAATGTATTCTTAAAAGAACAAAGCAGTTCCTGACCACAAATTGGTAATAAAACCACATCCGTAAGAACTAAAACAAATTGGCCAACATCGGGATCAATTCATAATAGTGAGGTTTATTATTGTGTAGTGTTGAAACAGTGTGTGACTGTAAGTAGGGGTATGTTTTGTGACCGGGTAACAAGTTGATCGTGAAGACTATCGACTTTTGAGCCGATGTACTGGACGGAACACTCGCGTAGGTACGCCGGGACAGCAACAAAATCAAAAGCACAAGGTAAGTTTTCCGCTTTTCTACTAATTAATTTCTATCAAATCGATCGAAAGCAAAATTGAATACTAGGTAAAACGATTTATAAATACTCAAGCGGTTCTCAAATGGTTTAAAGGTATAGAGCGTGCCTTTTGTAGGCAATACACAATGATTTTAGAGATGTGGTAATGTAAAGACGTATGGTTATTAGCCTTTCAATCGTGTCAATTATAGACACAATAGAAAGACAATGACAGCGCGTTCGCTTGGAGTTTAATGAATTAACTGTAATTAAGTCTTTTCTCCGCGATAAAGTTACATAGATATAATAACAAGAAATAAGTCATAAATTATAATTATGCTAGTAAGTAGTCTTAATTTAGTTATTCCTACAAATAGTTATTTGTTGGGATAACTATTTGTAGGTATAACTAAATTAAGAAAATAAGTCTAACGGAAAATTTATTTTAAACCTAGAAATATGTACAGACGCCAGCACATCAAGTTACTCTAATGTGTTAAATTTTCCCAATTGAATTATTCTGTGTGACATACAGTTGAAAAACGATCAAAGAAATTGGACACATTGGGGTAACTAGATGTGCTGGCGTCTGTACCTATACCTCATCAGCGGCTTTCCTGAACTAGCTTTATAAAACCTGTGTTCCAAGTAATCACTTAGCAAGACTAATAAATACGGGTGCATATTAGAATAACAACTTAGAAATCAGTGGACTTTTATCATTAGTGGGAAACACGGGGGTTTCTCTAAAAAAATCTCCCCTAAAATCTACCTCACAGTACTAAGCCAAAGCCAGATACCTACTGGGAAACACTGGGCACCGCTAAAGGCGAGCTCAATCATTTTACCATTTGTTACGAAAATGATACCACTGAAGTCTGAACCTACACCAATAACAGATCTTTATATAAAAATAAATAATCTAAAAATAAATTCCATTTGTAACAGACACGCCGTGAAACTCATTTCGAACATCAATTCGTGAATGAGTTGCATTTGTTTTGATCGTAAATTTTTATACATATTCCCGTTCAAACTCTGAAAGCTTTTTAAATATAACCGAGAGATGTATTTTAAGGTATATATAGTCGTTGGAAATATGGTGTGCGAGACTTGTAAGACTTATTTCATAGCCATAAGGTTGAAAGTGCTATGATTGATGCTAGATTGTGAAATGAATTTGTTTGAGTTATGTGATAAATGTGAGCGATGAGTGATTGGCTTATGGAGACAAAGTAGTGTTTCCTTTTTTTGGGTGGTCAGGAGCTGTAATGGGATGTCGACGAGTTTCCGTATTTTGTATTGTAAGTAATGTTTATGAGGTAAACATCCTGAGGTTATTAATGATTTAGTGGTCTAATATACGGTAATCTACATGGTTAGAATTATCGTTAAGCTCACTGGTGATTTTAATTTTTAGAACATATAAAAACTAGGTTTTGCTCGCTGCTTGGCCCGCGTTAAACGTTAGTTTCCCAAGAGTAGCAAGGGTTCCACACATTACTGGGACATATCACTTATTTTTAATCTTTCTTCTTATTCTTAATTGATTATTTTATAATAATAAAAGTTTATTTCAGATCATACAATCCATAAATCAATAGTTACAAAACAGAATATAATAGAAGAGCCCGCCCACACATACACAATTTTACAAAAAACAATAAATTCAATTAAAAACAAACAACATTCACAAAATTATAAACCACACAAAAAGTATCCAGGAAATTTTAATGGGACCTAAGTACTGTTAAATGCAGTAGGTAAATGGAAAAAAATTGTTTTATCACTTGAGACGGTAAGCTCAATCTTGACAAGAAATTTTAAAATAGTTATCGTTACACAATCAGAGTGTGTGAGAGTATAAATATCTTAGGTCGCTGTAAAAATATGACATTTGCATTTGTAACACGATCCTCGCTTTGTCTGGTGAAACTCTAGCAACTGTATGAATTACCTAGTAGTAAGATAGATTGTATGAAAATGTATTCCTCTGTACTGGGCGATTTGGTCACTAAGCGATTAAAAAAAAAAATAAGAAAAGACCACACCATCGTCACGCCTGTAGACATCATTTTCATGATCCGGGGATCAAACCCCCATGCTTAGCTGCAGCGTTTCACGCAGTTCTTAATCAATTTCACTATTACGTCAATCATTCTTTCAGCCCCACTGATTTCTTACACTTCTCTCAATTGTAAATCTACATAAAGAAAAGAATTTCATCCCCCATTACAGTATTACGCATACATGACTACCCAACAATGAGGATATAGGAATCCAAATTGTTAGAAAAATGATGTATGATCAATTGAATGGAAAAATGCTTCCGATTGCGTAGGGCTGGGGGTTTTGTTCAGTGATTGTAGCCACTTTTAAGTATGATTATTCGAGAAATTTTGGGGGCCGATTCAAGTGCGAAGCTATAATAGGGTCATTTATCATCTGGAGTAGGTAACTTGTCGCTGTCGGCCGTGGTCGAGAAGATGGTCGGCAGCGTCGAGTCCTGGGACGCGGCGGTGTCCTGCGAAACGGTCGTCACACAGAAGGAGGCTGCAGAAAGGAAGAGGGAGATTACTTCCACTCACTCGGCCCGCAGCAGACGCTCCGGGCGCAGGCGGAGGGCGGACAACGCCCTCTTCCAGTCCCCGCGCGCCCGTCTTAGACGTCGCGAGGGAAGTTTAACATCTCACTCCTTAAGAAGTATATTCTGTTCCCGTGACCCCCAGCGAAGGTGTGAAAAGGGACTCGGGGTGGTTTTTAGTCAGTACTTGAGTCCGACAGACCCATCCGCCCTCCCCGGGGCGGGGGACATCCATGAGGGTTTTCCACCCCCCCAATTATAGGGTCATTTATCATCCGCCTATCTTTTTCCTACAGGTAAAGGTTGGTAGATCACAGGTCTAACTAGATTAACTCATCTGAGCGGGTAAAATTGTTAGGTATTTCGTTACTCCATAAAAAAAATAGGCCAAGTGCGAGTCGGAATCGCGCACCAGGGTACAAAGCAGCAGTAGGTAGGTACTATTGGCTGTCATTTAATTGCCAGTGACTAAAACTGGCGGAGTATTCCCGTTTGAGCACCTATTTTTTGAGCACCTATGCATTTAGCACCAAAGGTATTCACATTTCCCATAGGTTAATGCATAGGTGCTCAATAAATAGGTGCTCAAACGGGAATACTCCAAACTAGCGTCCAGTTGCTCACCGAACTTTGATAACAACTGAGAATTTACAAAAAAATGGTATTGCTGTAGAAGTGGACTTCAAGTTACGATGCCTACTTATTAGACGGTGTACTGAGCACTTCGTCACAACTCTGCGAGTGCGCATATATTGTCATCCTAGACACGTACTGATACCAACTTTGACAGTTTAATCGTTGAGCACTTTGCCCAGCGATCATCACAATGACCGATCAATGGAGATGACCTGCTACTATGTAAATAATATTCTTTTTTAGGGTTCCGTAGTCAACTAGGAACCCTTGTAGTTTCGCCATGTCTGTCTGTCCGTCCGTTCGTCCGTCCTCGCTTAATCTCTGTGACCGTTAGCACTAGAAAGCTAAAATTTGGTACCAATATATGTATCAATCACGCCGACAAAGTGGTAAAATAAAAATTGGAAAAAAATGTTTTATTAGGGTAGCCCCCATATGTAAAGTGGGAAGTGATATTTTTTTTAATTTCAACCCTAACGTGTCATATATTGTTGGAAAGGTATTTAAAAATGAATAGGGGTTTACTAAAATAATTTTTTGATAATGCCCATAATTTCGGAAATAATCGCTCCAAAAGTAAAAAACAATGTGTCCCCCCCCCTCTAACTTTTGAACCATAAGTTTAGAAAATATGAAAAACATCTGAAAAGTAGATTTTTATAAGGACTTTCTAGGAAAATTATTTTGAATTTGGATGGAAACAGTTTTTGTACAAAAAAGACAAAAAGTTGTACAAAATAATTTCTGGACTAAGTTTGTAGTATAATCGTATATGCTAGCATATTGAACACCTATTGTGACGGACGGGAAACTACGAAACCCTACACTGAGCGTGGCCCGACACGCTCTTGGTCGGTGTTTTTAAATACATTTGTTTAATCGTAGAAATAATCAATCAGTTCTTGCTTGTCCCAAAACTTCGAACACTTAGCCCTTTCTAGATTTAGGCCTTTTAACCCAAGGACAAAGACATTACAAATATATTTATAAACACAATTGTACTTAATACATTCTCCAGCGCGGCGGCAAGGCCATTTTTCACGCGTAACTGTTGCCTATACAAAAATACATGGAGCTGATCTTCGAGATTTATTATTTATATTGTTAATGGAACTCTTACCATTATTTGTTTTCGTTGAAAATGTGTGGCTATTGATAGCGACTGAGATGGATTTGAATGTGAAACTCAAGGTAAGTTTACTGCTCATATTTTTATTTAAGTAGCTAGCATACACCTTCGTCTACGCTTGCGTTCATCTCTTAAAAATATAGCTTACAGGTTGTTTTTACGTACATAATATAAGCTAATACAAGATACTTACAGTAAAGATTCAGCATTTGTTAAATAGTTTTTGCACAAATCTGTGACAGACATGTTTACAAATTTCATTTGGAAATATCAAAAAAACTAATTGACTTACACAATCTAGAAATAAAAAAAACTAGTGAAAGAAAGTAAGATTTAGAGTTTTGTAATTCCTCAAACTTTGGAAACTTTACCTTCGCACTCTTTGATGTTTATTTTTGAAGTCGGATTATTTGACAAGTTCAAGTTCAAGTTCAAGTTATTTATTTCATAACAAAAATACATTTGTGTCGAAATATTTGCACAGTAGGTACACATAAAGAAGAAACATAAACAATTATACTTAATATAAGACTAACCACATAAAAACTTCAAAACGTCAAAACTCAAAACGTAAAAACGTCTCCATTCCCTTCCTTAGTCACCCATTAGCGTCTCGATTGACGTTCGTATCAGCATCATAATATACCAGTAGTAGACCGACTCACGAAGCAAGCGCACGACTTTGAAAGCTAAAAACTGTTTACGGGGAAACTGCTCACGCGCTGCCATTACACTGGTGTATTTGGGTGGTAGGTAGCAATGAATATCTGTGGAAATCGTCGGCATCTGCCTGCCTTTTTCCAGAAATCAAAATTCGTTTATTAAAATTAGGCTGAAATTGAGGAATAATGTGATAAAGCAACGTTGTGGTTTAAAAGAAGATGCAGTAACAAAAATTTAAAAGAGTATGCTTAGATGGTTTGGTCACGATGTAAGTGGGAACGCCGGGAGGGGACGCCCTAGAAGGACATACATAGACCTTATTGGTGAGGTTCTTCAGAAAGGTCAGGTGCGTAGTACTCGTAACCGGCGTTTGTATATGACAACATGTATGAATGTAAACAAAGCAAAAGAAGCAAAAGAAGTAGGTATATAAGAATCGTACCTTAAGGCGCTCTGTAGTTTCTGCCTACCCCCATGGGAAAAAGGCGTGAGTTTATGTATGTATGTAGGTATGTATGTATGTACATTTTTGAGGGTCAAAAAAACAAGAGACAGTCGCCCAGAACGCCCACCCTTAACATTGACATATGGAAATGCAATGTAACATCACATGCTGAGCTGGACTCCCATTTGGTGCAGCCTCGAGACTCACACCGCACACTGTATCGTTCATCGCTCATGGTTTTATCACCTTTGATTTTTTATTGTGTGTTTGTCTGTGTCTTTTGTGTGTATCAACTAAATAAACGTTTAATCTAGCTTTCTATTTCTAGTAATTTTCTATGAAACATATTACTTATAAACGATCACTTGAGTTATTACAATTTACCTACCACAAGCAATTATCAAAGAAGCAAGCAAGCATCTGCCTTACAAGTTAGTCAGCAATCTTATTGCCACTTTCATAGCACTAAAATATTGTGTCCCAATTACAACTTAACATATTGTATTACGTCGCCTTTTACCCATAAAGATTACCATAATTTACATGAACAAAAAGGTCTCGGTGCCACCTATAACTTACCGATACGTTATCAGTACATTTTGTTCGGCGCTATCTCGTAAACTATATAAAACTAACGAACCGTGTTGGTTTCAAGATTATACGTGTTTGTTATTTGTAAGTGGCGCTGGTGTATTGATGGGGTATTCGGGTTCTGTCTCATGCAGGGCAAAGACCTCTTCTCATACAGAGAAGGCACATGCAGAGAGCTACTCTAAGGGCTTTATCACACTAGCGAGTTGCGGGCGAGTGGACAGCGGGGCGAGTAGGCAGCGCGTGCGTGGCGAACACACCGCAAAGGCGCCGCGGGTGCGCAGCGAGCTCGCGGCGAGCATTGCACTTGGCACTGAATGTACAAGCCGCGGTCGTGCACCGCGAACTCGCTGCTCACACGCGGCGCGCTCGCTGCGCACACGATGTAAACTCGTGGCGGGATCGCTGCGCACTCGCCCCGCTTTGCACTCGCTCGCAACTCGCTAGTGTGATAAAGCCCTAAGGCGACTAGGCGATTTAACACTTAGTTAATTATAAGATGTTTTCATTTATACGATGTTGTATTACGATGTCTTTTGTTCACTGTTGAAAAAAGAACTTAGAGAGTCTGCTGTTTTTCCAAACATTTATGTAGGTACACGTAACTCGATAAAATGTATGGAAAAGCTGCATTTTTTCGCGATTGCAAGGTTTGTTCCGTAGTAAAGGTTTTTCAGAATGATGATAGGTAGGTATGTACTAACAATCTCATTTTAGGGTTAATGTTGGAAATCAATTTTTAAAAGTCACATGTCTTATCATGTTTGTTGTTTGTTTATTGTAAGAATCAGATCCTGGATGTCAAAGGCAGCTATAGCACGAGACCACTAGCCCAGCGAGGCAGTTTTATTTATATGTCTAAACTATAACTAAAACAATGCTTCACATCTCTGAGTGATGCGAAAGCTTTTAGTGGCGCTGCGCGTGCGCAACGGGAGCGATTCCGACAGTTATAGCGTTTGATGTGCCGCTTTTGATTTTGTATTCGTAAAACGATAGACGTAGTGCAATCCAGGAATGCGGCTGAAGATTAAAATGAAATACAAAAACAATTTTAGTAATTCCTTCTAAAAACGTACCTACGTAGGTAGGTACTATGTTTTAGATTGAAAAGATTAAGCATTTCAGCAAGAAACTTGAAAGCATGTGAAGAGTATTTCTAGAATAAAAATTACTTATAGGTACCTAGAATGTCGTGACGGCCCAAAGGATAAGGCGACTACCTCTCACGCACGAGATTCTGGTTCAAATCCGGACAAGTATCAATGTGGCTTTTTCGATTATATATGTACTTTCTGGGTTTATCAGAGACATCATTGATGGAAAACCAGGGTGAGGTAACCAGGACTTATAGTCAATATAAATCTGAAACCAATCTGCTTTGAGCAAGCGTAGTGATCTATGCTCGTGCCTTCTCTGCATGAGAAGAGGCCTTTGCCCTGCAATCGGACAGTAACAGGCTAGGTAATAATAATAACTAGCATCCCAACAAGATTAACTGCCAGTTTGGTTCTGTCTAGAAAGTCGACAACATTTTTCCCTATAATAATCATCCATACGTTGAAAAGATTAAGAGATTACGCACCCCACGATGTTACCAATGATTTTATTACTGTATCATCTAATTACCCATATATAATGTAGATAGTTATCGGTCACACATATGGCGTGCCCGATCTATGGAAGTGATAACAAAGCCAAAGTAAAGACCTTTGATAACTGAGTGGTGAAGAAGAAATGAGGGGTCAAGTAAAGTTGGTGAGTTGTAGACCAGTTTTAAAAACCTACTATGAATTGACAAAGGGAATGAATTAGGGCTCAAGCTATCATGGTTATTGAGTCTAGACTCTAATAATCATTAAAAGGTAAGCCCTTGTCTAGAAGGAACAATTTAGCTACGAATTGACACGCGATTTGAAGTTGAATGCTGTGAATGTTGCATGCATTATTTGCAGAGCTTCTAGCTGAAGAGCAATGTATTACAAAACGCATCAAACTCGCGCGTTTATCTGGATAAGGCCTAAGATGAGTATGAAAAAGTGATGGCCTATACATATATGCTTCCTTACCTTTAAAGGATAAAACGGAATCCTTACTAAATTACTTTGTATGTCTGTCTGTCAGTCAAGACACTTTATAATGGGAATAGTCGACCGTTTGTTCAGCAAAAAACAGCATATTTGGACACTTGCAAGGGAATCACAATTTAAAAGGTACTTCCCGTTGACCTAGAACTATGAAATTTGGCAAGTATCAGCATTATAAACCACAAGTACGAGAAAAAGTCTCAAAACTGTACGTTTAAAACCTGCGGGACTCGATTCCTAAAGTATCTACAATGATGTAACGTACTGTGTCGTCTCGGTGGGCGAGTCCGTCTCGCACTTTTCCAATTTTTTCTATTATATCTAACAATACCTCGCACCTGATTCCAACCATCACGCTATCTCCCTCCGAGGTAAGCAGTCCAGAAACCAATGATGAGTCAGACATTATCTATATTCAATTTGAACCCCACACCAAGTCAAATAGATTGCCGTACGATTATGCGTGCGCCGGTCGAACGCTACCCCTCTCTAATTAACTAAATGTATGTGCAATGGGAGATACAGGACGGTGTTTATTTTGCATGGCACCAACTATCTATAATAAATTGCCCAAAAGTTGGAAAGAGCAGACTATACCTAAATTTAAGCAAACAGTGAAATTGTTTTTGTCACAAAAAGCATATTATAATATTACAGACTTTTTAAACGACTCATTGTGATTACTATCAAATAACAAATAAATCACATTACAGTAATTTAGGTCAGATAGATAAATAATAAATAATTTTATAATGTACATAATGTAAATTATTAAATTTAACAATTTTCTTTCATTGTGTAATATTTAATTGAATAGGTATTTAATATATAGTAATAAATGTAAAAATTATAATAATTGATTTAATAATATATTTGCACGCCATGAGAAATGGCAGACATGTCGTGACCCACTATTTTTATTTAAGATCTAACATGCATGTATTAACTTATTTCTGTATGTATGTATACACATGTTTGCGCAAATAAATCTTCTTATTCTTATTCTTATTCTTGTTTTAGGGTTATTTTTTAAAGGTTGGACTGGCTTGTTGGCCTAGTAGTCGAGTCGAGAGGTGGTGAGTTCTATTCTCATCCATTGCACTATTGACGTGAGCCCACTCCAGACACAAGAATATTCAGATTAGGGGGGGGGGGGGGGGGGGGTTAACTAGGCTACTAGTAATGTGATTAAATGGCGTTGTGTGAGAACGTTGTGGAATATTGATTCATTTATTAATCTGGATTTTCATCGTAGCAGTCGAGATTTGGGTCAGATTGATGACAATAGGCTCGCCCCATATGTACACGTCTGCTTAACCATTCGCGCTTTGGGGATTACAAGTTTCAAATGCGTATTGTATAATAAATTATCACTAGCTTTAAAACGGTAAAGAAAACCACAGAGAGGAAAAAACCGTCCTAAGAGTCATTTTATTTCTCCACGGCTTGGGATGCCATTGAACCTAAAAATTTGGTTAGTCGATGACAAACACGAAAATAAAAGCATAGCTATGGCATCATTTTATTTCATACAAGCAGACGTCCCGCGGTTTTACCCGCGTAGGTCCCGTTCCCGTGGGAATACGGGGATAAAAAGTAGTTAATCCAGGGTCTCAGCTAACTCCATACCAAATTTTATTAAAATCCATTCAGTAGTTTTTACGTGAAAGAGTAACAAAAATCCATCTATCCATACTCACAAACATTTTCTCACTATACATATTCGGATATTATATTTATTTATTTAATACTTCAAGCACATGTAATGTACTTAGGCATACCTATTCTACCAGTCAACCTTTAGGTCATGCTGGGACAAACAGTGGTAGGTGCAATTCCGTAAGAAGTAGACACACACAGTCATTATCATCATATTCGACTGGCCTGTTGGTCTAGTAGTTAGTGACCCTGACTGCTATGCCGGAGGTCGTGGGTTCGATTCCCACCCAGGGCAAATGTCTGTGTGATGAGCACGATCATTTGTTCTGTGTCTGGGTGTAATTTATCTATAATATGTATGTATTTAGAAATATATAAGTATGTTTATCAGCTGTTTAGTACCCATAACACAAGCGCTTAGCTTAGCTTGGGACTAGATGGCGTTGTGTGAAAAGTGAAATGTGAAAAGTCGTGGAATATTTATTTATTTATGTCACACAATACATCTCTTCAACATCCTTATTTAATGTCAAATTCATTATGTACATAATCGAGTAAAACTTCAACAAATATTCACAAGTATCTGGCACTCCCTACTACACGTCATTCCCATCCCTATTTGCTCTCGAAGTCTCGATACATCTCAACTGGCCTATTACGAGATTGTCACATGCACGCACACAGACGCTGAACAAACAATATAGGTACGCAAATAGTCGGTGGTCTTCAGTGTCGTAAACACGTGTATCTACACTCTAGATACTATGTAAATGGAAGGCTCGTCTGAGTGAATAAAATAATAATACCCAAATTGAACAATCATGTTATTATTTCCTAGCCCAGTCGAATTAGGATTAGACACTTTTGGACTTTACAAGAGACGATAATTCCTGATTATTTTTCGGCTTTTCTTCCCAGTGTTAGGCAGTTAGGAAATGCCGACTTCAGCTAGATTAGTAGAAAAGAATTACGTGTATAAGTGTTTTTTTGTTTAATCTATATATATAAAAGAAAGTCGTGTTAGTTACTTCGCTTATAACTAAAGAACGGTTGAAACGATTTAGCTGAAAATTGGCAGGGAGGTAGTTTAGAGCCAGGAGAAGGACATAGGATACTTTTTATCCCGTTCGACATCATAAAAATAAATATCAAGAATATCGGTTGTCTCAAACATTTTTCAAACGCAGCGCCATCTTGGATGACATGACAGGAGTCAAACTTCCCAGTTCATTATCAGGTGACAATTTGAAATTGACAAGTCTTAAGCTAAACCCAAGAAGGTAAGGTTGTCAATTTATAATACGCACCTACGTTCTGAAATTTATTTTGTTACTAAACTTAGAGGTTTTATGTAGCATAAAAAAGTCTTATATTTCAGAAATCAATTTACGTAACTAGCAATGATGACAGAGACGAACTTTAATAATTCTTTGCAAATAGAACTTATTTTACTGTTAGGACTTTAATTAAAGTAGACCGGGAAAACTATAGGCATAAATTATTGTATGTAACATAGAGGCAATAGTTCAGATTAAAATTATGAATTTAGTATTTTTTAGTAAGGTAGTTAGGTTAGATAGTTGGGTTAGCTATAGGATAGGTATGGTCAGTTAGGTTAGGGTATATATACATGTTGTAATTTAAAAGTAGTAGTAGTTATTATTGGTTTGGATTTATTTGTTGTCGTCAAACGTAATAACAACATAACAACGTATGTATATCTAATATAAAAAAAAATAAGAGCAATGAATTGACTATAAGGCACAACGAAGTTTGCCGGGGCAGCTAGTTATTAATAAGCACGCGTTTGATCACTAGTTCTCACCTGATGGTAAGCGACGATGAAGGACGCTTGTCTAGTAGTAACCTATTCAGTCTTGACTTAAAGACCCAGACCCCTAGGTTGTTACTGTCTCCGGCAGGGAATTCCACCTCGTAGCTGTACGCACAATCAGGTCAATGAGTGATTTTTATATTCTACTTACTTACTTAATAAACTAAAATACTTACTTATAATAAAATTTAATTGTACTCGGAAATATTATTAAGTTGCAGTTTACCTTCGGAAATCGTTAGGTAAGTTCAGTGGTTGTCTGAATTTCTAACAATTGCCCATGGTCTTCATTTTTATCCTACGCTGGATATTTTTTGAGTTCAACAAATTGAGTTTGACAAATTCAGGATGCACTAGGGTTCCAAAAATCCACTTCCTTATACGAGGAAATATAAAATACTAGCAGACGTCACGCAGTTTCACCCGCGTAGTTTCCGTTCCCGTGGGAATACTGGGATAAAAAGTAGCCTATGTCCACCGGGAATAGTGTAGCTTTCCACCAGTACAATAATTTTTAAAATTGGATCATTAGTTCCGAAGATTACCCCCTTCATACAAACTTACAAACTTACAAATTTTACCTCTTTATAATATTAGTATAGAAGTATAGACAAGCATCCACAAAATAACTAGACAAATTTAGCACCTCAAGATCCGCAACCACAGATGCATCAACCCCAATGTTGTGGAAACCAGATGCCAGTAAAGCAAACATTATCAGTAAACAGTAACGCTATACGCTGCACAGTATCGTGTGTACAGATAAATACAACACCCTGTAGCGTGCTGGCCAGTGGTAATGGGTGAGACATACGGACGTGTAGGATAGGTGACTTGTTGGCTTTAGGATTGCCTGCGGGGCGCGGCGGCGGCGGACGTTTATAAATTTTGTTTATAGTACTGTAAACTTTTGGGAATTGATTGAAATGAGAAGTAACTTTGTTTCTTTATGTGTCACATCCTGTCCCTCGGTTGCTGGATTTTTTTTTAAAGGGACGGCTGAAAGATGTGTATGTGTGAGTGTGTGTGTTAGTTAGATGTTTAAAGTACTGTACAAATTTGGTAATTGATTGAATAAAAGAGGTTACTTTGTGATGATTTTTTTATAAATGAAACTTGCTCCTAAGAGCAAAGAGCAATTTACAATCATCTTAGTTTGTTTTTTGGTAAAATAATATCAATACGAAGCTTCAATTTGCATTACAAATTCAAAAGATCTTATGTCGGTTGTCGTGATCGGTGATCGGTTAACATAATAAGTTATTGTAAAAAAAAACCTAAAATCAACTCTTTCTTTGATATTTGTCTAAATCGAAGCAATCAAACTGCATAGAAAGTATACCTAGATTTGATCACAGTCACACCTAGTCTTAACTTTATCAATCCTTATGACTTTTTGAAAAACCAACACTTGTAGAATAGACTACATTTCATCTAATGTCGGCTAGTTCAAGAAATCTTTTGAATATGCAATTAATTTCTTACCACAGAGAAGTTACTCGCTATCCCTCTTCCCCGTATCTCACGAAGCCCACCTGGCGTCCCCGTGCCTCCCCTGGACAATCACAATTATATGAAGATTAACTTCTGCCGACACGTCACTGCGTACATTATGACTGTTAGGTGTGGCGTGATTACCGCTTGTTAGTTAGTAACTTTTTGATGGCTACGATATGGAAAAGACCAGCACGCGTAGCATGATGACCGAAGAAATGGATTTTGTACCTAAACACAAGAACCGACAAGTGACAGATTAATACCTGTTTTGTTCTATACTCAATTTTTTATTGCATTCCACAATGTAGGCGGTACTTAAACATTACAGTCTGTTTTTTAATCACGGAGACTAAAATGACATTACATGTGTGGCCAGTTTTTTGCAATTCTTAAATAGTTATGTGCCACTACCGTAAATTGCCGTTAGTAAAATCAAGTAGTATCGTTTTTTATTTATAACTAGCTGATGCCCGCTGCTTTGCCCTCAGGGATGTTGGTTATCGCACCCAGCTCCCAGAAGGCTTATTTTTTACCTCCAATAAATACTATTATATTTTGGCAATGTATACAAAATCTTGACAAATTATATACTAATAAATTTCTTGAGAAAAACTCTATCTATAGGTGAAAACAGCATCGTAGCCATGCCAGCGTAGTCATGTTTGAGTCTATCGCGAACAGACAGACAGACAGACGACCGCGACGCAACGCGGATCCACTCGATCAACCAATCAAAGTACATTGTACTTTATGTATGGATATTATACCAATCGAGTTAAATTATTACTACTACCTCAAATAGGTACTTCTACCTACTCTAGTATTGCATGCAAAATAGAGACACGCAGCGCAGTATTTCAGTTTAAAATGATGTATTTTGGATCTTTCAAAATCAATGCGCTCGCGATCGCTTGCTTGGCGTGTATCGCGCTTCTGACTATTCTCGAGGGACCGAGCAGTCTCAGTGCGGAAAAGCTAAAGACTTAATATCTGCTCTCTCTCTGTATCCGTTTTGGAAGCGCGAGATAAAGAATCACGCTCTCGGTCACGCGCAAGTCGTATCCCACGCTCCTGACTGCTCTCAAGTGATCGAGCAGTCTCAGAGCGGATATTCTGAAGACTCAACCTCTGTGTAACCGTTTCGAATGCGCGATACAAAGAATAGCCGGTCGATAGCTAAACGCATTTCTCGTTGTTCCACGATTCCTGAGATTGAGAAGCAGTAGTGCGGACTCGTTTAATTCTAGTCGTAATTGGCGCTGCGTGATAGTTTCTGCGGACAAACTTAGTGCATTACTCTCACGGTTAGCACCTAGCCGTTGTTCACGCTGTGCCTCGGTTTCGAGAGATCAAACTAACCTGCGCATCTTAGAAACCCTTGAGTTTCGAGAGCAATAATCACACAGATAAATACCGAACAAAAGTATTAACACTTAATGTTTATTTTGTACCAACAACATGAAATTGATGATCATCAATCATCTTTTTTGTAATACTTACTTCACACCGTATTTTTTTTAAATTGTCTTCCTCAACTCTGCTCAAGATTTTGAGGGTTTTGTTGGAACTTGAATTAGTCAAAACGAACTATACGATACAACTTTTATGAAGAAAATGCACATCACCATCTATGAATTATGAAAATAACTAACTACTAACCTATATACCGTATTATCACATATATTTTTAGAATTGTAATACGTTCCAGTAACAACAGAAGTGGTGTCAGGTTCCAATTATTGTCATACTTTTAAAAAGTGCTGCCGTTTTATAATGCCATTTTTAAAACAATAACAACATTATTTATAATTTATTTATAATAATGATAATAGTAAATTATTCGAAGCATCTAATGTGTTATGTGTTTGCTATAGGCTTGTTGAATGAGACACCGTTGAGGTTAACTTGGTTTATTCAGAAAATGACACACACATTATATTACAGACAGTACAGTAGTTTCACAGACTGGGACAGAAATAGTCTCGCTGGAATGACAGATAGGACCTGGATACATAGATATCTAATGTGTGTAATGTAATGTAATGTGCACACTATTAACATACTAAATAGTGATGTCTCAACAATGCCTAACAGATTTTGACCATGTAAGAAAGAAAGAAGAAACTCTCTTTCTCTTCTTTCTTTCTTTCTAACAGATTTTGACCATGTAAGACTAAATGTACCTGACTATAGTATTATTATTTGATCTTTTTCATTTCTGTTTTGTGTTTTTAACTTATTTAATCATTTGCACGCTATATACAGCTTTATTATTTGAAGCGGTTTTCATATTTTATTTATTCTAGAAGTAAGTAGGTACCTACTTACATTATTATTGAACTAGCTGACTTCCCGCGGTTTCACGCGCGTAAGTACTGTTCCCATGGGAATACAGGTATAAAAAGTAGCCTATGTGTTATCCAGGGTGTCAACTAACTCCTTACCAAAATTTTATTAAAATCCATTCAGTAGTTTTTATGTGAAAGAGTAACGAACATCCATCCATTCATACTCACAAACTTACGCGTTTATAATATTAGTAGGATATAGATTTTGTGCCAAAGTGCAGTTTATGCTTTAAGTATTACCTACATACGAGTACATTTATATTTAGATCATATATTATATACATGACCCAGGGGCTGGCCTCTACTTTGGCCAGAGGCTAAGCATTGCCATTCAACGTAGCAATGCCGCCAGTCTTTTGGGCACTTTACCAGCTGGCAGCGATGCAGAAGAATTTTTGGACGTTTTATAGTTATTTATTGTTTGGTTTAGTATTTTTTTTTATTTTTACATTTTGTATAATTTAATTCTATAGTCTGAGTTTGATAATAAAAAAATGTAAATTCTTATGCATAGATCTAGTCATTTGTAGATCTTTCACAGTCGTTACTTGTAGTAAGAAGCTCGAAAATCTGACAACCAGTTTAACCAAGGGGTGTCGTGTTACCCAGTAACTGTTTTTGGATCTCTGACAGGCAGTCGCCCCATGTCAAACACTGGTATTCAGCTGATTTCTGTTAAACTGGAAGCTGACTTAGAACTTTGAACATAGTTGGGAAAAGGCTAGGCTGATGATGGTACTAGCACATAATATATGCCATACCTACGTAGGTACTAGTATGTCACAATAATGTTCAGAAATCAAAGTATTTTCATTTTTGTAGCATTTTATAAATCGTGTTCGTTTTAAAGGCCGCCGCAAATTCCGTAGAGCCGTAAGTATCTTGTGAGACGGGCGGTGAGGATAATAGTGGTCCATTACCCTCCTTCCGGAGCAGTCGAGTAAAAACAAAGACAACGTAACAAGAATAAAATGTTACCTACATAATAATTAATCCCGAAAAATTCACACAACTCAAGAGAGAGTGCGTTACGCCGGCGCCGCGTCCCTCCCAGCACTCCCGGCGAGGGAGAGGGCGGTAAAAGCATATTTATGTTAGTTCCTGATTGACGATGATGGCTTCCCCTTGGTTAGAGCCGGTGCGGACTTGATATGGCGAACAGAGGAGACAATTATGTACTACATAGGCGATTCTCACACTGCCCCGCATGATGCAGCGTGGCGCGTGGATGCGTGTTCTTCCGTTGTTTGTAGTCCAAGTATCTCCGTTTGTATGGAAAACACGCACCGTCCAACACACAGAAAATGCATCCACGCGCGTTCATTTCAGTTCAGAGACACGCAACACGCAGCGTGATGCGTGGCAGTGTGTTAACCGCCTTAAAGCTAGCACTTCGCTCGCAACTTCGTTCGCGTGTATTTTGTACTTTGACATCTTCTTCATCTCGACTTAGTTTTGAAAACTAAATATAGCCTATGACACTCATAAATAATGTGACATTCTATTGTTAAAAACATAATATCAAATAAAAATTAAAAAAAAAACAAAATCAGTTCTAGAACTGATTTTGAATTTAGTATTTTTTTTTAATTTTTTGGTTTTGTCCTAACTTTTTCCTTTTTCTTACTTCACTTTTGCGTAAAACTGTAAAGAACTGTAAAACTAATCAGATGAGATTTTGTCTAAAAAGTAAATACTTAGATTGGTTAAAAATCTCACTGGTTGGGACAGAAAATCACGAGTATATGCAGTTTGAAAATTATATTTATTCCCACGGGAATGACAACTAATCGGGTAACTGAGTGACGCCCAATATAATTCTCTAACATAATTCGTCGTATGCAGCCGGCACCTGCCTCACTTATCCCGCTCTAAACTCTGCAGATTTTCTACAGGGGACATTATGGCAACATTTTACATCTGCAATGTATGAGAATGAGTGTATGAGAGTATGAATATTACTTTACTAGCTCAAGTTGGAGAATACATATATGTATAAGTGGGATAGATAGTGGTTTGGTAAAATAATAGTCATTTATAAAATGGGCTGTATATTCTTTGGAGGGTCAGGCAAAGGTGTACCTACGTAGCTACACACACAAGTATCTAAATAATGTGTAATGTCCCCTCATATCTGTGCAAAGACATTCAATACCTATAGACCAGACATCACAAACAAAATTTCGTCCGAAAAAGGGTGTCCTGCCGGACACAAGTCTATGAGTTTTTTTTACGAGTTACGCACTGCTGCCGCTCCAATATTCATATATTATTCTAGATGGCGTTACTGAGACATGGGATCAAAGTTTTTCTATGACATTTCCTTGACATGCCCGCTCTATAGTCTTTTAGATCTCTTTGTATCTGTGTTAGTTCTTTCCTCAAAAGACCATTTCAGACACTAATGACCATGGTTAGCACATGATCTGACTAAGATAATGTCTGGACTTTAAAAAAAACTGTGACCTCTGAGTTTCTTTCGGTGTTCCTTCTCAGAGTAGTCAGATAGTGAAACACCGACCTTAATAACTACTAGAAAAATAAAGACGTGTGAAAGTGTTTGTAATAAATGATTTTGATTTTTTTTATTTTTTTGTAAAAACTTATTTACAGAAATAAATATAATTTATCATTGTCTATTTGACACCAAATCAAAAGCAATTAAAGGTGTAAATGGGTATAATAATTCGATCACAAAATTAGTATAGAAAAAGCAAGCCGTCGCTAGCCAAACAACAGAACAACTAGCCCCTAGCAACGGGGTTGCCAGATCTGTCGCCAACAATTTTCAATAAAGAACTCATTTAGACTTTAATAGAATCTGAATCAGGATTTTTATTTGTGAAACATAGGTACAGTGGTTGGTCTTGGATAAAATATAAGAGCCCTATAATCAGCCTATTACATGCATACAAACAACACACACAACAACAACACAACGACAACAACAACAATAACACTTCTGCATGTGTTGAATTTATTTTTAAATTCTGTCTTTAATTTCATTCGGTCATTTATTGTCAAT
Source organism: Euplexia lucipara (assembly GCA_921972225.1). Taxonomy (NCBI): domain Eukaryota; kingdom Metazoa; phylum Arthropoda; class Insecta; order Lepidoptera; family Noctuidae; genus Euplexia; species Euplexia lucipara. The sequence continues at coordinate 1,283,288 of OV179166.1, read as the reverse complement.
TTTATGCACATTACAAGAGGTTTTGAGTCTCTTGAGTGATACATAGCCAGTTTAGAACTTGGCAGTGCTAATCGATGATAATAAACGAAAAAATCCAAAAACAACAAAGCAAAAAGGTTTTTTTTTTAACTTTAAAGCGTTGTTTTGGAAGTCTGTTGTATTCTAACACCACTATCATACAAAACGACATCCAGTATTTATTACGTAGTCGCACAACAAGGCAATGAAGGGTTGAATCGTAACCAGGCAATTAGCTAATGGCGATCTAATCCGGCAGTGAAGGGTTAACGTTGACAAAACAACGAGCCAAATTATTTAGATTGGTCTTTTATACCCTAGAGCAACACTTTAGTAATTACTGGTAATTTCCATGGTCTACTTATTGAAGAGACACCTAACATATTGTATTTTGAAATATTTTTGCTAGTCGCCTACCGACCGATATTTCCTGCAGTATTTTCCATAGCGATAGGCAGGGGTAGGTATACCACTATTGTACAGACGCCAGCACATCAAGCTACCGCAAACTGTCAAATTTTCCCAATTGAACATGAACCTTATTCTTTTTGTTATAAAGTTGAGAAAACTATCAAAGAAATTTGACACATAGGGGAAGCCTGATGTGCTGGCGTCTGCACACACACTTTTCGCCAATAATTTTGAAGTGAAGTTTGAATTTTTTGTTCGAACTATGTTATTAAACATAATTCTGTTATTGTTGGTTGACCAAACAAATACATCATCTGTCCAACCATACATACATACATAAACTCACGCCTTTTTCCCATGGGGGTAGGCAGAAACTACAGAGCGCCATATGCTACGATTCTTACATACTTCTTTTGCTTCGTGTAAATTCATACATGTTGTCATACACACACGCCGGTTGCGAGTACTACGCACCTGACCTTTCTGAAGAACCCCACCAATAATGTCTATGTATGTCCTTCTAGGGCGTCCCCTCCCGGCGTTCCCACTTACATCTGCCTTGTAAATACCTTTCGTTAGTCGCCTTTTATCCATCCTTTCAACGTGACCAAACCATCTAAGCATACTCTTTTCAATGTTTGTTACTACATCTTCTTTTAAATCACAACGTTGCTTTATCACATCATTCCTCAATCTGTAATTCATTGTTAGACCACACATACTTCGCAAGGAACGCATTTCTACAGCATTTATTCTACTTTCATGTCTCTTTTGCCACGCCCAACATTCACTTCCATACGTTAGTCCAACCATTTCCCAACTATATTCGTCTCGGCTTCCAGTTGAACCGGATGCAGCTGAATACCAGTGTTTTACATGGAGCGACTGCCTGTCAGACCTCCACTTCCCAGTTACTGGGTAACACGTTACCCCTTAATTTAACTATAGTTGTCAGATTTTCGGGACTATCTCTAAAAATTTGTCATAAATCTACAAATAACAGCCGGGACCAACGGCATAACGTGCTTTTCGAGGCACGGAGGAGGATTTGTAATGAATGGACACCCATCCGCGGACCAACCTCGTCAAGCGCAGCTTAACCTTCGACCATGTCTTTTACTTTTACATAAGCGTAACGTTTATTTAAACGATATGATTTGTCATTGACACAAGGTGTCCTTTTGCATTCTCGTCAAATTCAAGGGGGTAACTTACTACCCATCTACAGCCTGACCTCAGTAAGCGTAGCTTTACTTATAATCAAGCGCAGCTTCTAGGCAAGCATGCTTCATCGTTGACCACATCATCGCTTACCGATGACCGGCCTGTTGGTCTAGTAGTTAGTGACCCTGACTGCTATGCCGGAGGTCGCGGGTTCGATTCCCACCCAGGACAAATGTTTGTGTGATGAGCACAATCATTTCTTCTGTGTCTGGGTGTAATTTATCTATTATATGTATGTATTTAGAAATATATAAGTATGTTTATCAGCTGTTTAGTAGGTACCCATAACACAAGCTCTCAAGCTTAACATGGGACTAAATGGCGTTGTGTGAAAGACGTGGAATATTTATTTTATTTTTTATTTACCATCAGGTGAGTGAGATAGTGGTCAAACGCGTGCCTATCAACAATAAATAAAAAAAAACGACCCGTGCGGGTGTTATTTTTTAGCCACAAGCTCTTCGACTACTAGATCAACATACCCATACAACATTCTAATTTTAACATGCATTACCCACTGTGAAAAAATTACCTACGTCATTTCTCATCCATGTCACCGTTGTTCATAATTTAGTGTCATCAAACTAATGCATGACAAATACATAATAATATGAGGTCACAGATCAAACAATATGGCCGTCTGACCCCGTGACGTTGATAATGAGACACCATCATTAATAATAGGTATGTCCCGACATAATGATTGATTGGGTGTCACATCGGTAACTTTGTTTTCTACAGGGTTATTTTTTAATCACCAGCAGCCAAATTTTCACAGGATGTTCTACTCATAAAATATGAACAACTTTCACTACGGGACCAAGTCGGTTATCTCGAAAAAAATATTTACTGTTGCATACAAAATATCAATAGGTATTCGGCCGAAATGTATGCAACAGCTGATTCTTTCTTCGAGATTTCCGAGATGGTTCCTTAGTGAAATGTATTCATATTCATGGTTAGAACACCCCGTGAAAATTTGGCTGGTGATAAAACAATACCCTGTATAATCGACGATTGGTTTTTCTATGTAACAGGGCAATATCACGCCTGTAGTTTTCGTGTAGGTGTAGGTACCTATAATAATAAATAATATTTCACTACTTCCACACAAAGTTATCTAAGGGCTTAAAGTAGTCTCAAACTATGTAGAGCTTGAGCTATGAGTACTAGACATCTGATAAACATAATTTAAACTGTTCTTAATACATATGTCGTGAAAACGATATTTTTGAATACTAAGTTTTGAAGATGATTAACTTAGTACGGAGTCTATGGTGACCAGCGTGACGTTACTTGTCATTTGAAAATGGCGCGAATGTGTTTTCGGTAATGTCACGTGGACAGAGTCGTGCTGGCGCGTGGGAGCTAGGCAGAGCTCAGATTGATTTGAGGCACCGACGAAGACACAGATCCAGTACGAAACTGTCAGTTACCTATTTGAGTTATGTTTTGTGATTACGATTGTTAAGTGAGGTTATTACTGCAATGGAGATTGTTATTCTACGTTATGAACGCGGTACCACGAAACCCCCATCGGTGTCAGCTCATCGCTCAGCCATCGCTGACGCCGACAGATATATATTATTGGTAAATTACACCCAGACACAGAACAAATGATCGTGCTCATCACACTAACATTTGTCTTGGGTGAGAATCGAAGCCACGACCTTCGGCATCGCAGTCAGGGTCACTACAACAGGCCAGTTAAGCTATTGTTTTGTTTATAGGACAGTTATTCTATGTAACAGGGTAATATTACGCCTGTGTAGTTCTGGAAGGTGTAGGGAGTTCTGCAGGCATCATATGTGCTATGATTCCAGTTCTTCAAACGACTCGGACAGATGTGTTGCTGGGGAGTTTGTTCCGCCACTTCTTCTTCCCAGCAAAAACACTTGGAAATAGTGAACGTCTTATTTTTTTTAATTCTATTTTGATTTGAAGACCATCATCTTCTAACATTGCCCAACTATGTTGAGGTAGCCTTTCAAGCTGACCTGATTTAGCTGAATATCAGAATGGAGCAATTGACTATCAGATCTCGATGACCTTTTGACGGTTGAGAAGTGAAACATCAATTTTAGCTGGACATGAAATCACGCCTCTAATCCCCGAAGGGTGTAAACAGAGGTGTATAAAGAACACGCACAGTTTGCTAATTAAGTATGTTAAACTTCCATGTAATAGGAAGCGAGCCTATTGGCATCAATCGAGCATCTATGCAGACTTCCAGTTTCAGCTCGATTTTGCTGCTAAAATATCTCAGGCTGCGAAAAGTTAAGTTAATCAATCAATCAATCCAAAAGTCATTTATTCATATCAGGCTGAAGATCAGCACTTTTTGATCATCAAAGTTGCATAAGACATTCCCCCAATAAACCCGCTCTTCGCCACTTCTCCTTCTGATCGTGTGGTTAGTAACTGACCTGGTGTCAGAGTTTTAATGCCGCCCATGGGACTCTGACTTGGGATCACAAGCCGTCGAAAGATATCTCTCAGGTATGCCGGTTTCCTCACGATGTTTTTCTTCACCGTTTTTGGACGAAGTGATAATTATACAATACGCACTGAATCCGAAAAGCCAGAGCTTCATCGTGTTCCCATTCGAGACCTATGATTTGGCAATCCGCTGGTCACACGACTAAACTTCGCCACGAAAGTGAATGCGAAAAGCTTGCTATGCTTTGTCTTCACATCACTTCGTCTTCACATCACTTTGTCTTCACCTCACCTTCACTACACTAGTAGATTTTCATAGAATATCACAGCAGTTGTTTTTTTATTAGTCGCATCCAATCACTTACTGCGCTGGTACCCCGAATCCTCGTCACAATACTAATCGGCGCGTCTACACGCGTCACTGCCCACCCCCGCACAGCGAAGCGTGATACTGTCAATATAAATACCACCCTGTGTTAAAATCGAATAGTGAATTCTGGATGTTTAGACTTTCATTTGTTTTTTATTCGAGTATTTTGTATTTGGAGAGGATTTTAGAGTGATCAGTATTTTTTTAGGGAACACGTTATCTGGTAGCGTCGTGAGGAGCTCGTGTTTAAACAATAAACACCACCTCGGCTGCCATTTGTAGATCTTAGACAGCCGTTACGGGTAAGCAGAACTCCAGTGTCTCGGGTTCGATTCCCGCACGGAACACATATTTGTATGGCTTATAAATGTCTTTTGGCTTTTACACGTCATTTTTTAACTGGTAAGTAGATGAAATCGGAGTTTCACTTACTGACTACTCTGAGAAGAAACACCGAAAGAAACTCAGAGAAAGAGAGTCTCTTTTAAAGTCCAGACATTATCTTGGTCAAATCATGTAAGAACCATGCAGATGCAGTGTCTGAGATGGTCTTTTGAGGAAAGAACCACATAGAATGACGACCAGATCAGTCAGTGCAAGCATTTGTCAGTAATCCTAAGCTCAACTCGGAACTTGGGGAGCTCCACGTGCTGACGAACAATACCAAAGAAAGAACACTTGGGTTGGTCCCATAAAGTACTCAAACTGTCAGACAAAAAGTTAGACAAAAATTATGATCTGATCCCGATAATGTCTGGAGTTTAAAAGAGACTGTGACCTCTGAGTTTCTTTCGGTGTTTATTCTCAGAGTAGTCAGATAGTAAAACACCGACCTCATCTTCTAGTTAAAATGACATGGAAAAGTGTTTTTATTATACTTGGCTTGCTTGGCTTGGCTTGCTTGGCTTGGGCTTGTAGCCCTTAAAATTATTATTTGTAAGTATTAATGGTGTACAATAAAGAGTATTCTATTCTATTCTATTCTATTCTTTTATGAACCTATTTACAGGAATAAATATCATTTATTTTTAGGTCTCTTCCATCCACACAATACGTTCAACGCTTTTTTGGTTGTCTCTCAACATTAACCCAAAAATACCGTGTCAATCTTCAACATTATTCGCTACGAAAATATGAAAAATATAAGGAAGCTGTATCCATTGTCTCTTAGTCGGCAATCAAGTCGATTGCTGTCGGGACAATGAGAGGCAGTGGCGCGTGGAACTGCTCATGGGTAGCAATCACAATGGTAGATGATTTCTGCGATATTGTGTATGATTTTTATCGTGGATTTTTTTATGAATATTGGGTCCTTGATTTGTCAGGGAGATTTGAGGTTGCAGATTGGTGTCACCGTTTAATTTTGAGAAGGAAAATGTTTTTATTTTCTCTGTTGGGAAAACACGCGTTGGGATTAGTTGTTTCTAGGTATATGGTTACTGAAGCAGAGATAATTATCTATTTTTGTGTCATTTGATTACCTTTAAAACTGGCCAATGGACTCGAGCACAAAGGCTTGACCGATTCCTATTAAACTTTGGTGTATATTCGGTAGGTATAAGAATAGGACGTAAACTACCCTTCAAGCTTTTTTTTATACCCTTAGTTATAAGAGTGGTCTACCCCAATTGAAATTAATTCTAATACAGAATGGAGTTTGCTGGGTCAGCTAGTCTTTCTATATTATTTGAAAATAAAATAAAATACTCGTGTTTTCGAAGCAATATTTTTAAGCCGTTTATCATACATTTTTCCGCCGTTTTTCACGATTAATTTTCCGAATACAATCTGTGAAATATTGTCTCATGATTGAAAATACGACCTGTTCTAAACGTGCTCGAGTTCGACTCATCATTTCAACAGGCATCATAATTTTAACACCATCATCACCATATTTTTTACAGTATGTCGGATATCGGTCAGGTCAAGATAGTGACTCACAGATTTGTAGTCAGACATCTACGAGGTTGACTTTAAATATGTCAAAGATATGAAAGCCAAAAAGATATAGGTAGGTACAGACGCCAGCACGTCAAGGTACCCCAATGTGTCAAATTTTCCCAATTGAATATGAACTTTATTTTGTTTCACATAAAGTTGAAAAACGATCAAAGAAATTTGACACATTGGGGTAACTTGACATGCTGGCGTCTGTACCTGAACAAGATGACTATAACACGTAGACATCTACTATAGAAATCTATTTAGAATAACAATTACGTACCTACTTAACATGTGAGCCCCATCGTGTTATTTTTGCCAAAATTTACACCTAATTAACAAAATCTACCCCACGTTTGATGGCATGATGCTCCTAATTATCACTGGGTAACAGTTGCAGACTCAATGGCGCGTGCATGCTATCACACCGCCATATGGCTGAGGGGTCAGCAGAGTAATGACGGTGAGGGTACCAGTGGTGCTGTTTTTTTAGATTAGCATTGTAATCATGGGTAATATGATTGGTTTCTGGATTGATGTGCTGACGCTTCTTTTTCCGGCCGATTCGATTAAAATAACTTTCATTTTCAATGAATTCAAATTCAAATCCTTTATTTGCAGACTATGGGTGGGTATACAGGTGTTAAAATTAAGATATATCGCCATACTCAGGCTCATGGCATGCAAATTTATAAGCGTAATAATAAATAAATTACAAATTAATCAATTAAACACAGTAAAAAGTAAATAAATAAGGCTTCGAAAAACAATACCAAATGTCAAAAATGTCAATGTGAGAGAATGTCAAGCTTACAATACAATATAATATTACCTACAATTAAAATAGAAACTTAAAAAATAATACTTAGGAATTAGAATTATTAGGTCTGTATGGTATATAATAATAATAATCGTTTAGTTTTCTCACTACAATATACTGACAACAAAAACAGTTTCTTTTGTATTATATACATAATTCTGGCAAGTATATATTGTAGGAGACTAGTGCGGAAGCTAGGCTCGGTATGCTTTTGTTTAAATAATAACACACTCGCGGGCGAGTCACGGGTCGATCGAAGGTTAAAATACCCTTGAAGGGGTTGGCCCGTGGATGGGTGACCATTGATTACATATCAGTACTCCTACGTGTCTCGGAAAGCACATTAAGTCGTGAATTGTAAATCTTGGATAGTTGTTACGGATGGTCAGAAGGCGTATATATGTCTGACGATCAGTTTTTTCAAAAAATGTGTGCGTGTGTACCTAAATTATTTGAGGAGTTCCCTCAACTCCTCGAGGATCCCTCATTAGATATGAGCTTTGATACAATAAATGGGACCAATCTGTTATACCCTATAAAATAAAAAAAGAATTTTGAAAATCGGTCCATAAATGACGGACTAATGAGGTGACAAACCTTAAAAAAAAAGGAAAATAAATACAACCGATTTGAGAAGCTCCTTCTTTTTCTGAAGTTGGTAAAAATGGTTTTCATTATAAAGATAATATTTACAGTTTTTTAAAAACAATTTTAGATACATCAATAGCAATACTGTAGTGTAATTTCTGTGAGAACCCCTCTACAGGTAAACGACTCCTCCAAATTGAGCCTGTTTTCTCTGGATTGCGCAGCTTGTATCCAGTTGGGACCCGCTGTGTGCTTAATAAGCTTGTCGATATAGGAAATAATAATACCAGCCTGTTACTGTCCCACTGCAGCGCAAAGGCCTCTTCTTATACAGAGAAGGCACGAGCATTGATCACCACGCTTGTTCAAGGCGTATTGGCGATTTTAAACTTATATTAACTACTAGCTTCTGCCCGCGACTTCGTACGCGGATCCTGTTGCTTATGCCAGCGACAACGGGGTCGTCAAAATCGAAGGTCTGAAACGTCTGATGTCGAATTCTATAAGCCCGGGGACGGGAAATCAATGGGATGCGCGAGACGATTCAAGATGTTCCAGATTTTTTATTTTTGTTGGTCAACAGGAAATGCCATCAGACTTAACAACTTTTGCTAAGACGCCATTTCTGTTATGTATTTGTTATATTATCTCTGGGCTTTGGAGTTCCCCTAAAGGTGCTCCAGATCTTCAAATTTAGTCTTACAGCAGAAAACACTCTTCACGTGGAATAGTTTTTGCAATGGCACCATTTTTATATCTCTTTCACTTTAGGTGTTCCATTTTCCAAAATAAATTATAGCCTATAATATGTTGCGTGACGTTCACGATCAGCGGTATATCGCGCATCTCCTTCCCCCACTTATCTCTAGAGTCGATGCGTATATACGCTGAAAACTCAAGCGTCATGCTTTTTCCGTGAACGTCTCCAACTCGCGAGACAGTGCATGATGTTCACGATCAGCGGTCAGTCGCGCACATATTCTTCACTGGTCTCCAGAGACCTGGATGTAGATGCGTAAATACGCTGAGAATGCAGGCGTGCTTCGCGATCCCAAGAAGTTTCCACGGAGCGAGTTGCAGCCTCATGTTCTCGAACAGCATCAAGTCTCTCCTAACGCTCTTCGGTAGATTGTTGGGATCTTATGGTCTTTAATCATTTAGCACCTTTGGAACATTGGGAAAAATTTGACCTCTTTCTAGGCATGGTTATAGTTTTATTGTGATGATACCTGATCAATTAAAATCTGAGTGGCTGCTCCCCTGCGTTACCGGGTAAGCTACCGTGTAACGAAGATAAATGGAAAAGGAAATTAAACACTCAAATAACATAAGCCCGAAGGCATACGATAAAAAAAATGGGAGTTTTAGCCAGTAGAGTCTAATTTTCAACGACATACCATCGTCATCGAAAATCAGTCCTGAACTGTTCCCGCCTTCACCGCGTAGTACCTCCTACTTATGTTATTTTATAATTATGCAATGAAATTAGTGAAAGTTTTAATTTCTATATCAAATGCTGATCTTCGATTTTTATAAGTCAACAGGAAATGCCTATCAGACCGAACAACTTTTGCTAAGACGTCATTCCTATTTGAGTTATGGTGTAGCTGGGCTCTTGGAGTTCCACAACAGGTGTTCCAGATCTTCGATTTTTATACGTCAACAGCGAGTGCTCATAAGGCTGAACAACTCTTGCTAAGACGTCATTCCAATATATGTTATAGTGTAGCTGGGCTCTTGAAGTTCCACATCAGGTGTTCCGGAAATTTATTCTCTCAGCAGAAAATGCTCATAACATGGAACAATTTTTGCTATGGTACCATTTTTGTATCTCCTATAGTTTAGCTGGTCTGTTGCGGTTCTACATCAAGTGTTCCGGATCTTCAAATTTATTCTCTCAGCAGAAAATGCTCATCACGTGGAACAATTTTTGCTATGGGACCATTTTTGTATCGCCTATAGTTTCGCTGGTCTGTTGCGGTTCTGCATCAGGTGTTCCAGTTTCCAGGATAAATTATAGCCTATGTGTTGCCCAGACTTAATATCTATACAACAAAAAAAAATCATTCAAATCCGTCCAGTAGTTCCGAAGATTAGCGTGTGCAAACAAACAGACAAACAGACAAACAGACAAACAGACATACAGACAAACAGACAAACAGACAGACTTTTTTTTTTGGATTCGTGCTCTATTACTGTTTCTAAACCCCCCTCAATTATTATTTTTTAAATATGTTCAATGTACAGACACAGTTTTTTTACAGTCTTATTATATGTATAGATAAGTCCAGGTTTCCTCACGATGTTTCTATGTTTGTGTTGGGCGAGATTGTGACAATTATTGTATATATTTAAGAGCTTAGGGTTTCTAATCTAAGCTCTTATTTCATCAATATAAATACCTATTTATATCCAGCATAGCCTTCACACCAAAGCATAAAAACAGACAAATGCGTACATGATGTATTTTGAGGGCATTTTCCTCAACTTACCGGTCGGTATATGTATAGCGATGTATAACATCGATGCAGTGCTTTTAATCCTCTTAATGGAAGCGGGGTTGAAAAAGGCACAAGGAAATCCAAGGAGACGATGTAAAAACAATATTTATTTCGAGCGGTGAGAACAGTGATCAGTAAAATTGTAGTATTCTGTAAAAATGTAGTTGAAGTGAAAGTGAATTGAGCTCACATTTCGGATTCAGCAGCCAGTACAATTAGGCTATCACTGATTTCTGAATTTACAATGACAACCAAAAACTTTTGAGCAGTTATCACTGCTTAGTTGTGTGACCTGTGGGCGAACTGCGAAATCATTAGGTCTTCAATCGAACGACACTCTGACTTGTCGGATTCTTGTATGTATTGTATAATTAACACTTGATTATAAGACGGTGAAAAAAAAAAATCGTGGGGTAACCGGCCTAATAGATATTTCTCAACAACATGTGAAGCAAAGTCAGAGGCCCATGGGCGGCATAAACTCTGACACCAGCAGGCCTAGCCTTCAGGCCTAGCCAAGTTACAAATTCTATTTCTATTCTATTGCGAAGATAGAAAGAAAATGGCGTATATGAAATCAGCTGTTTGTCAACTGTCAAGTGTTAACGAGTAGAATTTGTAAAATGGCTCAAAATGAAATACACTTGACAGTTGACAAACAGCTAATTCCATATACGCCATTTTCGATCTATTGTCGCATTATCTATTACGATAATAGAAATAGAATGGCCTGCAGGTTAGTCACTAACCACGCAAAAAAAAGAAGAACCGAAAACTTTTTAGACTGAAGTCGCCTCCACCGCATCCCCTGTTCTCTTCAAGTGGCGTGCCCCGTGTTTTTGTTTCGGTAGCTCCACGGGTGCCGCTAGTCGTGGTGATGGCGACACTTTCTGTTGTTACCGCTTTTATATTTTTATGTTTCTATTATGGAATTCTTATTTCGAGGTCCTCTTTATGCTGTAGGTAGAATTCTAACTGTAATACAAGTTTGGTACATTCCAAAAATATTTGTCGAGTTAAAGGTTTTGAATCTTGGACTTAGATTTGGTAGATATACCTAACAAAGGTTTTACCTAGTAAAGGCTCCAATGTTCTAAACATAATATATTATGTTTTGTGTATGTAATAAGTATGTAGGCTTCTTAAGAAGATATAGTTAGAACAAATTAAAAGAGTTTGCTTAGATGGTTTGGTCACGTTGAAAGGATGAATGAAAGGCAACTAACGAAAGGCATTTTGTTTTTTTTATGTATTTTTTTAAAATTATTATTATTATTTAAAAGGGAGGGGACGCCCTAGAAGTACATACATAGACCTAATTATTGAGGTTCTTCAGAAAGGTCAGGTGCGTAGTAGGTATACGCAAACGGCGCGCGGCGTGTGTGTATGACATATAAAAGAATACAAATAATGATAAAATGATATAATGTAAGAATCGTAGCATATGGCGCTCTGTAGTTTCTGCCTACTCCCATGGGAAACAGGCGTGAGTTTATGTATGTAACACGTCTTTCATCAATTTTAATATATACTTTTTACGTAGAAAAAGTCTTACCATCTTAGGTCCAAGTTTTCCATAGCTTTTAATTATCATGAATAAAAATAGCATTTTGATGTATTTTCTATACGAAAACCGTCAAATTGCCATTCTTATTCCCCAGGTAAAACATAAAAACATAGCTGACTATTGAAAAATCAGGTCTTAGTCGCTCGTTCGCCATCTTTTATTGTTTTTCTTTTTCAAATATTTTCAAAAACTTTCTTTTTTTCCTTCCCACGTTCATACTATCTCATTCATTCATCGCTGCGTTCATATCCACTACATTTCTTAAAACTGGTTGTTTAACTCCATGTAAAACAAAACATTTATCTATTTCGGATGGCTAAAAGATCCATACAGTTTAACAGATTAAAAATGAAATAAAAAACATCCACTAAAATACAGTTAAGTAAATAATTAAAAAAAGCCTTGCAAAAGTTCTCCACATCGGATAGGAAATTTTTGTTATTTGTTTATATCTACTGTCACTGTTCTAATGTCTCTCTGTCTGTCTTTCTGCCTGTGTATTCACATAAAACATCCGGGGCTTTTCATGATTTCCGAGGAAAGGAGTCTTGGTATTGGTCACCCATCCGTGGAACAACTTCGTCAAGCATAGCCGTCGTGACGGCTATGCTTGACGAAGTTTGTATTTTTTTGTATTTCGTTTGTATTTTAGCTAAATGTTAATGTTTAATTTAAGTAGGTACTGTGTGATTGTATTGGCACGAATGGAAACAGGTTTTTAATTACCTGAATAAATGGTTTTTTTTTAATATTATAAACCAGTGCTTGACTGCAATCCCACCTGATGGTAAGCAGTGATGCAATCAGTGATGGTGAAGCGCACTAGTTTATTAAGAGCCACTCTTCACTCTAGCCTAGAAGACACCTGAATTTGTTATTATTATTATAGCTTAACCTAAGATCAACCCGTGAGATTGTTATTGTTTACCCACAATTTTGCCTTTTAATCATGCCCCACGAATTAAAATTAAAATTAAAATAATGTTTGTATCGTCAAAACTCATTCTAAAAACAATCAAACTGGAGAGCAGTTCAAATGCTAATACATTGCTTCAGTGGCGCCCTCTGGTTGCGGATATGAACGGCAATTTGAATGCTATTACTTCCGGCGTCAGTGTTTGACCTCCTCACTTAATATTGGAGGCTGGCTTTAAAGATATTGGATTCTAAACTTCATCTGAATATGTTTGCGATGTGCTTAGAGTTTTGATAATATAAGGGATTGAATTGGGTTCTCGGGAACCGCTACTGACTCCGTAATATCAGGCAAGTACTTAATCAAATAAGTCGTGATGGCCCAGAGTTTAAGGCGCCTTATTCTTAAACACGCGGTTGTCGTTCATTTATATCATTGTTCTATCTCTTTTGTGTTTTGTATTGTGTGTTGGTCTATGTTTTTTGTGTATAGGTACCTACTAAATTAAAGTTTTTTTCTGTCTATACACTATTATTTTTTAATTAGTACATAAAAATATTGGGCTGTATTCGTACCTGTTACTGATCATATTTGCGTAATCAAAAGTCAAAAAAACGAAATTCATATTTTAATTATGCCACTTTTTAGTTAAACTTAAATAATGAAAACAGCTGTTGGAGGCTGGGCATGCTTGAGCGAGATCACGCGAACGTGAGCGAGAGATGACGATTTATGAATACTACTATGTCATGAATAGCCTGTACAATATTTCCAGAAATTGGGTGACTTTTTGGGATATAAACAAACGCTAATAACTTTGCTGTTTATGAATATTATTTATTGATACTTTACAAAATATATAATGATAAGACCGTCTAGAATAATCCCTTCAAATATTTGTACTAATTTAAAAATAGTGGTGTATAAATCCAGGCAAGTACCAATGTGACTTTTTCAATTCATATGTACTTTCTAAGTTTATCGTTGACATCGGTGAAGGAAAACATCTTGAGGAAACCTGCACTTAAAGGAAATATAAGCTTGAAATCGCTAATCCGCCATGAGCATGCGTGGTGATCAATCAGTCCTGCAGTGGGAAAGTAAGAGGCAGGCGGGTTTTTTATTATTATAAGTAGAATTACATAATCTAAGAGGCATGTAGCAAAGTTATATCTATATTATTATATTAACTGAGTTGTATAATGCAACAGGCAGTCACGCCATGTAAATTGAATACTAATATTTAGATGCATCCGGCAAGAAGGGTTGTGGGCACTGTGGGCATGCCCACAAACCTAATTGAGGTCAGACAAAACATAATTATCGTGCTCATCTCACAAACATTTGTCTAGGGTGAGAATCGAACCCATGACCTCTAGCATAGCAATCAGGACCACTAATCACTAGACTAACAAGCCAGTCAAAGTAGTATTTTATGTATGGATAATATACCAATCGAGTTAAATTATTATTACCTGCTACCGCTACTAATTTAAATACTACTACCTACTCTAGTAATGTACGTTACATAGAGACACGCAGCGCAGTATATCAGTTTAAAATAATGTATTTTGTATTTTTCCAAATCTATGCTTTTCAGTAAGGTAGTTAGGTTAGGTAGTTAGGTTCGCTATATGATAGGTATGGTAAGATAGGTTAGGTTATATGTATATATGTTGTCATGCTTATTCTATCTAATGCTAAACGTTTAAAGAGCACGTTAGAGACTCGCTAAATAAAGAGTAGTAGGTAGTAATTATTATTGTTTCGGATTTATTTGTTGTCATCTTAATAAAAGTATGTATATCTCTAATATATACATAAAATTCTCGTGTCACAGTGTTTGTTACCAAACTCTTCCGAAATGGCTTGACGGATTCTCATGAAAATTTTGTGTGGATATTCAGTAGGCCTGAGAATAGGTCGCTAACTATTTTTTTTAAAGGTGGAATGAAGCAAGCTTGGATCCACCGTTGTGGGCACTGTGGGCATACCCGATGCCCACAACCCTAATTAAGGTCGATAGACCAAAGTTTATATCCAATCGTTCAAAAAAACGCCGTCGATTTTTCTGTGTGTTTAAGTGCTATAAAGTAAATAAAATAAAATAACCTTTATTTTAAGTTACATCCATAGTGGGTTAGTTATTATGACTATGATGACTTATGACTATGTTAGTAAAGCTAACCGTGAGCCGTGACCACAATCTTTTCTAATAAATAAATAAATAAAATCATTTTGTTTCGGACGACTACCCTGATCCATAAATTGTTACTCACAGGGTCACAGTCTTCTCACAAATTGCCTTATACTCGTAATGGTAGAGAAAGTAGGTAACGACAAGCTACACTTCGTAAGGAAAGGCTAAACAGATGATGAAATGACAGAAAACAACTCAGACTTAAGAAGTACGAGTTATTTGTTTGAGTTTCAAGTAATGCTTGAGTTTTGATGGAGCTTCTGTACTTTAAGCTCTTTGCAAACTACGCTACACTATTGTGTTAAATAGTATAGCAGATAAGGTCCATGGCGTTCACATTACGCGATATAAACGCAAGCAAATATAGTCTAAATGCCGGGGACGCATTAGAAATAAATTATCAATTTTTATTGTATTTATGGTTCGCTATTTTAGCGATACTGGCTAACACATAAAAGATAGATATATACTGTGTGGGGTTTTTTGTAGGACTATTTAAGACAAACTTTTCCATTGTACATTAAATACGTGGTCGTGTAACTTTGACGATGTTTGCAGCGCACGCCGAAAAGCTCGCAGATGGCAGATTTTTTTCTTACTTACTTTACATTTATCGTTATATTTTGGACAATTAATTCAATACCTTTGAATTTTATAGCCTATGTGTTTTTCTGATGTAGAAGCTATATTATTGTAAAGTTTCATAAAAATCCATTATTTAGTTTTTGTGTGAAAGAGTAACAAACTTTCGCATTAATAATATTACCTAGTAGGATTACAGCGTAGTCTGAAAAAAGCTTAATGCTTCTTACCCATCCTGCATAGTTCCGAAGTAAGTTCAAAACAACACTCAATACTCTGACGTCACGCCGCTATCAGCCACTGCTGCAGTAGGCGGCCTCACATCAAAGGCAAGTCTGTTAGATAAGACCATCTCGAGTGCTACACAAATACATTCAAGTATTTTTAGCTACCGACTGAGTGGTGCGGTTGCAGACGATTGTATTTTATGGGTGTTGTGGTTGAAGAAAATATAATTTATGTATGTTTGTTTGTTTGCGGGATATAAAGTACCTACTTATTGGTTTTAGGCCATCGTTAAGATAATACTTAGCAAGCAATAGAAAAAAGGCAATACACGTCCGTTGTCTAATAGAATAGTGTAAAAAAAAATAAGAATATAATGCAATAGAAAACTCTTTATTGTACACCAAAAAAACTTACATATTATAACTTTAAATATATCTCCCTATGTAACCCACACAGGGTGATACAATGGGCCGCCTTAGCGCTAAAAGCGACCTCTTACCGACAACCTTTGGATGGATAATGTACAGACGCCTGCACATCAAGTTACCCCAATGTGTCAAATTTCCCCAATTGAATTTGAACCTTATTCTGTTTGACATAAAGTTGAAAACCGATCAAAGAAATTTGACACATTGGGGTAACTTGACGTGCTGGCGTCTGTACCTAAATCGAGAGACTTAGTAGAATCTTTACGTAAACACAATAAGTTCTAAGTTCTATTGAGAGGTATTCCTCGAAGCGCTACTATTTTGAGGCGCTCCTAATGAGGCGCTCCTATTTTATTCCTCGGCGCGCACCTTTTAGGAGCGTTCCCGTTAGCAATTAAAAAAATATATTTTTTTTTCTAGGAAAAAAAAACAAATGTTTTTATTAGGAGCGCTCCGAGGAATAAAATAGGAGCGCCTCATTAGGAGCGCCTCAAAATAGTAGCGCTTCGAGGAATACCTCCTATTTTTATTAAACTTTTCGTCAGAACACTTCGAGAAATGTGCATAGAATTTACTTTTATTACCAAATACTTTAATAGTTTTTTTGAATAGTCAAACAACTTTTTTGTAAAGTATAAATATTGCGGTTTGCCATCGCTCAGGTTGGGTTCGCTTAAGTTAGGTTCACACAGGTAATTTTTTATTTGGTGGGAGTGAGGAATACTCAAGGACGCCAACACTTTCAAATTCAAATTCAAATTCAAATTAATTTATTTGCAAAAACATGTGTAGATAATAGTCATAGTATGATGCTTATTATAGGTGTTACAGTATATTCTTTGGCACAACATGTTTGACCATGGCTGGTGTACAAATTAGGTCAGAAGACCATCAGATTTCAAAACAAATTATAATAATAAGTATACAAAGTTAAATTGATCAAAGAAAAAAAAGTAATAATATAACAATTCACATTAATATTAAATACTTCGTGCAATTTAAAATAAAAAATATAATAGATTTAGTCAGTGTATCAGAGTGATTTGTCATTTAAAAATTCATTGACATTATAGTAGGCTTTTCCTGTCAGTAGTTTTCTTAATGTTTTTTTAAACTGGTCTGTATTAAGTTTTTTTACACGGATAGGGATATTGTTATAAATTATCGGTGCCCTGCATACAACGCTTTTATACAGTAGTGCTGTCTTAGCTGGCTGAACACGAAGTTTACTATTATCCCGGCGATTTCGTATTACCAGGTCTGATATTCGAGGAAACAAATGAAAGTTAGTTCTTACAAATAAGGCGATTTCCAAAATGTAAAGTGCCGGTAGTGTAAGGATTTTATGCTTAATAAAAAGTGGCTTACAGCTCTCAGTACTTTGGATACCGAACATTGCACGTATGCATCGCTTTTGCATTTTAAATGCCATATCATTATTTGATGCGTTGCCCCAGAAGATAATGCCATATCTTAGGACAGATTCAACAAGTCCATAATAAGACGATAGTAACGCATTAGTGTTGATAGATGGAGCAAGTTGGTACAAAGCATATGCTTGATTACTAATTTTTTTACATAGTACGTCAATGTGTTCTTTCCAATTTAGTTTACTGTCTATAATTAAGCCGAGAAAACGTACATTAGAGACTTCGTTTATAGTGTAATTATCATGAATCAAATTTACATTCAAAGGATTATGCAATCTTTGTCCAAAGTGCATTATATTTGTTTTACATAAATTTATTTTCAAATTATTATTATCTAGCCAAGAGATTATCGATGTCAGAGAATTATGTATGTCAGATTTATAATTATTAATGTCCTTGCATGCAATTGAAACCGTACTGTCATCGGCAAATAATGTCATATGTTGAGTCGTTGCCTTTGGCAAGTCGTTGATGTAGATAATAAACAACGTCGGCCCTAGGACACTGCCTTGAGGAACACCGTATATGACATTTCTCCTCACGGAGCTGAATGTTTCCTCTTTTTTTGTTTTAGGATTTACTTTACTTAATACTGTTATCTGTTGTCGATTCGTTAAATAGGATCTAATTAACTCTAAAATATTACCTCTTATGCCGTAAGCATCAAGCTTTGTGATAAGTATATTATGATCTACATAATCAAAAGCCTGTGACATATCGCAATGACCCACTGACGAGTCAGTCTGGACAGTGCCGGACTCTTAGCTCTATGTAAAATCTGTCTTTTCACCCTGTTTATTAAGGAAATATTTCTAAGGTTTGTTTAAGCCGTATGACCGAATATATAGGGTGACTGGTAATTAGTGACCGATATTTAAACTTGTTATTGTATTCAGGATTTTAATCTACTTTCCCAAAGAAACGTTTTTTTTTATAAACAAAAACTTATAGCACAATAAACAACAAAAATGCTGTTTAAAATTCGCGCGCACGCGTCTGTATAAGATCACAGTAGGCACGAATCGGCACGATCTATCAGCTGATATAGTTTGGCCACGGGAAGGACAAAATATATTAGCAGTAGTAGCGTCACACGCTCCCAGCTGATCGATGAAAGGCGCGCGCGCTAATTTAAAATAAGTTTTGTGTTATTGTGGTAAAAGAAATTTAATGAGTATAAAAAAAAGTTTCTTTGGGAAAGTTATTCGTATTCATGAGTACAATCACGTGTTCAAGTATCGGTCACTAATTACCAGTCACCCTATATACCAGTGCACCACTTAAGATACCATTTTTAATGTTAGATCTTATAACTGGTATGCACATATCCAACCAAATTCACTTACCTATAATCTATACATATAATAAGACTGTAAAAAAACTGTGTCTGTACATTGAATATATTTAAAAAATAATAATTGAGGGGGGTTAAGAAACAGTAATAGAGCACGAATCCAAAAAAAAAAGTTTGTCTGTTTGTCTGTTTGTCTGTTTGTTTGCACACGCTAATCTTCGGAACTACTGGACGGATTTGAATGATTTTTTTTTTGTTGTATATATATTAAGTCTGGGCAACACATAGGCTATAATTTATCTTGGCAACTGGAACACCTGATGCAGAACCGCAACTGACCAGCTAAACTATAGGCGATACAAAAAATGATCCCATAGCAAAAATTGTTTCACGTGATGAGCATTTTCTGCTGAGAGAATAAATTTGAAGATCCGGAACACCTGATGCAGAACCGCAACAGACCAGCTAAACTATAGGAGATACAAAAATGGTCCCATAGCAAAAATTGTTCCACGTGATGAGCATTTTCTGCTGAGAGAATAAATTTGAAGATCCGGAACACCTGATGCAGAACCGCAACAGACCATCTAAACTATAGGAGATACAAAAATGGTACCATAGCAAAAATTGTTCCACGTTATGAGCATTTTCTGCTGAGAGAATAAATTTGAAGATCCGGAACACCTGATGCAGAACCGCAACAGACCATCTACACTATAGGAGATACAAAAATGGTACCATAGCAAAAATTGTTCCACGTTATGAGCATTTTCTGATGAGAGAATAAATTTGAAGATCCGGAATACCTGATGTGGAATTTCAAGAGCCCAGCTACACTATAACATATATAGGAATGACGTCTTAGCAAGAGTTGTTCAGCCTTATAAGCACTCGCTGTTGACTTATAAAAATCGAAGATCAGAAACATTTGATATAGAAATTAAAACTATCACTAATTTCATTGCATAATTATAAAATAACATAAGTAGGAGGTACTACGCGGTGAAGGCGGGAACAGTTCAGGACTGATTTTCGATGACGATGGTATATCGTTGAAAATTAGACTCTACTGGCTAAAACTCCCATTTTTTTTATCGTATGCCTTCGGGCTTATGTTATTTGAGTGTTTAATTTCCTTTTCCATTTATCTTCGTTACACGGTAGCTTACCCGGTAACGCAGGGGAGCAGCCACTTAGATTTTAATTGATCAGGTATCATCACAATAAAACTATAACCATGCCTAGAAAGAGGTCAAATTTTTCCCAATGTTCCAAAGGTGCTAAATGATTAAAGACCATAAGATCCCAACAATCTACCGAAGAGCGTTAGGAGAGACTTGATGCTGTTCGAGAACATGAGGCTGCAACTTGCTCCGTGGAAACTTCTTGGGATCGCGAATCCTGCATTCTCAGTGTATTTACGCATCTACATCCAGGTCTCTAGAGACCAGTGAAGAATATGTGCGCGACTGACCGCTGATCGTGAACATCATGCACTGTCTCGCGAGTTGGAGACGTTCACGGAAAAAGCATGACGCTTGAGTTTTCAGCGTATATACGCATCGACTCTAGAGATAAGTGGGGGAAGGAGATGCGCGACTGACCGCTGATCGTGAACGTCGCGCAACATATTATAGGCTATAATTTATTTTGGAAAATGGAACACCTAAAGTGAAAGAGATATAAAAATGGTGCCATTGCAAAAACTATTGAATAGTCAAACGAACTTACCTGTAAGTGAAGTTCGACGGTAATTATACGAAGTCTTTGTTTCATTCGAAAATGAGATAGGTTTACTTGTACGGCTCATTTATATCACATCTTCATTACATAGTTTACAGCCAAAAACTGAACGTATCCCCTCGTGTCACGCGCACCTGTCAGTTATCTGTCAAATATCTTCATTAAGTTCACAGCAAATGATTGGTTTTACAACGTGGGGTCCATGCATAAAATTGTATTTAGATAGCATGTATTGTTTGGGTCGGGTGGGACTCTTCTCATTTTCGAATGAAACAAAGACTTCGTATAATTACCGTCGAACTTCACTTACAGGTAAGTTCGTTTGACTATTCAATTATACTCGTATTTGTTTCATTCTCAATGAGATAGGTTTACTTGTAGATGTTTAAAGACAAGTTGTAAAATCAATCAATAATTATTAAATAATTAAAAATAACAATGAGTTATTTTAAATTTTCCAAAAGAATCAAAAAAAATAAATAAAAAACACAACATCGAATTACAATTCAAATAGAATCATACTCGTCAAAACTAAAATGGAAAATGTCTATTATTAATATGTCCATTTTGGAAATTTAGGAAGGAATGGTTGACCCTTCAGTTCACGTGTAGGTATAATTTATAATAAAGTTGATATTAAAAAACCCCCTTACCGGCTGAAATTCTTACATAATGAATGTAATGAAAGTTGAAAAAACGCGCTAATATTAAGTTCACTCTTTCTTCCATAGCCCTGGTAATCCAACGGCTGACACTGGAGCTTATACAGTTCAGCGTTTTTGTTACAATGTTTAGTAGGTACCTACTTACCTATTGTTTTGTAAAAATAGGAAACAAAAAATAGAAACCTTGTAATTGTCCATCTCCTAATTTATTGTTAATCCTTCATCATATCAATTGTAATAGCTGTAATTTTCTTAATTATGATTACCTATGTCTAATTGGATCACTCTATTTTTATAATGGAGATTGTTATCATCCTTTGACCTGTAGTTTTCGCAAATAGACTCAATAGACCTTCTTGGTAACAAAGTATAAATCACGTTGTTGCATGTAATTATTTAAAACATAATTGAAAAAACATCCCAAGTAGGTATATCTAAGTTTAAGAGGTCTTATTATGAAGCCTTTAAATAATCTTTTCATGTTATCATCTTATGCGGTCCTATGATCAAGGGTAGAGCAGATCAAATATAAACAAAACTTTCATAGGAAAAACTTCTTCCAGGAGTCTCATTATGATATTGATCAGCATAAGTTATGGTAGGCTTGGTACTGCTACAATTCACAGTTTTAAGTCAAACGCACTGGAATTCAATCAATATTTAACGTAATTAATTTTCAACTGCTTGTTCACACTCCAAACATGTACAAATGTTTACATGACAATATTCTTCAATGGTTGTTTGTAAGAGATCACTTACCTATTTTATGAGTAATAAATACCCTATATAACTCTTTAAGTTATTAAGGTGGATAATCAAGAGTATTCTATACTTTTAAAAATAAATAAATTTAAATAAAATCATTTCATTTTGTATTTTACTAACTTTACGATCCAATATGGACTACTTTTCAGTCTATTAAACCTATTCTTGACACTTATTTCAATTTCCTGTGAAGGACATGTCACAATCTAGAATGATAGTGCCAAGGAGATAATTAAGGGGTTAAAATGCCTCTGTAAATGTATCAACAATCTCTGAAATATTGAGAACCATGGTTTGACTGAACAATGGATGAAGTACAAATAGTACCTTCTGCTTTTGTAATGTTTACTTTTCTTCTAGATTCAGAATCAGCTATTAATTAAAATTTAATCATGTAGAAAACCAAAATCAAAAAACCCTTTGGTTTGTAATCACACCACTGCCAATTATTTTTAGTAATGGTATATAGATAGGTAGGATATTGAACTCCTCCCAATCAATTGTATGTTAATGTAGTCATATAATCCATTCTCTATCAGATTTCACTATCTGTTGGGTGTCCTGCAAGGCATTACAGACTAAGTAGGCAGCAATTGAATCTAAAATATAATTTGAAGCTTAGCTTCATTTTCAGTCCATTGCTTAGATGCCTCCGAAAACCATAACCTCTTGGAAATTACCTTGTGGAAAAAGTATTTGTAAATAAATAAATATTCCCCAACTTCCACACAACGCCACTTAGTTCCAAACAAAGCAGAGTTTGCGTTATGGGTACTAAACAGCTGATAAAAATACTTATATACTTATATATATGCTGATAAATAAATACATATTAGGGATAAATTATACCCAGACACAGAACAAATGATTGAAAAACATTATCCTGGGTGGGAATCAAAACCACAGCCTCTAGCATAGCAGTCAGGGTCACTAACCACTAGACCAACAGGCCAGTCAAAAAATAAAATAAAGTTTCTAACTTGAAAATATTCTTTACTCTGACTATGTTTATGAACTACCATTCAAGGTCTTGTTTAAACATGCAGTATTCAAGGTAGTATCTATTCCATAATAATTTATTCTCATTATTAACTTATTAAATAAAAGACAAGATATTCAATAAAGTCATGCAAGTGGATGTAAAATTTTCATTCATCTGAACATGGAATCTGACTATAGTTGACTTCACATGTTTAACTTATAAGAGTTGTTTAGTTTGTTAGTTAGGAATCTTGTTTTTCCTTGTTTATCTACAGTTAACTGAATTATTTCTTAACAGAAATTCGGAATAAACAAACTGATATATTATAGCCTCTCATTTTGTAAGCATCTTTCACCTTTCTTGTAAAAGTTTATCATTATATAGGTATAGGTAACCCAAAAAACATAAAACAATTAATTGTTGCCATTTCCTTTGAAGAGTCTATAATGTCATATATGTGTAAATATTGACCAGGCAATAAGCCTGTTTAAAAAACTACCTCTATCAGAAAGTCATTTTTCTGTTAAATATCACTTATAGTGCGGTAGACTTTTCATTTGAAATGTTCTGTTTTAACAAAAAACTTCAACTTCTAATTTAGAAATTAATGGAAAGCTTCCAATGGGCTTTTTACCAATAAAAGACTGGTAAACTAAGCTTTAGTATTCTGACCAATTTCTATTGCTCAGAAAATATTTATAAATTACAGATATTATCTGAAAAGATTTCTCTTTGGAAAGTTTTTCTTTCAATGAAAAGTAACTTTAGTGTGGTTTAGTATGAAATAAAGTTGTAAAGTAGTTACAATCTTATCAAAAAATAATAACCACAAATAGAAGTGATGATTAGTTATCAATCACATAAATTAATTTTTTAAAATGCCCACCTGTGGGTGTATTTTGCAGCGCTGATGAATCCTCCGGTCTTCTCATGTTTTCTCAACCACTGGTGTCTCAGATGATGCCTCCCCCCCCCCATTTTTGGAGTGAGGTTGGTTTTTAAAGCTGCTTGTTTGGGAAGTATTGGGTCTTCACCAAATAAGTATGTTTCTGACTCCGAATAAGGCAGAAAACTCTTGATGTCTTTATGACTGTTACTAGCAGGGAAAAAATGCCCCTCTATATGTATACATATATATCATACCTTAAAGTATCACTCAACTTTGTTACATTTTTTGCTACGGAGTATCTAGACACATTTGAAGGTCTGAGTCAAACAAGGCAGGGCGATGACACCCTGATGTTGTCTTCATCTTCATTATGCTTATTAAATAACATATTTTGTTAAGCTTCTTAGTAAGTATTAGATACCTGGGTAATCTATTTTTGGTAAATCTTACCTGATTTCTCCAGTTGAGAACCCACGGCTAGCATTTTGCGAATCTGAACATCTTATGTCTTTTCCGGAGGTACCTGGTACCTGTTCTTTAATCATTCCATTTACCAACTAGAATCTGCATAATTCAACTTTTGTTTTAAGATTTTTTATGAACTCCGGAGAAACATTTTTTGTTTTTTCTAATAATTTCAGATGAATTGTTTTAATGAATTTATTACAGTGTCTGTAGAAAACAGTTCATGCTGTAAAGGCAACAAACATTGTACCATATAACCATGTAAGTTCCCGCAGAACTTCCCTTGAAGGTTATAAGAAAATAGTCAACCACGTGTGTCCCTAAAGAACACCCCTCAGATTGCTTAAATCACAACATAGCCATTGTAAACCACGTGCGCTCCCGCAGAACGCCCCACAGGTTCTAGGCAAGTTGCTCACCATATATAGCCATTTTTCATCACAAATGCGTCTTCAAACGCTCCACAGGTTAGGCTATTCACTGCCAATACTGCCATTGTTGACCACGTACGTTCCCGCAGAACGTCCCACAGGTCAGGCATGCACAAGTTGTGTTGCTCACTTTAGCCATTTTTCATCACAAATGCGTTTTCAAACGCTCCACAGGTTGGGCTATTCACTGCCAATACTGCCATTGTTGACCACGTACGTTCCCGCAGAACGTCCCACAGGTCAGGCATGCACTTGTTGTTCACTATAGTAATTTTTCATCACAAATGCGTTTTCAAACGCTCCACAGGTTGGGCTATTCACTGCCAATACTGCCATAGTTGACCACGTACGTTCCCGCAGAACAGCCCACAGGTCAGGCATGCACTTGTAGGTTGCAAGCACAGTAGCACGTGCATAACGCAAAAAACACAAAGCGCACCCTATGTTTTCATATTCACTAGCTATAATACGCACACAGGGTCTTGATTTGCTATAGTTATAATCAGGCAAGTATTTGAATCAGTTTTCTGATGAAATAGTTACAGAAAACAGTTTAAAAGCGGCCATTTTTTATAGGTATTTTCTTACCTTCTTCGTGACTTGAATCAAGTTTTAGCTTAAAATACATCTCTCAGTCGTTTTGATATTCTAATTTTATCTAGTGAATTCCTTTTTCCCATTATTATGCTATTTGGAACAGTATTTTCACAATACAACACAAAATATTAAAAAATATAGGAAAAAGATGACGCCATTATGTGACATAAAAAACCAATGAAGATATTTGACAGATAACTGACAGGTGCGCGTGACACGAGGGGATACGTTCAGTTTTTGGCTGTAAACTATGTAATGAAGATGTGATATAAATGAGCCGTACAAGTAAACCTATCTCATTGAGAATGAAACAAAGACGAGTATAATTCCACGTGAAGAGTGTTTTCTGCTGTGAGACTAAATTTGAAGATCTGGAGCACCTGTAGGGGAACTCCAAAGCCCAGAGACAATATAACATATACATAATAGAAATTGCGTCTTAGCAAAAGTTGTTAAGTCTGATGGCATTTCCTGTTGACCAACAAAAATAAAAAATCTGGATCATCTTGAATCGTCTCGCGCATCCCATTGATTTCCCGTCCCCGGGCTTATAGAATTCGACATCAGATGTTTCAGATCTTCGATTTTGACGACCCGTTGTCGCTGGCATAAGCAACAGGATCCGCGTACGAAGTCGCGGGCAGAAGCTAGTATTAAAATAAAGCTGAGAATTACCGCCTTTTACCGTCACAATTACTTAAGACATTCTGCTATAGCGCCCACTCGAAACTTCCTACTGTTTTATTCGGAAAAGAAGTGACACAACAAACTCCTTAGCAATACATTTGTTTGATAAGTTGGAAGAACTTGAATCTAAATCTTTATAGATAAAAATCAATTCCACTTTTCGTTGTAAATTTATAACTCAAGAACGGGCTCACCTATCCAAACCAAATGTTTGGGCTTTGTTCGGACTACCTATTTAGTAAATGGTTTATGATTTATGTGAAGTTTGCACAAAATCGGTCGAGCGGTTCTTCATAATCAAATTTTTTGTAAAAAATGAATTCAATAAATGGCGGATCATTTTTTTAATGGGGATTTTGCTGTCAAATTGAAACTTTTTTCAGATGGGCATTGTGTAGAATAGCTAGCAATTAATAAAAAAAAAATTGTTTGAATAAATGAATTTGACGTTACAACTTTTGTTTTATTATTATATATTAAAGTATAAATAGGTACAATTCCTTGTTCATCTTCAACTAAAGGAGACCACAACTTGGGTTAAAATATCAAACAAACAATTATTAATTAAATTAAGGCAGTAAAGTAAAATAAGCTATTCGTAGTTAAGCTATACATGTAAAAAGAACAATGAAAATTGAATTTAAAAATTATTGAGGTGAATGGTAAACGTTACGTTTTGAGTGTAACAGTAACTTAAATTTACCTAAGGTGTTGGAGAAAATGTCTATGTCGTCGGAGGAACACGATAGAGACTTGAAAATCAATCAATCATATGAAATCGCGACTAGTTTAGATAACGTAAATTACCTTTCTGTTTTAAAACAATAAACACAAAACAAACAAACACCTGAAACACTCAACTGATATTAATACAAACATTACTCAAATCCGGCGCAACACAGAAAACATGGATCGTAACAAACAAATCAAAATTCACTTAAAATCTAAAAATATTCTTTAAGAGCATAGTAATATTTATTTCCAGCAATATTTCAATTTTAAAAGCTAAATGTGAACCGACGAGAGATCTACTCAAGAAATTACGCGTGTCGATATATTTATCATTTATAAAC
The DNA here is from genome assembly GCA_921972225.1 of Euplexia lucipara. Classification (NCBI taxonomy): domain Eukaryota; kingdom Metazoa; phylum Arthropoda; class Insecta; order Lepidoptera; family Noctuidae; genus Euplexia; species Euplexia lucipara. Next base: position 1,256,034 of record OV179166.1, on the reverse strand, counting down.
TATAAACATTTTTGGACTTTTTCGTTGCGCACGCGTCTAACGGCCGGCCAATGGGAGCGCGCGGTGGAGTTTCGAAGCGGAGGGGGGCGTGGTTTGAGGTACGCTGATCGGCTACAAGATTGTGAGGTGCACCGTCATGCTTTCTGGGAAGCTGTTGTCAAAATATTGAGGGTTCCGTTGGAGGTGAAGGGATCTCCGAATCGTACCTACTACTGGACCCTTCATTTTCTTTTTAAAATATCTTTCTCCTATTAGTGTTTTTTTTTATCTTCACACAATGCCATCTAGTCCCAAACTAAGCAGAGCTTGTGGTGTGAGTACGTTTAGAGTATTTTTATACCACGACGGTGGCGAACAAGCTTACGGCCCGCCTGATGGCAAGCGGTTACCGTAGCCTACGGACACTTGTAACACCAGAGGCGCCACACGCGCGTTGCCGACCCTTTAAAAACCTATTTACTCCCCTTTTGAAGAACCCCATACTGTAGCCCTCTGAGAAAACCTCGGCAGGGAACTCATTCCAAAATCCAAGTGTACGCGGGAGGAAATTCCTCTGAAACCGCACTGTAGGTACTGACCATTTCGGCTCCAGTGTGTGAGCAATAGAGCATGAACTCCCTGTCGACGGCGAGCCACCAACGAGATAACTGAGAAACATACTTATATATTTCCAAATATATATTAAAGATCAATTACACCCACACACAGAATAAATTATTGTGCTCATCACACAAACATTTGTCTTGGGTGGGAATTGAACCCACAACAGCAGTATGTATGCTATAGCAGTCAAGGACACTAACCACTAGACCAACAGGCCAGTCAAAAGTTTAGTTTTACATTAGGAAGTGGTGAAGGGCAGGCATTTTAGGGGACTCCCTTATGTAATTTTTTAACGTTCAGTTAATTCTGATTTCGATTTTCAGCCAAATTTGATAAAAAGTCGGGCGTAGTTTCAGCGCTTTTTTACTTACATTACGGCACGACTATGTTATGTGAAGCTTTAGGTAGTTAGGTGGATACAGACGCCAGCACATCAAGTTACCCCAATGTGTCAAATTTTCCCAATTGAATATGAACCTTATTCTGTTTGTCATAAAGATGAAAAACATTCAAAGAAATTTGACATATTGGGGTAACTTGATGTGTGATGTCATAGCTGATATTTTTAAGCAAACATAATGCCACTGGTTAAAAAGGCTACTAGATTATTTTATGCTAGATTAAAGGTAAATTCCCCTAGATTAGAGCTAGATTAGAGGTAAAAGCCCGACCCTATTCGAAACCACGACTTCACGATCAGCAGTAGTGTTTGCGACTACTAGACTAGCGCAGCCGTTGACTTTTTTGTTGATTAATATAAACTAGGAATTGCCACTAGTCATGTAACTAGATGTAAAACGAGTCTTATATCTAACCATCCACTTTTTATTACAGTTACTGATATTTTAATCTTACCATATCGTATACATCTTCGCTAAAACACGAACCTTACACGCGACGTTTGTAAGTACAGCATGAGGGATCTGACCTTTCCGTCAGAACCTGTGTAAGAATCTTATCGTACCCTTAACAATGCTAACTCACGATAACAAAAAATAATTACAACATTAACAAACTTGTATCACGTAAAAAAAAAGAAAGTAAAGGAAACGTTTAAAAACTTTATCAACTGTCAAATCTGACGTTTCGGCGGCCATTGTGAAGCATTACTGGCCAATAGCGGCGCCTGCTTTGAATTCAGAATGTTTTCTTTTTCGTTTTCAACTGTCCATTGTTTTCGGTTCGTATCTTTTTAACGATCTTTTTTTAGCTGTTAGGAATACGATTGTGCATATTTTGTTTTTTTTTTATATTATTTGTATTAAGTAGTTATCAATGCTATCCACAGTAGATATCTATTAACGCGTGAGAATGAGATCTAGGTAGGTACCTACTCTAGAGGAAGCATGATTTTTTAGCATGAGAACTTCACCTTCACAGTATTACAATCCGAGGATGGGTGACCAAACATAACATATCAATACTCGTCCATGTCTCGGAAAGCAAGTGAAGCCGTTGGTTTCGGCTGTCATTCGTAGATGTTTGACATTTGTTACCTACGAGTATTCAGAATCCCGAAAGTCTGATAACCAGTCTAAACTTAAACAAAAAATAGAAACAAAAATGACTAAATTATGTTAAAAACTTAAAAAAAACACATATTAATTGTAACTACTTAACAACATTTAACGAAACCCTTGCAAATTCACTCAAATTGCAATCAAATATGTCCATCCTTTCATGTCCAGACGCCAGCACGTCAAGTTACCCCAATGTGTCAAATTTTTCCAATTGAATATGAACCTTATTCTGTTTAACCTAAAGTTGAAAAACGATCAAAGAAATTTGACACATTGGGGTAACTTGATGTGCTGGCGTCTGTACTTCGTTTAGAGCACATATTGTTCGAATGAGGGGTGTTTTTGACAGCAACCGGTCAATTCAGTAAAAGTCACGTCGTGAAAACTTGAGTGAAATGAACTGTCAATGCCGTATGTAGCATGGAATGACAGCTCAATTCGCCCTCGCTACGCCTACATTTCCACGCGGTGATTTGACCAGAATCATACAGTAGATTGGTTTTAGCAGCATGCACGGCCAGCAGTCAGGCGGTCGTCTCCGCCGCCACGCGTACCGGTCGATGATGACAGTATTACCACAGTATAAATATTAATACAGTAGGACGACACATTTGATCTCTGGAAAAATGCCGACATTTTCTACACGCGTTAGACTTCAATAATACCTCCCGCACTACGAACATCGTTTTGTTCGCAGTGCGGGAGCGGCTTTCCCGCGTCTCGCCCCTCACACCCCGCACGATTGCCCTGTCTAGACAGCTTCGTCGGACGACTGTATGTTTTTAGACTGTGGTATTACACTGCATTTTTATAAAGAACCTCTAAAGTTCATAAAGTTATTATTAGCCCTCTTGTAGACCGTCTATTCATGACACTGCCCAAAATCTATCACCATTAAGCCAATTCGATCAAAATCACTACTATTACACCAAAAATGGGTCAATATTTCTACTAAAAATAAAATAAAATGTTGAAAAAAACCTCTTTTTACATTTGATGGTACAAAATTAGCCTCGCAACGAAAATAGGTCTAATTTTGAGTTGGAAAGTATTGTGTGGGCTAAAAGCTTTTTGTGCCGTCTCACCCTTCAGAGGAAACACGGGGCAATTGTATATCGTTGGTACAGTCGGACACAGTTTCTTACTGTAGTAGGTATTTCTCACTATTTTCTTGGCAAAACGGCTTTAAAGGGAATTGCTCAGTTTGTTAGGGCCATTTGGCTTAAGGTGAACATTTAATATAATATTTAATGACTGTGGTTTTTAATAGTTTATACCTCAAAGAAATTAATTATAGTAATAAAGTTGCAGGAGAGTGTAAAAATAGTTTATATTTAGCATATCTACTAATGTTAGAAAACAACCAAAATAAATCATAATTATACCTATTAAACTGATATTCTCTAACTTTTAATGCAGTAGTAACATATCCTGAGGTCATCTAAGTAAATGAAAAAATAAAACTCATCAAACGAATCATAAAATAATAAAATGTTTTCTAAAAACTGGGCAGGCGGCATAATATTACTTTCGTGCCTTGCCCAGCTTACTATATTATGGTTATAACGTGAGCACAGAAACTCACCGTTCTTCGCCCTACAAGGCAATTGCAACAATATTGAGTAATTGCCTAGGTTGACATGCCAGTTCAACATTTATTTTAACAAAATAGCACCAGGATCATTGTCATGAGTAGATTCGGTGTCCATGGGTAAAGCCGGGTCTTCAATTAAAGCGGTATTGGAGTTCATCATAAAAAAAAAACAAAAAAACTTCGCGAAAGTAATCGAAACAACATTCACAATACACAGAGGCAAAACATTAGTTTCTTAACATATTTTCATTATTAAACTCTTTGATTTCATAGTATGCATTTGTCATTATTGACAGCTGGTGTTGTCAGAAAATTAAAAAAAAATCGATTTAAAAATCGACTCGACAACAAACGAATCAATATTAAAATCGGATATAAAAATGATTTGAAGGCCAAAAACGATGAGTGTTTTGTTTGTTTTCAATATGATTATACGAAAATAAATATCTAACTACATTTTCTTGAAAATCAGTAATCAAGTGATTTTCAAACGGTGATCGTTTGAAAATAACTTGATTACTGATTTTCAAGAAAATGTAGTCATATTATTACTTATATTTTAGAAATCGATTATTATCTTCACCGTAAGAATAATCACAACTGTTATTAATGTGGCAACACAGAATCAGTTTCCAACTATAAAATGGCGACGATTTTGAAGTCAATCAGCTTCAATACTTATTATACGAGATATTTTTACATTTACTTTCCGGCGACGACAACTAAAAAAATATTAATTTTAGATTTAATTATATTTTCTCATAAGAATACTTTTTACAGATCAGCTTGTCCACGTTTCAGCCAAAAATGAGCAATTCCCTTTGTTTTTTTATTGGGTTTTTCAATGTAGCTTAAACTTTCATTTACACTTCTTGTTATTGAAAGCCAGTATTAAGGAATAAAATATTCAAAAAGAAAACATTGTGAGGATACCGCCATGCCTTAGATATATTTCTCGACGGCATGTAAAGCCAAGACGCCGACGAGCGGCTTTATAACACTGACACTAGGTTAGTCACCATCCATACCAACATAAAAATAATATTATGGGACAAACTAGATACTAAAACATACGGTTATAGCAACAAAGATAAATAGCGAATCCCATTCTTTTTGATTTTTTTAATACGGGGTGAAATTCCTCTTACTGACTAAAAACCACCCCGGTGTGCAGTCTTACACCTGCGCCGGGGGTCAAGGGAACAGACGGTACCATCCACTTTACTTTAAGGTAGACTGGTAGAAAATGCCTAAGGCATTAAGTCCGCCGTTGTTTTTTTACTTGTGCATAAAGCTTTAATAAATAAATAAATACTTTCGCAACCCCCAACTGAAGTCCCCCCAAATCAAACCCCTGAACTACCTGACTCACGCTTCAAAATATTACGTACTAGTAGACGTCACGTGGTTTCAACCGTGTTTTTCTAATTCCCGTGGGAATACAGGGATAAAACGTAGCCTATAGGGATATTGTAACTTCCCAACGATAAAAGAATTTTTCAAATCAGTCCAGGAGTTTCGGAGCCGATTCAATGCTAACAAACAAAAAACAAATAATAAAATCTTTCCTCTTTTTAATGTTATTATTATTAGGTGTAGATTTATTTTTGACTTTTAAAAACTTAAACTAACACTTTCATGCGACTGTACCTACAAGAAGGTACATCCTCACCCTTGATGCGGCCGACAATATTTTGACAGGCGATTTTTGGGGTACCGCGCGTCAAGTTAAAAGCTTTTTTTACGAGAAACGCGGCAAAAACACACACACTACAATTTTGCATAAGACGACCGGCATGATTTTTTAGACTGATAGAGGAAATTGGCCCTTGAATGCTTAAATGGCCTTTAAATTAGGGCACTTCGCATGTTAAGGAATATTTTAATGGATTTGAATTGTCATGTTTCGTATGGTTTTGTTTGAAAAAAACAGGTAATAAAAGTTTCAAAACCAAATGTGGAAACTTTGGATTATAATAAGTATATTTATTTCTGTGAAGTTGATTTTACAATCACTTTTACACGTCGAACAAGCGTTACAATTTTGAGATTGGGTGAGTTTCGTGTTTCCTATGTCACTACTTATAACTCTGGGAAGAAACAAACTCAGAGGCCAGACGTTATCTGGGTCAAATCATGTGCCATTTTTTTTAAATATACTACTGTGTATTAAAGGAGAAGAAAGAAGAAGTAAAACAGCAGAGGATTCATTGACTGGTGTACAAATGTTGTGAACACAACAATATTGCAAAGGTCAAAATTACGGCTAATTTCGAAAGGTTACTTACAGACAAAGACATTCATACCTATAGACCGGACATCACGAACAAAATTTTCGTCCGAAAAAGTGTGTCCTGCTGGATACAAGTCTATGAGTTTTTTGTAGTACGCTGCGCTGCCGCTCCAATATTCATATATTATTCTAGATGGCGTTACTGAGACATGGGATCAAAGTTTTTCTATGACATTTCCTTGACATGCCCGCTCTTTAGTATTTTAAATCTCTTTGCTTACAGACCTTCATATTTATTACTTAATGTGTTTTAAGGTTTTGATAGATTCAGACCATTACTTTACTTTAGGTGGAACTTGACGTTCTATTTATCATGCATTTCACATTTTCTTGTACTTATTGTTCAGAATTAGCACGAATTTTTGTTAGTTTTTTTTTCATACTTATTTGCAAAAATTTAGGGGTATTATCATCACTACCAGTAATGATTGAAAGCTAGGCTCTAATTCTTGAGCAAGTTACTTCTTTTTTTTTACGTTTTTTTGCTTGGTTTTCAGCTCGTTTTAATCCCGGTTTAGGTAATTTAGTTTATTTTAAAAAATAAAACAATGTTTCCTTTTTATGTAAAATAAACAATCTTAACAATTTGAAGTTTCCCTTCAGAAGGGCTATAAGGTATTGCGTAGGTATCTCCATTGATAGTTCATAGTCAAATCAAATCAAAAGTCATTTATTCAAATTAGGCTGAGGATCAGCACTTTTTGAACGTCAAAAATTACATAAGACAGTCCCCCAAAACGCCCTCCCTTCGCCACTTCCTAGTGTTTTTGCTGGGAAGAAGAAGTGGCGGAACAAACTCCCCAGCAACACGTCTGTCTGATATATTAGAAGAACAGTTTAAACAGCACTGGTAATATAATTAAACATTCTCATTTAAATTAAATTAAATTAAATAATTTGCTACATAGCTAGCACACACCAATATATATTATAGCACCCTGCGCACCATACCGCGGCTGATAGTCACTGTAACTTTAAGTGCATTTAAAGTGCAATACCATTTTTTAATTAATTCTCTGTTGTCATCAAAGTTCTAAATAACTTTAATACGGTAAAGTAAAACATATCAGTTTGTATGTGTCGAGATCAAAGAGATTTAAAATACTATAGAGCGGGCATGTCAAGGAAATGTCATAGAAAAACTTTAATCCCATGTCTCAGTAACGCCATCTGGAATAATATATGAATATTGGAGCGGCAGCGGAGCGTACTAAAAAAAACTCATAGACTTGTATCCAGCAGGACACACTTTTTCGGACGAAAATTTTGTTCGTGATGTCCGGTCCATAGGTAGCTATTGAATGTCTTTGGTCGAGCTAGATGCCGCTCCGTCACTTTAAAATTAACGTTGTAATATTGCAATGGACTGTCATCCAGCCGATGTTCTCACCAGCTCTGTATTTCTTTCGGCTACTGCCACTCCATGGGAATCAAACTCTGAGAAATATTTCGATACCATCCATCATATGGGAATGCTGATTCAACTTAGATTACAAGAAACAGCATATTTATTCGAGCTATTTCACACAATAAGAAAGTCGGGAAACATTCAAAATTTTATCAGCTGTCAAATCTGACGTTTCGGCAGCCATTGTGAGGCATTACTGGCCAATAGCGGCGCCTGCTTTGAATTTAGAATGTTTTATTTTTACAGTTCTACCGCTCATTGTTTATGTTCGGTATATTTTTAATAATCTATTTTTAATTGACCGGAAGATTTAGTCGTCTATATTTATGTGTTTATTGATACTTTTGGTATTCTGCGACCGTATGGTTGCCAATATATTATTTATGGATGAGAGATATTTTCTTTATTAGCTGTTTCATACATTATTTTCATTAGATTTCATAATCTATCCATAGTATTTATCTATGTACCTATGTGTTTAGAAATAAACATAAGTATTTTGACCTTTTTCAAGTACTGACAGCATTAATTAGCTCTGCTTCGTTTGGGACTACATAACGTTGTGTGAAAGTTGTGGGTTTTTTTTATGATTCTTAGAGAGGTGTTCCTTTGTATCGTTCCCTTATTATTTCCACTATCAAATGACGTGGAAAATGAATAAACTACATGAACTGATCGAGGACTCATTGCGGATCATCATAGATCGTGAGAACTCAATTACAAAGCATATTGTGATACTACCCTCAGTTTAAGAGTTGAAACTATGGGGAAGTTGCTCTACTTGGGGAAAATCTTGTTGCAATACATTTTAGTTTGAATTAGTTCTTGTTTGAATTAGTTCTTGTTTGAATTAGTTAGCTAGGTTTGTAGTAATTGTTGTAGTAATGGCCCATTGGTTGACAAGACTTCCTAGTCGTGAAAAAAACAAAAGGTACCTACAGCAATTTGCTTTTTTAATCCATACCTATACAGGCTGTACTTGTAATAATGTGACTAAACTACACAGAGTGACCCATGAATCTTTCGCTATAAGACCAATTCGCTAATCGCGAAAAAGAAATCAGCTGTTCTTTGGTCACGGCATCACGCAATTTTTTTGCTGTCGGTTTTATATTCAGGAGAAGGTTTTTATGAAAGAAAAAAAATAGGAAAGATGAGCGAAACATTAGAAAATTTAAGAAAACCTAGCGATAACGAAACATTTCGCAAATGCAGTGCCATCTTTGATGACATGACCGGTGAAAAATTTCTTCCCAGTTCATTATCAGATGACAATTTGAAAAGTCTTACGCTAAAACTAAGAAGGAAAGAGAAGTTTTCCGGAGTAGCTTGTATCTGGATAGATTTAAGCAACGCTTTAAACAGAGCATATTTCCTTCTACACTCCCCATCATATCATATCGTCACCGTGTCGGATCGCGGTCGTGGGAACTACCCCCGGAACGAATCGGTCACGTGTCGCGCCCGTCACGTTCAAATATACCTACTAATGAACTTTATTGAGTGCTAAATTGGGTAAAGGTGAGTACTATTTTTATTATTTGTTTTAATAGGTATTTTTTGGAACATCACGGATGGCCCAGATTAGCCGGATTACTTAGATTAATACTTTTCCCAGTGTCCTACTAATCCCCAGCAAGAAAACTCAAGCTTAGTATCATGCGCGGATCCACGATTATTTGTTATATCTGACCTCAATTAGGTTTGTGGCCACAGTGCCCACAAACAATTGAGGTTAGATAGAACAAATAATCGAGCTCATCACACAAACATTAATTATTGGTCTTGGTTGGGAATCGAGCTCACGACCTCAGCATAGCAGTCAGGGCTACTAACCCCTGGACCAACAGGCCAGTCAAAGTAGTAGATGCTTTATGTATGAATTAAGTATATATCAATTGAGTTAAATTATTATCTCCTACTACTGCTATTTCAAAGACTATTACCTAAACTAGTATTGTATGTAACATAGAGACACGCAGTGCAGTAGTTCAGTATAAAATTATGTCTTTTGTATATTTCAAAATCAGTGCACTTCAGTAAGGTAGTTAGGTTAGGTAGTTAGGTTCGCTATAGGATAGGTATGGTAAGTTAGGTTAGGTTATACATATACATATATGTAACTAATATATGTTGTCATTCTTTCTAATACAAAAGGTTTAAAGAGCACATTAGAGATTCGCTAAATAAAAAGTAGCTGTAAAACGAAAGCTAGTAAGCAGTTATTATTGTTTACGCTAAAAAGTTTCGGTCGCTCCGATTTTCTTTGGATGCTGTTGTAATAAACATGTTTGTATTAAGCCTAGTAATTCAATGAGATTTCGATTTTGATTCGCCAAGCGGTTGAACGACTCTTCACGTGACTAGAAGGCTGGCCTTTATTTAGGTCAGATAATCAGCATTGCCATTCAACGTGGCAATGCGGCCAGTCTTTTGGGCACGCTATTCGTTGATGGCGATGCGGATGAATTTTTTGATACCTTATAATTATTTTACTTTTCTTTCTGTTTTAAATTAAGTATAGTAGTATTTTTAATGGATAATTATAATTCTTGAACTTGAGAAAGTTTTAAAAATGTCTGCATATGATTTTAAATATTATAAAATGTAGAGTCTTAATCAGAGAAAAATTTATCACTGATTTCAAAGTCGCATGATCTTCCTGGCCAGCCCCTGTCGACTGTCACCCAGGATGCCAAGTCCTCAGAGGTGGCCTTCTCCAAACCCATCTGAGAAGGAGTGCTAAAACTTTTCAAGCTCGCTTACATTTTTTATAGTTACTGTTGGCTCGTGAAGGGACTTTAACTTTTATTCATGTTTTATTATTTACTAGCTTCTGCCCGCGACTTCGTACGCGGATCCTGTTCAACGGGGTCGTCAAAATCGAGGGTTTAAAACGTCTGATGTCGAATTCTAAAAGCCCGGGGACGGGAAAACAATGGGATGCGCGAGACGATTCAAGACGTTCCAGATTTTTTATTTTTGTTGGTCAACAGGAAATGCCATCAGACTTAACAACTTTTGCTAAGACGCCATTTCTATTATGTATATATTATTGTCGCTGGGCTTTGGAGTTCCACTACAGGTGCTCCAGACCTTCAAATTTAGTCTCACAGCAGAAAACACTCTTCACGTCGAATAGTTTTTGCAATGGCACCATTTTTATATCTCTTTTACTTTAGGTGTTCCATATTCCAAAATAAATTATAGCCTATATGTTGCGTGACGTTCACGATCAGCGGTCAGTCGCGCATCTCCTTCCCCCACTTATCTCTAGAGTCGATGCGTATATACGCTGAAAACTCAAGCGTCATGCTTTTTCCGTGAACGTCCCGACTCATGAGACAGTGCATGATGTTCACGATCAGCGGTCAGTCGCACACATATTCTTCACTGGTGTCTAGAGACCTGGATACCTGGTACACTGAGGTACACTGAGAATGCAGGCGTGCTTCGCGATCCCAAGAAGTTTCCGCGGCGCGAGTTGCAGCCTCATGTTCTCGAACAGCATCAAGTCTCTCCTAACGCTCTTCGTTCTTCGACCTCTTTCTAGGCATGGTTATAGTTTTATTGTGATGATACCTGATCAATTAAAATCTAAGTGGCTGCGCTCCTGCGTTACCGGGAAGGCAACCATGTAACGAAGATAAATGAAAAAGGAAATTAAACTCTCAAATAACATAAGCCCGAAGGCATATTTATACGATAAAAAAAATAGGTAATAGTTTTGGCCAGTAGAGTCTAATTTTCAATGATAAACCATCGTCATCGAAAATCAGTCCTGATCTGTTCCCGTCTTCACCGCATGGAGGTACTTATGTTATTTTATAATTATGCAATAAAAATAGTGATAGTTTTAATTTCCAGGCCAAATGTTTCTGATCTTCGATTTTTATAAGTCAACAGAAAATGCCTATCAGACCGAATAACTTTTGCTAAGACGTCATTCCTATGTGAGTTACGGTGTAGCTGGGCTCTTGGAGTTCCACAACAGGTGTTCCAGATCTTCGATTTTTGTACGTCAACAGCGAGTGCTCATAAGGCTGAACAACTCTTGCTAAGACGTCATTCCTATATATATGTAGCTGGGCTCTTGAAGTTCCTCATCAGGTGTTCCGGATCTTCAAATTTATTCTCTCAGCAGAAAATGCTCATCACGTGGAACAATTTTTGCTTTGGTACCATTTTTGTATCTCCTATAGTTTAGCTGGTCTGTTGCGGTTTTGCATCAGGTGTTCCGGATCTTCAAATTTATTATTTCAGCAAAAAATGCTCATCACGTGGAACAATTTTTGCTTTGGTACCATTCTTGTATCTCCTATAGTTTAGCTGGTCTGTTGCGGTTCTACATCAGGTGTTCCGGATCTTCAAATTTATTCTCTCAGCAGAAAATGCTCATCACGTGGAACAATTTTTGCTTTGGTACCATTCTTGTATCTTCTATAGTTTAGCTGGTCTGTTGCGGTTTTGCATCAGGTGTTGCGGATCTTCAAATTTATTCTCTCAGCAAAAAATGCTTATCACGTGGAACAATTTTTGCTATGGTATCATTTTTGTATCTCCTATAGTTTAGCTGGTCTGTTGCGGTTCTGCATCAGGTGTTCCATTTTCCAAGATAAATTATAGCCTATGTGTTGCCCAGACTTAATATCTATACAACAAAAAAAAAATCATTCAGATCCGTCTAGTAGTTCCAAAGATTAGCGTGTTTTAGATTAGCGTCAAACAAACAGACAAACAGACAGTCTTTTTTTTTTGGATTCGTGCTCTATTACTGTTTCTAAACCCCCCTCAATTTTTTTTTTTAATATTTTCAATGTACAGACACAGTTTTTTACTGTCTTATTATATGTATAGATTAATTATTCATGCCCAGAGGTTAGGACACCTACCTTTCATGCACGAGGTTGTGGTTCAAATCCGGGCAAGTACCAATGTGACTTTTTCAATTCCTATCCAATACTTTCTAAGTTTATCTTAGACATTGACATCGGTGAAGGAAAATATCGTGAGGAAACCTGGACTTATAAGTTATTATAAGTTTGAAATCGCCAATCTGCCGTGAGCAAGCGTGGTGATTAATGCTCGAGCCTTCCCTGTATGAGAAGAGGCCTTTGCCCTGCAATGAGACAGTAACAGGCTGGTATTATTATTATTCATATAAAATTGAGGATTCGAAATAAATCGTGTTTATTCAGGCTTTCAACAGAGCTGTTGTCATACTGGCTATCATCAGTGTGTATCTAATGACGTCATGCGCACTCGCAGAGATTTGACGAAGCGTACAGTACTCCGTCAGTCTGATAGTCTTCGTAACTTGAAGTCCACTTATTATTTTTCGTTGTTAACTGGTAGGTAGGCCGGATAGCCCTCAAACTATTCTCCTTGGTCATGTCATAGGCCATTGTCAACACTGATGCTCTACACATTAATTTTAGAACAATGAGCGGTCGTATTTGTTGCAACCAAGTGTACACGAAAATACTTTTAACCTGAATGGGTATTGTAACGGACATACAGTGTAAAGGGAGAACCTCGTGTAATTACTGGCCACACGGGTCGGAAGTCTGATAGTCTGAGAACTAGTCTTACCAAGGGATATTGTGTTAGACTCAGTAAATAAGTTGTGGAGGTTAGATAAGAAGTGGGTCAAAGTCAAATGGCTAACTACGATAAAACCATTTTTATTAATGCTCTCACCGCCAGAGACAGACACAGATGAAGGAATATCTTGCGAACAAAAGTGATGAAGGGGGAGGTCACAACCCTCAGCACTAAGGAGGGCATTTTTGAACGTGAAAATATAAGTCTAATTGGTCCTTTTGAAATCTAAATGCGTATACTTAATGAAGAATTTCGATACCAAGGTTCTTTTTTTAACCGACTTCAAAAAAAGGAGGAGGTTCTCAATTCGGTTGTATATATATTTTTTTAGGGTTTGTTACCTCAGTACTCCGTCATTTATGGACCGATTTTCAAAATTCTTTTTTTGTTTGATAGGGTATACTAACAGATTGGTCCCATTTGTATCAAAACTCATATCTAATGAAGGATCTTCGAGGAATTGAGGGAACTCCTCAAAAAATATAGGCACACATGCACCGATTTCAACATTTTTAGTAACAAATCAAGCATTTTCATTTAGAAAGTATCATTTGGTGAAGAAAAACTGATGAAGAAGACAGGCAACGGAACTCTTCAACGCATAACAGCAAATTATTCGCGATTGCTATAGTCAGATGTCTATGCTGAGCGTTTGTATTTCCACAACATAACATTACGCCATTCTATTTTAAAAGGGGCCGGCAGAGATGTACAGATTAATGTTTAGAGACAAAAAGAAAGACTTCTTTAGCAATTGTTATCCCATTTCAATGATTCTTTCAAGTTTTGAAAGACTTTCTTTACATACAAAGAAACTAAAAATTACAAAATAAATACTTTTTTACAAAAAAACCAACCGACTACCGCCAATAATTAACAAAACAAAACCACCAAAGCCACAGACTTCCGAAACTGGAGTTATTTTTCACCTGTTGGTTTTTTTTTAAGAAGTCGGTTGTTTAATGTTACAATATTCAAACATTATTCAATTCGTGAAAAGCTGGGTAGTAGTCCAAAATTTGCTTAATTTTATGTTAAGGGTCTACTACTTTGACTATACTGCAAGTAACCCCAACGTTTGATCCACGATTTTTGACCCAACACCGTACACTATTATGATGTCATCCCAAAACAAAGAACTAATATGTAGAATCTGAAATTACACCGAGACTCATACTCAGTATTACATAACTACTACATAGGTTTATAATAACTTCGTTGCGTACTAGGGTTGCCAATCATTACTGTTAAAAACAGAATTCAACTGTTGGCTTAAAAGTACTGATTACTGTTTGACAAATAGTTATCTATTATTACTGTTTGTTTTTATTGGTTGGAACCATCGACCTAAAGTTCATTTTTTTTAGACGTTAGAGGGAGGGAGAGAGGGAAAGGATTAAGACCGGGTGTTGTAACTTCTATGACATAAAGGAGAATGACCACGACAATATGGACCACGGTACAGAGTTGCGTCAATTCCAAAGTTGCTTTAGATGGTTTATAAATTAACCAAATAAACATCTACAATTGCCATTTTGGAATCAAAACCCGCATTTCCAAGTTTTTTTAGAAAACGTAACTTAACCTCAAAATAGAAATATCCGTCGTGTATAGAGGTAAGGTCGTAGTTTGGAGAGCAGATCATCTGAGTAGTAGCTTGTTCCAAAGAATACCTGCGTTGGTTTTTTAGGATTGAAAAAAAAACAGTTGATACACCTCATACACCGGTTTCGCCGGTCGATTGTTCTTGTTGTCGGTACTTCACGCGAAGTGGTCGACATTTTCAGTAGTCGCTAAGTAGTACAGTACAGTACAACAAAATACGAATCACACACAAACTTCAAACAAAGTGAAAACTTCCTGGCGTAAAAACGTCCTGGCGTAAGATTCACAATTTCACATTAAAGTTAGCGATAGTGATTGAAAACAAGAAATAAATAAATACCTAGTTACAATGAATATCACAATTAAGTACTGTGGAGAGTAGGACTCGATCAACACAAAAAAACTGTAATACTTAAATCGCAATGAACAAACTTAGCATGCACCACGCGCAATTGACATTGGACTTTTTGACAATGACAATTCAATTTGAGACACCAACACCAATGTTGCCACTTTAGATTTTAAATGAAAATCGATTACTCGAATAAATACACTCGACACATAATTATTTCAAATGACTGATTTAGTTCTATAATCATTAATTTGTTAAAAAGGTTCGATTTATATCAAACCGAAGCAAGATAATTTAAAAAAAATCTATGCAATCATTCATATGTATCGTAAGCCAACAAAGTGAAATTGCTTTAAAAAGTTTTGAAAGCAAAATAATAAGACTACTGTGTGTGTGAAATACTAATTATTTTACACCACAGTAGTCGCTTTATTATTTATAAAAACCCCGCGATTTACCTTTCCAATGACTTTACATTTATATTAATTTGTAATCGTATGCAAAAAAAATCGATTAGAGTTGTCAATATATTTACTTATTTTGATTATGGCAACACTTTAACGTAAGAATAGCCGGCAGTAGGTAGTTCATTTTATCAAAACAATTTCATAACTTATTAAGTTTGCAAAATAAACCCCTATACAAAATTGGCATTCTAATTGCAGAATGACTTCAAAAATAAAGAAAATAATTGTAATATAATTTTTATCTTGATGCATGAGAAAAACCAGTACCGTTAATGGTCATGATTCTTTATGTTTCTTTCTATTTCGCATTGAACAGAGTGGTGTCGCGACGATTATTTTTGTTGAGTGTATAGGTACAGGTTTTTTGTACATAACAAATAATATAACTAACTATACGAACTTAACTAACAAATATTTTCTTGTAATCTAGATGACGGACTAAAAACTTAAATGTTGTCAAATACCCCATGGTAGGCATATAATTCTTACCGAAATAAAAAGCCTTATAATTAAAAAAAAACTAAGTAAAAAAAAATGTATAAACATACAATGAATGCTGTTTATATTCCCTCTCTGACCACAATATACTTCATTTCTTAAACTAAAAGTTGGCAACCCTATGTGAACCCCACCTTCACGAGAAAATCATTACAATGGCGGACATAATAAATGGGAAAGCTACTGTAAGTTTAAGTTTTGATCCTAGTGTTTTAAGATGTGTAACTACAGCAATGTTATTTTTATGAAAAACACCCCATGTAAATATAGGTGATCACTTATATACACTTTGATGGAGTGATGACTCACCCTAGGTAGTGCCGGACTCCTACCGGCTAAATTATTATCTATACAAAATATGTCTTAACACTAATTGAAATTTCTTGAAAAAGTTACTTAAAGACATTGAATGCTTGCTATAGACTGGAAATCACGAACAAAATTGTCATCCGATACTTGTATTCTACTGTACAGACGCCAGCACGTCAAGTTACCCCAATTTGTCAAATTTATTTGATCGTTATTCAACTTAATGTCACACAGAATAAGGTTCATATTCAATTGGGAAAATTTGACAAATTGGGGTAACAGTCATGATGTGCTGGCGTCCGTACATAAGTCAATGAGTCTGGTTTAGTACGCTCCGTTGCCGCTCAAATATTTCTATATTATGCTTCTATATATTATTCTATATGACATATGGGATCACAGTTTTCCATGACATTTCTTTGGATTAATAATAATACGACGACCATCTGTCGAGGCTATCGTTACGCGGTTGGGTCAAAGGCCTGATACAGAAGGCAGTACTCCTCGATACGGCTCGCATTGTGAGGAGGTTCCTGTCTCTGAGACCCTAACCACCGGTAGCTTGGACCCTGCT
The DNA here is from genome assembly GCA_921972225.1 of Euplexia lucipara. Taxonomy (NCBI): domain Eukaryota; kingdom Metazoa; phylum Arthropoda; class Insecta; order Lepidoptera; family Noctuidae; genus Euplexia; species Euplexia lucipara. The sequence continues at coordinate 1,239,207 of OV179166.1, read as the reverse complement.
CCCGCCATCGGTAGCCTACTATTTTTTATATTTTTAAATGTTTTTATTTTTATATTGATATTTAAAAATGTAATTTATAAGATATTTAAATGAATACACGACATAATAATAATAATAAATAATAATGATTTGCTCTCTATAGTATCATTAATCTCTTTATAAATGTCAGCCGGGATCAACATCTTAAAATCTTGACTGAACAGCCATATTAAAAAAATAGTATTTATTTTAAAAGATCAACTATCTACATAATTCTAAAAGCAAACCGTTGGTACATAGATGCGAACAAAATGATTACATCCAATCCATATATTGACCCACTACGACACAATTATCCGCCGTGTATCAGTAACATTGCACGCCAGTTGTTCGGAAGGGGCGCACCTCCAATTTCCCTAAAAGCATGACGGCGGCGGCGCCGGGTGATGCGCTAGTGTAATAAATTGAATAATAACTATGTAGTGTGATGTATTGTTACGTTATTTTACTTTTATGTTCGAAGCAAATGGCTTTTCGTCCTTTCTAATTATGTAGCAAAGTATATTCCTGAAGGTTTCACGATTTCTATCCTATCAATTAAATGGAAATCTTATTTTTTAAGACTTTACAGTATTTCAAAATGTGTATAAATCGGAAAACGACGTAAAAATCGGAAGTCTTGACAACTTTCTATTATTTTTGTGTCCTAACTATACTCAATTTACAATAGCATTAGACACAAGTTACATAAGGTTTTTTTTTAATGCACACTTCGTACGAAAGTACAATAAGCATGTTATATTATTTTCACAGCATCTGTGTAACCATTTAAACAATTTATTTTATGAAATATAATGTAGATTTCGTTTAGTTATATTATTTAATTTTAGTTGCAAATCACAGTGTCAAAGATAAAAACCGGCCAAGAGCGTGTCGGGCCACGCTCAGTGTAGGGTTCCGTAGAATATGTAAACGAAGTTAAAAAAAATGCTTGCATATACGATTATACTACAAACTTAGTCCAGAAATTATTTTATACAACTTTTTGTCTTTTTTGTACAAAAACTGTTTCCATCCAAGTTCAAAATAATTTTTCTAGAAAGTCTTTTTCAGATTTTTTTCATATTTTCTAAACTTATGGTTCAAAAGTTAGAGGGGGGGGGGACACATTGTTTTTTCCTTTTGGAGCGATTATTTCCGAAATTATCAAAAATGATTTTAGTAAACCCCTATTAGTTTTTAAATACCTTTCCAACAATATACCACACGTTAGGGTTGAAATTAAAAAAAAAATCACTTCCCACTTTACATACAGGGGGGCTACCCTAATAAAACATTTTTTTTCCAATTTTTATTTTACGACTTTGTCGGCGTGATTGATACACATATTGGTACCAAACTTCAGCTTTCTAGTGCTAGGTAACGGTCACAGAGATTAAGCGAGGACGGACGGACGGACGGACAGACAGACATGGCGAAACTATAAGGGTTCCTAGTTGACTACGGAACCCTAAAAACCTAAAAGAAGCAAGGAAGAACAATACAGGGAGCGTTTCTCATTTCCCTTTTATTATTCTACACTTAAACTAAAAGAATTGTAATTAAAATTGTTTTAACTTATTTTTGAAATAAAAAAAACTTTTTTGCAAAAAATAAAACCGACTTCAAAAAAAACACTAAACGGTGTAAAATAACTCTAAATTCGGAATTCTGTGGCTTTGGTGAGTTTGTCTTACTCATGATGGGCCACCGACTTCCGAATTTAGAGTTATTTTACACCGTTTAGTGTTTTTTTTGAAGTCGGTTTTATTTTTTGCAAAAAAGTTTTTTATTTTTCCATTTTAGTTGTTGCCATACAAACATTTGCCATGAATTTATTTTATATTCTTAATTGTTAACAATACATGTCATGATAATAGGGTTTTCCACTAATCTCTAATAAATTAAAATTAACATACCTAACTGACGAAATCTAGGTATATTGTACCCACCTACGTACCCCTCAGAGCATACAGGCGTGATGATACGTCATGATGTTGTATAAACAATAAACATCCAAGCGATTCCGGCAATCACGACAGATTTGCCGTCTATTTTTGAAGAGTTCCGTTGTATATCTCCGAAGATCAGCACCAGATCTTCAACAAATTAAAATGGGACCACCTCAGGAGTCTACTCTTTCAAACAAAAAAAGAATTTTGAGAATCGGTCCACAAATGGGGGAGAAATCAGGTAACATACATAAAAAAAAAAAAAAAAATACATACACACGAACATAGAACCTCCTCCTTTTTTGAAAGTCGGTTAAAAATTACTTTAGTCTCAGGGCTCCACAAGGTGGTCATTTTGGCCCACAGCTCATTGGGCATATAACAGCAAACGTGCCCAGCCCAGTCCCATTTAAGTTTGGCGGCCTTTCGAGCAAACAAAACGATAATCCCTAAAATGAAATATACAACATTAAATGCAAGACGGTAACCAAACATAATTAATGTAAACACCCAAAGAAAACAGGATTGTTGTATTAGTATGTATTGGTAGGGTGTAGTAGGGTGTCCAGGAGTTGCGTTAGTGTGGGGTGTACGCGTTATGGATGCGTATAATCTTGTCGGTGCATTTATAATCTTGGGCTTGTTTGTTGTGTGGCCACCCCCGCGGGGGCACGGACTTGGGACGTTGAGATTTTTATTTTCTTGACCTAAAATAATAGAGGCCTTTTAAACACATAACATCACGCCAGTAATCCCCGAAGGGCTAGGCAGAGGTGTACCTGGTGGTTCACCCACATTTCGCCAGTTATGTTTAAGTACAGTGTAAAAGGACGAGCCTCTTACTATCAACGAAACCAGACTACACACTGCTACTTAGAAATTCCTGATTCAAAAACTCAATAACCCTCGACCCTTTTACTCGTATGTATGCATGTATACCTTTCTATGTAGGTGCTAAGACAACAACTCATGAATAGCTAGACAACATTTTATGTAGACGGTGGCTTCGAAGGCCAAAGTCTTCATTAAATGTAAATTCATAGAAAACTCTCTCATTTTTAACCTGCATTCAAATGATATTATAAGGAAAAATGGTGTAGATAGGTTATAAGCGCTCAGAAAGCGACTCGTTAAAATGTGGCTAACTAGCCACATTTTACCTCAGTGTCGCGTCGCGCCGTCAACGGACGCGTGCTTGCGTTTGTGTGCCGTTTTTGAAGATCGAATGTTGTTTAGGTAACCTATCTACACCTTTTTACTTATAATTTCATTGATTTCTTCCTATACATTATTATATGACTGGTAATTAGTGACCGATAATTAAACACGTGATAGTATTCATGATTTCAATAAACTTTCCCAAAGAAAAAAATTTTTAAACACAATAACTTATAACACGATCAGAGGCACGCGCGCGAATTTTAAGCAGCTTTTGTGTTATTGTGATAAAATAAATTTAATGAGTAAAAAAAGAAGTTTCTTTGGGAAAGTTATTCGTATTCATGAGTACAATCACGTCTTTATGTATCGGTCACTAATTACCAGTCACCCTATATACATTCTTGTTTTGCTTAGTTTATGTTTAGGTAGGTATACAGGGTTATTTTTCAATGACCGTACAAATTTTCACTGGGTGTTCCACCCATGAATATGATCAACTTTCACTATGAGACCGATTACGAAATCACGAAAAAAAATCAGCTGTTTCATACAAAAGTTCAATAGCTACTCGACTAAAATGTATGAAACAGCTGATTTTTGCTGAAAATTTGGCCGGTCATTGAAAAATAACCCTGTATAATTATGTAGTCATACACGCACGCCAGTCTTTATTATTCTTACTCAAAATAGTATCCACTCCGTCCCTGCTCGCTAACGCTGCGCTGGTTCACAATCAATTTCCCTAATGCACATTGCTGTGTATTGCACTTTTTCTGCGCCGGCACGCTTTGGACCACAGCCCGTGGTGTGGACGCAGCTTTATAAGCGTACGACTGAATGGAGGAATGTATTAGTGGCTGTAGACGGCTGGATGATGCAATGAGAGATGAGTCCAGTAAGGAAATTGAAAAAAATGAAAGTAAACATTCGAGGGTTTTTTGTAACACAGTCAACCAAGGCAACGCAACTTGTATAGGTATGTCAAGTACCTATACCTACCTATTTGTCGATAAAAAATAAGATTAGTGGAGTTTGATCAAATATTTTTAATAAAAACAAGATCAATAATATTGTTGTAGTGTCGCTCTGATAGCAGCCCCTGGATGTGTTGCTGAAGAAAAAAAAAAACAAATTAAAAAAGATGTTACAATAAGATATTACCTCAATAAACTGTTCTTTCTCTCGTGTCTTTGATTTTATTGGCATTGGCTTTGTAATAGGTTTCTATTTGCACCCTTTGAATAAAAAAACCGATAACTAATAAAATTCTAATTTGAAAAATATTCCAATTAAATTCTTGCTTCCCTACCACATAACACTACAATAATTTTCCTAGTTCCACCGCACATATCATAGTAAATCGGCTCATAGCGCTGACAGATCGGCGGCTAATCCACGGGCATGGGGTTCAATCCCCACCGCGGTCAATACCAATATATATTTATCAATTTCTGTAAGTAGCATTACAAACTATTATTAACTATAATAACCAATATGGTTAAATTAAAAGGGTTAGAGGGCTCGTTGCAAAATCATAAAAGCCGGGTATTTCTATGATCTAACTACACTCGCTAAGGTCGGTTTGTGGATGAGTGAAATAATCATTTTAGAAAGTACACATTATACAATCTATATCTATATCTATATATACTTATAATAAATCTGTAGAGAAGTCAATTCTGTACATTGAAAATATATTCAAAATTAATATTGGAGGATGATTGGTGATCGATACTGATGCCAAAAATGCAATCAGTAAATTTTTTGTCTGTCTGTCTGTCTGTCTGTCTGTCTGTCTGTCTGTATGTGCACGCATGGATAAAAAACTACTGAAGGGATTTTAACCAAACTTGGTACGATTGTAATCCATACTCCTGGGCAGGTTATAGGCTATATAACATAACACTAAGACACATAGGAGCCGAGCAGTGACGATAAATTCAAAGCAAGTCGGATGAAAATGCGCTTTCGAGCTCCTATCCTCGCATACGTTGATCATACACAAAAAGTATGTATTACAAAGATGTTGATCTTAAAAATATCAACAAAAAAGTTCTCAGTAACAAATATCTATATCTTATAAATTAGCCACAATAACACGTTTAATCGTTAAGCATTTCTTCGAAGTATCTATTTTTTACATATAATAAAACAGTAACGAAAGAAAAACTGTACATTGAGAATTTTCGAGAAAAAATAAGTGGCTTTTGTTAGAAAAACGTAACTGGTGACAAAAAGTGACTTTTTAGAATTTTTGTCTGTTTGTCTGTATGTATGTCCGGGGTAAACTCAAAAAGTACTGCATGGATTTACTTCAAATTTTGCATGAATATAATACTAAGAGGTCGGGTCAACACATAGGCTACATATTATCACGCTATCACCTAAACACTATAAAAACTACGCCATTTAAGTAACTTTGGCAGAGAAACATAGTTTAGTGAATGTTAGTAGTATAAAGACAATTACGAAACAGCGCCATCTATTGAGATTTCATAAAAATCATTATCAAGTTACACATTAACACTTTTTGGAAATTAATACTTTAAATAAAATTTTGATCGTGTTGGCGAGGTTAGTAGTAAGTTTTTCTTTAATTTATAGACGGCAATGTGCATTTTCTTCATAAAAGTTGTATCGTATAGTTCGTTTTGTCAAATTCAAGTTCCAACAAAACCCTCAAAATCTTGAGCAGAGTTCGGATCGTTTCATATAGGATGAGTGTACGATGGCCAAAAGGAAGGCAATTGAGGCCGTGGACAGAACCCTGCAGGACATCTGCAGGATTGGATTTGATGGGTAGTGTCGCAGTTCTGTTTAGTGGAGATTTCAGGCAAACGCTTCCCGAGGTGACGCGGGGATCGAGGGCTGACGAGGTGAATGCTTTGTTGAAACGATCTTCGTTGTGGTCACGAGTTCGTACGCTGCGCTTGACCATTAATATGAGAGCTCGGCTCGACGGCATTGCACGCGCTCAAGAATTCTCCGATGTTCTTTTAAGTCTTTGGCAAAGGCACTCTACCAGAAGAGAGAAGTGGACAGGCGGTGCTTTCAGATTCTCTCGGTAGAGTGGAATCCAGCTTAGAAGAACTCATTCGCTGTGTGTACGGGGACATCAGTCGTATACCGCACCAGCAGAATTCATGTGAGAGGGCCATTTTGGCGCCCAAAAATGATAATGCTGCAGCAATTAACGAATGCATTCTCTCAGTCATTGAGGTGAATGAAGTGGTCTACACGTCGATAAGCACTGTAGTCGAGCAAGATGACGCCACACATTATCCCGTGGAATTTTTGAACTCCCTGTCAGCAAGTGGACTTCCAGCACATACCATCAAGCTGAAGGTCGGCGTCCTGGTTATGCTTTTTAGGAACAAATCTCCTCCGAAGTTGTGTAACGGGACCCGCCTTAAAGTCATCTCGCACCCCAGACACCATTGAGGTGGAAATTCTTACGGGTTGTGGCGTCGGCGAGGCAGTATTTATACAACGCATTCCCCTTATACTTTATAGCTTCCCGATCCAGTTCGAGCGCGTACAGTTCCCCGTGAGTGTTTGCTTAGTGATGACAATCGCATAAGTCGCAGGAGCGGATACTCAGGGCAGTGGGTGTAGATCTCAGGACGAGTTGCTTCTCACACGGGCACCTGTACGTCGCTTGCTCCCGCGCCACCAGTCCTGAGTCTCTTTACATTTTGGCTCCTGGCAGTATAACTACCAACGTAGTTTATAGGGAAGTGTTGTAAGGTATGACACCTTTGTACGTATTTATACTTTTTTTATTCTGGAATGTATTCCAGCATTATTTTCTCTATTTCCTTCAGTCACATGGTATGACTGAACTAAGCAGGATTCCCATATAACTCTCTTCATCTTCTTCTTATCCTGTGGTTAGTGCCTAACCTGGTGTCAGAGTTTTAATGACGCCCATGGGCCTCTGACTCGGCATCACATACCCTTGAGAAATATCTCTCAGGCATGCCGGTTTCCTCACGATGTTTTCCTTCACCGTTTTTGAAGCAAGTGATAATTATACAATGCGCACATAAATCCGAAAAGTCAGAGGTGCGTGCCTTGGGTTCGAACTCGAGACCTATGTTTTGGCTCTCTTCATGTAACTTATATTATAATTCTATTTTAAAAGTTGTTTACTTATAATGCTATAGCGACACTGGCATCTTAGGTATTTTTGGTGCTGTAGAACCTTCACGCAGACGACGTCGCGGGCAGCAGCTAGTATAAGAATATAATGTTCCCACAGCTGGGACACAGGCCTATTTCTATCAGAAGGAGTAGTCCGTAATCTACCACGCGGGCCCAGTGGTAGATAAATAAATAAATAAATAATAAATATTCCACAACTTTTCACACAACGCCGTTTAGTCCCAAGTTAAGCTTGAGAGCTTGTGTTATGGGTACTAAACAGCTGATAAACATACTTATATATTTCTAAATACATACATATTATAGATAAATTACACCCAGACACAGAACAAATGATCGTGATCATCACACAAACATTTGTCCAGGGTGGGAATCAAACCCACGACCTCCGGCATAGCAGTCAGGGTCACTAACTACTAGACCAACAGGCCAGTCACACAGATGTCACACTGTCTTCGATTTTTTGGTCCTAGGACATGCCGGTTTCCTCGCGATGTTTTCAACTATCTATCTGATCTCCAAAACCCAATGACAAGGCAACTTGATACTCGTAAGAATGGTTGCCAGTCTTTCGGGCTTATGGCAACTCGTAACGACAGGCATTGATTTGAGAATGATAGCCTGGACCAACTGCTTGCTGTGTTTTTTGAGTTATGGAGTGGGCTTGTTGATATAAGTAGGTAGGTAATGCATGTTTATAGTGTTCCCATCATCTATACTATAGTTTGTGAGTTTCTGTCGTTGTAGGTACAAGATAATTTCTGACTAGTTTTCAGCTGTATGAAGTTGTATTCTCATGTGTGTTTTTGTACCTATGCCGTTTTTGCCATGTTCCCGGATAGCTCTTGTTGGCGACAGATCTGGCAACCCCGTTGCTAGGGGCTCGTTGTTCTATTTGTTTGGCTAGCGACGGGGCGGCTTGCTTTTTCTATTCTAATTTTGTGATCGAATTATTATACCCATTTACACCTTTAATTGCTTTTGATTTGGTGTCTAATAGCTCTTTTATCTACCTTTATCCCTAACGAAAAAAAGGGGTGTTATCAGTTTCCATGTGTTTGTGTTTCTCTGGATCTACTGAACCGATTTTTAAATTTCTTTTAGCAATAGTAAGCTACATTATTTTTGAGTGTAATAGGCAATATTTTTTTTTTTCAAAACTAAGAGAGGGTGGGAAGAAAAAAAAGTTAAAGTCCGAAATACACGCGGATAGTCATCAATAACGGAGTTAAGGCCATTTTGGCATAAGTACCTAGCCATTTTCTTTATACCAATAAACGGTACATATTTCTTGTTTTTCAAATTCTGACACTGGAGCTAGCAAAATCCACGACATGTAGGTAACATAATCATGTCTAGCAAAGCTTCTGTTAAGAAAATTTTGTTAAATCTCAACACTTTCACCTGCAAAAAAAGCGACATAAAAGGATCATCCGCAATTTTCTCTAAAAGGTATCCCCGTAAAACATCCCTTTTAAACAAAGATTTGATCCGGAACATCGATCATCCCCATCCCGGAACCGGAAGTATTCCCGGATAGATTTATCATCTAGAAAAAATACGCTTGTCAAGTATAACCGCCATTTTGGTAATGGCGGAAACTCCCGCCAATTTTAATTCAATATGGCGCCGGCGGGAAGGAGATATTTATGTATTTTTTTGCTAAAATGTTTTAGCTCCACAAGGAATAAATTTTCATGAGAATAAATATTGTGGTTTCTGATTCTTTTCTTCATTACGTGAGGTTATCGACTAACCTGGAGTTATGTTGTCCATGGGCCTTTTACTTGAATTTACATGCCATCGAAAAATATCTCTCGGGTAAGCCGGTTTTCTCACAATGTTTCCCTTCATCGTGCTTAAAGGTAACTGCAACTTAAGTATTTTGTTTTAAATGCTCTTCAGTCCCATTTGTATTTTGATGCAATATGCTAAATCGTCATGGATATCTTCCGCCCTACCCCAGACTCTTACTGACTCGAATACTACCTCGTTGTTACGTCTCACACCTGCGCCGGGGGTCACGGGAATAGACGATAGTTTCACAAGATCTCTTCAGTTCACGGCCTAACCTAAAGGAATATTTCGATAAATTCCGATTTTCCTTCTAAACTGTCACCATCGTTTTCAAAATCACCCACACAGTAACCGCTCTCGTACCCATCCGTGACGTCAACAATGGCCCACATTACGTCGCACGCGCCGGCCGCCGCCCGCGCCGCATCGTGCCGCGCCGCGTGGCGCACGTCCACTCATTACTGTGTTTTGTGTTGATTAGATTAATGTCCCGACGGGCTTTTAGGGTAGATAGGGAAGCCAGGAATTTAAAGTATTTAATGGTAAAGGAAAAAATACTGAAGACGCAATAAATAATGTTGAAATCCACGATAGGGTATGGAAAACCAGTAAAGCGTGCGTTAGTTTTATACACGACGGGTTTCCGTACCATATCGAGCAAATTACGCGGAAAAATCGCTTGTTTCTGCCCTTAGTTTCGGAATGAAACCAGATTTTATGGTGTGTATTTTGAATTTTATTTTGTTGTTTTTAGAACTAAAATACCTAGACATACAAGTGACTCTGTGAAAATTGTCTACTTATAACGGTTCACGAGACGGATGGATGAACGGACAGAGGGTTAGTGCTAGGGTTTCGTAGCCACTCTTTGTACGGAACCCTAAAAATCAGTGATAAAGTTAAGGTTTTTAAAATATTACGAGTTACCTTGAGTGATTTCATAGGCTGTGTGGTCTGTAGTATATTCTATGGCAAGAAATTTAAAGTATTTGTCATTACGCCTGTTATTCAAACGGGTGCACCGGGTGTAAACTGATGTTATATTAAATGATTATTTCTTGTAGATTGAAGTAAAACAAACCGTAGATTCAGCAGCATGTACTGAAATATACTATCAGGTTGAAAGTCAATGCCTTTTAAATCTGTACAAGTAAATGATGCTAAGACATTAAAATTTAAAAACACCTAAACAATGTGTGTGTGTAGAATTGGATCATTATTGGTTAAGGAAGAGAAGAACAGATAACCGAATTGAAAAGGAACCTATAGTGTTGTTAATGTAGGAAATAGTCTCTAAGCCCATTTTCATCAAAAACTCTTAAGTAGTTCACGCGTAATCGAGTAACAAAAATCTAATCATCTTCTAAAAGTTTCACATTTATAATATCAGTAGGATCACAATCAGTGATGTCTCATTCGAAAATCGAAATAAACAACCAAAAGACCAAATATTAATATTAGAATCAACTAACTCCGTACAAAACCCAGAGAACCCTCGCGTTAAAACCCTAACTCCGACTGCGGAACTGTCGGGGTGTGTTCCGAAACTTATTTTATTTCATTTTTGATGACAATATGTGACCGCACGCGCACTCTAATGTTTCCGTCACGGATGAGCTATTGGATAATTTGTATGGATGTTGTTCTTTTTTTTTTAGTATAGAAGATTGTTAATATCATGGGTGACGTCTTTAGGGCTAATTTTGTGGTTGTGTGTTTTGGGGTTACGCTAATTTTCAACCGGGATTCTAAGTGTGTGATAAATGGTATTTATTTCTGTAAATTAATTAAGTTGCTTAAGGTTTTGTTAGTTAGAATGTTACTTACAATAAACATTTGGACATTTCTGTTAATTGACACGAATAAATAAACAGTTTTAGGTACATGTCAAACAAGTTAAAGATTTTTTAAACTCGATGAGGTTGGTGTGACTAATAAATCCAGACATTATCTTGATTAGATCATGTGAGGACTATGCGATTAGAATATGAGATCGGCTTTTAAGGAACTTACTGCGGAGATATGAATAGATCTAGTTTACGCATTTGTAACTCAACTCAGAATTTAAGACGAATATTAATTAATTATGAAGACAACGTTCTACTACTTTTTTGGACATAAATAATTGTTTTTTTTTCAATTACTTGGTCTATCAAAGTCTGTTTACAAACAGAAGTCGTACGTTTAAAAGTCATAACAGTCTAACGATCACTGTTAATGAACAAAATTAAATTGTGCTAATTACAAATTTAATATGCGCTTCAATACAAAGATAAAATGTACATGTATTTAAGTACAGAACTTTTACTAAAAAAAGTTTTTGTATAGTTCTAATAGAACGTTCTGTTTAGGTCATTTTACAATGTGCATTTTTAATCAATTACCTACTATCGACATGCACTTGCGTGACTTAGCAAGCAGGTGCTCTATGTTATATCCTAAAATAATGTCAAAAAACCATCATTATTAATAATATAGAAAGCAATCAGCGCCCAGATTTTAGTGATAAACAAAACTAAAACCTGAACAATAAAACGGAAGCGACCTAAGATGCACCCCTGCGGCACACCCCACCATTACCGTACATTTTAATCAAAAAACCTATGGGTGTGAAGCCCAAACAAACAGGGGAATACTTTCCCATAACGATAATGAAAACAACGGGAAAATATAACAAAAAACACGATTTTTTGTGTGTATTTAACGCGTGCGGGTTAATCAAACGCTGATCGGGAAATAGTTTACGTAAACAATTACTGTGATTGTCGCGGTGATTTTTATGATGACTTCAGATAATTATTTTAGGGTTGTCGGCGGTTTGTTGTGCTTTGTGATATATTTTATTCGTGTGTAAAATGTGAAAAACCAACTTCCTGTTTGCCAATGAAATTGACTTTTTCGTGAACTTCGTTTTTGTGAGATTACTTAAAATTAAATGCATAATTAATATTAAATAACTTCACGCTTTGTTCGACATTCTATGTATGTTCTTAAATATATACTATCAATAACTAAGAACACACAATATATACAGCATATTATAAAAGCCTATTTTATATTAATATTATGGAGTCTCTTCAAATTCATAAGTGCCTTTTGTTGGACGAAAATATACAGCGGTAAACACAACGAATAAAACTTAGCATTATTTGATAATAAGCTAATGCTACAAAGATATTATTAGGTACGCTGGTGAGCTGTTCTTATAGAAAGAGCACCAATATGTTTCCAATTAGCTCTCAGCGTTAGTAACTTAATAAAACTTTCAAATAATTTGAATAATGAAACCGAATGAATCGTAAATAATGACGCGTGATCACAATGAGCGCAATGAGCCGAGCTGTGCGAGCGATCGTGCATATGGCTTGTACTGCTATATTATAGAGCACTCTTGATACTTGAAGTACCTACGATGGGGTATTTTTGGGATAGAGAAGTTTGCTGCATGCGGATTTACTTGCAGTCAAAGTTGTTGTACTCGTTAAGTTGTACGGTTAAGTTTCTTTAGAATATAATTATGTTAACACTTAAGCTGCACTATCTTAATTGTTCGTTATTTTATATTACTTTCTAAAAATAACCTTGTTTACTCAAAATTAAAAACATAGAGAAGATTGTGACGTCTAGGTCATAAAAATAGACTTTATCTTGAGATTGGAAATCTAGCCTTTATGTAAGTATTATGGGAGCCGACCGTTTCTGAGGTACTATAATTTTATTTTTACTAGGATTTACTTTTATAAGGTTAATCAGTAATCATTTTTATTTGTTTAACATAGGTGGTAAATAATAGTTCCTATATTAAAGTTCATAGGTCACTAAGCCAAAAGGCGTACAAAAAAAACTTTTTTGCAAAAAATAAAACCGACTTCAAAAAAACACTAAACGGTGTAAAATAACTCTAAATTCGGAATTCTGTGGCTTTGGTGGGTTTGTCTTACTCATGATGGGCCACCGACTTCCGAATTTAGAGTTATTTTACACCGTTTAGTGTTTTTTTGAAGTCGGTTTTATTTTTTGCAAAAAAGTTTTTTATTTTTCCATTTTTAGTTGTTACCATAAAAATATTTGCCATGAATTTATTTTATATTGTTAATTGTTAACAATACATGTCATCATAATAGGGTTTTCCACTAATCCCTAATAAATTAAAATTAACATACCAAACTGACGAAATCTAGGTATATTGTACCCTCCTGCGTACCCCTCAGAGCATACAGGCGTGATGATACGTCATTATGTTGTATAAGCAATAAACATCCAAGCGATTCCAGCAATCACGACAGATTTGCTGTTTATTTTTGAAGAGTTCCGTTGTATATCTCCGAAGATCAGCACCAGATCTTCACCAAATTAAAATGGGACCACCTCAGGAGTATACTCTTTCAAATAAAAAAAGAATTTTGATTATCGGTCCACAAATGGCGGAGAAATCAGGTAACATACATAAAAAAAAAAAAAAAAAAAAAATACATACACACGAACATAGAACCTCCTCCTTTTTTGAAAGTCGGTTAAAAATGGCTGTATGCGAAATAAAAAATTTGCTGTTTAAGTATATAAACAAACCACAAGTCTACTAACGTTCCTTCTAATCTCTTTTGATTCTAAGTATGAATTAGAGTATCTGTCGGGGTTGACACTAACAAGTTGAACAAGTTAAACTTTGCCTCGATAGATCAAAACACCACGGTCACAGTATACTCACTCTGCTTCAATAAAGGGGTACATTTGACTGACAACTAAATGAATATTTTTTAACACATTTAAATATTAATTATATTATAATCCATTCAAAACATTACGTCGTAATTCGTGTAATATGCACTATTGTGCAAAATGTTGTGCATTTTGAGATCCATTCAATTGTGTATTTTCAAAATGTGATGGGGTGAAAACAAGTGCTTTGTTATAAATCTATTATCTACTTATGCAGATTTTAAATATTTTTATTGTTTACAGTTGTATTAAAATAACCTTTTAATACAGGTCAACAAAATGAAGCAACGACCATACGGTCGGACGGTATTTGACCTCCATGTCAGTAACATTGTAATAGATTATACTTACATAGTTATTACTTATGTAATAGTTATTACCATGCTTCGGAAAGCACGTTGAACGTTATTTTATTTATAACTACTACTAGCATTTTGTCCGCGTTGATTTCGTATTTTTAACCGACTTCAAAAAAAGGAGGAGGTTCTTAATTCGGTTGTATTTTTTTTTTTTTTTTTTTTTTAGGGTTTGTTACCTCAGTACTCCGTCATTTATGGACCGATTTTCAAAATTCTTTTTTTGTTTGATAGGGTATACTAACAGATTGGTCCCATTTGTATCAAAACTCATACCTGATGAGTGATCTTCGAGGAATTGAGGGAACTCCTCAAAAAATATAGGCACACATGCACCGATTCAACATTTTAAGTAACAAATCAAGCATTTTCATTTAGAAAGTAACATTTGGTGAAGAAAAACTGATGAAGAAAACAGGCAACGGAATTCTTCAACGCATAACAGCAAATTATTCGCGATTGCTATAGTCAAATGTCTATGCTGAGCTTTTGTATTTCCACAACATAACATTACGCTATTCTATTTTAAAAGGGGCCGGCAGAGATGTACAGATTAATGTTAAGAGATAGAACTTCTTTAGCAATTGTTATCCAATTTCAATGATTCTTTCAAGTTTTTAAAGACTTTCTTTACATACAAAGAAACTAAAAATTACAAAATAAAAACTTTTTTACAAAAAAAACAACCGACTTCTTAAAAAAAAACTAACAGGTGAAAAATAACTCCAGTTTCGGAAGTCGGTGGCCAATAATGAACAAAACAAAACCACCAAAGCCACAGACTTCCGAAACTGGAGTTATTTTTCACCTGTTAGTTTTTTTTTAAGAAGTCGGTTGTTTTTTTTTGTAAAAAAGTTTTTAACATCCCCTCTAGCCCCTGTTAGTAGATCCACAAGATGCTGAGGTGAATGAGCGGCGTAACGCGAGTTAACGCGACTAGATCGCATACACAACTCATTCATCCGAGGAAGTCTTGGTGTCCGTAACGTGGGGGTAAAACCGCAAGAGTGTCGTCTGCGATGGTATGGCCACATCATGCGCCGCCGTATTGAGTAAGTTGGTCGGAGATGCATGAATATGGCTGTCCTTAGGGTTAGGTCCCGTAGTCACCCTTGCAAACGCTGGCTGGACGTTGTTAAGTCCGACATGAGAGCCAATGGCCTGACTGAAAAGGATGTTGAAGATCGGGCAAAATGGAGGAAGCTCAGTCGGAAGGTGGACCCTGGCAATAGCCGGGATTAACGCCAGATGGAAGAAGGATCAGTAAACCCAGAGATTACTGCCTACAAGGTCACAAACTCACAAACTTTACCTCTTTATAATATTAGTATAGTTAAAGTTTGGGTCGGCACAGCATATCTTCTTCTTAGATAGGTCACTATTCATTTTAATGGTCACCTTCTTCCTAGCCACATCACATTTTACACTTACAATCCATCAATCCTTTCTTTGGATCTTCTCAACTCAGGATTATTTCTTTTGGATTATTGTCTTTGAGCTTTCCTTTCTTGGAACCGTTGGGTTCCAGTCCTTTGAAAGGCGTACTAGGGGCCGAAGCTTACTCGCAGAGGCCCAATTGTCGTCTTTAATGAAATAAGGCACCAATATAAGGGTTATTAATGTATAATTATTACTCTTTCCAAACCACTGCCACTTCTAACTAGAATCAACAGATGGTGACCACCAGGAAAGGAAATCTAAATAGTGCATCAAAAACATTAGACGACCAATCTAAATCTCTGTTGAGAATACTAGTTAGAATAACTTCTTACTAGAATTTCCCACAATTCTGCTTACCTTATTAGTAAAAAGATGGATTATGCTGAATCATTACTACAATGACTGGCCCACGTTCATAACTAGATCAGTAATCATTAATATCAATTGATTGTTGAAATGTAACGTTTTTTAGCAATCTACGCGCATATGTGATGAGTACGCAGTTTTTAACAGTGGGGAGGGTTCGTTAAAATAATATTATGTGGAGTTTTTTGGTATTGAATTTTCTATAGACTGTCGTTATAAATGTGATTAGGTAGGTGTAAGGAGTGTTAGAGCTCTTACACACGAGCGGAATGTTGTCCACGGCAGAGGCTGCTTTAGCAACTTCAAAAATCAGCGGCCGCCATCGGCAGCTCACTCAGTGTGGTGTCAGTGGGGCTGTCGCCGAGTCGTGTCAGCAGCAGCAGTTTCTTCTGGTGTTGGCAACATGCCGATCGAAAGCGCTCATAGCATAATATTACTTAGGTACTAGCGACGAGAACCTATTAGTTCAAAACTTACCAGCCTTTAACTGACTCACTGCAGGGCTAATGGCTAGTCTCATAATGAGCAAGCAAGAGCATTTACTACATTTACCACGCTTGCTCAAGGCAAATTGGTGTTTTCAGATTTATATTCATGACAAGGTTAGGTTTCTTTACCATCAATTGAAAAACAGGTTGGTCTAGAAGGGGTTACTCATATTACGAAAAAGGAACGGCAAATAAAGTTACCTATTAGTCCGATTTTGCCCCTAGAGATTTATAATATGAATGGTTTCAATAAATGAATGGTTTCAAAAAATTTTATAAGAATCTAGCTTCTGCTTTTTCGTCTTCTTTACTTCGCTGTTGAAAGAGAGTTGGTAGTCAGGATTGTGTAGAATCACTGGTGTTATCGTTGTCCGCCTCACTATCTCTCGCCATCTGGTATTGTTTGATGATGGTGCATTTATTTGTACAGCCTCTAACCGTGGATTAATATCTGGTTTCAATTTCAATACCACAAGTCTCAGCATCATCACTTACTTATGTCTTAGTTTTAAGTCTTCTAACTTATAATGTGACAAATG
Organism: Euplexia lucipara; assembly: GCA_921972225.1. NCBI lineage: Eukaryota > Metazoa > Arthropoda > Insecta > Lepidoptera > Noctuidae > Euplexia > Euplexia lucipara. The sequence goes on along the minus strand of OV179166.1, from coordinate 1,222,207 downwards.
AGCTTACAATTAGGTAATATTAATATAGTTGTGTTGTGGTGTTTACCTTTTAATAATTGTAACACTGCTTATGGTTTTAATGTTATTTTTTTAAGAAGATACTAATTAAATTACCGACATATTCATAGCTCTATCATCTCCCGTTCCGGGCGGTGTTGGGGCTGCCTCGTTTCTGAAGCGCATCAGGGATGTTCGCGGTGGCGCGCACTGACTGTTTTCACGCTACGATGCGTAAGCGGTGTGCATCCCTGGTGAGCCGGGTGCGAGCCAGCCCCAATGCTATGCTGGCAATGATTGGCAATAGGCTGGACTGCCCTTATATCCGACATTGCTGTACATTGCATTGTGCATTGCAGGCACGCTGCTGTGCCAACACGTGTAAGACATTTTTAATTGTTAATTTTTCAATTTTCAATTTTTAATTATTGTATTTATTTATTAGCATGATGAAGTAATGTATATATATGAATGAAATTGTAATTTAATCATGTGTAACGGGTGTCTTAATTACTTGAATAAATGAATTTATTATTATGATTATTTATTATTATCTCCTGCATGACACTTAAACAAGATATGTATTTTTGTGATGGTAGCCTTCCCATCTTCATTTAAAGTTCCATCGCTTCATCATTATAAAAATGGGTCAACAGCATTCTCTTTAAACCATCAATGTACATTAAAACCACTAACAGGATTTAGAATCCACCTTCTATTTTAAGAAAACACTTCAGTACTTAAAAATCCAACGTTTCCGGCATCGAAAAAATTAAGTTGCGATATTTTTTTCCACAGTCCTTAGCTCTAAGCATGTCGGCAAGATGGTAGACGATGAAAAAATTGTCGCGCGTGTCTTTGAGATTTATTGCTTCGGTTTGAGTTGTTTTAAAGGGACCATCTTGGGTATTTTGACTTCTTGACCATGTGGTTGTCTGGGGTTTTGGTTCATAATTAATTTTGATAGTTATGATGTAGTAGACTATCTGGTTCTACTACATTGTGAATTTTGTGGTGGTGATAGAATGGTGTGTAAAAAGCTTATAGCTAAAGTAATATCTACGCGGGTCATTTGAGGGTGACCATTAATTACGTATCAAGATAGTTAGAAGCCCAAAATGTTGGCAACCACTTTAACCAAAGACATTCAATACCTATAGACCGGACATCACAAACAAAATTTTCGTCCGAACAAGTGTGTCCTGCCGAACACAAGTCTCTGAGTTTTTTTTAGTACGCTCCGCTGCCGCTCCAATATCCATATATTATTCTAGATGGCGTTACTGAGACATGGGATCAAAGTTTTTCTATGACATTTCCTTGACATGCCCGCTCTATAGTCTTTTAAATCTCTTTGACTTTAACTAAGTCTTTGTCCAGAAGGAACGAATTCGCAACGAATCGACACGCGATTTTAAGTTCAATGCTATGAATGTTGTAATCATTATTTAGAGAGCTTCTAGCTTAAGAGCAATGTATTACAAAACGCATCAAACTCGCGTGTATATCTAGACAAGGCCTTATGGGTATCGTGTTACCCAGCAACTGGGTTGTGGAGGGCAGATGATGAAATAATCGTCATCTTGGTTTTTTAACTTTTTGGGTTGTCTGATGTTAAGGGACTTCATTAATTCTGATAGTTACACATGACTTCAATGTAAGTTTGGTTCGATATGTTTGTAAAAAAATCTAACGAAAAATGTGGATACGAAAAAAAAGTCTTCTAGAACGGGAGAAAAACACCACACACCAATTATTATGAACAACTTTCACTTTGGGATAAACTAAATCTCCAATAAATGTATGTATCTATGTCTTTGTTCTTAATTAATATTAATTTCAAAATACTGTTGTTTATTTTATGTTATAGTATAGATTAAAGTAGGTTAATGTTGTTGTTTGTTATGTTGTAATATTGTGTGTTTTATATTTAGAAACTTAGTAGGTATGGTAGATATTATGTTTTTTATTTTAATGTTCGTAGGTAAGTTAATTTTAAGACCGCACTATCGCATTAGGTGTAAACCTGTAAGGATAGTTGTAAGGGAGATTTTCATAAATAAATAAATAAATAAATAAATAAATTTGACTTTCAAGCTTTTGTTACCTTCTTGCGCCCTCCATGTTCTGTCTCCGCATCACCTTAAGGTAGACAGGTAGAAAATGCCTGAGGCATTAATTCCGCTTTTGTACAGTGTCTTTTACCTACTAGTGCATAAAGCTTTAATAAATAATAAAAAAAACCTACTTAATCTGCTGTTGCATGTAAAGTTTGACCTACTTGACCAAAATGTATGGAGCAGCAAATTTTTTTTTTTAGATATCTGTGTATAGGTATAGTGAAAGTTGTTCATATAATAATAGGTAGGTAGAACATTCTGTGAAAATACCATAAAATAAAAGAAAAAAAAATATAGGTACCATTGAACTGTACAAAAAAAACAACATTGCTTTTGTTTGAAACAAAAGCCCAGCTTTTTCCTCAACCCGCTTATCATAATGGAAAGTCATACATCGAATGATAACACAGTTTTATAGATGAGTGTACAAATACAGCGAACAAGTTTATCGCGCTACGTAATTGTGGGCGAGTTATCTAAATAAAGCAAATATTGGAGCAGCCACTACATTAACGATAGCTACCTTGTGCCATATGGCTGTTAGATATAGTAGTAGGTATGTTTTTGTATGTGTAATAGACATAAGTTAAAGCCTTACATCTGACTTCATACAATAGAATAGTAGTATTTTATTTGCACAGGCAACGACAATAGAAAAAAATGGCGTATATGGAATCAGCTGATTGTCAACAGACAAGTGTTAACGAGTAGAATTTGCAATAAGGCTGAAAATAAAATACACTTGACAGTTGACAAACAGCTGATTCCATATACGCCATTTTCATTTTATGGTCGCCTTATCGATTACGATAATAGAAAAAGAATTTGTAATATAGTTAGGCCTGCAGGTAACAAATTGACTTGCCTGTTGGTCCAGTAGTTAGTGCCCCTGACTGCTATGCCGGAGGTCGTGGGTTGGATTCCCACCCAGGACAAACGTTTGTGTGATGAGCCCGATCATTTGTTCTGTGTCTGGGTGTAATTAATCTTTATGTGTATATTTATTTAGAAATAAATCAGTATGTAAATCAGCTGTTTAGTACCCATCACAAGCTCTACTTAGCTTGGGACTAGATGAATAAATAAATAAAATCTATACATATAATAAGACTGTAAAAAAACTGTGTCTGTACATTGAATATATTTAAAAAATAATAATTGAGGGGGGTTTAGAAACAGTAATAGAGCACGAATCCAAAAAAAAAAGTCTGTCTGTTTGTCTGTTTGTCTGTTTGTCTGTTTGTCTGTTTGTCTGTTTGTCTGTTTGTCTGTTTGTCTGTTTGTTTGCACACGCTAATCTTCGGAACTACTGGACGGATTTGAATGATTTTTTTTTTGTTGTATAGATATTAAGTCTGGTCAACACATAGGCTATAATTTATCTTGGAAACTGAAACACCTGATGCAGAACCGCAACAGACCAGCTAAACTATAGGCGATACAAAAATGGTCCCATGGCAAAAATTGTTCCACGTGATGAGCATTTTCTGCTGAGAGAATAAATTTGAAGATCCGGAACACCTGAAGAACCGCAACAGACCAGCTAAACTATAGGCGATACAAAAATGGCCCCATAGCAAAAATTGTTCCACGTGATGAGCATTTTCTGCTGAGAGAATAAATTTGAAGATCCGGAACACCTGATGCAGAACCGCAACAGACCAGCTAAACTATAGGAGCTATACAAAAATGGTCCCATAGCAAAAATTGTTCCACGTGATGAGCATTTTCTGCTGAGAGAATAAATTTGAAGATCCGGAACACCTGATGCAGAACCGCAACAGACCATCTAAACTATAGGAGATACAAAAATGGTACCATAGCAAAAATTGTACCACGTTATGAGCATTTTCTGCTTAGAGAATAAATTTGAAGATCCGGAACACCTGATGTGGAACTTCAAGAGCCCAGCTACACTATAACATATATTGGAATGACGTCTTAGCAAGAGTTGTTCAGCCTTATGAGCACTCGCTGTTGACGTATAAAAATCGAAGATCTGGAACACCTGTTGTGGAACTCCAAGAGCCCAGCTACACCATAACTCAAATAGGAATGACGTCTTAGCAAAAGTTGTTCGGTCTGATAGGCATTTCCTGTTGACTTATAAAAATCGAAGATCAGAAACATTTGATATAGAAATTAAAACTATCACTAATTTCATTGCATAATTATAAAATAACATAAGTAGGAGGTACTACGCGGTGAAGGCGGGAACAGTTCAGGACTGATTTTCGATGACGATGGTATATCGTTGAAAATTAGACTCTACTGGCTAAAACTCCCATTTTTTTATCGTATGCCTTCGGGCTTATGTTATTTGAGTGTTTAATTTCCTTTTCCATTTATCACGGTAGCTTACCCGGTAACGCAGGGGAGCAGCCACTTAGATTTTAATTGATCAGGTATCATCACAATAAAACTATAACCATGCCTAGAAAGAGGTCAAATTTTTCCCAATGTTCCAAAGGTGCTAAATGATTAAAGACCATAAGATCCCAACAATCTACCGAAGAGCGTTAGGAGAGACTTGATGCTGTTCGAGAACATGAGGCTGCAACTCGCTCCGTGGAAACTTCTTGGGATCGCGAAGCACGCCTGCATTCTCAGCGTATTTACGCATCTACATCAAGGTCTCTAGAGACCAGTGAAGAATATGTGCGCGACTGACCGCTGATCGTGAACATCATGCACTGTCTCGCGAGTTGGAGACGTTCACGGAAAAAGCATGACGCTTGAGTTTTCAGCGTATATACGCATTGACTCTAGAGATAAGTGGGGGAAGATGATGCGCGACTGACCGCTGATCGTGAACGTCACGCAACATATTATAGGCTATAATTTATTTTGGAAAATGGAACACCTAAAGTAAAAGAGATATAAAATGGTGCCATTGCTAAAACTATTCCACGTGAAGAGTGTTTCTGCTGTGAAACTAAATTTGAAGATCTGGAGCACCTGTAGGGGAACTCCAAAGCCCAGAGACAATATAACATATTCATAATAGAAATGGCGTCTTAGCAAAAGTTGTTAAGTCTGATGGCATTTCCTGTTGACCAACAAAAATAAAAAATTTGGAACATCTTGAATCGTCTCGCGCATCCCATTGTTTTCCCGTCCCCGGGCTTATAGAATTCGACATCAGATGTTTCAGATCTTCGATTTTGACGACCCCGTTGTCGCTGGCATAAGCAAAAGGATCCGCGTACGAAGTCGCGGGCAGAAGCTAGTATATGTATAATAAAAGCTAGCTTTTTGCCAGTTAATCTTTGTACACTTTGATCATCCCAGTGATCATCCCTAGCTATGGACTGTCAACAGAGATATGGATTCGCAATCAATTTAATTGTGAAAGAATACAATAAATAGATTCAAAAATCAAATGAAACGAAACACACCACATTGTGATGCTCAATAATTTCAATTTCATTGACAGTGTTTGAACTAGATTCTGCACTTTCACGATCTGCATTCTCACGATATATCCAATGTATCTCTCTCATCCACTCAATCATGAAACCACATGTTGTTTGGGACAAAGATTCCATACATTTGTCAAGTGTTTGAGAATGGTAGACGCTTGTATGAACTATTTTTATAGCTATAGCTACTTATGTGTTAGTTTATCATCGTTTTGACTGGCCTGCATTTGGTTTTGTGGTAAGTGGTTCTAACTGCTATGCCAGAGGTCGTGGGTTCCATTCCCCACAAAATGTTTGTGTCATGAGCACGATCGTTTGTTCTGTGTCTGGGTGTTATTATTTATCTATTACGTGTACTTATCCTATCCTACTAATATTATCTATAAACGCAAAAGTTTGTGAGTATAGATAGATGGATGGATGGATGTTTGTTACTCTTTCACGTAAAAACTACTGAATGGATTTTAATAAAATTTGGTATGGAGTTACCTGACACCCTGGATTAACACACAGGCTACTTTTTATTCCTGTATTCCCACGGGACCCACGAAACCGCGGGACGTCTGCTAGTTGAGAAAAATATGTTTATCGGTTGTTTAGTATCCATAACACAAGCTCTGCTTAGCTTGGGACTAGATGGCGTTGTGTGAAAGTTATAGAATATTATTATTATTGTCTTAGTTTATGTATAAGTTAAATCAAGATCCAACTAACTTATCAGACAGTCGTGTTGCTGGAGAGTTTGTAAAGCCACTTCTTCTTCCAAGCAAAAACATTAGGAAGTGGTAAAGGGCCGGCTTTTCAGGGGACTGTCTTATGTAATTTAACGGTAAAAAGTACTGATCTTCAGGCTTATTTGATTGTGTTGTGAATACGATGTTATTAAGTTATGAGATGTTACTGCCTCGTTTGTAAGTAAGTAAGCAATGGTCTAGTGGTCACAAGCGCTACTGAGCACGAGGCTCTGGGGGTTCGATCCTCGGGTTGGGCAGAGCGTTATTAAGTTTTTCAGTTTAGAATTTTTCATTAGCGGCATCGGATTTGTGCAAGATTGATGGAAATAGGCTCGCCGGGCCCCCTATTACATGTGATTTCAACATAACTGGCGAAACGTGAGAGTATTACTACAGCTAGGTATAACTACTTAAATCTTTGCTCAATGCACAATAATCAAGCTTTCTAATCGTAAAAGATTTTTTTTAAAAACGGTACCGTAGTTTTTAGCCTACAAACAAACAAAAAGTCAAATCTTTATATGTAATATTAGTAGGTACCTACATGGGTAACTGGAAAAATGTAGGTGTACTACCTATATCTTCACATCTACCCAGTTCTTTCGCAATGGGGTCGAGTCTGCTATTGCAATCGTGTCTCAATGATGTCAATGATCGATTTTTGACGTATAACGTCAAATTTATGACACATTTCCCATACAAAAACTGTCAAAGCTGTCAAATATTCGATCAATGACCGGTCATTGAGACACGATTGCAATAGCAGACTCAAGCCCCAGGTGTGTAGTACACCCCCATATCCCCAGTTACGATTAAGTTTTTTGTAATAGAGGCCTTGCCTATCAATCCGGTACAAATCCAGCATACGGGCGGCAACTAAGAAAATCCAAATGGAACAACGTAATAACTCTTAAACCTTTTTAAGCTCAACATTGATTTCATATTAGTAAGTGGCAATCGATGGACCTATTTGGCGCAGCCGCGCACAGAGCACATTATTCTGTTTTTTTTTTTAACTTGTTTATCATTTTTTTAGTTCAATTCTTTTCTTTTGTTTTTTTATTATATAAAAAAACTGTCAAAGTTGTCAAATATTCGATTTGACACGATTGCAATAGCAGACTCGAGCCCTAGGCATGATGCTATGTTTAAAATCCAGCCATCCCTTCATCCAAACCACACTTTACACTAAGTAATCAGAAATCGCATTTAAAATACAAATCATAACCTCACTCCGCTCGATCGGATAAGTAGTATCAAAACGTAAAGATAAAAGTGTGTTTACAAAACGCCCGACTAAGTGTGCGCCTAGCGTTATCAGCGATCGTGTAATGTGCGGCCGGCCTTATCAGACTGATATATTAAACAAACTTACATACAGCACTAACCAAGTGATATTGAACTTTATTTTTTAAGGATTAAGGTGTAGTAAAAGCGCAAAATAAATTGGTCATTCTTTAATAATATGTGTTGTATAGGTATTTTGTTCATATGCATGTTTTTGAGATATGTGGAGTTTATGTGATTCGGTACTTAGTCTGAGAGGATTATTTGTGTGTTAAAAATGTAAAATTACAAGCCTTTATTCCTCGAAGAGTTAGGCAGAGATGAACTTACTAGTGATGCTTCGGTTATTCGACTAATCGGTAAACTCGACTATCCGACTACTTTCGTAGTCGCCTACTATTCGGCAAACAGCACCGACTATCCGGCGGACTCGTGTTGGATGTTGCACAATCGTATTATTTGCTATTCTACCATCCATGTCCATTAGACATCAAAGGGACATTAGGCAATGGGTTACGTCGGTTGTGACTTACGAGCAGACAGGCTAGACAGGCAGGGGAAACAAAGCGTCACGCAAATGGCCGAATACCCCGAAAACCGTAGTCGGCTTGGCCGAATAGTAATCTCTACTACTTAACTACTTATACATATATTTCGCCAATTATGTTTAAGTTCCGTGTTATAATGGGTGGGCGAGATATTACCAACAACCAGGGAAAAATTTAGTCTGCTACTAAGCAATTTCCGATGTAAAAACCAAACATCACTTTGCCCAACACAGGAATCTAAACCTAGATCTCATATTTATAGTCCAAGAGCTAGTGAACCCTGGGAGTAACGGTCTCCCTGTAAGGTTAGAAATTTGTATACTTACGATTTATGACATGCTAAGAGCAATAGCCATGACCTGGCAGGCGTCAGCCCTGCACGTCATCAGCCCCTTTATTTTTTGGACTGTTAAGTAAATTGAGTTTCAAAACTTGTTTCTGTAAATTTGAAAATTTAATAGGATAAAGTTTATTTATTGTATATCTTAAAAAAAAATTGACAGGCGATTACAATAAGCAGAAGTATATGACAGATCAATTAGAAAACGTACAGTCGATGAGGTAAAATAAACTTTATCCTGTATACTTACAATTTTTATATGTTTTCAAGTATAAACGTCTCAGAGTAAATAAGGACAATGCCAGGCGGTTTTGAACAGCATAAGACCTTGACAGGCGAGGGGACAGCTGCTAAGGGCGTGCGAATAAGAAATGTTACATGAACGCATACAGTAAATGCAATGTATTTTATTGGGTTTTATGCAATCTACATTATTTTTAACATTCATTTTCTTCAGCATCACCCGAAATTTCGCTATCACCGTTTTCATCATCATCTGATTCTTCAACAATGTTTTCCCCATCTGAAAATAGTAAAAAAATATATTTTAATGAATCAATAAGGTTGTTAAGAATTAAATATCAAGCTCAATTACGGACTGCGTATTAAATGTTACGGAATAAAATAGTTGTATGTTACCTGAAATGCATTCCTCAGTTTCTGTCGATTGTGCTGTGGCAGTATCAGCAGGTCCTTGTAAAAGTATGTCGTATATAGAAGATGGAACCGTATTCCCCTCAAACCAATTAAATTCGTAACGACTATCAATTAAGTTCCAACCGTTATTTTCAGGTGTAAGAATTGTTGGTTCTTTTAAATTACAATTTCACCATATATTTGTAATGTAGGCAGTTCTCAATAATTGTTGATGTAGTTCACGTTTGCAGGGTGGTAAATTCGATGAATCATAGCTTACCTACTACTTTTTTCATAAACACTTTAGGATTATTTGTGTTGTACGTAGCAAGGAACTTTTCATAACGTGCATTATTTAACTTTCAACATTTCAAACCATACATTTGGCACACAAATTTCTCTAGTATCGGGATTTTTTTTTCTTTCTTCCGTACTATTTCTGCGTTTCCTAATTCTTTGAATGCCTTCTGATATACACTCGATTTCTGCAATATTTGGAATGGTTTTTTTTACCTCTTCTTGAAAAGGACGGATTGAAATCGCAACCGGTTAATGCATGAAATCCCGGTAAGCTTTGGCTTATAGAAGGTCCCAATTTTGTATATAGTTCAGAAATATTTATCCATTTTTTACAAAATGTTAATATTAAGTACCTACAACAATACACAAAACCACTGCACAATTGATAATAATATAAAGTTTGATTTTTTTAAAATTCGAAATCACTCAACATAAGAAATGTTATAGCTCAAAGCATCTTCACAAGTAAAAATCATAGGCACAACTGACGAAATTCCTCTCTGTACACACGGCCACACATCAAGCTATACATTTCCAGTTTACACTGACCTCGCATTGTACGAAAATCCTATATTAGGCGAGATCAGCTTATACTGGAAATGCATAGCTTGATGTGTAGCCGTGTGTACATTGTTGCTCGAGAGCAGGTATACGTCCCTTCGTATTAGATAAACGGTCTCACTCGCACGCCCTTAGCAGCTGTCCCCTCGCCTGTCAAGGTCTTATGCTGTTCAAAACCGCCTGGCATTGTACATATTTACTCTGAGACGTTTACTTGAAAACATATAAAAATTTTAAGTATACAGGATAAAGTTTATTTTACCTCATCAACTGTACGTTTTCTAATTGATCTGTCATATACTTCTGCTTATTGTAATCGCCTGTCATTTTTTTTTAAAGATGTACAATAAATAAACTTTATCCTATTAAATATTCAAATTTACAGAAACAAGTTTTGAAACTCAATTTACTTAACAGTCCAAAAAATAAAGGGGCTGATGACGTGCAGGGCTGACGCCTGCCAGGTCATGGCTATTGCTCTTAGCATGTCATAAATCGTAAGTATACAAATTTCTAACCTTACAGGGAGACCGTTACTCCCAGGGTTCACTAGCTCTCCAGCTATTAGCAAACTGTTAGGTACTTACCATTGTGTACCAAGCATTTAATGAGCGTGCTTAAGTAGGTACCGTATACTTACTTAGACTGCAGTATTTATTTATGTTTTAGGTACCTACATTACAAAAAACCTTTACCCCATATATTAATTAAGTGGACCTTCTGTTAAGAAAAGGAGTTTCAAAGTCAAATCATTAATTTAAGTTAGACCCAGAAAATGCCCATTTGAAAGATAGACTTACAATTTAAATAATTAAGTAAATGATTCTAGTTGCAGATTCCAAAAGATAGTTTCTATTCGAGAAGAATGGGCAAGAAACTCCATCTTACTAGAACCTTACTACTCGGAATACTTACTGGCGAATAGTCGATGTAGAACATTGTAGGTGCTATAGGTATCTTCACCTGTGCCGAACCCTTCGAAGAATACAGGCGATATGTTAAATAATTTTATCCTAAACGACTTCAGCTCCATAACTTAATCATCATCATTATATACCGCAATTAAATAAACCACTAAATAAATCCACAACTAAAGAAACAACAATAAAACTAACCGCGAGACAAACGGACAGACGACATTCCACCGTGGCGACGCACTTATCTGCCAAATAAATTTAACAGACCCTTACCCGACGGTATCTATGTATAATAAAAACAAAGCGTTGTTTGTTCGTCTTAAATTCAGAGTTGCCTACATAAATGGTGGTTGATGAGAGGAATCGTAAGAAGAAGATGAGAGGAATAAATAAATAAAAATGTACCTAAATTAAATTAATTTTATTTCGGATAACTTCGTCCATACATAGGACACATAAAATCACGCTTGTAATCCCCGAAGGTTTAGGCAGAATTTTATTGTACCTGTAGTCCACCCACATTTCGCCAGTTATGTTAAAGTACCAAGTAATAGGGAGCGAGCCAACAATCGTGCAAGACTCCATAATCCACTTACTGCCACTGAGAAATTCCAGAAAAAAATAAACTAAATAAGTGTTGAAATGAATATTAATATCAAAATTAAAATAAATATATAGACACTCACACTCTCTCTCTCACGCTTTGTTTGCCATATTAAAAAAATAGAATAGAATAGAATGAAATACACTTAACAGTTGACAAACAGCTTATTCCATATACGCCATTTTCTTTCTATTGTCGCCTCATCGATTACGATCATCGAAATAGAATTTGTAATATGGCTAGGCCTGCAGGTCAGCCTTCGTGGCCTGCGAAGAGATTTAAGATAGGCACTATAGGGGGAACACGAAGAAATGTCATAGAAAAACAGCTATGATCCCACGTCTCAGTGTCGCCATCTAGCATAATAAAGCCATCTTAGAGCGGCAGCGGAGCGTACTAAACTAGACACATCGACTTGTGACCACTAGGAGACAAGTATCGGATGAGTATTTTGTACGCGATATCCCGTTTATAATAAGTATTGAATGGCTTTGTCTGTAGAGATCTCATCTCACTGTCTCAGGGCACCAGCCAGCATCCATGATCACTGGGTTAAAGTGTTCAACTATTATCTGTCAAACAGCTAAATTATTATTAAGTTCAAAACAGGCAGTTTCTATTCTGCACCAAAAACCATAACACTAATCCTACCTTCTCAAAACGCTATCCAGCATCACAACTAAAAGGCCAAACGGACCCAAACACATTGCTGTCTAAATCTCTAGAAAATCCAACCATTGCTGACGATTTAATAAAGCTTACATATCACACACAACCACAGAACCATATCCATTACTGATTTGGTATACAATAGCGTTTCTAACGCTAGTATAAAATTATCAATGTACGCCAAAAATGTTGGTAGAAACTTTGGGGCCATTATGATTTTCCGCTTCACCGACTTTTAACGCACATAGAAATTCCACACACGAATTTACTATAAAAAAATTGAAGCAAAGGCGATTATCACTTACAGCCACAATGGCGGGTCGGGTGCGTAATCTTCTTTGGGTACGCACTGGGTAAGTAAAACGCTGCAGCGAGCGAGGGCGGTGAAGTTTAGATGTAGGAGTAAGGTTTAAATATTAAAATTGTGAAAACCTAGTAGGTATTGTGTTTCTGTAAAACTATTTCAATTAAATATTTTAATTCGCAACCGTTCAGCTGTTGTTATTATAAAATTACTGCTTCCAAGTCAATAGGTATTAGTTTTGACAGCACATTAGCAAATGATTTATGTTGACGTAAAAAGTTACATTACGTTTTAACTATTATCGAGATACGAAATAAGTGCAGAGGCCAGCACATCAAACTACCTCAATGTGCCAAATTGCTTTGATGGTTTTTCAACTTTGTTACAAATTGGGATACCTACTTTGACAGTTTGGGGTAGCTAGTGCTGTCACTATGGCTACTATACTCGTACTTATTTTGCGTGGAGAAAGTAATCTTCATAGCGATTCATTCGATGCTGCTTTATGATATGTTTCGTGATATAAGTAGTAGATCTCTATGGTAACAAAATCGCGGGCAGAAACTTGTGCCTACTTAGATAAATAAAAACTTTCTCAACGAAATAAACCCGGCGTTTTATCTCCCCAGTGCGTACAAAAGCGGCTACCGTCGCTACTAAAGAGCTTACGCACTGCTGCGTACGAGGCGACAGCCGACAGACACTGTTGATCTGAAGCATGACATGATGATAGTCTACGACAGGCCACTGTCATACAACACAACACTACGGTTTTGTATGAACAACTAACTAAGGAAAGGTACGTGTTTTTGTGTGAAAAGTGGTCTTTTACTTACAAATAGGTGTCTCTTTTTCAGCCCGTTGTGTTGTGTCCACGAAGAATGTCAAAATCTATGACGCAAGATGTATGTTTCACGGATGTTTTATTTGTAATACTTTCAACATTTTTTTGTGAAGAATTTTTTAGCTTTAAGGTGCATAATATAAAGAAATACTAAGTATATTAAATCTGTATTAATACTAGGTATAAGAGTAAAAGTTTGTGCGGTTGTAAGTAGTAGGTAAATGTAGGTATGTTTGTTATTAATCTTTTATGAGCTTGTATTTCATCTATGTTACAAATGTTATCTATTTTAACATTGTCAAGATTGGTTTTTGTTTTCTTTTGTCACTATTATTTAGTAGGTATCGCGTAGTTTTTATTTATTTATTATAAAAAAAAGAGTTTATTTGGAACCTAAACTACGGAGCTGTTTGTTGGCAGGCATAGCTCCCACGATACTCTTAATACTAACGTATATGTATGTACGTTCACTTTTCCATTTACATAATAAAATTACAAAAATTATCTGACCACAACCAAATTACTGCAAAATACTTTTTCACAACAAACATGTTAAACTGCTAGTTTATTTACACTAACAAACAAGGAATAACAACAACAACAATATAACAAACAATATAAATGAATAAAAAAATTAAATAGAAGGAAGTGCAGTTTATTAAACATGATTTGGACGACGATGATGTTGGTCATGCAATTTATAAAATCCCACCTTTAATATAAGCATCAAAGGTATCTTTTCTTTCTGGGTATACCTAAGACACTCTGGCACAAACAAATCGTAGACATTACTAACGATGCTTCTGGCCAAAAAAATCATTAAGATCTATTTAAAACTTGACACACTGCCGCCAACACAAAATAACAGCGAAATGAGCAACAATAAACAATCTTTTTCAACAGTGTAAGGGCAGCATCAGATTTGCCACTAATCGCATCAGCGGTGAGCGTGAAATCCGCACCTTTGTACGCGGCCTAACGCGCGACACGACTCCCAACTTAAAGCCTTCGGGGAAACTCGGTGGAGCCGAAACTTGACGGACATTTACGAAGATTGACGAAGTTGTTTGAATTCCGCTGGCGGTTAGGGTGCTTCTACACGGTGCATGTAGCTGGAGCAAGTAAAGATGCGGATTACACTCATGAGTAATATGCGCAAGCTACTTGATCACGTTACTCGCTTGTACTTATAAATGCAAATAACTGGAGCAAGTAAAGACTTGGGCTACTTGCGCAAGCAGTACGCACAAGTTATTTGCTAGTGGTCCGTGGTCAAGAGCTACATGCGCAAGTGACCCGCGCGCGTGGTGTCTTGCTTTGGTAAATGCTCGAGCAGCTTGACTCGCACATGTTTTTAACGATAAAGTTTACGATGCATACAACCTCGGGCTCGAGTCTGCTATTGCAATCGTGTCTCAATGACCGGTCATTGATCGAATATTTGACAACTTTGACAGGGGGACTTTTGTATGGGAAATGTGTCATAAGTTTGACGTTATACGTCAAAAATCGATCATTGACCGGTCATTGAGACACGATTGCAATAGCAGACTCGACCCCCTGCACAAGTACCTAAATATGCGCAAGCTACTTCCACCGTATAAAAGCACCCTTATTTTCAGTGGTTGAAAGATTACTAAGTAATATAAGTGGAAAGACTGACTTTCGGACCTCCATTACCACTAGGTAACGGAGGTCAGAAAGGCAGTCGTTCCACTTCACTAGACTGTGTAGCACGAAACCCCTGGATTAAACTGAGTGTCAGACTTTCCGGACTCATATTTTTCACGTGGTTCTAAGCATTGTTGTAAACACTATGAATTCTAAGTAGTTAATGAATAAATAGATTCTCATCAAAACAATGATCGTGTCTTTTAAAACGTTGTAACCGATACGCATCACGCATCCCTAATGCCACTACCGAAAAGCGCAAATCAAAAAGAGCTTTTCAATACTTACAAAAAAAAAAACAAATTACATCGAATTTAGTAAAAAAAGTTTCCCAAAAAAGGTTTATTATATATGTAAAATGACACAATAATGCGTCACCCGACAAAGCTGTACGCGACATACTTACCTTTGTCATCGGAAAAAAAAAACTTTAAAACCTCTTTTGTCATAATATGGGCGCGTTTAACACATCGCTGGCGCCGCCATTAGAACCCCGAGTGAGATGTTTTAGATTATAATTTAGATAGAAATTGTTCAGTTTTTGTGTAAAATATACGCTTTTGTTGAAAAGCTGTCATTTTGTTTTGTATTTGATTGAGAGATTCTACGTTTTTTGCACAAATGCGTTCATAATGCTAGTCTATAATGCTCCCATAAGTAGGTAGTAGGTCCCGTAAGTAAGTAGGTCTTGTTCTACGGGTTGGTCCCGATTTGACTGGCCTGTTGGTCTAGTAGTTAGTGACCCTGACTGCTATGCCAGAGGTCGTGGTTTCGATTCCCACCCAGGACAAATGTTTGTGTGATGAGCACGATCATTTGTTCTGTGTCTGGGTGTTATTTATCTATAATATGTATGTATTTAGAAATATATAAGTTTTTTTATGATACTTTTATTCGCAATACTTAACTTTATACACTAGAAATTAAAAAAAAAACCTAAAAACTAAATCTAAAATATGGCGTCAAAAAACTCATCCGCATCGCTGTCCACTGGAAGTGTACTCTAATGCCTGGCAGTATTGCCACGTTGTATGGCAATGCTTATCCTTTGACCAAGGTAAAAACCAGCCTTTGGGTCACGCGAAGTGTCAATTAAGCGTCTTGAAAGATCTTTGTAGGACAAGCTTTGAGGACTCGGACCCCACGACTTGAGAGTTTCAACCCCAACGGCTCGAAAATATAATTCTCAACGAGGTTCTTATATTTCTGCAAATATATAAGTATGTTTATCAGCTGTTTAGTATCCATAACACAAGCTCTCAAGCTTAACTTGGGACTAAATGGTGTTGTGTGAAATTTGTAGAATATTTATTTAATTTATTTATTTAGGTACCTTACGTTTAAATTCGTAAAGAGGCCTATAAATCTAAATAATTTCTTCATCATCTATATAAGCTTTCCTCAACTAGGTATAACTTACTTAAAAATAATAATATCAGCCTGTTACTGTCCCACTGCAAGGCAAAGGCCTCTTCTCATACAGAGAAGGCTTGGGCATTGATCACCACGCTTGCTCAAGGCAGATTGGCAATTTCAAACTTATATTAACTATAAGTCCAGGTTTCCTCACGATGTTTTCCTTCACCGATGTCAATGATGTCTAAGATAAACCTAGAAGGTACAAATGAATTGAAAAAATTCACAGTGGTACTTGCCCGGATTTGAACCACAACCTCGTGCATGAGAGGCAGGCGCCTTAACCTCTGGATCATCACAACAATACTTACATAATCCTACTATTATTATAAACGCGAAAGTTTGTGAGAATGGATGAATGGATGTTTGTTACTCTTTCACGTAAAAACTACGGAATGGATTTTAATAAAAATTGGTATAGAGTAAGCTGACACCCTGGATTAAGACATAGGCTACATTTTATCCCTGTAATCCCACGGGAACGAGACCTACGCGGGTGAAACCGCGGGACGTCTGCTAGTTTATTATAAATGTTGGGATCTGCTTTCAGTTTAACCGTATGCATTTGAATACCAATGTTTCAGAAGGAGCGACTGTTTTGTCTGACCTCCACAACCCAGTGTCAAACTTTCGGGGTTCCGACTCCTCGTTAGGACTTGCAAAGATCGATTGAAGGCAGGCAGGACCAACGACTTAGCGTGCTTTCTAAGACTCGGAGGGGCCTTGATATGCAATGCATGGTCAGCTATCTACCGGTCGTCCTCGCCAAGCATTGCTTAGCAAAAATTAGAATCAAACGTCACTCATTTTAATATTAGGCTGAGGATCACCAATTTTTGAACGTCAAAATGACATAAGACAGTTCGCCTAAAAGCCCGCCCTTCGCCACTTCCTAGTGTTTTTGATGGAACAAACTCCCCAGCAACACGTCTGTCTGTCAGCTTTCGTCTCTCTAAGTATCTATGAAAAACTATGATGAAAATAGTAATGAAAAAATACCCAAGAACTAGGCTTGATGCAACTCGCCCTCATTTTTAAAAACAAGACCACCATGTTTGTCAAGTACCTGTTGTCTCTGCGACCTGAACAAACTTATTGACGTGTGTTGTTAACTATATCGTTTGAAATAGTCCGGACATTGTCAGTGTGGTTAGAGTTTCAATATGAAAAAGATTGGCTAAGTGTGAGCATTGTAATAATGAGAGGGATCCGTAGCTTTTAAAAGGAGTTATTTGGTTGTTGCATACCGATACATTACGCCTGTAATCCCACGCAGAGCTCTACCTATGGTACTTACACTCAAATTTTGCCAGTTATATTTTAGTCCCATGTAATAGGGGGCGAGCTTATTGCCATCAATCGGACTCCAGAATCCGGGGTGCTACTGAGAAATTCCAGAAGGAAAACTCAATAACACTTTGTCCGACCCGAGGATCGAAGCTGGTACCTCATGCTCATTAGTAGCCCTGTCGACCACGAGATCAACGTGCTGTTTATTGTCATTAATAAAAGGAAGAAAGAAAGAAAGAGACGTGTATTTGTGTGAACATAGTAGGTAGATACCTACTCACTTCCAAAAAGGTGTTACTATATTCTAATCATAGACTTTATCTACCATTTCTGGTGTAGGTACAAATATTTTGATTATAGCAAAATGTCATTTATTACCAAAACAAAACAAATTATCAATCTTTTTTTGGTAAGTAACGTAGATACAATTTTACCTCTTGATTTTATTTGATTTATTCATAAACGATCTTAAGTTCCAAATACGAAACATAAGTAATCGTTATGAATATTGTAGGTATGTATCCGCAGGTTATACTGGTCTCAACTCGATATTTTCAAACTCAAACTAAACTCTTTTTTAAATATAAGGAAGGTATTAATCAAACTAGACTATGACTTCATATACCAACATGCAATGTACAGATGCCAGCACATCAAGCTACCCCCAGCTGTTAAATTTACAAACATGAACTTTATTCCATTTGTAATAAAGTTGAAAAACTATCAACGAAATTTGACACATCGGGCTTTTTTAGCTTTTGTTATTGCAGCAGGATCCCTAATATGTAAAGTTTATTTGATATTTTTTCAACTTTATTACTGAAGAAGTTCATGTTCTGTTGGAAACATTGGACAGTTTTTCCATTTCCTATTCGTGGGATCCGTTACAGAACTGTGTAGCTACTTAATGGAGTGGGGTTAAAGAAATCTAACATAATATCACAGTATAAATATTAATACAGTAGGACGACGCCTTTGATTTCTGGAAAAATGCCGACAGCGTCTTCACGCGTAGGTAAGCCCTGAATAATACCTCCCGCACTACGAACATGGTTTTGTTCGCAGTTCGGGAGCGGGTTTCCCGCGTCTCGGCCCTCACACCCCGCACGATTGCCCTGTCTAGACGGCTTCGTCAGACGACTGTAGGTTTTTAGACTGTGATAATATTTTAATAAATTTATTTAAACTAAGTAGGTACTTCATTATAAAAGTCATCGTGCAACGTTTACCCACCTAACCACGGATCCCCAAATCACTGAACATCTCTCTCACACACCAGTGCGTAAAATGGTACTAATTAAATTAGTTCCTACTACAGACAATTAACATCATACACACACACACATGAACTGTAACAATTAACATCGCAGGTATTAAGGATGTGTGAGTTTCTACGTTTTTGTTTTAAAAAGGTAAGTATAAGAACTTCGCCAAAAAGTCTTGGTTTCCCCAAACAAACCCACGAAAAATTCTCGACGGTACGCACAGATATACATCAAGCTCTACATATTCAGTTGACGCTGACCTCACATTGTACGGAAATCCTATACAATGCGAGATCAGCTTATACTGGAAATGTTTAGCTTGACGTGTAGCCGTGTGTACGAAACCCACTGCGCTCAAGTCCGACTCGCACTTGGCCGGTGTCTCATTATTTTAGCACGGAACCCAAAACACTGTGTGAAATATTTTAACCTTCTTCTTTCGTATGAACTTCATGTTTTCCTTCACCGTTTTTTAAGCAAATGATATTTATACAATAGGTAGGTACGCACATAAATCCGGAAATGGGAAAATGCCGTAAGTTTGTAATCAATAAATAACAATAAAAAAAGCCTTCCCAAAGCTTAAGGAAAGGAAACCTATTAACTCGGGACTTAAACAGATTGGGGTCATATGAACTCGGGAATAACGATGAAGGCAGGGAATTCCACTCTTGGCTGTGCGCATAATTAAGAAACAGGCAAAGCGCTTCGTGCGAATGTGTGGAACATCTACAAGGAATGGGTGATAACCTGCAGTACCTACGTTTGAATTCCCGATGGAAGAAAAGAGATGGTGGAATGAGCTCGCGGAGCTCTAGAGCACGCTTACCGTAATAGTCTGTAAAAGACCGACAGACATGCCACTTTTCGGCGGTGGGCCAGGGTATGCAGCTTTATATTAACTTGTCTGTTATTTATCCGGTATCCATCATGATGGTGTCGGCTTCCAGTCTAACGAGATGCAGCTAAATACCAATGTTTGACATGGAGCAACTGCCTTTCTTCCCCACAACCCCACTGACTTGGTAACGCAAAACCTAGACTTTTTGGCTCTGACTACCCAACTTACAACACACCTTTTAAATTGAAACAACAACGTTTCTTGTCTAAGCAAACTGAAAAAAGGTATAAGGAGAGTGTCTCTACTTACCTATATGCATAAAATAAATTTATGCATATAAGTAGAGACACTTTAACATGGGTGTTTACATTTTTTCTTCTCATACAAATAGTCATTTCATTTTCATGGTTGAGTTATCTATGTACGTGTATATGTTTAAATGGATCCTCACAAATACGGGACCCTAAAAATCACAGCATCCAAACAAAGATGTCATCCACCAATTAGTATTATCAATACAATGGAATGTGGAACATTTACGAGCAAAAACTAAGCGGGACCGCACACGGGCGGCGCCTGCGCAGACACGAACATGTCACCGAAATAGGGTAGGTAGCCTGACAATTAGGAAGGATGGGGAATTTGAAAAATGAAGGGCTGAGAATAAAGTAGCCACTCGACGCGTCAATGTAGGTAGTTGAAGATCGATGCGATGTCAATACTATTAAAAACACAATAAAACTTCTAGTTACGTTTTCAGTTGCTTTTGCTTGAGTTAAGTTAGTTTTAATATCGGTAGCTATATATTACTGGTAACATGTAGTGAATAACTTATTTTAATTATTTTGTAATTATAACTGCACTGTGTAAATTCAAGTTCTTCTAACTTATCAGACAGATGTGTTGCTGGGGAGTATGTTCCGCCACTTCTTCTTCTTCCCAGCAAAAACACTAGGAAGTGGCGAAGGGTGGGCTTTTTGGGGGACTGTCTTATGTAATTTCGTGTTCAGAAAGTACTGATCCTCAGCCTAATTTGAATAAATGACTTTTGATTTTGATTTTTGATTTTGTTGACTTTAAGACGAGGTACCTACGGTGCGCTTCGTCACATCTCTGCGAATGCGCGTGACTTCATCCTCGATTCACACTGATGATAGCCAATTCGAAACTAGCTATTTGACAGCTAGTTAATAAAATAAATAAATAATAATATATAAATATTCCACAACTTTTCCACATCGCCATTTAGTCCCAAGCTAAGCTTGAGAGCTTGTGTTATGGGTACTAAACAGCTGATATACATACTTATATATTTCTAAATACATACATATCTATATATATAAAAGAAAGTTGTGTTAGTTACTTCGCTTATAACTCAAGAACGGCTGAACCGATTTAGCTGAAAATTGGCAGGGAGGTAGTTTAGAGCCTGGAGAAGGACATAGGATACTTTTTATCCCGTTCGACATCATAAAAATAAATATCAAAAATATCGGTTGTCACAAACATTTTTCAAACGCAGCGCCATCTTGGATGACATGACAGGAGTCAAACTTCCCAGTTCATTATCAGGTGACAATTTGAAATTGACAAGTCTTAAGCTAAACCCAAGAAGGTAAGGTTGTCAATTTATAATACGCACCTACGTTCTGAAATTTATTTTGTTACTAAACTTAGAGGTTTTATGTAGCATAAAAAAGTCTTATATTTCAGAAATCAATTTACGTAACTAGCAATGATGACAGAGACGAACTTTAATAATTCATTGCAAATAGAACTTATTTTACTGTTAGGACTTTAGTTAAAGTAGACCGGGAAAACTATAGGCATAAATTGTATGTAACATTAAAGGCAGTTCAGTTTAAAATTATGAATTTAGTATTTTTTAAATCAATGCATTTTAGTAAGGTAGTTAGGTTAGCCTTAGGATAGGTATGATCAGTTAGGTTAGGTTATATGTACATGTTGTAATTTTAATTCACACAAGATCACAGTACAGACTCGCTACATAAAAAGTAGTAGTAGTTATTATTGGTTTGGATTTATTTGTTGTCGTCTTATTAAACGTACGTATATCTAATATAAAAAAAAGAATAAGAGCAATAAATTGCCTCTAAGGCACAACGAAGTTTGCCGGGGCAGCTAGTTATAGATAAACTACACCCAGACACAGAACAAATGATCGTGCTCATCACACAAACATTTGTCCTGGGCGGGAATCGAACCCACGACCTCCGGCATAGCAGTCAGGGTCACTAACTACTAGACCAACCGGTCAGTCAAAATATATTATACTACCCACGATTTAAGGCTCTAAGTTGAATGACAAGTCAATTGCTGGTTTGGAGCGGTGCCGGTGCCGTGCCGGTATAATGTGCCATGCTCTTTAGTTGGGGTACGGTGCGCTTCGTCACACCTTAGCGAGTGCGCATGACGTCATC